>OZ043921.1:9211495-10411495 GCA_964056405.1 Acronicta alni
GAAGTATTTGTAAATTCACTGCGACGCCCTACCGGGGCCATTGTTCAGTGTGTAAGGAGCGGCTGTGTCACGGAACACCGGCCAATGTCACTACGCGTAGTTATCACTGTGAGCACAGTAGTGTTGCTGATGTGGTCACAGCAGCGGCACGGGCGGCACGCCGGGCACGAGCGGTTCAGGCACGCCCTGCAGCACGCCCTGGTGGTAGTGGTGGTGGTGCATCATACCGTTCATCATCTGCTGGTGGTGCAGCATGGTGGCGTGGTGCAGTTGCGCGTGTTGTAATGACGCGTGGTCCCCCTTCTCCTTCATTACCACTTCTTCGCGTTTCTTCACCTGTTTGCGCTCCTTTGCGCGTCGGTTTTGGAACCAGATTTTTACCTGTATAAAAAAAAAAGATTTATTTCTTGTTTGATCGAACGGTTTAGTTGTAGTTCAATGGAAGTCGAATTCGGGGTACGCATTTTGTAGGAATCAGTAATTGTATGTGAAGGAAAACATCATGATAGCCTAACTGCGCATCTAAGAAAAAATCGTTTCAAGCTAAAGAAAACTGAATTGCTAACAGTATCATTGAAATCGCGTCTTATTGTAATATGTAACATATTTTAAACTTACACGATCACACAGCTAAAAATCCAAATTGTATGTCCAGTTTTTGGACGCCCAATTTGGTTTTGTCTGAGGAAACACTATCTTTGGGGTTTTTTCTGTGTGTTTTGTCTAGTGGTTCGATTGTCAGAGTGCTGATCACGAGGTCGTTGATGCCTACAGGACACAAATATTGATGACAAACATGAGTGTTTGTGTTGTATACAAAAAAAATTAGTAAGTATTAGACCGTATACCTATACTTACTAATTTTTTTCATCTTCTATTAAATATGTGGAGGATAATATGGGGCATATTGATAATATGGGCAACTTGCACAGGGATAGACTCAACCCAGTACCTCCCTTACTTATACTTACTATTTTTCTTGTAAATAACACAAACACTTATGTTTGTCATCTATATTTGTGTCCTGTGGACATCAACGACCTCGTGGTCAGCAGTCCAAGTATTATATCCATTGTCCACCCATAGTACAAGCTCTACTTAGTTTGAGATGTAGATGATGTAGATGGTGCTGTGTAAAATATCCCAAATATATATTTTCTGAGTTTCGTATTGCATAAGTCCTAATATATTTTGTTGGGATACTTATTCGTGCATATGAATTGTGAAACTTAGAAGTAAATACGTATGTTTGTAGGTAATAAGAGCTCGTTTACATCAATTACCTGTCGCTCAGAGAGTCCAAGACTGACAGCGAGTTCGGCCTTGCGGCGGATTGTGATGTACCGGCTGTAGTGGAATTCCTTCTCCAATTCCAGGCGTTGATGATCACTGTACACCACGCGGTACTTGTCCTTTGTGCGCGTTTTACCTGCAACAATGTCATCTTCTATTAAATATAATATAGTTATCTCCTCAGAATGTTTTCAAAGCAATCATATTATTTTCATGCTCTTTGAATGAATTAATAAAAACCGCGCTTTTTGTCTTATGTAATTATGATGGTTTTAATATAAAGTTTTTTTTATTTATAGTGATTAATGAAAAATGTATTTTCTTTTTGTTTAACATTCTATATTGTATTGTATAATTGTCTAATTATACAAAGATATAGAATACCCTTTTGTGAAGACCACACTACCGCATTGGGATATGATCCTGTTATGATAGTTGTGATTGTGTTGAAATAAAATAAATAAATTAATATTCTAAGTACTCCTAGGCCTTTACAGATGACGTGTCATCTTCATCAACTCATATACTGTCCCACTGTTGGGTACATATAGGTCTCTTCTCAGAATAAGAATGTCTTGGTTATAGATCACCACGCTGGCCTAAGCGGGTTGGCAGACTTTACACGCCTTCGAGCAAACCTTTACTCACGATGTTTTCCTTCAAAGTTTAATTATATCGCATATTTGAGCTGTAATACATAAGTATCTATTTAAGCAAGTAGTTGTTCAATAACACACATCTCCTCATATTAATTAATTTTAATAGGCACCTGATTTCGAAAAGTCAGAGGTGCGTGCTTTGGATCGGAATTCAGGAACCTTGACTTGGCACTCTAAGGTCATATCACTGTTAACCGAAAAGGAAGAACTCTTTTTTTGAAGCCTTAAAGGTAGAAAAAATTTGTAGTTAATTCGGTATTAGGTTTTATTTACAAAATTTCTGAAGGGTTTTCGACACTTAGGTGAATATTAGAAGTTGATATAAAACCAAATTTACTGACTTTATCGAGCTATTATCGAAATGTCGAGAATTAAATAATATCAATATAACGCTATAAAATCCAAAAAAAGCAGTTTCATTTCAATGTAAATTTTCTTTTTAAAGAGAATCTTTAACAAATAAACAGTTTCTCATGAGTGCTGAACTGCAACTTTAGTGGCACATAATTCCTCGATTTACTTCATGAAAAGTCTTTTATATTCTCGTAACGAGGCACGCAACCTCTCTACGTAATGTAGGGAGAGTTGTGCGGGGCCAAATCCCGAGGGCTCGATAAGGTAAATCCAGGCGACGGGATCAAGGGACGCCGCGCGCTCTCGGCTTAGCGCGGATCTGGGACCACACCTTGCGTCCTGCCCGACACGCCTTATAATGATACTCTCTTAACATTTAACCCGAATCCTATAAAAACATATTACAGTATTCACGTTATATAGCTAGCACAGTTGTATTTCAGAAAAATAGCAATAATTTCGGCAAATATCAGTATGCCTAAGTATGCTATGTAACTGAGATTTGGCGAATTAGCGCAAAAAAAAATGCTAGCACTAATTACTAGACGTAAGATTAATTATTGTTAATATTATGTAAGGAGAGATATTATAGTGTATCGAAACATTATTGTTTCAGCAATGATAAATTGTACCAAGGAATTATGAGATAAGGTTGGGTATGAGCGATTCGTTGTTCATTGTAGATGCCAACTATTATGAAAGATAAGTTACAAATTAAATTATAAGATTTATACTTAGCATAATTTGCAATTTACATTCCACGGTCTGACTTAAATTAATAAATGTTTTACGAAATATATGAATGTAAAATAAATTAGCTCAGGAAAAGTTGCGTAATAATTACAAGGTTGTAATAATCATGTGTGTTTAGCATGTAGGTATCTAAGGAGAATTCAGGACTTAAAAACCCACTATCATAGAGGTTCTTTACAACACTAATGTGGACACACAGATTAGACATTAAATCTGTATGAAATGGGGAATTCTGTGGGATTTTTCGTAGTGTCGAAAATGTAAATTTTGTTTACAATTTTTATCTGTACTGTAGATGTCTCAACGAGTAAAATTACCAAGATACGTATATCTATGTACATAACACTAAGACAGAGGTGAGGTGTCTGCTTGTGTGCCTACTCGGAGTGTGTAAATATTCCTTATCTCGGTATTAAGAACTTCATAAATTATGTTTGTCACTCGCGAGAGAATCACTGTGGAATTAGACACTTTACGTAACATTCACACTGCAATCGTTATAAATGTACCCTAGTTTTGAATATAGTAATATTATGTACTTGACTTTTAAATTTTGAACTTGATTACCCAAAAACAATTGGCGTAGAATGCTATATTTGGGTGAACCTATCATCTACCTTTACTATTCGACTGGGCAAATTGGTCATTAAGTACAAAAATATTTTTTGTATCTATGATTATTTTTAATAGGAAGGTAGCTAAGGTATTTACTCAAGTTCCAGCAAACTTATAGGAAGTTTGTTTGAACTAGACTAAATACGATAATCAGATTTTATAAAAGCTTAAGAAATTTTAAGCCTACCTACCAGCATAAAACAAGCGACATTTTATTATATTTATGACATAATAAAAGCGATAATGTTGTCTTCACCACGCGGGGTCAAATAAGACAACACAGTGACATGTTTTTCTACACCATTTCGAAGTTTATTAGATAACTCTTTAGAGAGCCCGAATGACAGAATATTATAACTTAAATAAATTTCCGGTTAAGGGAGCAAACAAAAGGGGATGGCAGATAACCAGTAAGGCAAACAGTTGTGTTCCATCTATAGGCGATGCAGTCGATGCGGCGTTTGATAGCGGGTGCTAAGTGCCACGGCACACCACTACGAAGCCCTCTTATGTACAAAAATTGACCCTTTTTGAAACAAAAATATTATTAACGCAATTTTTTAACACTCAATTTTTTCACAACGTACCAAACTTAAGTAGATAAGTCATATTGAAGGATGATTGAAGGTCACTCTAATTATCATTTTGTTTTTAATTACCTCTATGGTTTTGTATATATTTAACAAGGTCGAAATTATAACGCATAAAATATAAGTTTGTTGAAATATAAACTTGAAAGTGTTTTTCAATTCAAATTTTTAATAACCTTAACTATGTTTATGTATAGCATAATTTGAAAATATACTTAACTACTTCATGCCACCGACTTCTAAATTATCAATATAAAATTACAAAATTTATGGTGCAACTAATAAAGTAAATAGGTGCATTATCATGGTAAGATTTAACCAAAAAATACTTGGTTGTTTGTGGTATGCAAACATTGCGGGCGGGCGCGGCGGAGGGCGGCGGCGAATACTGTTTAGTCAGCGGTTATCATGGACAAATAGGTGTATAGGCACGCAGATAGGCCAACTGACAGATAAACCGGGCCAACTTAGACGAAGCTACATAACAATACTAGTTTTAGCGCATTTAAACACGCATTAAGTTTGTTAAGGGTGATGAGTGATGAACCAGTCGTCTCACTAATCACAGAAGCAGTGTTTAATCCACCACACTGCCCAACACAGTCTACCTAAATCATCCTATTTATTTACTGCTTTCCACAGTGTGAAAATATGTGGTAAACTTAGGATAAGGGCTCGTCCATTAATCACGTGAGGCTCAAAGGGTACACCCCTTTGATGGTACAACCCGTGAGTAATTTTTTCGTTAAACGCGCGATTTAAAAACCGATTTTTGGAACAAACAAATAATACATGTAATTTTGGGTAGGGGTGAAATAGTCCAAATTCCGTATCATCATGGGGAGGGTAAAAAGTTTCTAAAAACATCACGTGATTGCCCCTAAGGATATTTATTATGAAAATTGTGAGGTACAATTAATTACTTTATTCCTAAGAGCAGACGATTCAAATTAGCTAAAACGAAATCATTACAAACATACTAGTTTACACTTATCCTTCTTGACTGACTTGCCGTATGCACAATAAATCACTCCAAAAGACCATAACATTGAAGTTCCGCTACAGAATTTGCTCATCCACCCAATTATGTTGAGGTCGGCTTCCAGTCTACCCAAATGTAGGTGGCAGTATTTTAGACGTAGTGACTGCAATTAACAAGCAAGTATGCCAATTGTATTGCAATATGCAATAGCAACAGCATTTATTCAGGTATCTCTGTATAGATTGGAAGGCTACCACAACATATTATAGTTGGGAAAAGACGAGGAGAATGATGAAACTGATAATCGTATTTTCGGGCTCCTTATTATACTGACGATTATCAGAGGTGTTCATGACAACCGACCTATGACCCATACATATTCAAACCGAGGCAAACAAATTTTATTACTTAAGGTTTGCTGCAAAACAAAAAAATATTAATGCAAAATATAAATGAAGCAGTGATGGCCTAGTGGTATGACCATTGGATTGATAAGTCGAAAGTATTGAGTTAGAATCCAAGACACGCACTGACTTTTCAAAATCATGTGCGTATCAATAAATTAATTATCACTCGCTTAAACGGTGAAGGAAAACATCGTGAAGAAACCTGCATGCCTTAGAAATTTTCTCGGCGTGTGAAGTCTGCCAACTCTGCCAACAGGCTATCCTAATCCCTCTCATTCTGTGAGAGGAGACCCGTGCCCAGCAGTGGGACAGTATATGTGTTGATGATGATGAAGGTTTGCCAACAATTAATGTAACAATAATAAATGCACATTATAATTACAAAAGAAAAAGATAAAAATTAAATTATTTTACAAGCTACTTGCACTATTTATACAGGATTAATGTAAGTCCACAATTCTAAAATTTTGATCACTAGTTGGCTAATACTAAGATATGTTTTGCTGATTTTCGAATAGAAGCGAGAGAATGAGCGTATATGTCTACAGAACTAACCCAATAGGAGAGGAGGAAACAACCGAATAGGAGAGAAGGAACCAAGAACCGTTCTTCTAGGTGGAGGTAAAAGAGACGTAATTCGCATCCGAGGATAATTTTGAGCAGCAGAGTTACTACAAGCCGCCACCACGAGCCATTCTCTCTCTCTTTTTAAAGTATTTATTATTCGGTTACACACCACGTTAGCACACCACTTATTATGATAAGACAACTTATTCATATACTCGAAGATAACCCATGTATCGCGAGCCTAAAAATTGAAGTTCATAGTAATTATTCGAATTCTACTTAAGTAAGATTACTTATTCATTTGCGAACGAACGAACCTTAAACGTCCCTTAATGTATTGAAGATGATATGATGAAGACAATATGACATAGTGAAGATAATAATAGAAGTGACTACATGTAGGTATTAATGTCGTGTCCCTGTTATGGCGAATTTCCCGGATCCCATGGCCATGACAATAGGGCAAGTGAAGGCAAGTTTTAGTCGGTACGAGACCGACATACCTTGCAACCTCCACCAGGTTTTCCCCAGAGACTATAGCATGGGGTTCTTCAAGAAGGGTGTGAAAAGATTTTTACAGGGTCGGCAACGCGCAAGTGATACCTCTGGTGTTGCAAGCGTCTATAGGCTACGGTAACCGCTTACCATCAGGTGGGCCGTATGCTTGTTTGCCACCTTAGTGGTATAAAAAAAAAAAAAAAACCTCCCCTGGTGACGGAGGATTCATGAGGATTTTCCGTACTATAAAAAAAAAAGTATTAAGGTGACGACGTCTGTGGTCTTGGACTGCTGATAGTGGGTTCTATTCTCACAGGACATAAATATTTATGTGATGAACATAAGTGTTTGTGATTGGCTGGGTATTATAAGTGTTTTTAAAAAAGTATTATGTATTATATCCATTTTGATCTATCCATAGTACAGTACATAGTTTGGGACTAGATCGTGCTTATTTTCTTTGGGTCTAAAAATATATATTTTTATCTAAAATTGTCCGAGTCCGATATCGCTACAATTATTATTCATAGACATAAATAATCCATTTTATTTGGAAAACGAAAATATTTCTATATTGCGTATTAAGTACTTTTGCGCCGCAATATTTTCTTTGTGTAATAATAGCCTATAATAGAACATCGACATAGAATGTAAACTTGTGACACGATTCATTGATAATTAGTGATTACACGTGTATAATTTATCAAACATTGACGATTGCTTGTCGAACATGTACTCGTGTTTAATTATGAAAGAAAAACTATTAATCGAGCAGTTATCAGCGACGAACGCGGCTTTGTCGGCCTGCCGAAATCCCGCTTTCAGTTAACGCGCGATAATCGCGATTCGGCCCCGATAGCGGTGTCTTTGAACATGTTGACTCGAACGCTTGTCATATCGCGCGGTTACCTTCTTGTAAGCGCCTGTAATGCGTTTTTGATGGACGAGGGCGCGCCCGCTATCGGCTATCACGCCGATAAATACTGCCAAAAGAATTATTTTGACACTCACGCTCGAGATGCTACTCATACTGCTTTGATAGCTCTCGAACCTGATTTCAGAGATTTACTAATATATTTAGATACCTCTTTTGTTGATGTACAACAAGACGGGGTGAACTAGATCGTCCCGCAACTTGTACACTCCCCCGGGAGGCGGTTTATTATGGAAGGGCTTGCGGAGGGCGTACCATAAAGCGCTCCCACTAACTTTGTATCTTGTTCTACTTCCACTTCTGTCATGTTTCGATCTTCCTGGGATTCGAGATACCACATAACGTCGCGTCGGTCTAAGTGACTTGGAAATTGTATCTTAACATCCTTTAATGAATCACCAATTCTTTAAATTTAATAAGCCCTAACCCTAGCCTTCCTAGATACATAAACTAACACCGCTTCTAAGTAATTATTGTTTCTTACTTTAGATAAGTAATTATTTGTTAACTATCCGTTATGTTTTCGATTAATCTTACTAAGTATATTGTTTTGGCGTCAGAACGACGCAAATTCACAACACAATGAATTGGTAAACGTATTAACGCATAGTACCGAGTCTGTATGATTGATGATAGACGTCAGACACAACGTGTCGCATGTGATGTACTCCATGATTACAAACTGTTGTAGTTACGCACAGTAAGATATTTTTGTTATTATGTCAGGTGATACTACATTATTCCCAAAGAGCAGATTGTTTACAAAAAAAACTAAGTATAATGAATGGTAATCTGCGCCTACTGTCAACTCCTGACGTTTTTGCAAGCTCCCTGGTGTGCGGCTACCACATAAACAATAGAGAGAGCCTTCAACACTCTCCCAAATACATTATTTCCTCGATTCATTCATGCTTTGTATTCCGAAAGCCATTTGTCAGTCTCGATATTTTTATCTCGACGAGCGTGAAATGTCGACAGTAATCTCCCGTCGAGAGTTGGGATTGGTGAATGTAGACAAATAGAGATTTATTTCGTCGAATGTCCTTAAGTTTGTGCAAACAAGGCTCGAAGACAAATAGAGGCAGAAGGTTTTGTACACAGAAAGCCGGTTGGGAAGGACATTGTGGACACAACCACAATACAAACACGTATTACATGTGTAAACTTGACATTGCATTGATGTAGCGTTACATAATACTTCGTAGACAGTAAATTGTATAATTGTGGTCAGAGTAATTTGACGCA
Organism: Acronicta alni; assembly: GCA_964056405.1. Classification (NCBI taxonomy): domain Eukaryota; kingdom Metazoa; phylum Arthropoda; class Insecta; order Lepidoptera; family Noctuidae; genus Acronicta; species Acronicta alni. Next base: position 9,220,393 of record OZ043921.1, read on the forward strand.
AGAATGTAATAATTGTTTAAAATTCGCGTAAAATTATTTATCACCGCTTGTAACTGTGTGTGTACGGTGCTTTACACGATTGCCTAACATAATGTTTGGTTCCACTTTCTGTTTTATTTCCTTCAAAAGTTAAGTGAGAAGTTTTAAAATTCACGTGAACATTTTTGGTCCAACGCAAAATAAAATTCCATCTATTTGGCTCAGTGCAACTTGGCAATAGGTAGGTACAATATCAAATTGCGGTAGAGCGGTCGCGAGGAGCAAGTTGGCAAAGATTTAACTTGTTCAGTTGGGTCCCGGGGGCGCCGTTGCGGGTGATTGTCGCCGGGAGCCGGGGTAGCCCGCGCCGCAGCGCCCGGGATTAATTGCTCGCTCCATGCACTCGCTCCCAGGGCACGCGTTAACACACAGCTATTTCAGTAAACGCAAAATAACACATCTAATTTTATGCCCAGTGATAATTGCAAAGACTTGACAATATTACACAGTGGGGTAGGGTGACAAGGATAAAATGTATACCTAACGTTATTCTGCGCATCGTAATAAAGTGATTTAAATTATTACAGTTATTTTTATTCACTGAGCAAGAGAGATACATACTTTCCAAAGAAATTTGTAATTCTAAAACACTTGCACTTGCATGGTTCTTGAAGGTGAAAGGCCACGTTGAGCATTTTGGAAAACGGTATTTCGGAAACGAAAATTTATCTTAATCGATTGATTAGAACAAGGACTGGGTCAGTTTTGATGGCACTTGAAAAGCAGCTAAGAGATTGTTATTTATAGAATCATTAGTTGAGTGGTCGTAATCACAACTGTTACGCTAGAAATTCTAGGTTCTATTCCCAGTTATTAAACTCCGAGCTGTTACTAAGACATTTATAGAGGAACTATGTATGAATTTCTCAGTAGCAGCACGGAGTTTAGATTTATGCCTGGTATATGGTAAAAGGTTCGCCCCTAATACATGAGACCTACACATACCTACCGGTGAAATGTGAGTGTACAACCCTGCCTAACCCTTCGGGGATACAAACGCGATGATATGACATATCCCTTACTAATAATATTTAGCAGTTTATTATATTTTTTATTAGAAAATTAGAAATAAGCAAATTGTTGAAACAATCTTTTCTATCAATGATAAACCATAATTACACAAAAGCTCAGAAATCTATATACAAGCTATCTGAAAAACTGATTCAGGTATTTTCTACGTTATGAAAATTAGAATAAATTATCTAATCATTAGCAAGTTAAGACGAAAGAATAGTTAATACGAAGAAAGTCTCTGTCAGTTAACTGACAAACAAAATATTTTAAACACTGGAAAAAATAACAAGCAATAATTTATCGTTACATAGGAAACAAATTAAAACAAATTAGATAATATTTTTGATCACTCGATCAAGGCGAGAAAATATGTGTAAGTGTAGGTATGACTGTATGTGCATTTAGTACAAACAGTCGAAAAGTGGCTATAAAGTAGTAAGTAAGTAGGTACATTATACATATAGATTGCTTTTGTTGTATTCGTAATTGCTAGGACAAGGTTTGTATGAAAATTTGGGAATTTGCCACGGGATTGGGAAATACTAGATCAATGCGGATCACCGCGGGGCGCAGCTAGTATATTTAATAAATGTCGACTCCACAACTCATAATCATATAGATAGGTATTTTTTAGGTAGGTATACAGTGTGAGACTACGCATGTGTTACCTTTCTCCCGGTCCACCCAAAGGTTGTCTGGAGAGATCGCCGTACGTAATACCCACTCTAACTTTGTCCCTTTTTCTTGTACAGACGCCAGCAGGTCAAGCTATCCAAAACTGTCAAATTTTCCCAATTGAAAATGAACCTTACATATCTTTATATTAAAGTTGAAAATCTTTCAAAGAAATTTGACAGATTGTGGTAGCTTGATGTGCTGGCCTCTGTACCTATTTGTGTTTTGCAATAAACCGTATTTATATAAAATAAATAAATCTGCCAAATCGGTGCAGCCGTTCTCAATAGATATTTTACATACAAGCGACAATCGATTTTTATTTATTATATATATTTAATTAATTACCCCATATACTTACATATTTAGTGACCAACTCCATATCGTTTTACCTTAGAGTTTATCCTGATTAACAGACCGATGAACATATATACATAGGCTTTAAACTTAAAACACCCCTCTTTTAGTACCAGGGTCCAAAAACTACTTTTTACAAACATTTGACTAACAAAATGCATTGTTCGATATATTATATAAGTTATTATTGTTCGACTACCTGCCCAACCCACACCGATGCATCACTCCGTACATACGGAAATAAGTCTCATGCGCACGCAATGACGCCATCTTGAAAACGCTTTTAATTTGTACATTAGTCCCGGACATTAGGTATCATTAAAATACATCATTTAAATATATTTATATATGAATTATAAATAAGTAAGAAATAATTTAAATAATAATCATCTGATAATATGAGCTTAATAGTACGAAAATACAAACAGGAAAGCCCAGAAAACCCTGGCAGTATGACTTAGGACGCTTTCCGTATCGAATGACCTCAGATGGCCATGAACAAAGATGATGAGGAAGACTGTCTCAGCAGCGGCATCATCATAGGTTACGAAAAAAATATAATTGAATTATTAAATAAGTATCTAATTAAAGTAATGGCTAAAATGTGGAAAAATCGGAGTTTGAATTTGCGTATATGGTTAATGGCAATAGGCACACCCCTATAACAAAAACAAAAAACATACCAACAGACTGTTAGTGTTTGTTGTGTGTAATTACTTATTTCATACCACGAGCTTCTCATATTTGCTAGAGGAATTGAAATTACAAGACGTAAAAGACATATTAAAAAAGAAAAAGTCTTAAAAAGAATGCTGTTTAGCAGATTTTGAAACTAAACATTATGAATTTGAAAGTTATAAAATAAATAAAATATTTTGAATAATAAATATCTCTGCAACGAATACATTACAAGTCAATATTTTTAGATTTTTTAACACTAGATAGGCTCAAAAAAACTACAGCGAAACAAACTCATTCAAAACTTCAAAAGAGAAACAAACACAAATCATCGTGGTGTCTTGTAAAATCGAAATACAGGTATTTATTATTATGTGAGTATCACAATAGGGCAATGTCTGGGACAGTTATTTCAATGGCAGCTTTGATTTGACCTATTCCGGTAGACAACTCTTTCGCCTCGCTAGAGATAGAGATGATTTTTCTAAATTTACTGCCAACCTTCGCTAGTCGGAGAGGCACTATGAGAAGAAGGTAGACATGGATCAGTCAGTTATGGAGCTTACAACCCGAAGCACAACAATACCAATGAGGATATTTGCGAAGGATATTTGCGTAGGCAAAGTGAACGCATTGTTTGCAAAATAACATCCGGGGTTTCATAATAATTATTTTCCTATATAGTGATGAAAAAGCTAAATTACCGTGTAGTTAAGTTTTTACTATATAAATCGTTATCGTAATAGATATATAAGTACATTATGTAGCTCAAATACTTAACCTACCAAGGATCAATTAGCAAACAATAAAAACACTTATTTAGAGAATCTGAAGAGTTTCTTTAATGAATTAATTGGATCCATAAATTATTAAAATAGTTTTCCATGTGGTTAGCCTAGTTGGACTGTCTGTCGGCGATTTTAGGGCTATTCCCAGGAAAAAGCTAGTAACAACAGTATTAGTAATACATATTACAACTACAATACAAATATTAGTTCATAATATAGGTAATTAGGTAGTTTTTCTAACGCAGTTATAGCAATTATATAACTGCTATAATTTAGTTAGTTATCAGTAATTGTTTGAGTACACTTGTCCAGTGACTGTTTGTTATGTTAATGTTCTCTTTCTGTAATATTCATAATAAGTAAACTACACTACTATAAATTTTAGTGTTTCTACGCAGAAAAGCTACATAATATACCATCACGCCTGTAGGTATTACCTGAAGGTATAGGCAGAGGTCCACTAATGAACCCCACAGTTCACCGGTATGTTTACCCCATGTAACAAGGAGCGAGCCTATTGCCATATACCCAACAACACTGCTCGACCTGAGAATCAAACCTCTAATTATACAAATACAATTAATTTTACTAGTTTTATTATATATCTAGGTACTATTATACGAGAAATATTTATATATTTATTTGTTTGTTATCGCATAAGTAAGGTAACGATTTCAATGACATTTACATTGCAGCGGTTTTTTTTATGGGGGTGAAAAACAGATGCTATATCTCATTTCTGGGAAAAAATCTAATTTCTCCGTACTTCCACGCAAAAACCAACAATTTTGGTACAAAGTAAAAGCTATGAATTACACATTATATATATGTAAATGTTAACTGCGATCTCAGTAGAAAAACAATTTCCCAAAAAAATACCAATTTCTTTTGAAATTGGAATTCATTTGTCAAAGTTCAAGTGAGTACCTACCTAGTTTGAATTATGAAAAATGTAGGTAGATACTTAGGTAGCTACAGATAGATCTATAAAAGAATTCCAAATTAGTAGGTAGGAAGGCAAGTGCGGTTTTGAGCCGGTAGGAGTCTGACATACCCTACCTCCTTAACAGGTGTTAGATGATCCATGAGAATTTTCATTAGGTACCATAAAAAAATAAAAAGTGACCACCATAGCCATTATACTAAACATCCAGTCAATACAAGACTAATGGGTAACTTTTCTTTGAATTAAACATACATAGGTATACAGGTTCGAATCGATATTGTTCCTTTGTTTTGAAAACTTACACCTAATGGTTTATAAAACTGACCTATACAAATGTTGTCTTAAAAGGTTGTCAAAAAATATTTTCTAATTTTCGCAAAAGAAATCTTAAAACGCAATTTAGGTACAATTGTAGTTGCAAATCAAATTTTTTATCCCTAGCAGGCCTTCACCTGTGTCTGACACCCTCAAACCTCTTCACGTAGTAGGTATGGTTAGTAACGACGGAAGAGATTTCAAAAAGTTGCCTATATTGGTATTAGGATTCACTCGAAACATTTAAATGTTACTACTGTTCCTAACTGGCCAGTTTCGCCAGAGAAGCACGGTTCCAAAAATATTCTCTCAAAAATTCTCACTGGGCCTATGTGTTTCATTGTACAGACGCCAGCGCATCAAGCTATCCAAAACTGTAAAATTTTCCCAATTGAATATGAACCTTATCATTTTGTATTAAAGTTGAAAATCAATCAAAGAAATCTGACAGATTGTGGTAGCTTGATGTGCTGGCCTCTGTACTATTTTAATCTGAGCAAGTGATATAGTCTCCAACTGAATGAAACTTTTCGCCCGTTATGACTTTCCTCAAATAAATATATTAAGTAGGTATATTAATATTCTCAATACCCGTCAAACAAGTTTTAAACTTTGATTTTACACTAAAGTGTCTTTTAGATTTTTTGTGTTATTAAAGCTTAATAAAATTTATTAAAAGTGTTTTATGGTTTTATAACGCGTCAACGTTTTTATTTGGTGGACGGTGGATTTGATTTTACTGTTTCAATAAATACGTATTTATTCGCATAACTTAGAATAAATGAAATCATCAAAGGGGGGCGTAATAAATAGGGAGTCGATTTTAAAAACATTTACTGTTACATAATGACATTATAATAGTTTAAATACTTAATTGCTGTAATACAATATACCAATAATCGATGTCCAATCGATATGATACAATATACCTATCAATGATCGAGTCAATGCCAATAATCGATCATTGACTTTTCCTGTCATTTTAAATCCCGGTATTTAGCCTAGACAAGACAATCGATAACTTTCTATTCTGTTACAATAATCGCTAACGGTTCGGGTCCGACGCTAAGAAATTGGTAAACATGATCGACAAATAAATAACAACTATAGTTTCGTTATGACTTGTCAAATCAAAAACTTTTTAAGTCATAATGTAAACATATATAATAGGTAATAACACATGTACGTATTTTTCTTTTTTTACATATTCACGTCGTTGTTCATAATATACAGGTCGTTAGGCTCCCTACAATATGGTTGAGGTGCACGATAATTGGACCCAATCTTGTCGTCTGTCGAGATACGTCGACTCAAGCTAATATGGTTGTTTCTTCAAAAGTACTCACATATTAATTAATACCTATGCTATGCCTACACTTTAAAAGGTCCTTAATATAATAATGAATAAATAATAATAAATATTATTTGGTTAAATTAAAAATATCTTCTATATTGAACAGTGTGAAATTGACAAATCAAAACTACTACGACAGCGTGCTACACGCCTACGGCGTAGGCCTGAATATTAGGCTTATTTTTTAAATAATTTTGTAGGTCTATATCTAGATATGTGTTATACAAAAGGTACGCATACAAAAGAAGTATATAAGTGTTCTTCTATTAATTTGTCTGAAACCCCCTACGGTACCTACAAGCTCTGCTTAGTTTGAGATGGTGCTGTGTAAAATCCAAAATAGATATTTATTATTATTCCCTTTATATATTTTTTACATTTCTATTACTATTATTATTACCTAATAAACATCTGTTGCATTTTTTTAGTTGGCCGGGTTTACTCGGTAATATAGCTTTGAAAATTAAACAATCGTATCGTTACTTAGTGGAGCCATCAACTAAACAATGTAGTTTACATCGACAGCGGCTTTTTAAATGGTAGGTAAACTTTTTATGATCATTGGCTTAAGTTGTTATGAAAGAAATGCCGGCAGACACGCTTAAGAACTAAAGGTCCCGCCATTGCCAGGGCGACCAAACATTAACACTTCCGACACATAAACAAAACTATGTTGGTATTTAATTTCATAGATAAAATTAAATATAAGTACATAATCAGCTTTGTATTGTATACACCTAGTTGATTATGTATTGCTAATAGGTACCTACTTATATGTTTTTAAATAGTAAAAGTATTATTTAGTTACGTACGTTAGTATGTACTTTACGGAACTAACTTGGAACCTAAACTTAAAAACAAAACATAGTTTGGTTTGTTTTTAGCATTAGGTTCCTACTTATTTAAAAAAAAAGCGGGCCATTACGTTTGCGGTATCTATAGGTTAAGGTATCCTAAACATATGCAAATATCCATAGGGTTATATTATTTAATAGATTGGTTTTATTAACTGAATGTATTAGGAGTTGGTTAAGTTCGGTTAGTTAGTTTACCATTACACATAGGACAGTTTTCTGTTCATAGACACAGCAGCAGTCTTATCTGACAGCTGTAGAAAGGGGTTTTGTCAAATTTATTTGTTATAATTTTGTGGACAATCATCTCTCACCCAGTCCTTCTATTTTTTTTCTTTGGACTCCACCTTTCTTTATATCACCACATTCACATTCATTCTCAAAACTTTCTTGGTAGCATGCCTTGTTCTTTGTACATCTTCCATCTACGAATTGATATTATTAATCTTCTCAGTTACGGTTGTCGTGCTCCGTCTACCGCAATAGGCAAAATAACTCCCTATGTATGTACCTACATGTACAGTACGTGGGACAACGTAGAAAACAAACAAAATCAAATGTTTTAGTGTTTCAATAAAAACATTCAGTTTAAATTCGTTTTTATGCTATGAATCATTTAAGTTTTGGAATGCGACGGGCACAGTGTAGAAATCAATAATTTACTTGTTGTCCTTATCGTTATCAGTGAGTTGCAACGTTTAGGTTGGTGTTCATTATTATCAAATGACAGGATTTGTTTGGGTATATTCAAATTGTTATAATGGTACCTACTTGTTATATTATTTTATGAGAAACGTAAACATAAACAACGTTATTTATTTGTTAGTTACAAGTAGCGTACATACCTACATAATTACTATGGTTTAGAAACAATGGAATCACAGGATCCCGGAGTTGAGCAGTCTGAGAATTAGGTACATAAACCTACCTAAACCGTCAATTACAGCACTCAGAATGTCAAGAATAATTTGACTGTTTTATGTAGGTAGATAATTATTTAGGGACAAAATGAAGAATAGGTAAGTAGTTAATTTCGTAGCCGCCTTAGTTTCAATAACCCAAGAGAAACCCAAAACAAAAAGGATTGATAATTCCGCTAATGGTGGGTATTTCCAAAAAATAAAAGATTATTATTGTAGGTAGGTATGTTTACAAAATTCCGCATGGGGTCAGAATTTAAGTTTTCAAGCATGAAAAACAATTGAAAAAGATAAAAACCTGGATTGGGTTGCGTTTGGTAGTTAGGTTTCTTCATCCATTCGTATGGGGAACGCGGCGGGGCTGGCGGCTGTGCGGGCCTGGAGCCCGGGGAGCCCTCGCTGGGGCTGGCGAGATCGCCCCGCGCCGGGGATGGCATGTCCGCGATCTCCCGTTCCCCGGGCTCTCGCTTCGGAAAATGATGGGGATCCGGCGCCCATTCTCCACCAGCGGGCGCACCATTCCACGCGCACCACTGTTGCTCCTCGAAGTTCTGATGTTGCCAGCCATACCAGCCGCTGCCGTATTGCCCGCCCTTGCCTTGGTACATGGCGAGCGGATTAACGTAATTCACCATGCTTCGATCACCGTCCGAGCATCGCACATACACTCGCTGTCACAACACCACCGTTCTGTTAACAGGTGCCGGTACGAGACTCGAGATACACCACACGCGACGTAGCGGACGCGACTGAGCGAAACGAAGGAGGTAAGCGAGGTCGGCTGTGTAGAAAACAGGAGGGACGACGACGGCGCTGGAGGGCGGTGTCTACTGCGGCCAATGAGCGGCGGGCTCGGCGGGGCCCGCCCCGGCGCTCGGCCCGGCCGCCAGCCGCCGGCCGCACTCCGCTCCGCTGCCGCCCGCCGCACTCTGCCACACTCGCATTTCATTTGCCTAATTACTACAAAAATAATGAACTCTGCCGTAATGTAAGTATGCCTCTTTTAAGAATGTTCTTTAGGCTTTTTTTAGGCACTGTATAATCATAAACAGATACCTACCTAAGTAAAATAACTTAGGTAGGTACTCTTATCCCGGAGTCGTAGATTGTTCCATTTCATTTTAATGTTTAACCAAAATACCAAGGAAACAAGTTCATCTGCTGCTTTAAAAACATTTAAAGTTGTACTACTTAATTGATAATTTTTAATTAGCTTCCACTGGCTAAGCACCATTAAGTAAATGGAAGTAAAGTACCTAATGTATAGATAGTTAAATATAAATTATTTCTACCTATGACCTAACTAGGTAGGTAGATATCTGCTTACCTACTTAATTTTGGTAACCTAAATGGCTAGTTTAATAAGGTAGGTAAAATACTTACGGTATTTTTAAGTACTTAAGTAGTTCAATTGTTTGGTCTATCTAACAATTAAGCTAGGTAAGTAAAAAGGTACTTACCCTAGAAATGATTTAAAAAAAAAACATAACGTACCTACTATGACGCCTGTATTCCTCAAAGAGTTAGGCAGAGGTGTAGGTATTAATGTTCACACACTGTTCGCCGGTGTGTTAGTTTAGGTCCCATATAATGGGGGTTGAGCCTGTTGCTATTAACCGGGAACAATTTTACACTCCGAGATGCTATTAAAAAGTAACTTCATAGTAAAATCCAATAACAACTGGGAATCGAAGCTACAATCTCAAGCGTAGCAGTCGCGCTTAAGACAACTAGGCTAATAAGGCATTTATTATTAATAGAAAATAAGTTGTTTGCTTTCCTATGGCATTGGTTTGTACCTATAATAATAGCTGTAAATGATAGTTTTAAATAAATAATTACTTAAATAAAATTTAATCTACTAAAAATATCTAATTTATAATCTAGTATAAATTAGGTTTGAATGTAAAATATTGTTCCCGATCTCGTGGCAATTTCCCTGTAACCACCTTAGTTAATTTAATTTAATAATTGTCGCAGCGGTAGTAGGTACCTAGTCTTCTTACAGCCGGAAGGATATAATATATATATATATATATATATACATATAGGTACTTGTACTCATCATGATCAACATCTTTTTATGGAATCAACCATGAAGTGCAAAAAAATAACAGCTACATCCTACATTTTGTCGAGAGATCTGAACGTTTTTGTAAGAAGCAACTCTCTTTTTCAAGATTTCAGTCTTAGTCCCATATCTAGTAGAAATAATATTGAAATAAAGGTTTCCTCTCGGCTGTAAGGCGACAATAAACACGGTGTATACCATCACGACTTTATTCCCCAAGAGATTAGGTAAAGGTGTACTTTTGACGACCTCTGTGGTCTAGTGGTTCGAGTACCGGACTGCTGATTATGGGGTCGTGGGTTTGATTCCCACAGGACACAAATATTTGTGTGGATAAAACATGAGTATTTGTGTTTGTCTGGTTGTTTCTTATGTATTATAAGTATATATTTACAAAAAAAAAAGTATATAAGAATTATAGCCATTGTCTAGTACCCATAGTACAAGCTCTGCTGAGTTTGGGACTAGATGGTGCTGTCTAAAATGTCCCAAAAATATTATTATATTATTATTATTATATCCACCCACAGTTCGCCGGGGGCGCCTATTGCCATTAACCGTGCACGAATCCAAGGTCCCGAACTACCACTGGGAATTTTACAGAAAAATCCAACAACACTGCTCGACCCGCGCTTACGACCACTAGGCTATTGAGCAGGCATATCTACTATTTAGGTACCAGCACATCAAGTTACCCCAATCTGTCAAATTTCTTTGATAGATCTTCAACTTTAACACAAAATAATAAGGTTCATATTCAAATGAGATAATTTGACAGTTTTGTATAGCTTGTCCTGCTGGCGTCTGTACCTACTTATAATACTAAATACTTAAGCTGGTTTCCGACCGTGTTTCCTTGAACGTCTGTTGGAAAACCAGCGCCAGGGATTCTATTTGATAGGTATAGGTCGATATTGCTATTTTTTTTCTATCTAACAAAGTCAAGCAAAGTGTTATTAGATTTTTCTCTGCTAATTTGCAGTAGTAGGTCAGTTTGATAGCACAGAGCTACTGCCATCAAGACCATTGCAACCCAGTTTCTGTATCAATACCGATTTCTTAAGGATAAAAATATACCTTATGTATGTACTGACGTCTTCTTTGATTGAGGAGCTCCTGTCGGTGGAGCAATCGCCACTGTTCTATTTCCTGTTAGTATTCATCAACCCTTATGTAAGTATTCTGTCCCACTGCTGGGCACGGGTCTCATCTTGGAATGAGAAGGATGAATCTGTAGTCCCCTACGCTGTCCTAATGCAAGTTGGCAGAGTTCACACACCTTCGAGAAAATTTCTCAGGCATGCAGGTTTCGTCACTATGTTTTCCTTTACCGTTTAAACCATTGATAATTACAATACGTTTCAAATAAGAATAGGTACCTACGTAAATGACCTCGAATGACCGCGATCTGTCAAAAAAGTACAGCTAGCAAAGTTAAATTTCTTCTTTTAAAATTTCAATATTTTATAATATATTTATAAGAATTGAGTATTTGTGTTTGTCTAGGTGTTTCTTATGTATTATAAGTATCTATTTACAAAAAAAAAAGTATCTAAGTATTATATCCATTGTCTAGTACCCATAGTACAAGCTCTGCTTAGTTTGGGACTAGAGGGTGCTGTGAAAAAAAAAAATATTAAGTAATACCAAATGCAATACCAGACGTATTGCATTTGGTATTACTTAATATTTTTTTTAGTTAGTAAAAAGGTGCAAACCGCCAAGAACTATACATAGACAATATTTTAACTCTTTGAAAAGTCTGCCAACCTACAATAAAATTGTGATTTACCGGTGACGATTGGCAGAAAGAAATTATCTACCACAATGAATCCAAAATAAATACCGGCCAATGGAAATATTTCAGTACGACGTAAGCTTTAGTTTTATTATAAAATAAACACAGCCTAATTAATACCTATATATTATGTTTCCTTTAAATAACAGTCGGTGGAATATTTTAAATACCTATGTGGAGAGGCGAGGTGTGTTGCCCCTCCAACCAAAGGGGAGGATCCTCCAACCAGGCGGGTGTTTTGCCTGGCGGGCCACGGTCCGACGGTTGATGTCGGGCGGTTGTATATATGCAACTTTCGTTGCGAATGTTGCTTGCGCGATTCAGGACTTCGTAGTTCTATGTAGCGCGGTAGATGTCGCTACATCACTCCCCCCCGAGACCGGAGGTCGATGATCTTGATGAGTCAGCGGTCAGTGCGTCTGAAGAGCTTGCCAGTGCCAGGAGTGCGAGTTCCAGTGAGTCGGAACGGATGCCGCGTAGTCCGCAGTGAGTCGGGACTGTGAGCGGTGAGTGCGTTGAGTCCCCAGTGAGTCGGGGCGATGCTGCGTAGACCTCAGTGAGTCGAGGTAGTTCAGTGAAGCGTAGCGAAGCGTAGTGGCTGGCTGCTGCGTCGACCAGGAGAGACGGCCTCTGCTTGTTGACCGGCCGAAGTACAGTGTGCTGTGCCAAGGCGCTGATGTCGGCTGAGGGTTCTGACCAAGCTGCATGGCTGCTGCAGGCAAGTGGTCAGGCTGCCCGTTGAAGCCGGAAGAGTGCTGGCTGGCTGTGTGACTCGCTGCTCGATGCTGTTGAAGGCTGCTGTGAGGGGAAGGTGACGAAGGTGCTGGTCTCCGGAAGGCTGCGCTGATGTTCTGCTCGGTGTCACCAGTGTGGAAACTGGCATCACGTCGGGGTCACCAGTGTGGAGAGGGGGGGTGTATTGCCCCTCCAACGAAAAGGGAGGATCCTCCAACCAGGCGGGTGTTGTGCCTGGCGGGCCACGGCCCGACGGTTGATGTCGGGCGGTTGTATATATGCAACTTTCGTTGCGAATGTTGCTTGCGCGATTCAGGACTTCGTAGTTCTATGTAGCGCGGTAGATGTCGCTACACCTACATAAAATATTATTTCAAAAATATATATTTTGCTTACCTACCTTACCAACCTATCTGGTTTTAGTTGACAGCTATAACGTCACAAGATGGTCGGAGGTCAGTCCTATTCTTATTTAAAACGCATTGTAATGATGTAATTTCGTAAAAGAGGTGCGTTCCTTGGATTCGAACTCGAGACCTCACTAGGCTATTAATCTTGTTATGTAGGTACCTAAGTACATATAGGTAAATAAATAAATCAATGTACCTGCATAACGCGTACCTTGTTTTTGTGTACCGTAATCATCATGGTAGGCCTACTAGTCCGGTATAGCCTGCCTCTCCAAGTGGAAACCGATCTTCCACTAAAAACCGCACTTGCATTCCGTTGCCCTATAAGTAGGTAGTTTTGCTTGCCATAGCATTCGTGACATTCAACTTGACCTGCATATAAGTAGGTACAGTATGCGCGGCATAACCTGGCCGGACTGAAGAGGTACCTATGCCTGACTGGTAATATCTACTAGGTACTTATAGTATTTATTTCATAATTATGATTTTTTTTCTTATTTTGACACATAAAATTCAGTCAACTGTGAGTCAATCTCGGGCTCCGAGGGTTCTGGACTTTCCTTGGACTAGGTACACTACCTATCTTTAAAAAAATATTTATATACCTATTCATCTACCATTTAGTGATTTTGAAATCGAACCGCAAAATAACTTAGTTAACAAACGATTTTATGAATTCTAAAAAACCGCACAAGTTATAGATCGAAATACCGTTCTATTTTTCCTGTAACATCTACTCTAATAAATTATTGCAGATTTTTCGCTTTAGAAACTTCGGAGATAATTAAGTAGGTAGGTAATGGCCTCCGTGGAATGGAGTTTTTTTTAATCAGAATTCGTAAGCTATTCGGTACAATAACCTGAATGTACCTTTAAGTAAAAAAAATATTACACTTATTTGTTTCAGTGTACTTATTAGTACCTACCTACTTTGATGCTGATACTGGACACGAATCATTAAAAAAACAATACTAATAAAAATTTTAGCTATCTACGTATTTATAAACATACTAGGTAGGTACCTAATTCTTTCGTTTGCGCATGTTATACCTAAAAAACAAATCCGTGTGAAACCACTAACCAAATCGCCCCGAGCCTTAAAATTTGCAATTATGGTGTTATACCTACTTAATTACACCGTAAAGTTAATTTTTGGGTCGCGGAATAAATATTTTTTTATTTTACTTTGTCAGTACCTGTCATCGAATATTCTTGCAATGGCTCCGGTACAGAGTAGGTAGGTATCTACAGCCTTTCAGGTTGAGGTGTATCTAGTACATAGGTATCTATGTAAGTTATAGTTGTAGTTATAGGTAATATTGAACACAAGGTGGATTTTAATCGAAAAGATTGCTCGACACCACAGCTTTTAAAACATAATATTCATATATCCTATAACCTACAACGTGTTACAAAATACCCCGTAAAAAATATAATTAATTATCAAGGCCAAACATTTTGTCAGCTGTCATGTCAGGGAACCAGATTACTTAACAGAAAGGCCTACGTACCTATTTTACCTAATAATTGTCTACTTTAATAGTTTTTCTATTTTTCATTCATAAATGTTGTTGTTTTCCTTTTTTTGGGGTAGGTATGTTACACAGCGTTACTACGATCCGTTATAAGGCCCCATTTAACCTCTTCTCGGCTTTACGGGTAGTTTTATAACACCCTGTGTAAGGACTGCACATTTTTATAGGCTTTAATAGAAATTAATTTACCACGTGAGTAAAAAAGAAATAGAATGCTTAATTAAACCAATAATAATATCTAACATTTTAATTCCTTTGAGTAGGTAGATGAACGTTCAATAAAATATTTAACAAAAGAGAATACTTAAACTGTGAATATAATCGAATGAAAATATTCACTGTTTTCTGAGAAACAAATTATAAAAACTAGGGAACCCTCCGCGTCTTGACAATTTCCGACTGCAGGTTCCTACACATTCTCGTCCCGGGCCCCTTGCTGTTATCGAGTAGGTACCGTACACTCACACATTTAGAACCTTCGTTAGGAATAATAAAATCACGAAGCGGAAAAATTAAAAATAGGCGTTATTTAGGCACACTTGGAGTAATGCCCGTCTTGGACAGAGCAGCGCCGTGACCTGGTCTCGGCAGTAGGTGGTGATTTCTCGTTTCCGGCCTGTGTATGTGCATAGTCAGGACCGAGAGTGCGTGGGAAGCTGCCTCTTACTGCAAGCAAGTTATGCAAAAGAGGCGGCGGAAAGGGAGAGAAGAACATCGACCTCTCTCCCGATCCGTAGTAGACGCACCGGGCGTCGGAGGGCGTAGACAGACCTCCGGCTTCCAAGAGTTGTAGCCTGCGGGCTGCTACATAGGAACTGGATTTTCCTTTTTATCCCGGGACTGACACCTATAGGAAAAGTAAGTATACCTAAGCAATTCCAATAATAAATAAGCTAGATGACTAAATTATGTAGGTAAACACGGAGAAAATGCGAATTTCATAACCCTTCAAATAAGAGAGTAGAAACCGAATGCAAAAAAACTATTGTTTTAAGGCACTGGATTACCTGATTTAATGAATTAATAAGTTTAAGAGATTCTGATTGAGTTATAGTAACCTTTGTGGGTACTTATGTACATTTGCCACCAGATCAAGCTGTCCAAAACTGTCTAATTCTTCAAATTGACCATGAACCTTATCATTTTGCATTAAAGTTGAAAATCTATCAAATAAATTTGGCAGATTGAGGTTGCTTGATATGCTGGCTTCTGTACATAATTTGAAGAAATAATGTCAGAAAAATAATAATTCATTTTCATATCTTTTAACCATGTCCTTCAAGCCTATGACTGTTGGGCTCAGTCTAGCCATTTTACCCACTGGTTACAGTGGGGCCACCGTAATTTAATTCCTTTTGACGGACACTTTTTCACAGACAGAGATGGTTCTCCTATAATGTACCCTCCATTAATTAAATGTAATGCAACTCTATCAGATGGATGACACGGTTGGCACAGTGGTTGAGTGATCGGCTTCAATGTTACAGAACGTGGATTCTGCCTCGATTCAAGAGAAAATCATAGTTTATTTGATAGTTTATCAATAAACATTGTCTGTGAGACGAACGCATTCTAGTGGGATGGAAGAAACATTTGGGTTTGGGTTAGCAACACCTATGTTTTAGGTAATCTCAGGACTCTAAACTATATCTAATCTGTGGATGACTCATTGATTGTCTTTGGCGATATTTTTACCTTACTTTTGTCTCCAGTGTTTCCAACTTAGCTCTCATAGATAGCTAAATTCAGCTCTAGCTCCAATTAATTGTATTTGACTCATTTGCTCTTTTAGCTGTTCTTTTTAATTGTAAAATAAAACAATTTTTTACGCTTGTATCCGAATTTTATACAAAAATTTTAAACATTTACTGTATATTCTTCGTAGACAGCGAAACCTACACCTATCTCACATGCCAGCCAACCATTTTGTCTATAGGTTTCTCATAGGGTCTCTAATACACAAGCGCAGTATTCATCTAGGGAAACATATCGTAAGCCCAGATGAAATAAAAGAGCTCAACCCTAAGCAAATCCTGCAGTTTATAGTAGCCGCAGGGTTTAGCGGTGAGCTCTAATGCAACAAGTGGCGATCACAATAGACCGACTGCGGTCGCAGTGACACTTAAGCCGCGACATAATAATAAAAAAAAAAATAAAAAAAAAAATCGGTTTCTCTGTCTACGATATTTTTCGAACACATGTACACATACACATAATTATTTTGTAAGCTTTGAGTTTGCCCATTTGATTGTTTTTAAGAGATTCCTAGAGTAATTCAAGTAACAATTAGGTACCTATAACTCTTTTCCTACAACCTATTATATAATAATATTAATTCTCTTTGCGAGTAAAGAGTTGGCAACACTGCTTGAGTGCTGTCAAGTGACAAAGGCCTCTGAAGCCATGCCAAAAATATTACAAATTGAAAAATACATGTTTAATTGTCTATTGTCTTTTGTCTTGTCTTCTGTCTTGCTTGTTATCTATGATATTGGTCATTGTGTGTACTTGAGTCGTCTCGTGTAATTTACTGATTGTTTTATTTCAAACAAGTGCATTGTTCATTGCAAAATATAATTTCAAGTGTAATAAGCAGAAACATAGTAAACATGTCAGCAGATAATATCGAAAAATTGTACCAAAACTACGGTATATTAGCCGACGCCAAAGATGACATTTCTAAAGTAACCTAATTTATACGCCCTACAATTATAATTAAAGGTTAGATGTATTTTCATAAAACATGTCTTAAATTCGTCTGTTGTACTTGTAGCACGAGAAGGAATACTTAGAAATACTAGCCGCTGTAAAAGGATCGGACAAGGAAAAACGATTGGCGTCCCAGTTCATTGCGAAATTTTTTAACAGCTTTCCTAATTTAGCTGATCAAGCTATTGAAGCCCAATTCGATTTGTGTGAGGATGATGATGTAGCCGTAAGTATACATTATAATTCAAATTTTAGTTCATTTTGGGTAGGTTAGGGTGGCATATAACCAGGTATTTATGGTTAGCTATCCTAAATTTCATATCACACAGGGCGACTCTGACCCATAATATTATTATACTATTTTCATTGACCCGCGATCATCGCAGGGTGTGATCGCGGCGGAATTTTAACCTATCTTGTAGAAATTTTCCTAAATCCTTAGTGGATGCCTACAGTATAAGAAACCTTAACCTGTCTTAGAACTAAAACCTGCCCATTTTTATAGAAGTGTATAGTAAAATAAAATTAAAGACTCGGCATTATCTGAATTTATGATTGTGAACCCAAAGGTTGCCCAAAGGACCTGATTGTCCAAAAATTAAGTAAAGTCAGTACATAGATTATGTAAATGTTCTGTATAATCATTGTGTAACTATATTACAGATCCGAAAACAAGCTATTAAGGATTTGCCTTCACTGTGCAAGGATCACAAGGAGCATACTCAAAGGATTGCAGATATTTTAGCTCAGCTATTACAGTCTGAGGATGCTACTGAAATAAATGTAGTCTCCAACTCATTATTGTCCATTTTGAAAATTGATCCCAAAGGTGCACTTACTGGTGTATTTTCACAAATACATCAGAATGCAGACAGCGAAGTTACTAATGAAATTGTTCGAGAAAGATGCATTAAGTTCTTAGCAACAAAAGTTAAACAGCTCGGCAGAGAAGTCATCACTAAAGAGGCTGAGGAGTTAATTATTGCTGAATGCAAAAAACTTTTGGAGGTATGATAGAGAAACTTTATAGCTATCCTTTTTACCCAACTATGCGATGCAAATGAGGGTAATGTATTTATTTAAAATTACTATACACCATTGTTTAAAAATTAATAAAATATGATATTCACTAGCATACAAGTAATGAATTCATGTAAGAATGAGCAGTGGCCATTCTGAACGTAGTACACTTACAGAATGGCCACTGCTCATTCTTACACTTTTTTGTCTTACAACAAGGGTAAGTAAGCAATCAAACTCAAAGCAAACAAACACATACTATATGTTTGCTTATGTCTTGCACATGAATACAAAGACAAATTTAATCATACTGAAAAATTGTTTAGTTTTAAAGATGTCAACAATAAGGACTAGCAATATACAGTAAAATTAAACTTTGTGCACTTTTTTAGATCCAAGATGTGGTAGCTGAAGAATTTGAACATATAATGGAGTTGTTAACATGGTCGAAGTTAGGAAAGACACCAGCAGGAAAAAAGGAACTTGTGCAAATTGTGGCAGCTCTTGCATTTACACCAGATGACTACCATCCAGAAGACCCTGAGTATGTGGACCGAGTTATACAGTGCTCTCAACATGCACTTCCTCTGCTTTCAGTAAGTGTTATTGCAGTGTTTTAAATCAGATATTCACATAGTTAAAAGGAATGTAAAGCAGTTATTAATATTAATAAAAGTATTAGTTTACAAAATAGTAAATATCGGTTATACCCATATTAACGGTGTCAATTAAATAGTGCAGTGTCATTTCCCAAACTTTTATGTTATTTTTTATTGACAAAATATATTTATAACATATTCATGTTCAAATTTTGAGAAATGACACTACTTTTAAATCAATAACCAGCTAAGAGGATCTTGTAATCTTTTGTATTTCTGCATAATAAAATCATGCTGTGTTTAATAAGTGTGTAACTAAATGTTATGAGCATTATCAATGAAATCACTTCTCACAGTTGAATTTTGGTTTATGTAGGCACAAGTGGACTCCACCCAGTTTGTCAATTTTTTTTGTGACCATGTACTTAAAGAATGGGACAGTATTACTATGACTGAAGGAGGGACTGACACAAAATTGGACCTTTTGAAGATATTTGCAGAGATTACAGAACATTGTGGAGAACTTGAAAATCCACAACAAAAAATTGATGCAGTCTATGATTTGCTAATGGTAAGTCAATATACATTGACTGTTACTACAATTGTAATAGAGTAAAGAGAAAAGCCCCCCAAAACCTCTTAAAATGTCTTAGCATTAACAAAATGGATTAGTTGCTGGACTGATTTCATTCAATTCTAGATGTCTGTTATGTTTGAGTTATTTTAAGATTTCATACCTATCAAGCATGAATAGCCTCTGATGAGTATTATATGTATAATGTGTGATGTATGTGCTCTTGGTGTACTTATTATATGTAAATATAAAATAAAATGGAATTATCACCCACTTACTGACTAATTGTGAAATCTCAACCTGTAAAGCTAAGAACTTAGGGAAATTCTCACTTAGGCTTAGGAAAAAAGAGGTTAATATAATAAATATTAATTTTATTTGTGGTTGAGGTTATTTTATTATGAAATTAATCATATAATACATCATAAAATAAATCTTATATTGTCACACAGAAATATTTGCCAGAAGCTCCAGTGGAAAGTGAAGAAAATGTAAGTGAAAAACCAGAAGAAAAAACAGAAGAGACAAAATCCACACCATCTCTTCAATTTTCTCATGTTGAGTGTGCATTATTTGCCTTGCACTCACTATGTCGCAAGGCGCCTGAGGCTCTTTCTGCAGATGCTACGAAACTTAAGGTGTTACGTCTACGTTTACAATACACTGCGCGACTCACACAAGGATACATCAAGAAATTGAAGGAGGTTACACAAGTATGTTATGAAGTAATAAATTCTTATAAAACTTTACATATTTTTACGACATGGTTACACTAAACAATATTTTTATTATGCAGAGCCAAAAAGGAGAAGATGCTAATTCAGAAGAGAACAAGTTAAAAATAGCTGCACTGAAGACTACATCTAACATCAACACCCTGATACGAGACTTGTTCCGTACTCCACCCAGCTTTAAGAGTAAAGTTCAACTGTCATTCCAATCCAAGAAAACTGAAAAAGAGGTATATTCTATCTGGCGTGCCTTGATTTTGTTGTTCCTATGCTTTTATCTTAAAATTCATCAAGGATTTTTCAGAAAATATAATATGTCCTTTGTTTTTTTTTTTAGGAGAAACACACTGCTGACTCTGGTGATACAAAACAATCACAATTACAAAAACGACATCGTCCTATTACTTTCGACAGTGAAAATGACAAGGAATCTCCTGAGAAGCGATCAAAGAGTGGCGACAGAAATATAAAGATGTACACACCACCTTCTGGCAAATACAGCTCAAGGCTGAACAATAATGGAAAGTTCTCTGGGAATAGTTCTGGTGGGAGGGGAGGACGTGGGGGATATGGTAGACGTGACTTTCGAAACAATGGAGCGCCTTTCCGAAGGCGTAACAACTACTAAGCTTCTAAATATCTGAAATATTCATTCAACATGACATTGATTTTAATTTAAAATAATTACACAAAATATATATTTCCACCAAACAAGCTTACATACAGCAAACATCTGATGATGCTTAATGTGAGCTCCAAATGTTGCAAAAACACAATATTTGCAACATTGAAAGGGGACTGATAGAAGTGTCGCTTGTTTCCTTGTCAATTTTAATGGTTGCCTAGGTTGTCTCGTTAGTTCCACATAATTATTTTGCTGGCGGCGATGAAGAAAATACAGATCGGGCTGTAGGTTTTGTGTGGTAATAAAATATTTTTTAAGTTCCCGTAGGTTATCTCTGGCGTTTAAGGCAGTCAACATTTTATTTGGTCAACATCGGTAGTGTCGACAATTTGGTTTGTTCGTCATCAGCACAGTCAACGATTTATTTTGTTGTTACAAACAGAATGCAGTTTTCAATCCTCTGGTGGCCACCATTATTTTAGATTATTGTGTAACAAGGTAAGTAATACTGTAGTAATATTTAATTTAATAGTCGTATGTCATAATGCAACTGATTAGTATTAATGATGTCATCACTCGTAAGTATTAGAGATAATTGTGACTTTATTTTAAAATAATTATAGTCATTCAGGAATGTTCTCGATGCTGAACTGACATGGTGGATAACGTCGTCATAATGTAAGTAAATAGGTACCTATTAACTTTATTAAGATCAATTTTTATTCAGGGCCCGCGAGCTACGGAAATTTTAATATTGCTCCACAAATTCCTCGTATTGACTCTTTCAGGTTTTTGTTGACCTTTATGATGACAAAGAAGACTCTCACGACAGTTTTTGATTACAGAACACTTTGGAATTCCATTGCGGGAATAAAACTATTAAATATAAATATTGTTTTATTTGTAAAACTAAATACCTACGTAATATTTGTAGTCAAATGGGATGAATAGGGAGGCAGGGGTGAATTAAGACGACACTTCGAAAACGATTTTTAGGTTCAATTATTATAGTTGGAGGCCATTTATGGACTCTTATTAGGTTCAGTTCAATTATTATAGTTGGAGGTCATTATAGACTCACAATAATAGGTTCAATTATTATAGAGGCCAATAAGGACTCATAATAACCTGTCTTTAGTAAGCATATCAGATGGATTTGTTATTGGGACTGGCCATTAAATCGTTTATTTTTCATCATTGGAAATCACTCCAACCCATGCCACATTCAATAGCTAAACATAGATTTGAAGTAATGCAAGAATTTAAACAATATTTTTAAATAGTTTTCTTAACCCGTAATGCACTAGGCACTAAAACACCGTGGTTATGCTATAAGATTATGGCTACAGAGATGAAAAGATGTAGGTAGGTACTAAATGCATTCTTAGTGAACTACACAGAATAACTAAGTAGGTATATAAGGGCCACTGTTTTCTACTTCATAAATTTCTCAATGTTCCCCTGCAAGTGCAACAATGAGTCATGGTTGCTTTCTATTGTTTTTGTTTGTTTATTTCTTGTGGTTAGTCTTCTTCATGTTTTACTGTCGACTTAAATGCCTGTATTCCCCGAAAGGCCAGGCTGAGGTGCACTTACTGGAAACCCACAGTTCGCCGGTATGTTTGTCCCTGTAATAGGAGCGCCGAGCGAGCCTATTACCATGAACCAGAACGAGCTACGAACTCCGAGCAGTTACTGAAGATTTCATAGAAAAACCCAACAGCACTGCTCGACCTATGAATGCAGAATGTCTAGCACAGCAGTCGCGCTTACAATCACTAAGCCAATGAGGCAGAATATCCTGTTTGGCTCTCACATACACACAACTGAACACAGTAAAACTGCAGCTGGGCATGTAAGGGGTTGTTCATTGTGTTATGTTTTTAGCAACTTTTAACCTATTTATGATATATGTGGTGATGTTTAAACTACAATATCTACATAAATTTATACTACAAGGATCAGCAGTGTACAGTACCACTATGCCAAAATAAATGATGATATTATTGAATGAACTATAGACTCATTAAACTTTATTACAGATGCATAATATTGTTATTGACTATTCTTATCTCATGTTATCAACAACATTGCACATGATACGATCTAGCTCAAAACAAGGATCTGGATTTGAAACATCATTGGCACTGCAGTCCATGTGCTCCAGTATTTCTATGGGCACCTTGAAGTTAGATTCCATTTCATTTTGATCTGGTAAACTTTGTAAGGCACTTTGTAATATATCTTGTACTTTGTCCAAATGCTTCTTAAACCTGAAAGATAAATAATGTATAAGTATTAACCCTTTGACCGCCACGGACGTCTATAGACGTCAAATTAAAACTTGCTCACGACGCCAAACGACGGCATGGCACGTCAAAAATATAACTTTTTTATAGTGCTTGGCATAGAGAACACAGATATTCATTATTGACGTGGCGGTCAAAAGGTTAAAGGTAAGGGTAAAACCCAAGATCAGTTAACAAAAGAATTAGGTTGGGTAGGTACAGGCCACTACATCTGTTTTGACAAAGATTACTAATTATTTAAGGAATATAATAAACTGCGCATCAAAAATACAGATTGAGTAACAAAATTACTGATTGAGCAGCAAAATACAGATATTGGTTAGGTTAGAACTGTGACCAGACAACGCACGAGCCGAGCGAGCGGTGCCGCGGAAGCGGCCGGCGAGTGCCAGAACCAAATCTGAATAATACCGAATCTGAAGACCAAGAAAGTGTGTTATTTGATATTTATTTGATGAGCAAATTTAGTGTGCAATTCAGTATTTTTGGTGCTAATTTCGAATATTTTGATTGAAAAAAGGGGATTTACAGTTAAAGTTTTTAATACCACCCATTATTTAATACTGTACAGTGACCAGAATAATTATATCTTCCAATAAAAGAGACCCCTGTTGTAGGCAGTGTAATGTGAGGTGCAAGAGCAAGGTGATAGGTTCAATACAGATGTCATTAACTGCTTGTATATTTAACTTTTTTATTGCCTGTACATAGTAAATACCATACATCTTATTAGACCTATCCTACTGATAGACCTATTTTCTATCATTATTTTTATAATAAAAAGAAAATCATAATGGGACTTAGCAATTTAAAATGTATGCCATTTGAAATTTATCTTTATATGTGCGACTGATTGAAAAGGCCAAATCTCATCATGCAGATCAGGCTCCACATTACAAATTACAAAAAAAATTACCGTGTGGCAGTTTCGACACGCTGTCTCTTTTGCAATTCCATCATAACTCTCAAAGTTTCTCTAGCTTGGTGGGGTCTGAATTCATTCAATAAATGATGTATGTGAATAAATAACAAACTGAGATCCTCAACTTTCTCTGCCCTTTTAGGAGAATCAGGGCAATGGACCAATAAATCTAATAAATCTAAAAAGTTTACAAGTAAGGAGTGGTTCAGTTTTTTTAGTTCTCTTCTTCTTTCAAAATGCATAGGGTATAATCGCCGAAATCCCTAAAAGCATAAAATCAATTAATGTTTTGTAATTTTAAAATTACAATGTTTGTATCTTAATATTTCAAAAATGTTGTTACCTGACTTTCTAGTGATCTAATTATAGTATCATCCGCACTGAAAGTGTGTCCAAACATCGAATACGAATCGTGAATAGGCCGTGGTGGTAGAGGTGCTCTGTTTCTTCGCACATTTTCATCAGTATAAAAATTAATATATTGCATCGGAGGCAGCGGTAACGAACTAACTTGTGTTGTTTCAGAAGACATTGTCGTTGCTTTAATTATTACAGTGGGATGATCTAAAACAAACGTTATTTATCACTACGTTAAACAGTGGAAAATTGTTATTACAGATGAATGCAAATATTTCAAAAACAATAAATTTTTGTTTGACAAGACAAATCAGTCATCAGAAGTAACTGTAGGCTTGGGCAAAAAATATCGATATAACAAAATATCGATTTTTCTAGTATGTATGTCGATATTTTTTATCAAGATTCTATCGTTATTCGATATTTATTTTAGAGTATTGAATTCGAATGCATTTCGATTTTTTTAACGCAACTTTGGTTTCGTGTTTAATCTTACTAGATACTTCACCGGCCAAGTGCGAGTCGGACTCGCGCACCGAGGGTTCCGTTACTTTTGATTGCGTTGACATAGAAGTTTGATTTGTTACAGCTTAAAGGTATTATAGACCTGAGTATTTGATATAAATTTCAATTTAATACCTCTACGAGTTCATGAGGAAGGGGGTAGTAACTGTTAAATTATTAAAAATATTTTTATTATATGATGTAACAAAAAAATACGGTTTTCGCAATTTTTCCTTTATCTGTGCTATAAGACGTTGCTTCGTACCAAATTTCAAGATTCTGAGTTCACGGGAAGTACCCTGTAGGTTTTGATTCCCTTGCTCGCAAGGGAATCAAAGCGAAGCTCGCTTCGAAAATTTGCGGAGTTTTGCGGCTTAAACGGCTGTATCTTTTGATTGCATTGGCTTAGAAGAGAGAGAGGACAAGGGTTCCGTTTTTTCCTTTTGAGGTACGGAACCATAAAAATTTTACCACAATCTTTATGATATGCAATATAATAGTAAGACTATTGGCTGCGTGCACGAAAATACTATTAATAAAATAAAATAATTAACTATTAATAAAAGAAAATACTATTAGGCTTGAGCATTAAATATAAAATACTAGTAACTTCATGTCTATTCTTTTTTACGAATTTTAAATTCACTAAATAATAATTGTCGATACTGTTTAAAACTATCGATATATTTTTTCAATTGCTCATCCCGACCCATCCGTAAGTCAGAACGATTAGACTGCTGAGCAGAATGAGTGAGTGAAAAATGTGACAACGACAGACAAGTCGCAACTCAACTGGGCTGACCACAGATTAGTGATAGTGATTATGTAAGGCTGACGAGCAGAAAATTGAGAACCACAGATTAGTTGAGGATGACAGTCAACAGAGAAAGGTGGCGGGACAACGTGAGGCGAATAACATCTGCCTCCAACACCACTACTACTAGACAGCCATGACTGCTCTATTGTAATAAAGAGGTCAGTGATACATAATAATGGTAATTATTTTTATTAAATAAATATGTTACTTAAATTTAAAAAAAAAGATTTTCAATCAGTATATAACGGCAATTTCATACTACAGTTTAACCCAATAATTTTTTTATCTCTGTTTCTGTCTGTCAAAATCAAAATAAATATTCATTCATTCTGTTGATTTGATCTGTCTGCTGTTCTGTTCTGTCATTCAATTCAATTTAAAGAATTCAGATCAGTAATTTCATTCGTGTTTCGGAATAGTTTAATATTTTTCTCCCAAAGCCTTCATATTTTGTGAATAAAAAGGAAAATGAATGTTAATGTGTATTGATGACTAATTAAACAATTGATTATATATAGTTTCTCAATAAATTGTTATCATAACGAGTTCATTGGATACAAACAATTTGTGATGGATTTGGATGTTTGAAGGTATGGTTTTTACGTATTTTTAATATTTGCTTCGCCGGTTCAACAAATGTGTATTTTTATAAAGTAAAAGAAATATATTTCTTAATATGAGGGGCTTTTCATGTTTTAGGCTAAAATGGCTGGAAAGGATGATGATGAAGTGATACTGCAAACTTTTATGATCAAGAGGTCTCAAAATAAAAAGCTGTTTACACCGGTCAACTACAAGGAACGCTGGCTAGTTCTAACCCGTCGAGCGCTTATTTACTATGATACGGATGGCGAGGTAAATTTGTTTGGTCTTTAGTGTCGAATTAACTATCTCACCTATTGCTTTTGAATAGTATGTAGGCAGCAGGTAGGGATTACTTTTTATTCTTTTGAGTTGCAACCTTTTGCACTCAGAATATAACATAGTGAGATGTAATAACATTGATTTATTGATCCTACAGTCAAACTGTTTATACAGTTTTATGGGACACTTTGTTAATTACTTAGAAGTCTTACTATGTTCCTTGTAAAATACAATAAATAATTGAGATAAATAACAAGACAGTATTTTACAGTAACCTATCTACTTACAGTTACATGCATGAGCATGAATCCAAATGTCATAAGCTTACAATAATAATCCTAATGAAATTTAACATGTGTTGTTACTGAATTTGTTTTTTCTGATCTGGTGCTGCCAAGGATATTATTTCTTAATATTTGGACTGGAGGTATGTATTTTATGTACTTTTTTCAAATACTGAACACACAGCTCACCATTATAACTGTGCAGTTAAACTTAATCAAAAGAAATGAGTTCTCCTAAGATCTATTCAGACTTCTAGGGAGAACTCTTCCATAAAATGAGGCATTTCAATAGTACTATTGGATAGTTATCCTGGAACTGCATAGCAAATAATATGGCAATTCCATGTGCCGTATGAAACATTATTTTTTTATACCTTTAAGATGAAAGTCTATCCTCTTATTGTTTAAGAAACCAGTTTATACTTATAATATTCTAATGGCATTTTAGTCATATATCACTATACATAGCTGTTATACTTTGTCCACTTGTTTATTCATAACTTTAAAAGAAATATGTAAAGTGCCTAATCTTATTTAATTATCTTATTGACTTGTGACAGACTTTATAATACCATATACACTTATGTATCAGTTTTCAGTATTCAAAAATAAAATGTTTTATACATTGGTAATTCAGTATAGGAAAATCATTGCAACCACTTTTGAGTGGTAAAGGATTGAAAAAGGATTGTTTAATTTATATATAGTTTATTGGTATTTGTACCAATAAACTATATATAAATTAAACAATCCTTTTAAAAAGAAATGAATGACTTTATATTGTCGTTTTTTTTTTTCAATGAAAATTAAACAACTAAATAAATCAATAATTTATACTGCATACCAATTAAACTGTCAATAATTGAAATATTATGTTGCTGCAATTCTGTTAAAAAGTAAATAAACAAGTGGATGGAGTATAATTTATTCACTTAATTGAATTTAATTTTTCTTTTTGCATATCACATATTGTAGAACACTACTAGAACTTCACAGGATTTATTCTTCGGCTACACATAACTTTTGTCATCTGAAAAACTTCTTAAAAACTGTACCTACCTTGGTTATAGTTCAAACAATAATGTAAATATATTTATAGTAAAATAGGCACAATTAAGTGGGCAAATTAAGAGCTCTGGGGTTCAGTTATGTAATTTTCTCTTTTCTCTTATGGTAGTAACCACATGCATTACAATTGCAATTCAGTATAATTTTATTTTTTTGTGTAAGTAAATATGTTTTATTTTGAGTACCTACTTACTTTAAAAGCAATATTCATATAATGATAGCTAACATTTTAGCTATGCCAATTGTCCTTGTCACACCTAAAGCAGAAATGCCATCACATCTATATCCTGGGATATAGAAATCCATTTTCCTGATCACCTTTCATGGATATTTTATTTTAATAATAATAATGGTTGATTTGCATAGAAACATGATTTACACTTTTATAAACACTGATAAATAATCACAATAATTACAATCACTTATAATTTAGGCCAAAGTGTAATGTTTATGTGTGTTGCAACAAGTGCCCTTGCTAAGTTTGATTAAAAACTTGTATTAAAGGCACTAGTCCCAATCCCAGACAATCAATCATCATAAAAAAATGTTATAAGGTTCTAGGGTGTAAGCATTAAGTTGCAGTAAATAAACAAACTAAGAAAAATAAAAAATAATAATTAAAAAAGTAACAAATAATTAGAATTAGAAAGACAATGAAGCCCGTATTTTAGGTAAGTATAATACGTGTGTGTGTGAGAGAGTGTGTGTTTGTGTGAGTGTGTGTATGTTGAATGCGAGTGTTGAGTGAGGGTGTGTTTATGTGAAAGGTTTAGATCGGTAAGTTCAGCAGTTTTTTTTTTGTTTAATGTTTAAATTTTTTATTATATATTACTATGAAAGAAGTTGTTCTGTATCATTATGATTTTGAATTGAATTAGTTGTTTTCTAGCCTGACAGATTGCACAAATAGGGTCTAAGATAGACTAGACAATTTATCTTTGCCTCTAAAATGAATTGGACATTTTTTACTAGTAAAAATGTTTAGTCTTACATAGTATGAACCACATGTGTAAGTAGCTGGCTAAGTGGGCATTGGGCAAGAAGCATGTTGTATGGCTTGTTAATCTTTACAGTGCAGGTTTTTTTTTAAAAAAACGATGTTTTGTATTCTTAACTGTGTGAGAATACACATTTCCAGTTTTGAGTACTGACCTCACAGCATCCATCCATTGAAAGTTTCCTTTAAAGTAACAACCTTGACAAGTAAACTGCTAGTCATACCGAACGTAGTGGAGTCCAGTTCTTTAAAAAAGTAGTAGTAGTCTCCGGATGTTGAGTAGGAAACTAGACCACAAATGAAAAAAGTTAAAACCATTGCACTGCTCCACCTTCAAGCAGCTTCCTGCGTACAATGGGTTAACGAATCAGTGACGTCAGATGAAAACGGGCGGCGCCGATCACTTGCTTTTAAGTGAGGCACATTTTTCAACTCATTTTCTCCCATGAATAAAAAGTGCTGATATTGCAGGCTGGTAAGGCATTACGATTGCTCACAAGAACGCTTTCCACGTAAATTAAATAAGACTACGATTATTAAAACGATATCGGGTACATATCAGTCTGCAGCTGGCTGACGTCTTTTTTTGTGTATAAGTATACATATTGCACTCTCGTTTGCGTGGCAAAAAGCTAATGTCTTGCAATTTGCTTACATTTTTATAGGTGAACATATTATAATGAATATGTGCCATTGCCTATAAGTGTTGATTTATAAGATCCGTTGCTCATTCATTCTTCAATGTGGGTGCGCGAGCAGACGAAAATCAGACACTCATAATTATGTTAACCCAGAATAATTATTATTTTCCTGTCAAATTTATTTATTTATTTATTCTCTCCCTTACAGCTATAATAACAGGTTGTTACCTAATGCGATAGCAAGGTCTTAAAAACTTATACATTACCTACATACAATATTACAATAATAGTTTACATACTTTATCTACACGATCTACAATAATACAAATTGAAACCCCTGTATCGTTTATCACCTACACCTACCGTCAAACCTTCGTCTAATATAGTAACTTTAGCATACACATACGCATAATAGTCACTGCCCTCAAAAAAAAGTTCAATGAATTAGCGCCAATCTGTTGTGGAAAATGTACAGGAAACAAAAATATTATATTTTTTACTACTAAGGTATCAAGCATACGGCCCAAATCAAATCTCCCACCTGATGGTAAGCGGTTACCGTAGCCTATTGACCCTTGCTACACCAGGGTTTCACTTGCGCGTTGCCGACCCTGTGAAACGATAGAGGAATAGCTGGCTTGGCAGTTTATGGGTCAAAGTCCTCCCACTCCCAACACGTTTCCTCGCGGAGCACTGGCAACCTTGCTCACTGTTAGGAATACAACACAGCTCTAAACAGTTTTATTTCACTATAACGTTATCGGCGGTTAGATGTGAATCCAACATAGGGACACGATAAATTCATCCAACAGGCCCCTTTAAGTAGCCCCATTTTCAACGAAGTGGAACAATGGAATTCCAGTGCGCAGGTAGTCAGCCATGTGGAATAATTGATCATCAGTACCAAGATATGATTCACAACCTAATTACTGGTCCATTCAAAGAATTTAAATAATATTTTGAGGATTCTTAAACCACTAGCATCGGACAAGAAAGTGACATTTTAATCGAAGCTTAACAACTGACAACAACCATCCGGCGATCTACGATAATAACTACATCGCTTTTGTAAAGAATTCATAGATGCAATGGTGAAAATACTATAGTATGTGTATTTTAATACTAGACACAGATGCGTAGTCAAAATCTGGAAAGTTAACAACTTACATTAATTAAGACTCGTCAGGTTATATGGCAGGTGTGAAGAATAATTTATGAATAAGTAAGGTAATATGTTTTGTTGTTGTTGTCTATACAACAAATATACTCGATCCTAATCTAGTAACAACAAAAAGCTAGTTTATGCTTAATTTTGACGAACGGAAAACGTAGTAATGCTATATTTGGACTGACTACCCAAAAATAAACTCCCATGTCTATCCAGCACTGGCAAGCAGAAAAATAATTTCTCTATAGCCTCCCTAGGGATCTGCCCTAACAGGTGTTGCACAGTGGGGTTGGGAGGGGTCCATTAAGAGGACATATTGGCCCCTTCCATGTGCTGATGGTGGTAACCCGGGTAATTTTGGTGGGTAATAATCCCACACTCCTCGGTCTAATCCCCGTGAATCGGTCGTCTTTTGAAGGTTTTCCCCTGTAAACAATAAAGGAGTATATAAATTTAAGACTACTTGGGGAACTACTACTACTATTTTTTATTTATAAACGGCACGCGTGCCTTCGTTGGACTACAGCCAGTCATGGTCGTGGCGAATTTTACGGATCCCATGCTGACTACGGAATTTATCCAGCACAATCGCTAGACCCTGTAGTGAGGCCATATCTAGCATACTAGAAGGAGCACGTGTGTGCTGGAATACCCCGTCGGGCGGGGACGCGGTTAATGTGATAACGAGAGCCATGGACTCTACCATTGGGCAAAGAAAGGCTATTTTTAGACGGTAATAGCAGCTTTCACTGGCGGCGAACGATGCATTAGGAATCAGAATATAAAACATAATTAAAAAAAAGGGCAGCCATTTACTCAACCTATTTCCACATGCAAAATCATCGGTACAGCCTTATGGACTAATTGTTATTAATTTCATTTTAACTAGCTCGTCCCGTCATTTCCTTCGTGGTCTACTGCGGCGTTGCGCCGCTGTATCAGGGAGCCACTGCATACTAAATTTGGCCTTCGGCTCTTCAGACACACGGCAAACGTGGTCAGTCCAAACCTACTTTAATTTAATATGAACTATTTGGGGTCATTGAATTCTTTTCTGCAGTTGACTAGTTTTATATTTTCGCTTTTTTGGAAGGTAATACAAAATACTTAGGTACTTATTACTTGGATCTGTGCACCTAGGTATCCATATCTGGTCCCAATCACCGGCGACGTTAAAATCTTACGACTTTATTCCGGTTGCATAACATTAAAGTGGTTAAGTTGTGTGCTACCACACTTCAATTCTGGAGTGACGGACAATCTATTCGTGCGTGAAATTCACGTCACTTTTGCATTGATATGGTGTCTTATTAGCAATCTGATCGTCTCATTACCGGCGATCGACCGCGCGACTTCGTTCACATTACCGTTGTTTATAACAGATTTATTTTTTAGTTAGGTACCGTACGATACTTTTACGACTAGTAAAAAAATATAGATTGTGTATCGTGTATTTTTTAAAATTGCTGTACATACTTAAATGCTTTTTAGCCTCAAAATTAATATCCTTGTCGTGAATCTTGACTTTTAAGCGATTTATTAATAAAAGGTAATGATACAAATTTCATGTCTATGTCATCAGTGCAAGTAATCATCTATATTCTAGTCATTTAATGATATACGGTAAACTTGAATAATGTTTTATCGATACTTAAATGAATAAATAATAAGTGTGGTAATTATTCTGGTCCATTTCATTCCATTATTGGGCAATTCAATAAGTAAATGTTAAGATTTTTTATAGGTAAAGTGCGATTATAAATTATCAGTAGTAGGTAGGTATAAGTAACACAAACACGACAATGAAAACTACCCTAGAACGCATTTATAGTAAAATAAGCACTAGGATGAGCAGGCAGTGTAAGGTTTGTTCGGGGTTTCAAATTAAAGCTGGAGGGCCGAGGACGTAGGGGTGAATATATTGGGGTGGGAGCGCATGCGCGAGCTGGGTGTGTCTGTCGTCCGGCGCGACGCCCGGCGGCGGCAACGGCAGTTCCGCAACACCGTCCGTCGCCGGCCGCACCGCACCCGCACCAGCGCTGGTAAATTACCAATCACATATCTTTATCACACAAAGTCCTCACATAAAATAACACTCGTATGTTACATCCGTATAATAACTTCACTTATTAGCCTCGTATCACGTTGTTGCCGATACCTTTCTTGTGACTGAAACATTGAACCGGTGGTCAGTTTCGTGCGCATTACTGTTCCTTTTCCAGTTTTCACCTACGCTAAAACTACTTTGTTTCAAATTTTAAATGAACATTATATTATTTTCTGTATTTTGATACGTAATGTTTAGTTTATTTCTTTCAGTTTTCCGTGATCACTTGATCTGTTTATTAACCGACATGTATAGTATTCCCCAGCCATTTGCTGCAACGTAAGTTGTACTTTCCTTCGTTGTCACACTTAAACCTACTTCTTTGTTTCTTAATAGTTAACTTATAATCATTACTCAATTAAACTGCGTTTAGTGTCTTTTTTTTGTTACGTGTTAAAATTTGTACTGCTAAGATATAAATAAAACTCAAAAAATAAACTTAATAATATTTATTTTATATTTAATATACTTACTTACTTAAATATTTAGGGGTTAATTTCAAATTATAAAATTACTGAAATGTTATATAATAATATGTATTTAATACAATATTAAAACACGATTCTAAACTGAATAAATTTGTAATTACTTATCTAAGAATATAAATAATATATCGAAGCAACAATTAGGACTTTGGTTGTAAACGATTTACCAACATTGTTTGGTAGATATACAACATACCTACATTGGTTCGTAACATCTACTTCATATAGGTACTTATTTTATTTTTGTTTTATCGTAAATTAAAGTGTGCAATTAGTTTATTATAACTATTAAAAAATCTAAATAATTTATATTTTTCGCGATTATTCGGTATTTAGTTAGTACCTACTTACGTAAAAAATATGGTTAAGTATTAAACCTGTTGCATATAATATTATAATTGTGTAAAAAAAAGAATTATATAGTTACATAAATGACTCCTTATTTTCCCACTAACATTATAATATTCTTGTTTGTCTCGACTTGAGTTGTCTCGAGTGTAACTAATATTTCCTGGTTAAGTAAAGTTGCTGTAATATTATAAAGTTATTTAATAAAATCCTTGAATAAAGTTATAAATGAATCATGATAATCGAAAATTATCATAAATTACTGTCTTTTTATGGTGTATTAAAGTCTGCAGTAGAATAGAAAGCTCGAAAAGTGCAGCAAAATAAACAAAAAGTGTTGTCTTGGCCCTCCCGCGCTTAAATAGACTTGGCAATCACTCCCCACAGCGTCAACCCCTCGCAGTCGCATGATGTATGTATAGTCATGCCGCGTGTGGTCCCTCGTTATGCGAGCAATTTTAATGGAGAGCCCTCCGCGACGCCTACTAATTGTTTCAAAAAGGTTTACTGTACCCCGTCTTCGTCGTTTGTGGTGCTATTTCACTCAATTTCAAAGAATATTGGTGCTGTAGATTTTTTATGACATCCATTCTTGTCAAGATCCATATTTACAAGATATTTCTATAAAATATCTTGTAAATATGAAGGAATTATAATCAGGACTTAAATTAATTATTTAGAGACTTTTTTAAACTGATAAATCTAGTAGCACGGTTCACAATATCGGGTCTAATGGAGTAAAACCGGCAAGAAACTATACCTTTAAATAATACATGTGTTTATTTCGTTTACAATTAATTAAAAAAAAAGGATTGCCATGGTATGTAAAAGCCGACCCAGTCTCGGTAGACGGCATCTGTCCACAAGCATGACGTGTGTATTATTGTCGTTTCACCCAACCATGTTGTAGGGAATAAAACGACCCCATACACAAGCCCAGCAAAGGGAAAATGTTTAATTCCATTCAACACTCGTTTTTTAAGACAGCTACATTAATAGCTAATTAAATGTTTTCTGTTAAACTTCAGATATTTTTTAAAATCATTTTTACCTAATATGTGCATCTTCTAAGCACACCGTACATCAAAAGATCATTCGGTTCAATTCATCAATTGGCAATATCGGTCTATCTGATATTGCTTTGTTAGGTGTTCCTGTAAACGAAGCTGTATATCCCCCCGCAGGAAATCAACTCAGTGATTTGATTCATTACGCAACCCAGTGCTCGGCGTTGTGCGCTTTCAGGATGTTATTAGATCCTTCCAAGCATGAAGCAAATTCGATAGAAAATCTGCGTTTGTAGTGATAGACTCACCCTTTACTTTATCTTTTTTCCTCGTTGTTATCAATGGAATGGAAAGTAGTATTGGAATCAATATAACCTTATGGTGAAATAAATATTTTTTAAACAATCAACAAAGTAATGTTGCCTACTATTAAGAGATGATATTAGATAGGAGGTACCTATATAAGTTGTCTAAAATAATTACTCTGGTACCTATAAATAAACTTACATACCTAAGTTCGTATTATACGACGGGCTGCGATGCCGGTAATTGGTGTAGTGTGTTACTTAGGAAGGGCTGCTCGCTAGCCGGCTGGCATGACGCCAGCCCAGTCATTGCTCTTATCGCAGCATGCCACCCGATATGCTAATGTGTTATATACGTTTCGACATTTACATACTTATGTATTTCCACAGCTACTACAAGTGGCCTACCAGAGACCGTTCAGTTCTTTTGCTAAACACTCTTTTTTACCCCATATATGAATACGACGTCCATGATCGAGGTTTTGCTTTTATTAAATTTCTAAAGCATTAAGTATTTGCTGAATAGTTGAATGAAAAAGTAGTCTCCAGTGAGTATAGAAATTTACATGCATCAGCAAAACCATCGTTTGGCTGATTTGGCTCTGAAAAATATTCAAGATTCAGTTTCGATCAGAATTCAATAAGAGAGAATTGTAGCGTGAACTACTTCATTCTTTTGCTTATTTAAATATAAGCATATATAATTTTATCAAATGTTTTTTTAAATTAAATTCGATTAAGTTTTTGTAAGATCCAAGAGACTTTGATTTTAAAAAAACACCAAGCACCTAAAAATTAAGCTCGGTAAGGTTTTGTCAGTAATTTGCGATATTTTCGACGAACAAGTTACCTATGTAACCTCCCTCAATCTTCTTAATTAGTTTCTTTTTTTGATTCTCTATTATTGAAGAAGTGATAGCCTAGTGGTATGACTATTGAACTGCCAAGTCGAAGGTCTCGAGTTCGAACCCAAGGCACGCACCTCTGACTTTTCGAATTCATGTGCGTATTAATAATTAATTATCACTCGCTTAAACGGTGAAGGAAAAACATCGTGAGGAAACCTGCATACCTTAGAGATTTTTCTCGACGGTTTGTGAAGTCTGCCAACCCGCACTAGGCCAGCGTGGTGGACTGTAGCCTAATCCCTCTAAATATGAGAGGAGACCCGTGCCCAGCAGTGGGACAGTATATGGGTTGATGATGATTATTGAAATGTATCTCGAATCACACAAAAGCACCAGTCCTCATCAATGTAAATATCTAATTTGGTATGACGCAAAAACACATCTCACAGCTTACGCTTCTCAAACAATGTGTGGTCTAGTCGCGGTAATTTAGATACTGAAACAATCGAATATGACCTCGGCAATATTACCAGTTGACGATAGGACGTCACTGCTTATACGAGTTACCGAGCTAGCGTTACTTCGAATGCTTCTTTGCATCTTAATATTATTAAAATATTCCTGTGAAGAGTGTGACCTAAGGTCGATTATTTGTTGAATTTTAGAAGACATGGTTGAAATCGATTGTTAGAAAGTTTATTCATGTCGTATGTGGTAGAAACGTAAGGAGCGCGGGCGCATCGATACGGGCGCTATCCACACTGTGGAACAGGCGCAGTTGGGGGAACTGAGCAAACACATACCTGAGGGTGACGGTGAGAAGAGTCCAGTTTATAGATATCCCTTTCAGGTAAATAATAAAATATATAATTGTACGCGTGAATAAAAAATAAAATACCTAATTGTATATAGAGCAATGATAATTTTTAATGTGAGTGTTTGAGCAAATTATGCCCAATAAAATCTTTATTTCTACTATGTTTTATTTGCATGCAACTGTATATGGCTTATATAAACTATGCGATGTGCTCAGGTGGGGTACTCAGAACAAAACACAGACTACACACTATACCTCGTCGCCGGTGACCATACGGAACGCCTGCAGTGGATCCACACAATCAGATCGGGTACGTACCCACCCACCGTTACATAATGTCGTTTATTACGTTTGAATGTACACGCGTACACGGCTAAGTACACCTTGTAAATGACAATGAGGAATTGTCGACTATGTTGGATGCTTTACACGAATAAGTACAGTTTCAGCCCAGTATGTACAAATCGTATATGATCATGATTACATTGGTTTCCATATTCCTGTTTATGAAAAAAAGAAATGACTATTTAATTTAAATTTTTCTACTGTTTTTTGTTTTCAATGATTCGACCAGCTAACTCAAGGATCCTGGAATCAGTTTAATTTAAAGTCCATTATATATATATATTTATTAGATATTTTGCATCCACTATTTAATTCAAATACCGAAATCTCATAGAATACATAGGTCAGCCGATGTCTGCAAAATAGTTTGTAAGATTTAAAAAAAACCATCTTGTGATGGGGTAGTATAGCTCATGGTGGGTTGCAGTGTGTTCGGGTAGTGGTCGGCGCAGTCGCTACCACCCGGGCGCGTGGGCTGCGCGACGCTGGAGTTGTTGCGACGCGGAACGGAGGCCCGCTCCCGGGTGCGCAGTCGCAGACCTCTGGACCCTCATAGAGACCGACATTAACCTGCTCGCACCACCACAGGACAATCGATTATCCAACGACGTTGCACGTGCGTATACATTTTACTAAGGTCTTGTTGCTCCTCGATACATTTTCCTTTCGATAGCTGCTATTAGATTAGTTAATGTTCGTTATTTATTTGATCAAGATCAAGTTTACCTTGGTATTTAGTTTGCAATAAAACTGCAGCTTTATTATTACATTACAAGATAATGCTTTAACTATAACTTATATACTTACTTACCTATAATAAATCAAATTTAATTCACAAAAACATAATATTGATTTGATATATAAGATAACTCTACAAAAAAGAGATGGGCATGGCAATAGCGAGGCTTCTCTCGGAAGATGGTTTAATCTCTGGCAAGTCAATTGCCGTTAATAACATACGTATAAATAAGTTGTCTCTATTCCACATATCAAGAGGCCAGTAAGTGAAAGGGAGAGCGCACACCGCCTGCGCGCGCGCATCGAATGGTGAATGTAGGCCGCGAGTGCGACCATCTTTGAAGCCCTCGCTCCTCGTCTCGACGATAGTAAAGCCTTGTTCTCCATGGGTCTATCGTAATAATATTATTCATTCACTACTTGGATTACCGTGGAATGGTCATATTTTTACTTGAACTTAGGTACAAAGTTCGCAGGTTTTAATTTCTACCCCTTACACATTTGAAATTGAAATTACTTACATTTGATTTGTCAATCGTGATAGATCACGACTACGGAAAAAAACTGCACTGTTGGTTTAACTTAATAATTACTTTCGGTTGTACCATTAGCTACATACTAAAACAAACCATAATTAAAAAAAGTTGACTCAGTCACCTTTTACGTGCCGTATCGACAGTATTATGTATTCCGCTTTACCTTCGCCGCGGTACTTGGACACGTTTGTAGGCAGTCGGAGCGAGGTGTCGCGCGCGGACGTCCGGTCACGAAGTCCCGTTCCCATGTTGCCGAATAAATCCGAAGACGAGCCAGTGGTGACTAAGAAGAAGTCAAAAATACCATGTCTCTCGTTAGCATCGTTCCTACCAGCTCTAGAGGGTACGGTACATTTTGTCTGACCTCTATTTATTTGGCCTCGTCGCCATCGGTTGCGTTCACTGGTCTCGTTGCACTCACTTTCTTGTCTTGGTCAGGTGTAATGTAATGCGTTTTTGTTAAGTTAGCAAGTGATACCGTGCAGTGATTTTGTTAACAGTTCTTGAGGATAGTGCACACGTTGTCATGGAAATAGGTCACCATTTGTTTAGAGCCTTAATTATGACAATTAGTTTCACAAACGGGTTTGTTGTGATAATGTATTTAATTTATCCAAATTGGCCTACCTAACCTTCCATTTTAAGGTTACCCTAGTGTCCAATAAGAATTGTAAGCGCATAAATATAAGCAAACTTTTACTTTTAAGCTTAATAAGTGTATAATTATTTAAACATAGTTTTGCATGTTAAATACTACAATATTTATCGAAGTGTAAAGCTTTTATCTCGTTGATGTGCTCCTTATTTACATATTTGCTTTAGTAAGCTGTAGTTGAGAATTACGAACGTCAATTGTTCCATTATTATGATAATTTCTGTCAAAAGTATTAAAATATTTCCGTGGCCTTAGCATAATGAGTGGTTTTACGGTTGATAAACAAGATTTTGAATAAAGAAAAACGGGCTATTGATATTGGAGGCTCTATCTGCATACTAAATGGTATTTATTGTATCCAACTCATATAATATATTCAGATAAAGTCAAGTTGGTTGTTAAAACCAAGTGGACGAAAGAAAACAAAAGTAGACACAACTGTAAAAATTACAATTATTTGGGAATTATGAATATTAAGCTTATCTGAAATCCTTCTTTTTTATAATTTGTTAATTTCATTTTCGTTTTCAAAGTTTTTAGAAGTAGTACTTTTCACATCGTTTTTTTATGTATTAGAAAAAATATAATTAGACATACTAATTATATTTTTTCTAATACCTATATAAAAAATAAATAGTATGTAAAATAAATAAGTAATCTGAAAATTAAATACCTACTTACTGTTCGTTGGTCACTTGAAAATGGCGCGATGCTCGTTATGGTTATTCTTATTAATTTTGTTATTAATAACATTTATTTAATAACAAAATTAAAAAGTTGTCCGGAAACTTGGAAAAATTGGGAAAAAATGGGGCGTGATTCTGTCTTTGGGATTTAGTATGATTTATTGAAAGGTGGACTGTCGGGTCAGCTAGCATAAAATTAAAATTAAAACATTTTTAACTCGAGATAAATATATTAATTCCATCTTCATGGAAATTACAACACTTAATCCCTAGGTATTACTTATTATACAGGGTTGTTACAAAACTACCCGTAAAGCCGAGAAGAGGTTAAATGGATGGGGCCTTATAACGAGTCCATTCACAATATTTAAGAACCGTAGTAACCCCAAACCCCAAACATACCCCAAAAAAAAGAAAACATTTATGAATGAAAAATAGAAAAACTTTAAAGTAGACAATTACCTTTACTTTACCATTAATTAATTAATTATTAAAACCTAATAATTGCCTGTTAAATAATCTGGTTCCCTGACATGCCAGCTGACAAAATTTTTGGCTTTGATAATTAATTATATTATTTACGGGGTATTTTGTTACACGTTGTATATAATTATGTCAATTATTATTATAACGCTTATTTATAAAAAAAAAATTGTCTGATTAGCGGTCACAGCGGCAGTCACGATGCCCGGGGGAGGCGGCGCTCCTCCTGGCACTCCGTCAGCCAAACCAAAGGTAAATCAAAGTTTACTAAACCTAGACACCATTTTTGTATGTACACTATTATACAAAACCAAAATAGTTTAAATTATTTATTTATTTCACAGGTCTTAACTTAATACAATAGCGTAGTTAGACTACTTATTACCTTTATTACTTATTAACTATATGATACTATACAATATGCGGTTCGTGGAAATTCACTCAGTGTGCGCCTGCTGCCACAAGTTGGTGCGCGCTACCCTTAGCTAGTTAAATTAAAAAAAAAATAGGCCCCATACATGCAGGACTCAAATAAGGGACTAGTCTTTTAATTCTTAAGAAAAGTATAGGGTTAGTTGCAAATGAAAATCTGAATAACGTCCTGATAGATATGGGAAAATGTATCTCTAGTAGTAAAACTGTTTAATTAGTAGATGATTTTGTCTGGAAAATCCAACATTTTATAGTAGTCATCCCAGGAATAATTAGTACGAGGATAAACTTTTCATAAAGTCTCTTTAAGTTTAACTATTAGGCTTGTGTGATAATGCATAGTTTAGTTTTTGTCCCACTGCAGGCAGGGCCAAGGTCTTTCCTATCTTCGTCCAGGACTTCCTATCCTGGGCTTCTTCATACCACGTTAAGCGATAAAAATCATCTTGCCAACGCCTCCTCGGCCGATAGTATAGTTATAATAAAATGTTACTGCCAGATGTACTTACTGTCATGGCTTGCTTGCCATTATATTATCGTGTATTTTTTGGATCTGTGAATATATTTGTGTAGCATTACTATTATAACTATACTAGCTGACCCCGCAAAAGTTGTTTTGCCATAAAAAAAAAAATTAGGGGTATGAAAAATATTCTATTCTCAGACCTCCCCGATAAGCACAAAAAATTTCATCAAAATCGGTCAAGCCGTTTCGGAGGAGTATGGCAACGAAAACTGTGACACGAGAATTTTATATATTAGATTATATATACAGGTATAATAATTTAGCAAAATACATAAATAAATATTTTACAGGAGAAGCAGAGGACCAAAGTTGTGGTAGCCCTATATCCATTCAAGGCCATCGAAAGTGGAGATCTCTCACTGGAAAAGGTTAGTCGTTTTACAACTGAAACCAAGTAGATACGAACGATAGAACGCACGATAATTTTAAGAAACAACAAAAATAATGAAGGTTTTTTCAACTGCTAGTAGCTATTATCGTGACATGGTTACTTATCAACTTGTAGGAGGATATTAAGTGTCGAATGATTGCTATTTTCAAATAACTTAACATTTTCGTCACAGTTCCTCTAATGGAACTCCGCTGTAGATAATGACCATTATTAATCAAGCTCAAAGTACATCAGCTTTTTGGTAAAATTCGTAGGTGTTATGTATAAAAAAAAACACACGGCTCGGAGGCAATTAACTAAACTACTTTTTAGGCCATTTTTTATTTGTTTTGTTGCTATTCGATTATTAATATAAAACGATATGCTATCATCAAACTATATACTGATTAAAAAATTGTATTTCGCTTTAAGGAGTTTTCGATATTTGATCCTCGGCAGTAGTGAAGTACCTTTTTTAAAATCCTTTCAAAACTTGACATTACGACATGACGTATTTATTTGATATGTTGTAGTCGTAAAAATTTTATTAAACTTTTTTAACTAACATTTTCTATTTTAGATTATATTCTATTTTGTTGTCAATACTGTGCATTCAGATAATAAGTCAGAACAATTCCCTTATCATTATTCAAAACAGTAAGTCCCCACTGAAGCTATAGGTGTGAATTTTATGAATAATAAAATATAAATAATATGTTATAGGGCGCCGAATATGAAGTAATAGACGACTCTCAGGATCATTGGTGGAAAGTTAAAGATGAAAACGGGTAAGTTACGACGATAATGTTGATGACCCTTTTTCAAATTAACTACCTAAATAAAAAAAATATTAATCTAACTAAAATTTTCAGGTCTGTCGGCTACATCCCTAGTAATTATGTTAAGGAAAAAGAAACAATAGGATTGCAGAAATATGAGTACGTATGATGGTTATTTAAATAAATATTATTTTCGATAAATATTACTATCACAATTAAGTACAACAAAAGTAGTAGTAAAGAAAGAAAGAAAAATATTTATTGACACAGTCTTGGACAATGCACACTGTAATATTAAAAACATGATGGAAGTACATATAAAATAAGGAAAAAAAAAATGTGTGTCCCACGACTGCGTCAAATAGGCTCCAGTTCAGCTAAATGCCAGACCGCTGGTGAGCTGCTGGCGCTGGTTTTCAACTGGACCTTTACAATGGTGTGGTGTGTCACGGATCACGCAAACCAGTAGTTATCATAATACATAAATTAAATTAGGAAACTAATTAGGTATATTGTCGCTGTGCCAAGCCGTAAACAATTCAAATAATGATGAATCAGTCCCTATAGAGAACTATGCTTCTTTTTGCTTAATTTCCATCACAAGTACTTCTTGAAAGTCCTCGGTGTCTTGTTAGTATCATGTATTTATTATGGCTATATGTCTGCAGATGGTACGTCGGTGAAATGTCACGGCAGCGCGCTGAATCTCTTCTCAAGCAGGAGGACAAAGAGGGATGTTTTGTGGTCCGCAACTCTTCTACCAAGGGCATGTACACGCTCTCCTTATATACCAAAGTGTAAGTATTTTTAAATTATTATCATACCCTATTGATCTAAAGAATAAGTTATGTCGTACCGTTTCTTTTGTAGGAAATGTCCCACTAGTGTTCATCAACCCTGCTAAGCGATACGTCTGTGATTGTCGTTACAACCCTACTAATCCCTTCTAATATTCTGAATTTCTCAGTTCAACTGTCTGTCCGTTACGCTATCATGTCTAAACCGCTGAACCGGTTTTGATGAAACTTGGTACAGTAATAGATTAGTCCTTAGTTCTCTAAGGACTAATCTATTACTGTACTGTGATGGACATAGGCAACCTCTGTTTCAAAAAGCCCTTTGAAATGCGAGTGAAACCTCGCAACAGCTATTCTTCAATAAAAAACGATGCCAAAATCATAGTCAACTCGCTAGGCAAAAAGTTTGATTGATATTGACATAGCATTCCTGGAATTGCAGTTACCATCCCCAAACGAAGCATTACCATATAAAGCAGAACAGTCGCGGCGAGTTTTACCTGTCGGATAAGCACTGCTGCGCGAGCATCCCCGAGCTCATCAACTACCACAAGCACAACAGTGGCGGGCTGTGCTCCCGGCTCAAGACCACGCCCTGCGACAGACCCGCGCCGCCCACTGCCGGACTCTCCCACGGTCAGTACGGTTAGTCATGCATGCTCATTATCCTTATCATCATCAACCTATGAATTTATATACAATATGGTTCCTGTAATACTACAACTTA
Organism: Acronicta alni; assembly: GCA_964056405.1. NCBI lineage: Eukaryota > Metazoa > Arthropoda > Insecta > Lepidoptera > Noctuidae > Acronicta > Acronicta alni. The sequence goes on from OZ043921.1 coordinate 9,264,062, forward strand.
ACATACCACGCACATTCCTGTAGTACCCGAAAGGTTAAATAACCCTGTACTAAAAGTACATCCTCAATCCACCAGTATACTTTTAGGTTTACCATTATAGAGGTCATCATCATCTTCCGACCCTTTTCCCAACTGTTGGGGTCGGCGTCCAGTCCACCCAGATGCTGCTGAATATTAGTATTTTACACGAAGCGGCTGCCATCAGACCTCCGCAACTCAATTTCTGGGAAATACCGATATACTGAGGATAGACTGGTTGTCAGGCTGTTTGGGCTTCTGACTACCACTACCGATTGTCATACTTGTTCGCATGACAACAATTACAATTTTAAGGGTGAGCCTGTATTAATCGATCACCGCAAATATGAACTCCAACCTGTCACTAAGAATTTCATAGAAACCCCCAATAACACTACTTGACTCAGGAATAAATTCCAGGACGTCACGCTCAAAAACGCCATTGTGAACACTAGATAATGAGGTAATTTAACAAAAATCTAACAGTAGTAAAGGCCAGCGTATTTTGAGGAACTATCGTAATAATTATGTTGAACTGTGAGCAACGATAATAATGATATTTTCCTCAAGAAAAACACATGTAAATTTGAAACGTAAAGTCCTTTAATCCGTCATTCAATTACCGGCTCAAAATAAACTGTAACTAGTTAACTGTGATGTTTGATCATACCGCATCATACGTTACTTTCGACAAGGTGGTTCATATTCAGTGTAGATTTCGATTAGTTTTGGGATATAGGAAAAAAATAGTTTAGTTCACCTTAACACCATCGCATAATAATAATTAATGTAGCGACTAAGTATATGAAATCATGCATTAGGTTTGTTTTATGGATGTATATAACTGAGTAATAGTAAGTATATCACGTACGTAAATATGACGTAATATTAAAATGAGATGTGACGCAACACAGCGACGTAAATTGTAGTAGAATTAAGTATGTACTACTGTATTGTAGTCATATTGGTGATTACTACATTTTATGGTAACAATAGTGTATAACCTCGGTGCGATTTATATTTTAATAGATCAATTTTCCTCATATCGCAATGAATAACATAATTATAGAACATTTATGGAAATCATATGCAAATTAATTTTATTTTTAGCTCAACCAGAAGATGTTACTTTTAATTTAGATATACCACCATTTTTCAGCAGTGTTGGACATTTGCGGTAAAAAAATATAGGGGAAGGAAAATAATACATATTATAAAGTACATATATTTAAAATTCAGTATGACAAGGCGCAGTTGTTTAATTAAATAGATCATCCCATTTTAACCACAAAGCCGCTTTATCGTAATCTTTTTTAATATTTTCAGAGCTATATTTAACGAAGCGACAGACACACATCTTCTTTCTGCCCTAAAGGCTGAAATATTATGAAAAACTAAAAGTACATGGTAATAAATTTGTAACTTTGTGTGCAGACAAATGGGAGATCGATCCATCGGAGCTAGTACTACTAGAAGAGTTAGGCGCCGGTCAGTTCGGAGTAGTGCGGCGCGGGAAGTGGCGAGGCCGCATCGACACCGCCGTCAAGATGATGAAGCAGGGCACCATGTCGGAAGACGACTTCATAGACGAGGCTAAGGTCATGACGTGAGTAGAGCCCAGCTATCTATTAAATTCTTCTAATCTTGGTCTTGGAGGCACTCCTCAAGAGAGGCAGGCAGGTACATTAATTTGAAGTCGTCGAAGAAGTGCAGGAGTTGACCTTTTATGTCCATATATATTTAAATTAACCTGTACAATCTTATTCCGTTACAGGAAACTGCAGCACCAGAACCTGGTGCAGCTTTACGGCGTGTGTTCGAAGCACCGGCCGATCTATATAGTGACAGAATACATGCGGCACGGATCTCTATTCAACTACCTGCGACGAACGTCGCCTGACCAGCTCGGACCTGCCGTACTCCTGGATATGTGCATACAAGTAAGATGTTCCTTCCTTTCTACCTTTGTTGTTTAACATACTGATTGCCATGATTACTCACTTTCGTTTGACCTTGAGTTGGTTTACTTTTATTTATAAATAACAAAACACTTTCAGGTTTGCAAAGGAATGGCTTATTTAGAAAGACACAATTATATTCATCGGGATTTAGCTGCAAGAAATTGTTTAGTCGGAGATGAAAACGTTGTAAAGGTATGATTCGATTTTCTTATATTAGGGTGGAATCTGTATACATAAAAAAAACATAATATATTTAAGGATAAATTTTAAACTACAGTATTCTTTTAAAATTACTAGAATAATCAGACATGTAAACCTTTGTGTACTTGCAGGTAGCAGACTTTGGTCTGGCTCGGTACGTGTTGGACGACCAGTACACCAGTTCGGGCGGCACCAAGTTCCCCATCAAGTGGGCGCCGCCCGAGGTCCTCAACTATACGCGCTTCTCTTCCAAATCAGACGTCTGGGCTTTCGGTTAGTTATACCCGCAATCATAACCCAATCTTTATTCAAAGGAGACTCCAAATAGGCTTCCAGCTGTTTTTCGATAAATAAGTCTTGATGGAAGATTTCGCCGTCTGAGTGATCCTTGTTAATAAAAAAACTGGTGGTATTTTCACCGCAATTAGGATAGTGTAAATAATAATCACCCATAGATTTAAACGGAACTCCGTGATTGTATAAATCTAATAATAATAACACCATTCATCCTTTCAGGTGTGTTAATGTGGGAAGTTTTCACTTGTGGCAAGGTTCCGTACGGACGGATGAAGAACTCCGAAGTGGCAGATATGGTCCAGCGTGGACAGGTGCTCGAAAAACCCAAGGGCTGTCTCAATGAAATATATACTGTGAGTATCTTGTTCAGCATACTATGCCAAGTATATTTATCAGTATTGAATATGTGGATAACTGAACATCTGACTGCAGTACGCCTTGCGACTGATTCTCGAAGGTTTGTCGAAGGAAAATAAAGTCAGTGACTATACCAGCGCCAGAGACGGTCGTTTGACGGTGATAAGAAGGTGATCGAGTGTTCTGTGTGCAGGTGATGCGCGCGTGCTGGCGGCGCTCGCCGGAGGAGCGGCCGTCGTTCCGAGTGCTGAAGGACGAGCTGGGCGTCATCGCACACAGCGTGCTGGCCGACTGACTGCGCCTGCTGCTGCAGCTGCTGCGCCCCGCCTCGCCGCCCGACCACGCCCGCCCCGCCCGCCCCGCCCGCCGCGCCGCACAGCCCCAGCCTCAGCACCAGCACCAGCAACAGCACCAACCTCAGCCCCAGCCCGAGCTCGTCTGATGCGAGCGCCGCTCCACCGTATGCTGACTCTTATTTCCTTGTGAGCACCTGCCGCAAGTTACTCGTAATGTGCGCCCAGTTTGTAAGAGTTCAGCTCGCAAACCGTTGCACCAGTGGCGTCATTACCGCGGGCTGACGGGCGTAACACGGGTGACTTAGCGGAGGCCTCTCGATTAGGTTTCGTCGCGTTTGAGTTGCACAATTGTGGTTCCACGGGTGGCCAATGCCTCCTCGTCGCTGGTAGTAACGTTGTTTGTTAACTAGACCGGATTCAGTATTGACGTAATGGAGTTGTAACTGTAGGCCTCCCAAATGGAATAGGTATGCAAATTTTGATGGGATAAATTAAATCTGATTCGATGTAGATTTTGATTTCGGCCACGTTACTCGCGTACTTAGAATATCACACACTTCAGGTGGGATGTTATTGAAATTATCACATATTACAAATATGCATCAACTTTTTTACATGATATGCAGACATCGAATTCCGATAATAATACAAATCTGTAACACGGAATTGATCTCAAAATAGGAATTGACATTTAGAATTGATACATATTTAACCGTAAACCGCGCGAGTAATCGTAGCTGCCGTCCACTGCCACTAAGGATTCAGTAAAAAATATTTATAGTAGGTTCATAATATTACTCTTTTTAAGCTGAGTGAAAATATCACTTGATTTGAAAATGTTTCTTTTTTTTACGCAAAGCCTGTACAATTAAAACTGAAGGAATTTACAATATACACGCAAAAAGCTTAATAATTTGTTCAGTTTCATTACTTTTGTGTGCGGAGGATGTTTTCGGCTACAATTAAATAAAAAATCATAAAATCTTCATATCATTATCCATGGTAGTTTTATTGTAAATATAATATACTGTAGTTATTTTAATATAATAGTCGGTACATACACAGCGACTATACATGCCGTCGACATTCAGTTCGCACATCAATACTTGAATATAATTTCCTCGTATGTTCCTACGCTCGGCGGGTTTCCAAAACAGCGCGTAACCTAGTTTTCCAATAGCTTACTGTTGTTTTATATTGTAATCGTCACAAAATCATTCCAATTATTGATTCAATATATTTTTTGTACATTCCTTTTAAAAAAGTACTAGTCATTAAGTGGATTAAAAAACCGTCTAAATATTTTATTGTGAATTTTTTTTGAAATTAAGATTATTAAGTAAATGTAATCACAACATAGCAATGAATAGTTACAAAATTGTTATATGTAGATATATATTTATTTTACCAGACTTGGAAATCTTTGTGGTCTAAGCATGTTGGATTACAATTTATTTGACATGGAATATACTGAATAGGCGGTCACACTAAGAAAATGTGCCAATTATGTATAGCCCTTGTTAATTTTAGGCATTTATGACTGAATAAAAATTCTCAATAAATAATTATTTTAGGTTCTTTTTCTGGTTTATAATTCAATTACAATGGACGTGAAATTAGAGTACCAGTATTTATAAAACATTTTTACAAAATGGTATTTTAATTCCATTAAGTTATAAGTAAATGTATTTTTGTGATAAATCTTAATTTTTAGAAAGTATTCTATAATAGGCAATTATGAAGAAAAGAAGACTACCTGTAGTTTTAAATTTAACAATAACTTGTAACATTCCAGAATTAGGAAACAGTACATTAAATAAATATCTACATTACTGGGATAATTTTTTAGGTGTGTGATGAATACGTAAATTGAAAATGACATGAGATTTATCACAATATCATTGTTTTTATGGCACACACCTAGACCGTTCTTCCAGGTCCTGCCTGTAGTAATATAATATGCCGCTCGATACTTACATACATAGGAATGCTACATCCCAATAAAATTCGCTACACATTTGTACAGCGAGTATTTGTATAACTGTTTTATAAAACTATTAAGTCAAGTAAAATAATTATTATAATATTGATTTTTATTTCAATTATTAATTCCTGAAAACACTGATTTTCAACCACATTTTATGAAACTAGCAGGTTCCAATTTTAGTCGGTAAGAGTCCGACATATCCTGGCACTGGCACCACCCCAGGCGGCAGACGATCCACGAGGATTTTCCGTACTATAGTTGGAATATGTGAACGGACTGAAATGGTGATGGTTAAGTATAAATTGAAATAAAAGATTCGAATAAATGATCTTTAATTTAATATTATAGATACATAAAAATATAACTTGTTTATTTAACAAGTACATAATGAAAATGTTTCATTGAGTTACGACGGCATTGGAGTACCAATGCAGATTTTTAATTTCTTTGTGGTACTTATTTACAGTAGTAAGTAATAAGTACCACTAAGAAATTAAAAATCTCGACGGAATATTTTTGAAATGCGAGGTTCGTGTTAAAATAGGACAAAAGACACGAAGAAAGATTACTGCTGTGTTTACAAGCAAAGGTTACAAGTTGGCTGATCTATAATAAATCTTATATTTTATCAAATTTGAGTAGCCGCTATTTCCCAAATAGTTTTACAATGAATCTAGCTAAAAAACTGTTGAAAAATCTTGATTACAATTAGATAATCAATGTGAGGAGCCGAAAAACTACGTTATCAGCATCAAAGAAACCGTGCTGACTCCAGTAAAACACAGCACAAGCATGACAGGTTTTTTTTTCAATGGATCTGTTCTACCTTTAGACGACTTGTAATCTGACTAGATAAAAAAAATATGGTGCTTAAAACTTATCACAATGTAACTACCATCAAATCACAAGAACTCGAACTAATATAAGTAATAAATCCTTAGTATTAACAACAACAGACCCTGTAAATTCTTAGCATCTCAAGATTTTGGTTTATTGATATTTTAATATTATGAAGAATTGATACATTGATTAAAAATATAACTATGGAATGAGTTCTGACTTAAGTATGTACTTACTATGCTATTTTTGGAATACGTTTTGTTTATTCATAATCAATATTTCAAACAAAATATTAAGTTTATTTAAATTCATTCAATTATATTAATATACTTAAATACAATAATTCAATATATCTGATGTATTCTTACAAATAGGTGGATAGACGGCGTCGTGAACATGGCCATTGTATATTATTGACACAATACAATAAACATTACTTAAATGTTAACAATAAAAATATTTTAACTTTAGATATAAGAATAATTGAATTAAGGTTAATGAAAACTAATCTCATTTTATAAATGAATTGACTTGCTGTTAAAGCAGCTATGGAAACATAAGAAAGTATGGCTTAAAATATATTTCTTTAGGAAATCAATCTAAAATTCTTAGTATGGCTTATGGTACCTACTTAACTAACATGTATCTATCAAGTATTAATGTAGACTAGTATGGTTTATCATCAAATCAATTAAATAACACAAATATAATATTTTCTTAAACTATTTATGGCATGTCATTTTCCGCAATGTTACAATACATCGCTTTTCGCGTCGCATCTTTAGAGCTTATTTTATGGAACTCCATAAAATAAATAAATTTCATAGAATACATTCAAATTTTTTTCAGGTTACATCTTGCTAGGCAAATCTTTAAAAACTATCATACCATCTTCCCCAAAGGATTAGGCAATGTTTTACGGATTAACATTTTTTGTGGGTACTTTTAAGAATACACAGCGAAAATAATCAATTAGCAGGCAATGGGAGCTGGGCCATTATCTTCGGTTCAGCAACTGCATTTATGACCACATAAGGCAGTTTAAATATATTTGTGTTTTTGTTCTGTAAAATGCCATGCCATGATATTTTTTGGCATGTATTATTGTATAGCACATGGCTACAAAATTATGATTAATACTTATTATCCATCACTACATAATATAAAATAAAGTTACTTCCCGCTGTCTGTCTGTCCCTATGTATACTTAGATCTGTAAAACTACGCAACTGATTTTGATGAAGTGTTTTTTCATAGATAGTGATTCAAGAGGAAGGTTTATATGTATAATATGTATGTTATTAGTACATTGCACCCGTGCGAAACGGGGACGCTAGTAATTAATATTATGTCAATTTCTAAAATAATCTATACTAGTAATATTATAAAGCTGAAGAGTTTGTTTGCTTGTAAGGTTGACAGTGCTAATATCAGGAACTACTGGTTTGAATTGTTTTTCTTTTTGTGTTGGATGGTCCATTTAAGGTTATTTTTTATTACAGGCTGTATAACATCACAATACGACCAACAGGAGCCGAGTAAAGGAAAAAGGCGGGTGACAGCGCTGGGGGCAGCTAGTATAATTTATAAGATTTCTACTAACAAAATTTGGTTCCAGATTTCATTACATAATAGTAACCAAATAAGCAAGTTTGAATTACTATTCTTGAGAGTTATTATCTGCCTAACCCTTAAGGAAATATAGGGATGATGGTATGTTAAGTTATTTTTTGATAAAATATATACATTTAAAACATATATCTTAATTCTAGACAGCTTTACCGTTTTATCCTTGCATTTGTCTATATGATGTTGTATTTAAATTCACATGTCATCAGGTAGTATATCTGGTATTAGATACTGACAAAGATCCATCTCAGAGTGCATGAATACAACTTTACTGGCAGTGTTTTCATCAAGCCTGAAAAGTGTTACATGGGTGTTAATCTAGTGTTTCTTTAAACTTAAGAATTGAGCATATACATGTAACTTTGAAGGGTTTAATTTCTACATGAGGATTCCAAACTGAAAGACTGAAAGTACCTAATATCACATACTAATATTGTATAACATAATTATTGTCTTGTAGATTATGTAGAAGATCTTACCATCCTTTTATAACAGTCCAACATCCGGTAAAGAAAGCTGGTGCATTGGTCACTAGACAAACACCAAGCCTCTCTGGATAATGCCGACTGAGCAACCAGATTAAGTTCTTCAACACTTGGTAATCCATGCAGGACAGAGTAAAACCATTCAAATCAAAAACTATGCATAGGTTATCCACCACTTCTTCAAAACATTTCTTACTGGCATCCTCCTGAAAATATTATTTTAGTTTGTGAATGTAATTATAGCTATGCATCTGCCTCAATAAGAATTATTGGCTTTATAACCATTAAGCCTTCAGTTTTCATTACTTAAGATGAATTAGGTCAACATAAGAGTAATAGTGTTATTGGGCTCATGCTCAAGCATCACAAGTACATTATTCTCTAACCTTTTGACATATAAAGACGTCAAATGAAAACTTGCTCACAATGCCAACAATGGCATAGCATGTCAATAATACCTCATTTTTTTAGTTCAAATTACGTTTAGATACTAGAATTTGTCGCTTGGCGTAGAGAACACTGATTTTCGTTATTGACGTGGTGGTCAAAAGGTTAAGAACTAATTCAATAAAAACATACTAAACCCTCTTTGGCTATAAATAAAAACATCATTACCAAGCAGTACACAATGAATTTAGTCAAATCATCAATATTCCTCTGACTGGAACTGTGGTTCTTTGCTGGAATGTATATAATAGGCCTGCCAGTAATATCCCGGTGTCGCAGTACTCTTGCTTTGTCAGAATACTTTTCTATAATTTCTTTATTATCACTCAACTCAGCTACACCATACTCCACTCTCCATTTGTTTGTTTTTATAATTGCCTAAAATATAAATAATACAAGATTAAACAAACCTAGGGTTACCTTTAACAATCAGATTCCCTGTTATTGTAGCTTTTATTATCTAAAGTGAAAATACTCTTAATTAAACTTACTTTACTACTTTTTTTTTAAAGCAGTGATAGCCTAGTGGTATGACCATTGGACTGCCAAGTCGAAGGTCTCGAGTTCGAACCCAAGGCACACACCTCTGACTTTTCGAATTCATGTGCGCATTAATAATTAATTATCACCCGCTTAAACGGTGAAGGAAAACATTGTGAGGAAACCTGCATACCTTAGAGATTTTTCTCGACGGTTTGTGAAGTCTGCCAACCCGCACTAGGCCAGTGTGGTGGACTAAAGCCAAATCCCTCTCAATATGAGAGGAGACCCGTGCCCAGCAGTGGGACAGTATATGGGTTGATGATGATGAAACTTACTTTTAACTTCTGAGAGTTTCAGCAGTATTAGTTCATTAGGGAACTTTTGTCATAACTGAATGATACTAATAACCTTTATTACAGGTTTTTTCCTAGTTTAGGTATTAGTAGTACGAATATTGTGTCTGTACCTATTTTACCTGTACCTACTCCCATGTTAAGCTAAAATGTGTATTTTTGTGTAATAAAGATTTTGTTATTATTATTTCCTTATTATTATTATTTTATTATAATTATACATACCTGAAATGCATTGTCGACTGTTTTGAATGCTCTCAAGTACCTTCGCAATGAATACTCGTTGTGGTATTGTGCTGGATCTGCACTAACAATTAAATTCATCCTTTCTTTTAATTGTTTTAGGTCATTTTCGTTTACAGGTTTTGGTTCTTCAGCCATGGTTACAAGTTACACAAATCTTGAAGTGTTTTCCACTTAAATATCGAGACGATTACGAGCTTGTTTTACAAAAATAAGGATTTTAAAACTTTTATAATTATTACTTTAAATAATTCAGCTCAGATTAACGACGTTAATGATTCTATTCAGTCAACCAACACAGGTCAGGTCAACACTCTATATTTTTCTCTCAGATTAATTTTAATAATTTTTCTTTTTAATTTTTCTACAGCTACACGTATGACGTATCCAAAAATTAAAATGTTCTGTAAGTTTATTTGATATTTTGTAGCATGGCCAATTGCCTATGTATGATTATAATGTTACGTGTAAAAGAGAAGTAGAGTTACCTTATAGTTAGATAGTTAGATACCGTGGTTTGTAGAGTGGAACGCGCTAAACTTTCATTTTCAGACAGCTGTCAAATCAATTTGACAGGTCAGGTGGTAGAGAAGAGAAGGTAGGTTTCTCTGTCTACGAGATAGCATGATTGCATGATAGATGGATGGATGAGATGAGATAAGGATTGAGTGATAGTGTTATAGCGTTATAGGATTAGTGAAGTCCGTGAGGTGAAAGATAAGTATTTATAAAAAGGAATAATTTATATAGCGCAAAAAACGATTTGGTTGAAAAAACTCCAGTTTTGTAACAGGAAATTTAAAAAGTTAAAATTTTACCCTCTTAGAGTAAGTAAGATTTAATTTGATTAAACGGGGGTCACTTATAATATGTAATGCAGTTTATTTAATAAATTGATTATACTAAACATTTTAGAGCAGTCCAGTACGACATTATTACTGTCGATTGATTTAAAAATATTTGCTAGCCATAAATTGACCTACCTACTACATAGAGCTTCTAATTGACATTAAAAAGTTTTAGGTAATGCTTCTTTATCTTTTGGACGTATTTTAGGTTATTGAAATGTTTGTACAGAGGCCACATCAAACTACCCCAATCTGTCAAATTTCTTTGATCTTTCAACTTTAATGCAAAGCAATAAGGCTCATATTCAATTGGGAAAATTTGACAGTTTTGGATAGCTTGACCTGCTGACCGTACATAGCAGTTGCCAATTTATTAGATCACATTTGACTTCTGTCAGTTTCATACAGTAGGTAAATCGTAAAATTACCTTCTTTTGTCAGTATTACAATAAATAATAATAATAAGTAATAGATAGATAGACTAATCTTTATTGCACACCATGTTACGGAACAACAATTGGAATTCATTAAATTAAGGGTACAATGGCGGTCTTATCGCTAATAGCGATATCTACCAGACAACCTTTGGATGGACAGGAAAAAAAGAGAAAAATGAGGGTAGTTCGTGGTGCACTAAATAAACAAATAAAGTAATTATTACAATGAAATACATAAATACAGCACTTAGATGTATATGTAGATAAATGTAATATATAAATATATAATACATAAATATATAATATATAAATATATGTATATATAATGCAATATTATATGACGTTAACATACCTAAGTTATAAAAAGTAGCAGCGTAATCGTAATTGAAAAAAGTTATATTTTTCTATTTTCGATCTCGTAATATCGAAGTTTCCCCAGACTGGTTTCTGGTTTTTGGTACCTAGGTAATTTGAAAGGCGAGAACCCCCTGGCCCCCTAAGGGGTCTTGTCGCGGCGGGGGGTTTAATGGCCCACGGTGAAGCGAAGTAGAACCCCAGGGAGGAGCTGCTCCTGCGGGCTTGGACCGAAGCCTGCATTGGAGCAGCCAATGTAGGTTGCGGTCTCTTATGGGAGGCACCGCATCTGAGGCGGGCCGCGGTGTTGTATAGGCGACACTGCGGCTGGAGGTTTACAGGGCCGCGGCGGGAGAGGAGTGTCGGTATCGCGGTGCGCCGCTCTGCCTACCTTCCGCGGCCTCGGCGGGGTCGCAGCCGCAGGACTGCGGATACGGTGGGGCCGCAGAGGGAGAGGAGTATCGGTATTATGATGCGCTGCTCTCCCTACCCTCTGCGGCCGAAGTGTGGACGGCGGGGCCACGGACATCTATCGCGCTGCAAAGAGGGCCTTGGGCAGCGGAATCAGGGTCGTCGGTCGCCCATTGCACTTGGCCCTCAAGGAGGGTCGACGTCTGTGGTGGGATCGCGAATCATGCGAGAGCGATTCCCATGATCCCACCAATATGCGGAAGGTGGAAGTGGTGGTGGTTTTAGTCGGTATGCTGGCCACCTGGCCGGGGAGCCCGACATGCTGGCGCATTTCCCCACCCGAAAAAAAGATAATTCGAAAGGACGTTATGATTGTAGTTACGTTACCTACATATTAACGTCCGTCGCGCAGCTAGCTATCCATATACTGTAAATTTTTTGTACCTATGCTATGCGCGACATTAGGTATAATTTCGCCGAATTTCCGATCATTGACTTTTAGGCTTCTTTTCTCGTCTTAATAGTAGGTAAATTAAATAAATTATTTATATTTATATTGACCCTAAGTAGTAAGTAGTATTGAAATAAAACTACTTTTTACGGATTTTATCGCGTATATTGATATTATTAATCCCGACGTTTCGGACCCTTTATAGATTCTATTAAACCAAAATCCAGGCCTACAACTGCAAGACCAAAGGATACTGTGAGCTCGTTCTGCGTGAATCGGATTGCCAATAATTAACAACTAAAACATGATCATTGAATAGTTTGTTTCGGCGTTTCTTCTCAGAGGTCGTCAGCTAGGAAATGCCGGCTCCATCTAGTTTTAATTAATAATTAGTAATAAATGTCATTGATCATGTAACAATTCAAATGTAGGGTAGCTGTCAGTAATTATATCATCAAGACGCCCTCCACCTCAGTCTACCCGTGACCATGGACGCTGTAAAGGGTCCGAAACGTCGGGATTAATAATATCAATATACGCGATAAAATCCGTAAAAAGTAGTTTTATTTCAATGTATAATATTCGCGTAAATGTCAGAATTCAATAGTAAGTAGTAGTCTGCATTTACAACTTTTTCACGTCACAATCATTTATTTTTTTTTTGTCCTAAAAGGGTCTAAATCTTTGGTAGATGGCCTCTTTGTCTGTAACCTAAGTAGGTCAAGATATTTTGATGATGAAGATGTTTTGCACATCAAAAACGACATTAAAAATCTTTTTTACAAAGATCCACTTCCTCGCTTAGGTAGGTAGGTACCTATCTACCTACATTTTGTTAATTTTAACTAGGAAATCTCTCAAATCAGATAACTGTAAACTGCGGCTTTAAAACGGCTTTGATTTCCTATAGTTATAGTTTGTGTGCGTTTTAAGACTGTACCTTCCATAAGACTTTTACTATTATTCTGTGGAAACATGGTAACATCATGAGTTTATATTGCAATTTAAATAAACCTTCCTCAATTATTCTTTAAATACTTAACAAATAAAATAAATTAGTTTTTTTAGTTTTGTAAGATTTCAGAATTGTCATATATTACATTCCTGTAAAAAAATAATATACATTTGCCATAGGGAAGCATAGGAAGGTAAGTTTACCTTTAAAATGAATATTCTGAGACTTGCTGCTCACCTAGTTCACATTGTTAATATAGGTACCTAATGGTTATCTACTTTACTATCTTCCAATAGATACCAAGTATTTAAGGTCTCTCGACAGTTCCCGATTTAAAAAAAAGTCAATTAGTTATGCTGTTAATTTTTATTTAAACGAAAACAGTCTGGAAAAGTAGGACATAGCAAGTAGTAAGTATATTAATTATATAACATGTGTTGTGTTTCATAGGCGGCAATTGATGATAGTGCTTCTTTAAGCGAGAAGTCCGTTGACAGTAAAGGCTGGTAGATGCGGCACAGTTCTCCTGAAGTCATCGACTGTGCAGCAGAAGCTGTATCCTATGTCAATGCGGTCTGGCTGCCACCTGAGCCAGTCGAACGCGCTGTTGTTACGGCAACGGTCCGTGCAGAAAGTCAGAGCGCGGACCTCATCCTCCGTGTAGTAAGGATTGTTGATGCTCACGAACGCCGTGCCGATTTGACGAGACGCGTCGTACACGACCTAAGGAATGATTCGATAAAAAACATCCATTAAATATTATGAAACGATCAACAACGATAATGCGTATCTTTAGAAAATCTCTGATTATGATGTACCTGTTGTTTATTTTCGCAGATTAAATGCTTGGGTAGGTACTTATACAAAATACTGTTGATTAATATTTTAATTCAAATTACATATATTCGAATAATGATTTTAAAATTAAACAAGTTATCTATTTAATTTTATGTGTTTAGGATATACTTATACTCGTATATCTATCTATACTTGCTTGGATTTTAAGAATTTCATACGCGTTACTTCTATGTTCATATTAAAATTAAAATAAGCGTGTCTTAAATTATGAAGACCCATGACGATGGGTCACTATTAATTTAGCTAGCAAGCAGATTGATTTAAAACTATTATGAGTCAAAACTTGGGCCGTATGTATTGGTTTAAGTTACCTTGTAGTAGTAGAGGGGGACAGGGAGCTGAGGGTTGTTATTAGCGTCTCGGTAGAGATAGATATCGACCAGACGGTCGTTCTGGTCACGCAGCTGCGACACACCAAAGGTACCAGTGTAGACCATGGTGTTGTAGCCCGCTTGACCGATACGGGCACGGAGATTCTGTTTGGAGTAATTTGGCATTATAATTTATGACAAAAATGTAATCTTCAGCTGAGTTCTGTAAAGGCACGTAACATACTTACATAGACCAGGCTATAGTTATTAGTTATGGGTTTAGGCAATTCACTTGGTTAGCTACGATGAAAGTAAGAGAATGTTACTTGTAAGTACTAGGTACTTACTTGTTCCACCCAATTCCAGTTACCAGCGTTGAACGGCTGCCACTGAGGAGCAGCGTTGATGAAGTAGAAGCTGGATCTCTGACCGGTGGCGTAGATGAAGTCAGTTTTAGCGGCAAGGTGACCACGTGCAAGGAACTGCGTACTGGTGACGTATTTGTCCGCCAACTCATTACCAACCAAACTAGCAATTGTGGCCTTTTGTTGGACCTGAGTGTACATTGTGTTCACGGCTACACCGGGGTAGAAACTACCCGCTAGAAGGAAACAGAGTTAGATTATTTAATCAAGCATTCCGACATTAAGGTTTCCATTTCAATAGAAGACTGCTTGATTCTTACCTAGCCAGCTTGGCCTAGCAACGTTGCTCTGATGCACCGCATTGGGAGGATTCTGTTCATACCATACGTACAGTACTTCAAGTCGACTTTGGTCGAAACAAGACCAGTATAGAGGATAGAACACGTTCTCGACAATGAAACCAACCCTGAAGATAAAAATGTTATTTAATTTTTTTGTGTAATAGCTTAGTGAACCACGATAAGGCGCTATTAAGTCGATCAAACCGCATGGGTTGTAACATTTAGGACTATATTCTTTCACCAGTGGGACAGTTATGTGCTGAATAAAAAACTCATGAAAATATCTACGAACCGGATAACGAGGTTGTTATTAAAGCATCTGTCAGAGGTGGACTGGGCATCGTGGTACGCATTTGCAGAGCATGTCAGTTGGCCAAACTCTCCATGACCGTTTAGCCAGCCCGCGCCGGAGACAAGCGCGTTGTTCTCACATGTTGCTGTCTGAAATGTAAATAATATTTGTCTTGGAAGCTTTACGTGAAAATGAAATCCCAGGACATTAAATTTACGTTGAATTTAAGTACTCTTGCGATAAAATAACGATTACTTAGGGTAAATAGATTAGTAAGTAAAAAATAAATTCAGCAGATTTTCTAATTTAAAAAAGTGGGCAATTGAAGATAATGATGAAGCTTGGATTGTTTGGTTTACCGGCCCTTTTAACGGTTCATTTATCATTGTTTTATTAGGTGAATATTTCATGCATTATTTTTTTTTGTGAATATTTCAAACGAATTGCTGTGAAATCTGTTTACGGTTAGATAATAATGAATACTAACAGCTGTAGCTACGGATGCTACGGCGTTCGGGTGCACGATGACGCGCCCGGAACCGGTGCATGCGATGACGACTTGTTCACCAGTGTTCAGGTGGATCTGTCCGCTATTGCCAGTGGGCTCGAGGTAGTCGTTGTTGTGTAGGTACACGGGCTGCGGCTGTCCGAGGTCGCCATTGACTCTAATTGTACAACCTAGGCACAAATTGTATACTCAATAAATTTATCACTATAAACATCACGAAGACGAACGAAAAACAAAATGCAGTACTTACCGCTTCGTGGAGAGGCAGACCTAGAGACGTTGTTATAATATTTAGCCTCTTCTATTTCCAGCCAAGTGTCGAGGTAGTCCTCGAAGTCATCTTCATTGAGGACGAAGGCCAGTTGACCAGGCTCCGGTATTTCCGTGGGCAGGGCAGCCGCTGCAGCCACGATAGCTGCCAGCACAATAAACAAACGAGCCATCCTATACTACCACACTACGCAACTACGCACTACGCAGCAATACTCGATAATATCAAGTAAATTTTAGCAATTTATAGTGGACCATATCTACTAAGATACACCGAAAGATATGACGTTTTCTGATTCGGGAATATTGAAAATCTATGGAATCAGATCAGCGTCATAATAACACAGAACAACACTAATAAATCATTATTATTTGTTATCTTAATTATTTATTATAATTGAATGGTTATTAGTAACTTATAACCGAGATAAACTTTATCAAGATAACCAATACTCCACGATTTCTTTGTTTAGGAAATATAGGTAAGTATTTTATAATGTTTTTGTTTGTTGAATGAATGGCTCCGTCTTATAAATAAGACTCGATTGCAGTTTTGTGCTGTTTCTGATGTATTGTCAACTGTCGAGAGGACAGATTAGATATCTAAGAAAACTGTTTGAATTGATAAATTGTTAACTACTATGATAACCATCGCTTACCTACTCAGGAATACATTCTTATAATATATTAAGAGTAAGTACTAGACTCATAGACTGCTCAATTTATTGAAAAGTTTTTAGAAGGTTTAGGTAAGGTTTATACCTTCCTACCTACATATATCTATTTATTATGTCCAAGAAAATAAACACCTGACTCCTGCATATATGAATGAAAGGGCATAATACATATCCATTTTAGAGTTATAATCGTTTAAAGTTTTGAGTCATCATCAACCCATATACTGTCCCACTGCTGGGCACGGGTCTCCTCTCATATTGAGAGGGATAAGGCTATAGTCTACCTCGCTGGCCTAGTGCGGGTTGGCAGACTTCACGAACCGTCGAAAATAATCTCTAAGGTATGCAGGTTTCCTCACGACGTTTTCCTTCACCGTTTAAGCGAGTGATATTTAATTATTAATACGCACATGAATTCGAAAAATCAGTGGTGCGTGCCTTGAGTTCGAACTCGAGACCTTCGACTTGGCAGTCCAATGGTCATACCACTAGGCTATCACTGCTTTTTAAGTTTTGAGTATTAGGTATCATTTATTTATTTATTTATGTACACACTTAGAAATTAGAAAGTAGCTAGCTTAGGATTATTTAGTACAAAGTAAGTAGGTACTGCTTATTTCTAAAAAAATCTCTTGCAGCAGATCTGCGAGAAGAGAATTGAAAAAAAACAAAGAAATGTAACAGTCTGTACATATAGTAAATGCAATCATTATAATTTCGCATAAAAGCTGTGCAACCTATAATTATTTTTTAATAGAACATATTTTTTTATTAAGTAGATACTTTCGGACCTACGAAAAAAAAAGGAGTGACAGCCAAGTGATATGACCATTGGACTGCCAAGTCAAAGGTCTCGAGTTCGAATCCAAGGCACGCACCTCTGACTTTTTAAAAAATTCTTGTGTTTTAAATAATTAATAAAAAAAAAATGAGAGGTGTCAAGGGACACCCGGATGGAACGAAGTTCCTTTCATTAAAATTTAATAATAAAAAATAAAAAAACCTGTATACACTCAACAATTCACAACGCGCGAAATTCAAATATTGTCATTCACTCAATAATTCGAAATTCAAATAATGTTGACAAGCAAAAAGTGTCGTGACAACTTTTCGTAAGATTTTTTTCCGTCTAGCCCCCTTTCACAACGCGCGATAAGGAACTTCGTTCCAACAGTTAAGGAAAAGACCGCGAGGAAAACTGCATGCCTACCACTCGCACTAGGCCAGCGTGGTGGACTATAGCCTCTCAATCTGAGACCCGTGCCCAGCAGTGGAACATTATGGGTTGTTGATGATTCATGACTTCCGGACCTTATTTTGATAGCCCTTAACAATGTTTAAAAATCTTTCAGGTCATGAACTATCTGTGCCTACTATCGTTTTTCTAAAATAACAAAAATCAATTGATTAAGATGTATTCACATTATACTACCATTGTTGAGCATACTTACCATTGTTGAGCAGGTGTCCCGTTTTTATGGACACCCTGGTTAAAAATACAATAATATATAGGAAATTATATAGGTTTTATTCCTATAACCGCTTCGATACGTAAGGTACCTAAAACAATTATAATAAGGTTAAGTAACCAGATAGAATATAAATATTGTTGTCTCATGATTGCATATTAATGTTTAAGATCAATAAAGTGACTAAAGCCACGTAAAGCCGTCGGTCCCGTTATCATACGAACACCCATGACAATCATTAGTCGTAATCAAAAGCCCAAAGGAAAAGTGTATTCTCAGGATAGGTATCAGTATTACCCAAACATTAGGTTGCGGAGGTATGATGGCAGTTCAGATATTCAGCCGCATGGTTAGGTTGGACCCATAAGTTGCTCGCATCTCATCTCATAAACTTCAAACGGCTGCACAGATTTTCTTGAATTATAGTTAAGAATATTCTCGATTAAGTTCGTTTCTAACAAAAAACTAAATTAATATCGGATTATTCTTTTGGGAGCTATGATGCCATACATGCAGAGACAAACCTGTAAACTTATAATACTAGGAGTGTTAGCGTCGGGGTAAAAAAATATAAACTAATGAATTGAGGAGGTAGACCTCTTTTTCTTAAGTCGTTTAAAAATATATCTTATTTCAGAAGGTTCAAAATCATGATAAACGAGAGAATTGCACTATCACTACGTCACTTAGACAACTTTAAGTAGAATATGTATCAAATCAGTGCTGTATAAACATAACTATAACATAGTAGTATAGCTATGTAACCATGTAGGTATATAGGTAAGTCAATATAAGTATATTGTGATTATCTTAGGTACCTACTCAACAATGTCGGCGAGACCCCGAGAGTGGCTCACCTATCACGTGCAAGAAATTGATCTCCGGCAAGTTCAGTCACTACAGAGTTTTGAAGATAAATAATTGCCTAACTTTAATGAGACCGCTCGTCGTAGTAAATGGTGCCATCAATAAAGTTTCCCTGTACCCATATGAAGATAATGGCGTCTAAGTTTGTGTATAATGCCGCTCTTAGTTTAGTTCCGTAACGTAAAAGTTGGTAAACAATTAAGTATCTAATAGTTGTTATAGATATTTTCACGGTGTTACAAAGTATAGTGTCATTATTTGTATTTGCACGATGTTCAGTTCATTTAGTCTTACAAAAATATTTTTGTGTGATTTTACTTTTTTTATACCAACCACTAAGGCGGCAATGAAGCATACGGCATACAGCCCATTTGATGGTAAGCGGTTACCGTAGCCTATATACGCCTTTACTCATCCAACATCCTTATTCCTACGATTTCCGGAGGCTTCCGCCACAGGGGTCGTGTACAGGAATCCTATGGCCATAGGGAAAAGGCAAAGTGTGGTTTTTAGTCGTTACGAATCCGACATACCCGGCCGCCCAGGTGGTAGACGATTCACGAGGATTTTCTGTAGGAATAAAAAAAAGGCTTCCTACACTGGGTACTGTCAAGTAACAATCTTAACTCGAAGTAGTACCTACCTAGCTATTAAAATATTTGATACATGACATAATGACTGACGTCACCATAAAGACGTAAATTTAGAACGTAAAGGCCAATTTCGACCTGGCGGGTGCGGGTGGTCATAGCATCTGGTGTACCTAACCATAGACGCAGGTTCGAATTTTTCCTTTCGCTAAAATACCATGACATAATTTAAAAACGAAAAGTGAAAAATATTCTAGATTAGTTTCGTGGAATCATGCCATGTGCATATTGCTTATTTTATAAGATTTATTTTGGAATAAAAGTTATTTTGTATTTTAATGTTGGGTACTGATTGTTAGTTCTATACCGTTCCATCAATTGCATTAAGGTTAGGTATACTTTGCTTATGAATTCCTTTAAGATGTTTTGAGTCGATTTATCCTTATATAATCTATACTTATCATTCCATATCTTCATTAAACTTCAACAACATTTCGAGTGGTGTTAATAAAATTTAAAGTTGAATTTAACATGAATCAGACATTTTAAACATTTTCATATGAAATTTAACTATAACAATTTTTATAAACATTTTGACGACACGTTTGGCGGAGAGGCGGAGCGTTCGGCTTCTGCGCTGTGTCGCGGGTTCGATCCCCGCACGGCATAGTATTTGTATGACCGACAACACGTAGTTCCTCCGGGTCTGGGTGTTTGTATATGTGAAAATTATAGAAGAAAATCGTAGAGGCAATGTTTAAAAAAAAACGTGTACATGAATTAAATTATAATATTTATGCTAACATAAGTAGTCGATCATCGCATGCATCAGAGAAATGGGAAACATCAGCTGTTCATCAGCTTCTTCTCTAGAATAAGCTAGAATGAGGACGTGATTAAAAAAGTCCGAGTGTGTGCATTGGTCCGACTTAATTTCGAGACCTACGGCTTGGCAGGGCTAAGGGCATGGTCATATCATAAGGCTGATACCCTAATATTACTTTGTGTTACTTAAGAAGTCGATATTTATATAGGTACCTACTTTCTTTTTTGTCGGGTGGGGTAATGCTCCTTATGCATGCCGCTCCGCTCGGGGATGCGGGATGGTTATATCGGGCTCTCCGGCCAAGCCAGGTGGCCAGCATACCGACTATAACCACCACCACTACCACCTTCCGTATAGTGGTGGGACCACGGGAATCGCTCTCGCATGATCCGCGATCCCACCGCGGACATTGATAGATCCTCCCAGAGGGCCAAGTACAATGGGCTATTGACGTCCCCGAATCCGCCGCCCGAGGCCCTCTTTGCGGCGGGAAGGATATGTGGCCCCGCCGCCTTCCACACCCCGGCCGCAGAGGGTTTTATATACATACCTGCCTACAAGTTATATTTTGACACGCCCTTTAGATTATATTGTCAAAGCTTTTAGCGTATTTTCTTCCCATAATAATTCAAGTATAAGTCAACTTAAGTAAGAGCTTAACCTCGGCCTGAACGGATCTAACTGAAAGCTCATTGTGTAAAAACAACCCACCCTATGTAAAGTATTATAAGCCACACAATGTTTAATGCGACAGTTTGATGAAAATTTGCTGACATAGTTTTAAAAACTACGTAGGTATCAATCTTTTTGCTATCTATCATCGATCATAAAAAGTTAACGAGTGGCTACTTCCTCTGCCTTTTTAAAAATAAGGTTTGTTGAAAGTTCTTGAAACCTTAGACCTTTTGACCAGACATTTGTTATTGATTATCGACAATAGTGTTTCTGAGTATTAGACATGGCCAAAAGATATCGATATATCAAAGTATCGTTTTTTTTTAACGCCACTAGTTTCGTGTTTAATGTTTCTAGATACTTCTTAAATGCTCCTCATGCATTGTTAACTTTAAAAAATCGCGCTACAATCTTTATGAAATTGTGAATAATCATGCGAAAACTCGTTTTTTTTTATTATAAATGAATAAAACAAACCCGTGAAAAAAATAATGCGTTTTTTAGATATGATATGACGCATTATGCTTATTAGCATATTAGCTTTGCTGCATTATTTAGGTACTACCTGACATGTGTACAGTGCAGATAACTCTATCACGAACTTATCAGTCGATTGAACGAAAGTTTGAACTAAATCGATAAGCGGTGATTGTGTGAATCCTTAACAAGCAAACAAAAGTTTACTTTGTATAATATTACGAGCGAAGGCGAGCCTACAATGGCTTTGTGCATTAAGCCACACCTAAATGCTCTACGATTAATCGGTCTTCGATAAAAACCTTATCAAAATCTACCCGGTGGTATTCATCGGATTACGCCTCAAGCAAAATCATATCACTTGATTACTTGAGGGTTCTAGAACTAAATACAAGATCATTATAGAATCAGATAGTCAAAATAAGTATAATCAACGTTGTGTGACTCTAGAACAAAATGAAAAAGTGGTAGAAAGAAAGTATTAATAAAACTACCATTATAATCTTTAGTTTAATTAGGTAGTAGGTAATCAACACATTACACATGAGATTCAATCGTAAAACTAATTTAACTGTCGCCGCATGACATAAAAGTTGCCAGCTTCTGAGGTTAACCGATCAAATGGGAGTCGGACTTTCGCGGCAAAACAGAATTATAAGTACCTGTATGCTTGTGAAGTTATTTGTTTTTAGTTTTGAAGCAATGTGTATATGATAAAGCGGGCTGTTAAAGGGTAACCTATTGAAATATCGAATTTCTGTTACCCGAATCTTAAAACCCCGAAAACGGTTGGTAGAACTTTTAAAAGACAGGTGTAATGAATGACAACTTTCTATAATTCCGTTTTTAATTTCCCAGATGAATCAATTTACAGGTGCACTAATACCAAATTTTCAAGTAGTATTTTTTTGTTTCCCATATTGTCATAATCCAAATGTAGTTATAATTATTAAGTAAGTAATTTAGAAATTGACATTAATTTGTTTTAATTTAATTGACATTAATTTGTTTTAATTTGCAAAAGTTTGCTATATCTTTACTATCGCCTGAAAATAAAAATTGCCAGTCAGTAAATTTATTATTTTAGTTGCCTATTACATATCTGTAAATAACCGAAATAGCCGAATTTGACACTTAAACCTATCGGTTTAAGTGTCAAATTCGGCTCAGTAGGTTAGGTTAGGTTAGAACTGCGACCCCTGCCAGAACCTACTCGCTATTGTTTTACTTGCCTATTACAGACAGGTTAAGGTTACAGTAAATTTATTGTTTTAGTTGCCTATTACAGATAGGTTTAAGTGTCAAATTCGACTCAGTAGGTTAGGTTAGGTTAGAACTGCGACCCCTGCCAGAACCTACTCGCTATTGTTTTACTTGCCTATTACAGACAGGTTAAGGTTAAGTACCTAAAATAAAAGGATTTAGTTTTTCTGGATATCGTTTATTTTAATTTTAAAAATCTTGGTTTTCATTAGTTGCATTTAAAAAATTTGTGTTTTAAAAATTCGGCTTTCGTGCATATGGATTACGGTCATCTGGATTTTGTGCATTTAGATTTTGTGTGTCTGGAACTCGTTCGTCTGGATTATAAAACGTCGTACAAATGAATAAATGGGCAAATGAAATTCGGAGTTGCGATTATATGGCAAATAAAACTTCGGAATTTGAAAAAACGGGATTATGAAAAAATGGCCAAACGTTTTCGGGATTATGATATTCGGAATATTAAAATTCGGTATTAAGATAGGTAACCTGTTAAAGGTATGCAACTTTAGGACACAGAAATAGTTTAGTAATATTAACTGTAATTCGTCGAACACGTCAGTGACCTTAGTGAAAAACTTACTACTTTTAACGTTCTACACAGAAACAGAGAGAGAGACTATAGCTTTTGGAGTTCTTGCAATTCAGTATTATTATTCACATTTATTATACACCGCTTTTTCACTTAGCTACACTACATTGCATTCATTTAAAGTCAAGGCTCTATGGCACGATATTAAAATACAATTTGTGGGTATACAAAGTTTCTAGTGGGAACGTCTGCTAATTTAGAGTTTGATTGACAGTATTGATTAAATTTTGTATAGACTCATCAATCATATCTTTATTATCAGGGATGATTAAATAGATATGCAAATCTCTGCAATTATTTAAGAAAATATTTTTTTAAATATACGAGTAGGTATATTATGTATGTATAGATACATTTTTTGTTATATAACAACTCGTAAACAGAAAAACAGTCATAGTGTAGTGTTATGACAAAAAAATCACCTGGTATATTATATACTGTTAACTTTGTAGTAGGTAATCTAATCTTGACTGGTATTCGCAACGTTCACTTTCAGCGCAGTCAGTTATAATTTGAGGGTCAGTTATATTTTTCCCTGTCTGATAATTAGAAGAGTGAGAAATAATTCCTCCAACACTTCATGTCTCTTGGCTCTTAGGTCCTATTCGTTACTTCCATTGTTTCTTTCGACTCTGAAAAACTTAATAATAATAAAAAAAGAATTTCTCATTCGAACTAAATTAAACAGTCAACTTCTTTAAATAATTTAAAATAAAATAACTAAATTAAAAACGTAACTTAGGTAAAGGGATTTTTCAGTATAAGAGACCCGTATTATGAGAAAAGTAATGAAATGAAAATGAAAACGTTCGCTTCGTATACAACCCTGTACCCTGGTCGGAGGAATCAAGTTAATCATGTAAATTTACCCCGACACAACTTTATGGGTCATACACACACTGGATGGCTCTTGATGCCATAAAGATTGCCGACAACTAGCTGGATAGGACTGGGTACTTTATTATCAGATTCGTTTCAGATATTGTATACAATTTGTTTTAACGCAAACCCTAAAAATAGGTATAATAATATCTCAAACCTTATTTTTATTGTTAGCTCCGAGTAAATTTACAATGTAGGTAATTTTTATGCTCTTTACTAACTGTAAACGTTAAAGTACCCATATATTCTTTATTAGGGTATCTGCAGATCATTCTGAAACCATAAAACTGAGTATAATGGTGTTTAAGAAATAAGCCGTGTGAACGAGGCATTTTATTTCGTTTCGCGGTAACGTAGATCGGTGAACGGCGGCAGACCCAGACCCCGCCGCTCGACCCTCGCCCTCAAATATTACTAATTCAATGACCTCTCTCAAATTACTACATCATATACTTAGATACCGACTTGTACCTACTTTATTACATGTATTTTGTCGATATCGTAATGATTAGGCTCAACATTTTAAACATCAAAAACTTTAGCCAAAAGCATTATCCAAAAAGATCATCAAGATTCAAAGTCATTTAATCATTATGAAGATTGTACTATATCTAGTTAGCTGTAATTATTTGCTCGCGTAAGTTATCGGCTAATCCAAAGTAGTTAAATCGCGTTAGGTTGCCAATTAAGCTTATCGAGGGTTGAATTTTATTAATTAATAGTACGTAGTTGGGAACAGGCGTCTCGCATAAGTTTAATGATTCAATTCAAAAGTCCCGTCCCGGTACCCGTCCCATGTAAACTAGCTATGATGACGTTGCCCGATTTCCTTTATTATACAAGTTTGTTATACCAACAGATAACCACTGCCATTAATATAACTTAAAATAATTTAGCTCTACTGTTTACTCAAGCATGTTAGAAGTATTTATCAAAGTCATCACCCTAAAATGTTTAAATGAACTTCACCTAAGTACTGAGTTTTTTTGGACCATTTTAAGATTTTTGTCGTCTACTGGCCCATTTAAAAGGCCTGAGTGCAGACATTTCGCATCAATATTACCGAGCAACTGCGCTGGTTGGATCTTACTATCTGCTTAATCTATCAGTGTTCACTTTATTTGAATGCACGCTTAGTCAATTTTCTACAATCAAACCGTACTCGTGCAGAACTTTCTAAATTGACTCAATTTAACAGATTCAATTTGTACAGATTCCTGTTTCTAGGTACTTTTTTGAAATATCTGGAAAAGTTACTATTAGATTCTTTTGTCATATTGTCGTAGCAAATTTTGCTTAAACCTCATACAAATGTTGGTGGAAGTTTTAAATGAAATCGCATCCCAACTTAGTATATTAGTGTCAGAGTGTAAACAAACTTTTACCATTAAATACTTCAGTTTTTAAATCTCGTCAATATTTCTTTGGACAGAGGGTAAATAACTCCGTGAAAATTCAAAACTTATTGACTGAACATTTTATGATTTAATCATAATTTTGATCGTACCTATTTTACATGATGATGATGATAGCGAAATCAAAGTTTATTATGAATACGATTACAGTGATTATAGCGACGGGTATGTTATGTTAACGATTGTGATGACAATTATGATGATAATGATGGCGACAACGACAATGATATTCATATTTGAAGTCGTTGTCATGACGAACGACTTCAAATATTATAATGTGACCATGGTGATGACGCTGGCATACCGGTGATTGCTACATGATGGCTGTGAAGAATTCTAGTTCTTCTTTTTCCAAGAAGTCTTCGTTCTCGTTCATGATTTCATTACTTCCTAATGTCGGTCTTTCTAGGTCGCCATTTCAGCCTGGGCTTTCTTTGAGCATAATCCCTTGTGATACTCGTAACTTTTAACACATTTCTTATTTTGGAAAACTTGATACCAAATGTATGTCTACAACATACGATTTTATGCACTTACCGTATGTTTTTGATGGGATTTCTAGCCCATATCTGTAAATTATTTGTACATGAATAATTAGCTAGCCCCGGCTTCGCCTGAGTGCAATTAATAACATGCATGTATTATGCTTAGAGGGCAGGGGCACTTTGTTTTATCTAATATATAAATTTCTCGTGTCACAGTTTTCGTTGCCATACTCCTCCGAAACGGCTTGACCGATTTTGATGAAATTTTTTGTGCTTATCGGGGAGGTCTGAGAATAGGCCAACATCTATTTTTCATACCCCTAAATTTTTTTTTTATGGCAAAACAACGTTTGCGGGGTCAGCTAGTAATATATATGGATTTACTGAATAATCGTACGAACGTCAAATTAATCAATTTAATAATTCTTTACATTGATTTCTATTTGCTAATTGCGTGCTCAATAATTGCCTACTTTGATTAAAACCACTGACATATTAAATGTTCGTTGCATGCGTTATTAAATATATATATATATATGCGCAGTGCATTATCTGCAGCAGTGTACAGTGGGGGCGGAAAACCGAGAGTATAGGGACGTAAGCACTGACCGGAAACGATCCGATTAGCGAATTGGTAGGCACTGACGGGAAATCTCGTTGGATGAAATCGCATTTTAGTCTTTTATAGACAAGCTACTGAAACTTAATTGCTGAGTAAAATAGATTTTTAATTTTGTTTAAGACACTATGTTCAGTAATGATAAAGGGTTCTACATTGCAAGCTTAAAACTCTCTACTCCGGTTGCGAGTAAGCCTACACCATTGTTTTTCTATATGATGATACTTTATACATATAAGCCGAAATAAGCAGTACATAGGTAAGTACAGACGCCAGCAGGTCAAGCTATCCAAAACTGTCAAAATTTCCCAACTGAATATGAACCTTATTGCTTTGTTTTAAAGTTGAATATCAATCAAAGAAATTTGACAGATTGTGGTAGCTCGATGTGCTGGCCTCTGTACATAGGTCAGTACATAGGTAAGTACATAGGTAAGTACATAGGTAAGTACATAGGTAAGTACTTAGGTAAGTACATAGGTAAGTACATAGGTAAGTACATAGGTAAGTACATAGATAAGTACATAGGTAAGTACATAGGTAAGTACTTAGGTAAGTACATAGGTAAGTACATAGGTAAGTACATAAGTAAGTACATAGGTAAGTACATAGGTAAGTACATAGGTAAGTACATAGGTAAGTACATAGGTAAGTACATAGGTAAGTACATAGGTAAGTACATAGGTAAGTACATAGGTAAGTACATAGGTAAGTACATAGGTAAGTACATAGGTAAGTACATAGGTAAGTACATAGGTAAGTACATAGGTAAGTACATAGGTAAGTAGTACATAAGGAGTACATAAGGAGTACATAGGTAAGTACATAGGTATGTTCATAGATAAGTACATAGGTAAGTACATAAGTAGTACATTGGTTAGTACATAAGTAGTACATTGGTTAGTACATAAGCAGTACATAGGTAGTTGATTAGTAGTACATAGGTACGTACGTAAGTAGTTAGGAAAACTGAATATTGAAACATAATTTATTCAATTTAAAAAAAAACCTATGCGAAATATTAATAACATTATGCAAGTAACGAGAATATTCCCGAGAATTTATCTGAGAACTTACTCGAGAATGTTCTCGCTGAAGAAAATTTACCGAGAAAAATGGTTTTACAGCTGGTAATACTAAACGTAAACTTATAAACGTTCAAATAAGACACAATATTTTTATCTCAGTCATCAGAAATACAAATTCTCATAAATTCTCGACCCAGAGAATGTTCTCAAGAACTTAACAGCAAAGTTCTCAATGTGAGAATGTTCCCGAGAATTGCCCATCACTAGTCACGAGCCCATACACATCACCATCACTAATACTGCGGGCGGTCCAAAGAACTGTATAATATAACAGTAAATATACAGGATGGAAGGGACATCGATGAGCAACGGCTTACCATGACCTCAGTACATGATTCTGGACAACTTGCAAATGAACTCTAAGGAAACAGCTGATCAGAAGATGTTTCGAGTTTAATTTACAATGCTGTTTTTAGTGAAAAAAGTGAATTAATGATTTTATACAGTTTAAAGTTGAAAAAACTGCAAAAAAAACGTAAAATTTAAGAAAAAGCTGACGAAAAATTCCAACGCAGGGGGGTCCAGAATCATGTACTGAAGTCACGGTAATCCGTTGCGCGTCGATGTCCCTTCCACCCTGTATACATATAATACTAGGAACCTGCTCCGGCTTCGTACGGGTGCGAAATGTAGGTAATCCTATCCTATCGTACTTCCTACTTCATATCTTATCCTGACCTACTTCCTACTATAATATTATTATAAATGTGAAAGTTTGTGAGAATGGATGTATGGGTGCATGAATGGATGGGTGTTTGTTACTCTTTCACGCTAAAACTACTGAATGGATTTTGATGAAACTTTACAGTATTATTATTTATACATTAGAATGACATATAAGCTATAATTTAAACGATTTGGGGTTAATTAGCCAAATTACAACGATAATTAAAAGTAACTTTTCCTCGCGGACGAAGTCGCGGGAAAAAGCTATATAAAGCCTATGCCACTCACAAATAACGTGTTTTTTTATTAGTAAAATGATTTTCAAAATCGATTCAGTAGAACCAGAGATTACCCTCTACAACCTCACAAACTTTACCTCTTTAGAATATTAGTAGGTATATATTTACTGTAATATTAGTGCCTCGCCGTGTGACTGTACTCTAAGAATTTCGCTCGCCAAGCACGTTCATTATTATACCTACTTACTATTCTCAGACTCTTGAAATCCCAGTAATAATGCTTTTCAAAGGTAGGTTTCAACATTGGCACAATGTTGTGTTGGCAGCTCATTCGAAATTGAGACAAACTAATCCATTCGCAAGAATATTCACGGTTTTAATAAAGAGAAATTGCAACCTTGAACGAAATTAGTTTCATGTAAAGGTGACTTTCAAAGCTAGATCATAAAATTGGAAGTATAGTATAATGAATTATTTATCTGTATTGCATTTTCATATTATGTATATTCCATATTTATACCCACCCTATTTATAGCAAATAAATATTTTGAATTTTGATGAATAATAAATTTTGTCCATGGTATCATACTAATCATACTAATATTATCATACTAATCAGCCTAATCCCTCTCAATAATGAGAGGAGACCCGTGCCCAGCAGTGGGACAGTATAATAATTATGGGTTGATGATACTAATATTATCATGCTAATATTATAAATGTGAAAGTTTGGATGTTTGTTTGTTCATTTGTTACTCAATCACGCAAAAACGGCTGAACCGATTTGCATGAAATTTGGTACCCTAATAGTATGTGACCGGGAATAACAAATAGGATATTATTTTACCCCAGAAAAATGTGGAAATATCCTGGAAATCCCGACGAATATCTTATGGGATTTGAATGAAATTTCATACCCACATAGTATGTGACCGGGAATAACAAATAGGATACATTTCACCCCAAAATTATGTGGGAATTCCCAGAAAACTTATGTAGGAGACCTGCTTACGGGATTTGAATGAAATGTTGGTACACTAATAGTTTGTGATTGGCGCTGGCATATTGAATACGAGTAAAGAATACTCAGAACAAAGCGGGAATTAGTACTTCTTATCCCATGAATACAATCCGACAACAATTGTGTTACTAAGTCTAGGCGTACGAGGTAGCTTTTACCCGCGTAAAAGCTAGTGTATAATAATTAACTTTTTTTCTATTTTTTTTAAATATACGCCGACACTTATAATTATGTATAGAACAACTACGACATTAGTCCGTAATGCACATCCATTGGTAAGTACGCTTGAACGTAATCGCGTGGTCGTACGTGTAGATAATCGCGTACCTACGCCCCTGACAGGACGTCATTTATCTTTCCATTTTTTTATTCTCAAACTAAGTAGGTACGTAATTCCGATGTTTTTGTTAGGGGTATAGGATCTGTTGGAAGTTTTTCATTCACTTAATGCTGATCGTAATTTCGGCTGCGAGTGAGGGTGCCCGTGTTATATGGTAACGAATAATACTCATTCACTTCCTTTCAACCTTTTTATTTTCCGTATTATACTGTTGAGTTCATGAAAGCAAAATGTATTAAAGCTGCGAAAACTTTAACACAAAGTCATTAGTGTTGTGAGCTACATGAGCGAGGTAGTACCTACCTAAGTATTCCAGTGTATTAAATAAACAAATTTAGAAAAATATATATTTTGCTACCATCAAACGGTGTGAATAGGAACGCAGGGGTGAATCGAGACAAAACTTTGAAAGGGATTTTCAGCTTTAATTATTATATTTTGATGCCAAAAAGGTCTTCTAATGGTTTATTATAATTTAGGAACAATATCCAATGTCCTTTTTTCCAACAAACTATAATAATTAAAGCTAAAAATCCCTTTCAAAGTTTTGTTTCGATTCACCCCTGCATCCCTATTCACCCCGTTTGACTGTGCTCAATTCTAATTCGGTTTTTGGGATAGGACTTAATATAAAATCACGGCCGCTGCACGGTTAGGCCGAAGTGAAGGTACTCATGTACATTCACAGTACCTAGGTTAGCTCTAGGTTTCATCTAAAAGAAGCGAACTTTTTTGCAAATCCAAATTTCGAGGTAATTAAAAAAAAAACGGATTTGTCATCCTGGGAATTCAACATAGGACCAGCACAGCGCGGTGCTTAGAAGCCACACTTAGTTTGCTTTCAATTATCGGCTGAGAAATGGATGTTATTCCTTGCTTATTTACGTATTAGATTCATTGACAATTTATCACTTTTTGAAAAAGTAAATTACATAAGCATGCAGTTTGTATTTCTCCAAAAAAAAGTAATGCTTGACTCCCGAGCCTGAAGCATGACGTGTTCACGCGATCATTTTGCAGTTAAGAGATTGCGCTCCTGCTCTCACTACCTAAATATTAACGCTATAACACGATACGAGCACACTATTCCGTATTCCTCAGTTTCTGATTCAGACATACCTACGCTCCTATCTTAAAAATTTGCCCGCGATATCGATTTTTATTCGATAAAAAGAATTTTCATGCTTAGTTACATTAATTTATTTTATTGTATTGTTTATTTTATTGTTATGTTTATTGTATTGTTATGTAATAATGTATTAGGGTATTTTCATCATAATTTCCTTGTCTTCTGGGAAATATTTTCATCTGACATGTCGGTACCTTTCACTTTGTTACTTATATTGTTAGAGTAGAATACCTGATCGTAAATACAACGTTGGAAAGTCCTACAAAATTTCTGAACGGTATTCTACTAAATTTCTAAACATTAAATTTCCATTTTTTAAAACAGATGCTGGCAGTCACATCTATGTGTATTAGGTACTCTACTGTCGGCCTTTGGTTCCGGACGTCAGTCAGTCACTATCAAATGCACTCCTCTGATAACGTTTTAAGGTCGTGTAAATAATTTTGTTCCGTTCATTCGATATCGATAACACACCCATTTTGGACTGCCAATTAAGAAATACATTTGTGTGGCATATTATTATCAAGTGATTAGGTAATCAAGTTATTAGTTCATAATCTTTTGTTTTAATCATTAATATTTGTATAATGTACACGCATAATCTTTTATATATTTTCACGCGCATATCATGCACGACCAGCTTTTAGTGTTCTTACGTCTGTCGCTGCCTAATATTTAATCATATCTTTATCAAAATCAAGGTCATAGAATATTTAACTGAAAACTAAAAGTAATAGCAGTTTAAATGAAATCTTCAAAAATGATTGAAATTATTATTTAAGAATGAAAGATCTTTTATTGACACTTACCAATTCAATGTGTTAGTTTTTATTTTAACTAGGTAGCGCATGGTACATTTTCTATGTGACGATAAGAAACGTCGAAACTCAAAGTCACGGTTTCAAGATCAAGTGTAGTAGTGACTGCATTTGATCTTAAGACCGTGACGTATGTATGTTTTTGAGCTTTTAGTGATGAGCTTGATACAATGTCTTGATACAAACAATGTCTATTGGTAAAATTTAAGAATCGTGATTGAATCACGTTTTCGTCCGACGTCCGACAAGTTGAAGACGACGGCAAAGCCTCTTGACAGGACATTACTCTTGCTATTGTCTTATGACAGAATAGAATTGACATTATATCCGACTTTGACGATCTTTAACGACGACTTCTAAGTGAGGACTCGAAACAATACTTAAAGGAGCTTGTGACAATGAGGAGCGGTTCTCCTAACGCCACTCTGTAGCATTGTCGCACATTTTGCAGGCTTCCCATTGTCACTGCAAATATCCATGGGACTTACGCTTCCTATTGTTTTGTTTTAATGATATTATTAAATTTTATACAGATGATTGATCTGTTGTTGCAGAATATTTCTTAGACTTCTTTCAGGGAGTGTGTAAATGAAACACGAAGATGTTCGTTACCCTTTGAAAACTTGTGCCATATTAATATTGACATTAAAAAAAAATCTTGTCATGATCGGTGCTTCAGATTGATAGTTATGTATATATATAAAAAAATAGTTCAGTACCTTCTTTATGCGTGAGTTATGAGCAGGCAGATAAACTTAATTGCGCATATGCTTTTAATATTAGTGTGGCTGTCGCGTTGTAGAAGTCTTAATACAGTTCTACGCAGTAGTTTCGAGAAGTCTGTCTACGTATTTGGAAACTCACTTAGATAGTAGTATTCGATTTTAGAGGTCACTGACAGTGTGCCGTGTCGTTCATAGGTTGTTGAGAACATGAATTCCTAAAATATAATAATATATATATATCTCTAAATTAATACAATTTTCTGACAATTATTTAACTTCTCAAGCGATTCCATTACGATAATTGTTATTGGATTTTTCTATGAAATTAACGAAACATACATACCGTCACGACTTAGGTCCCATGTAATAGCCAGCGGATACACCTTTTTTTGCGGTAAATTGTCACCTGGGGAGATAACAGGGTCGTGGCCATTGGATCCGTGAAATTTGACACTGTAGTCCAGCAGTTGCTCCCAAGCAATCCCCCCTCAATTTGCAAGGCCTGGCCTCGAATCCTAATCGAAGGCACACATGCGGAAAACACACGAGCCGCCTACTAGGGACATTATCTAGTCGGACGGCTGAATCTCCAATTTAGCCGCTCGCAGGACACTTGGATTCCTGAGGTCAGACATGAAAAACACCTATTGAAATAATTCATTTTAGTAGTAATGTTAAGTGCTACACATAAGCTTCCTTTTACATATAAGGAACTAGCTTTTGGCCTTGGTTTCATCAATCCTAAAGGGCTTTTTGAGACAAAGTATGATCTATGTCCTTCTCCAAGGTTTAATCTGTCTCTGTACCATATTTCATCAAAATCGCTTCAGTGGTTTAGGTGTGAAAGCGTTACAGACTGCCAGACAGACAGAGTTAGTTTCGCATTTCTAATATTATAGTAGGAATATTATATGTATAATATATATATATATATATATTGTGATTAATATTTTTTGAATTCTATTTTGTATTGTATTTTATATTTTTATGTTTTATGTTTTATGTTTGTGTGTATTGTGTTATTTTTAAGTATTATGTAATTTAGATACTATGGGTTAATTGCCTGAAATAAACATATATTATTATTATATATATTTAAATTTCACCATTCTAGCCTATTACGAGTTGGAAGACTTTATAGACGTTGACGACGACATCTGCTGTTTACTGGTTCGGGTGTCGGACTGCTGATCCCGAGGTCGTGAGTTCGATTCTCACAGGACATAAATATTTATGTGATGAACATAAGTGTTTGTGTTTGTCTGGGTGTTTCGTAGAAAAGTACATACTTACAAAAAAAAAGTATATTTAAATTTTATATCCATTGTCATAGTACAAGCTTTGCTTAGTTTGGGTCTAGACCGTCCTGTGTAATTGTCCCAAATATTTATTTTATTTTTTAGGGTCCTCTTAGATATGCAGATATTTTCATAATATATTTCTTTAGTTATAATAAAAAGTAAAGCGTGCAGCTCAACATTATTCGGAAGAGTTAAGGCCCAAATTTTTACTTGTACGGCATTCGACAGCTCTAGGTCTAGAGCCACTGGGCTAACACTAAGATTATATTAACTTTGTTAAAAATAAAATAATTATTATCAACGTATTATACGTTTTAATCACATTTTATAAAGATATGCGATTTATATCGATAGCGTTAATATTGGTGATGGATTATATTGTAATATCAGGCACTAGTTGAACACGCATAGACCCACATTAAATGAATCATAGCAAATATCTAAAAGTGTAATTAGTTAAGTGGATCTAATTATGTTTTACCTGGCCACGGCCATCGTAGGCAGTGAGTGATAGCCTAGTGGTACGACTTTGGGCTGCCAACTCTGTTTATACCTGCATCTCTTTAAATCACTGGTTCGATCACAGCTTGAGTATGCAGTTGTGGTGTGGAATCCCCACTACAGTAAATATTCTGATCGTATTGAGGCAGTACAACGAAAATATTTGAAAACCATGCATTACCGTTGCTTCCATACGCCTGAGTCCTATGTGTACTTACTTAAAAATTACAAGCTTACCGACTTAAAGTCCAGGCGGCTACTACTTGAAGCAATGTTTCTGTATGATTTATGCAACAATTCATATGACTGTTCAGACATTTCCAACAAATTATTCTATATAGTCCCTAGAACAACTTTAATGCGCAGTGTGCGTACTCAGCCAGTATTCGCTGTCACCGTTTGTCGAACTAATGCTGGCATACGTGCACCTCTGCGACGTCTTCCTAATAACTTTAATACTTATTTTCACAACCTTGACCTGTTTGGAGACTCCGTTGGAAAATTTAAAAATCATGTGCTCAAAACTATAAACTCTCTGGTAAATTCCTCTATGAGTGACACTACTTAATATTTCAAATGAATGTAGTTTCATTTTTCAGCTTTTATAGATTACATATCTTTTGTGAGCATCAGATATAGACGTTCCTTTTGCATGACGTAGTTTTAAGTTTTTAACATGTCTTATATATTTTGTGAATAACGTAGTTGGATGTACAATCGTAAAATCTTTTAAATGTAACTGCCTATATAATAGAAATTGTAGATCTGTTTGTTATTCCTAATAAAAATAAAAAAAAAATAAAAAACTCGAAGGTCTCGAGTTCGAATACAAAGCACGCACTTCTGACTTTTCGAAATCATGTTAATTATCACTAGCTTAAACGGTAAAGGAAAACATCGTGAGGAAACCTAGAGATTTTCTCTTTTCTCTCTCTAAATTTCTTTCTTTGTCTCGAGGAGACCCGTGCCCAGCAGTGGGACAGTATACCATCATCATCAACCCATATAGGTTGATGATGATGACTGGGCACGGGTCTCCTCTCAGATTGAGAGATTAGGCTATAGTCCACCACGTTGGCCAAATGCGGGTTGGCAAACTTCACACACCGCCGTCGAGAAAAATCTCTAAGGCATGCAGGTTTCCTCACGATGTTTTCTTTCATGGTTTAAGAGAGTGATAATTAATTGTTAACACGCAGATGAATTCGAAAAATCAGAAGTTGGATTCGAACTCGAGACCTTTCTTTGTTCCTTTTAAGGTAAAAAGGAACAAAGAAAGGTCTCGTGGATGTATAGTTATACATCCTCCGTAAAGTGTAAGGAGCGAAAATGTCTCTCAAACACAATTGAATACGATCCAATTTAAGTAATCATCTTCTTAATCTTTTCTCAACTATACTGGGGACGGCTTCCAGTCTAACCAGATACTGCTAAATATCAGTATTTTACACGAAGCGACTGAAATGAGACCTTCGCAATGAATTCTGAAGCTGTGCGTGCGGGTTGCGGCGGCGGCGACCGCCACTGCTGGCCGTGTCTGTTGCCAAAACCAACCTGCTGTCAAAAACACCCCTCACCCGCACATAATGTGTATGAGAGGATTGACTTATTTTCGTGTAATCTGAGTGAATTCGCAAGAGTTTTGTTCACTTGCTGATGGAATGTGAAAAGAACCGGACCGAGAGAGAGTTGGTGATGCGGCACTTAAAAATAAATATTTGTGATGTTGGAGCCTTCATAAAAATATTATGTAGGCCTAGTTCATGCCAAGCAAAACTATTATATAAAATGGTAGCTGCTTCACTATCTCTCTTTCCGGATGATGTGTCACAATAGTTTAAGTGTAATAAATTTATAGGTTAAATATAATAAACTGTATTTGTATAGCTAATAACTTTAGGGTACGATGAGGTTGACATACCTTTGTAAGGTAAAAGCCTCTAAATAAAATAAGATTAAAAATAAGAACTTTGTTGAATTTTAATAGTTATATTTAATTATTATTTTGAGTAAATTCACTAGAATAATATTTTATGAAATAAGTTATAGAAAATAAGTTGTTTGCTTCACTATTGCATTGGGTCGTACCTGTAATAATAGTTGTAAGCCATGGTTATAAATAAATAAATAAATAAATTTCAATACCGGGCAATACCGATATTCAAACGATGAACTGGTTGACAGCCTTTATCGGGCTTCTGACTTCCACTAACGATTATCATACATGTTCGTATGAGAAGAATCCAATTTAAATATCCTTTCGAATTTAATTTTACATAACATACATTCACGCCTATATTCCCCGAAGGTTAGACAGAGGTATATCTACTAAATGTTCTGTACTACTGCTACTGAGAATTTCATAAAAAAACCCAATAATACTGCTTGACCTGGGAATCGAACCCAGAGCCGCAAGCGTAGCAATCGCGCTTAACACCACTAGGCTAATGAGGTAGTTCCCCCCAAGGGATTCTCGCCTTGTCGTGGCGGGGGAGCTTAGTAACCGTGAATTTATGGCTCAAGGTGAAGCGAAGTAGAACCCCAGGGAGGGGCTGCTCCTGCGGGCTTGGACCGAAGCCTGCATTGGAGCGGCCAATGTAGGTTGCGGTGTCGTATGGGAGGCACCACACACAGTATTAAAGTTGAACTGCATAGTATGACGAGTTAAAGAGATCAAGATAAAGATAATTTATTATATCACAAGAGTGTCTTGTAAAGTAGAGAATTTCTTCCGGTTGGATCCGAATTGTACAGACGCCAGCAGGTCAAGCTATCCAAAACTGTCAAATTTTCCCAATGGAACTTAAACCTTATTGTTTTGTATTAGAGTTGAAAATCTATCAAAGAAATTTGACAGATTGTGGTAGCTTGATGTGCTGGCCTCTGTACGTAATAAATGTATATTATCGGCACATTGTACTTAAGCGAGTCGAGGTCAATCGGGGCGGGTCGCTTTAATTAACAATGTTGATATAACAATTATACTTACTAAAACATATATTAAGACCACGTATGGAGATAAAACCGCACCTTGTGGAAGACTATTGGGATGGGGGAGGCCTTAGCTCAGTTTTGGATCTCTGTTGGCTAAGATGATGATGATGATGCCGACAAAGTTCCCAGTGCTCAGCGAGGAAACGGTGTGTTGGCAGTGGGGGGGACTTTGAACCTTATACTGCCAACCCAACTATTCCTCTTTCGTTTTACAGGGTCGGCAACGTGCAAGTAATACCCCTGGTGTAACAAGCGTCTATAGGATACGGTAACCGCTTCTTATCTTAGCAGTGGGGGCTGGCATGGCCAGCAACACTTCGACCAAATGTGATCTGTTGTGTTGTCCCCAGCATGGTACATTCCTTACTCTTCAAAGACGTGATTCATGAAGGCGCCTAGCCCACTAAGAGG
The DNA here is from genome assembly GCA_964056405.1 of Acronicta alni. Taxonomy (NCBI): domain Eukaryota; kingdom Metazoa; phylum Arthropoda; class Insecta; order Lepidoptera; family Noctuidae; genus Acronicta; species Acronicta alni. The sequence continues at coordinate 9,302,130 of OZ043921.1, forward strand.
AAGGAACCTGTAGTCTTCTGGCTTCGGGTATCCGTTGCCGCGATGACTCATTCGTTTCCTCGCTAGGACGTCACAATCACACGAGATGTGCTGCATGGTTTCCCTGAATTCACCACAAGCTCTACAATCATTATTCAAGGTCAGCTTCATTTTTTTGGAGCATGTCGTTTGTTGTAAAATGCCCTGTAAGAGCTCCGATGATAGCTCGAGCTTTGTCCCTTCTATTGTTGAGTATGAATTTGGAGATGCGTGTGGTGCTGCTGCTGAAAAATTTTCGTGAGTGCTTTAGCCCTAAGTTATTGCACCACTCCTCTTTGTGTTTTGTATCGGCATAGTCCTGTAAGGCCTTCTTGATGACGCGGTAACCGCTTAACATCAGGAGTTTGTTTGCCACCTTAGTTGTATAATAAAAGAAAATAATTTCGTAGAAAAACCCAATAACGCATTGCTTGCCCTGGATGTGGAATCCAGGACCTCAAGTGAAGCAGCTATACTTGTTGTATTCTATTAAAAGTACTTATTATATAATATTATTTTAAAATTACACTGCTTTTTTTAAATAATAATATAAATAAAATTTATATTATTATTTTAAAAAAGCAGATAAAATTTATATTATTATTTTAAAAAAGCAGTGATAGCCTAGTGGCATTACCATTGGACTGCCAAGTTGAAGGTCTCGAGTTCGAACCCAAGGCACGCACCTCTGACTTTTAGAATTCATGTGCGTATTATTAATAATTAATTATCACTCGCTTAAACGGTGAAAGAAAACATCGTGAGGAAACCTGCATACCTTAGAGATTTTTCTCGACGGTTTGTGATGTCTGCCAACCCGCACTAGGCCAGCGTGGTGGACTATAGCCTAATCCCTCTCAATATGAGAGGAGACCCGTGCCCAGCAGTGGGACAGTATATGGGTTGATGATGATGATGATGATTTTAAAATTAATATTCATAGGATTTGGTAAACATTGGTATGACTGCATTCCACGGTCATATATTATTGTCTTGTTTCAAAACGAACGAAATAAAAGATACGATTCTGAGCACTGAACTAAAATGAACTGAAACGTTTCCTAACCACGAACACTCATCAGTGACTCGGTACGTCCTACGAATCGTATTAATGTATCCTCTTTGTATCTGAATCACCGAGAGCATATGAAAGAGCGCTTGCGCTATTTTTTCATGTCCGAATAGGACCGAAAGGGTTAAGGAAATGAGTTCGTACGTAGATCAAATAAAGATCATTTTGACTTTTGTTTTGTTGTTACGGGACCAAACGATGAACGATTGTCCTATTCTATCTGATGACCGAATAAAACTAATAGAACTATTACGGTGAACTAGTTCACTTACCGAACAGTAAGTACTAGTATGGGGCGATCTGTTACTGATCAAATATGCACAAGACTGCATATCACTAGGCTATCATTGCTTACAATACGGCTTGAGTTATAGTACACTCTATTCTACTGTTAGATTCAAATACATTAGTAATCTAGAAAAATTGCGTTACCTATATTATGTTAATTCCCGAATATCACCAAATGGACACAAAATGAAATTCATAAATATCATGATCTATGTAGTTATTATATAAGTATTAAATATTGTAGCAATGTTTAAAAAGTCATTATAATTATAGTCTTATCTAATTATCAGCGTATATCTTGTTGGTAGGTACGAATAGGGATTTTATTACAGTTCTATAATTGAAAATTGTGTTTTTAGAGATCCATTGTTTAAATAATGTGTATTTTTGTTTTTAGGTCCACAGTTCCAGAACCTTTGTAATATGCTGATTACTGACATTTGTATTAATATCAATGTTGAGTAGTATTATGCAGGTAAATATTTAATAGTAGAAGGTTAATTAGTAATTTACTATGCGATGAACAAACCCAATATAATAAAATAAAAAAACCGGTACTTAATACCTTTCTATGGGTTACCGGGGAACCAGAATAATCAACAACAGTGAAAGATAACGAGGCCCTGTGAGGCGAATCATATCAGCTACAGTAACTCAAAGTACTGCGATGACCACAACCGCATTGCCCAGGGGGGCGAAATGAGAAAGAGGATATAACAATATCTTCGGTCGAAATCATCGGGTTTAAAATATACCCGAACTTGCACGCTTATGCAGAAATGCACGCTGTTTAAAAACGGCAGAGAATTTCGCTTTGTTTAGCACCTGTGTGAGTTACTTACAATGTATTTTACAACTGTAGTTACAATATACTACATCATTGCCAAACAGAAGAATGAGGGTCTATTATTATGACACCCGTATTGTGCATGGAATTTAAAGTAGGCCATAAAATAATTTAAATTATTTATTTACAAAATGGAGCTACGGAACTTTCACAAAAAATAGCTATGCACATTTGATAATACTCGATTATCGGTTATGATGACTGTCTTCTTTGATAAAATTGACAAAACGGAGAAAACTATAAAAATGTAGACATTAATCTACAAACCAGTAGTGGTGTGTTATACTCAACGATGCGTTCAGTATTAGTGCTTGCAGTTGTCCTGGCTGTGGCCGCGGCACTGCCGACTGAAATCCCGGAGCCAGCGCAACTGGCTCTGGTTCTAGGCGAAGAGGACTTTGAAGACTACCTCGATGCGTGGCTGGAGATTGAAGAATCCAAATGGGTCAATGCGTCTAATGCTGAAGCCACACCCAGGAGCGGTAATCTCATAATCTATTACCTCATTAATTTAAGACACCGGCAGTTAAAATAATGTGAGCGGCGCATATTAGGGCCAGTCTCCCAAGCTTATACATCATTAACATCATCATATTAAGACGTCCACTGCTGAACAGCGGTATTTCACAAGGACCGGTCACACACACACACACACATACGTTCACGCACAAGCGCACTTTCCAACTATGTCTAGTTTTTAAGTTCAAATTATTATATATATGTGATGATAAATTTGTCTTTAATAATAAAATGACATAATTATTGTGTTAACAAAAAGGCGAAGTCACTGGCCCCTGATTTACAGTTAACACTAGTTTAGGGACCAGGGGATTCACATGTATTGTTCCTTTTTATGTCAAATAAATCTCATTTCATTTCAAAATGTCACCTGAATTTAATGAATCCCTGAAGATTTCACCAGGTCGTCTGCCTCTATGACATTGGACGCCATCCTATACTAAGAGGTGTACGGTACGCACCGGCAAACAGATGGCTTCTCAAATGAAAGACACTTCTCAAGGGTCTGTCAAGTGTAGACAGCCACTTGAGAACCTTTATACCCCAGGAGCCATTACTTCTATGAGCTACGAGCCCTTACATGCAAACTCTAGCTTTATCACTAAAACTTGCTTATAGGTTGCACGATCAGAATAAATGGTGACCTCGGGCAGCCCCAGCCAGTGTACATCCATGGCAATGGGTACATGCGCGCCAGCGGCAACAGCGGCCAAGTCCGCCTCAACTCCGGTGAACGTGTCGTTGTAGCGTGCACTGGCAGTGGACGGATCATTCAGCATCCGAATATAGCTTCAAGTGTAGCCGTCGGTGTAAGTTCTACCACAGATTAAATAATAGTAAGGTCTAAACAAAATTAAAACGCAATTTTGGCTGCAAACTGCAAAAGATAATATCACACCGGTTGAAATGATTATTTTAATACGTTATAAAACAAGTTCATGAAAAACGATCGATAGGAAATAGGTACAGATCTGGGCAATTCCAGGTATTTTGTGATTTGTTTTTGTGTACCTAGATAATATATGGTCAAACAGTCTACAAATAGGGATGCAGGAAGTAAATAGGAAGCGATAGATACATGTGTCTAAACTTATGGGTAAATTATTAATGATTACCCGCCAAAGGTTAGATATGTAGGAAGCTAACAACACCTGCGTTATGACAAATATTTCGTGATTCATTATGATACATTCATTGTTAAAACATAGTCGTCAGCTACCTATCTATAAGTATAGCTGATTATTTTGCTGACTGTATCTTTACACACTAACAAGCAGAATTAGATATTCCGTAAATGTCAAATGGAGACAGTATTTGTATATTGGCTACTTAATCTCTGAATAACAAAAAAAAACAAAAAAATATGTGGCTGGAATAACATGAATTTTATCTTATCTGTAGACAGCGACGTGTGTGAACAATAATCTTGTCTCCGGCGCCGGCTGGTTGAACGGCAACGGAGCTTTTGGTCAGCTGACTTGCTCAGCACATTCGTACCACGAGGCCCAGGGAACTACCACCCGTTGCTTCAATAACAACTTAGTTATTCGGTTAGTACTTTTATCCATTAATATGTTAGAACCTAGACTGAAAGCCGACCCTAAATTAGTTGAGAAAAGACTCGGAGAAAGGAGAAGAAAGGAAGAAGTTATTTAGAATTAATAAGAACGTTATTTAGAAATAAATGACAGAAAAAGAAAGAGGTACTTAATTATGCTCATAATAGGCTTCTTGTAATTTTTCTCATAAATAAGCGTTTTTAAGCATTCTACATTCTCGGTGCATGAGCTTAGAGATCACCTTTTAACGTAGATGTGACGCATAATATGTTCCCAACAGTTTCTTTTTTCTTTCTTGCCGTGTGAACGTAATTAAATATGTTGTCTATCTTTTCTTTTTACTTTTTCCTGTGTGACACTTTGTCATGCCTGATTTATTTAACTCAGTTTTATGTTTTCATTTTAGCGTGGGCTTCATCGTTAACAATGTGTTCTACCCACTGTACTGGTCTTGCTTTGACCAGAACCGATTAGAAGTTCTGTACGTCTGGTATGACCAAACTCCCGAAAATGCTGTTCACCAAACTGGCGTAGATAGGCCAAGCTGGCTGGGTATGCTTTTTTTTAATATTCTTCGTTTCTAGGATTCCGGACCAAGACGTTTATAGAAACCGTTATGTTTGACGTGGGTGTATATCAGTCTGTTGGCGTACCAACAGACTAATATTAATATTAGAAATATTATGTAGAAGTAACTTGCTCTCATCTATACCCGGTTAAAAACTATGTCAAACTAAAAATAAAAAATTTGCTTGTATCCGAATCTGTATAAAAATACCGGTATAGGTTTGTTACAGGAGGGGTACATTACAAAAGCGTATATTATAGAAAACTAAAATTAAGTTCAAATCTTTGAAAATATAGTGTTATATTATAATATACATTCGACCATTTTTTGACAACCTTAGTTTAGCACCCTGTATATTTTATCAAAATGTATCATTCATCTTTAACTTTATACGAAACCCCCGCTGCACCAGTCCAATCCGCACTTTTTAGTAATACTGATCTAATATTTATGTTTGCAGCTGGCAGCTTCTTCCCTGGGATTGCAGTCAATACTATGTACACTCAAGTTCACCAAAAGACCGTCATCACCCAATACGTTGGAACTGCACTAGCAGACAGATATGTCACTAATACTCAGTTCATGGCTCGTGGGCATCTTGCGGCTAAGAGTGACTACGTGTTCGCCACTGGTCAGCGTGCTACTTTCTACTTTATCAACGCCGCTCCCCAGTGGCAGCCTTTCAACGCTGGAAACTGGAACACTTTGGAGCAGGCAAGTTTAATAAGCTCGAATCAAGCTTAATTCATAATTCCCCAAAAGAAAATACTTGTTAACATTAAATAAAGGAGAATCTACGGAGTTTCCCCTGCCGCTCCAGTCAAGATATTTGACTTTGATTGAGATTGACTGGGGTAGAAAAGAAGTAGTCATGTTAGATTTCAAATTTTATTTTGGCAGAATCTCCGTGCCCGCATCGGTGTAGCTGGGTACAACACCGTCATCTACACTGGTACATTTGGTGTAACGCAGTTGCGCGACCAGAACAATCGTTTCGTTGACATCTACCTGGTGCCAGAACGCAACCAGATCCCAGTGCCACTTTACTTCTATAAGGTAAATAAAATATGTGTCTTATCAAGTCTTGTTCAATTGTTCACCAATACAAATTGTTTGCATTACCTCATAGCACCTAGATAGATGAATGTGTATAAAGTGATCTCATTCATCACATTAAACTTGAATTATGGTGAAAGCATGGATACCTACAATGTATCTTTACCTCAAAAGGAGCAGGTAAAGTTGAGAGCTTCTAATCCAGAGATCCCCAGACGTTTTTACTCATAGGTACCACTTTCAAAATTTAGCTGGTTCCGGTGGATCCCCTGCAGCTACATTTCTACCGTATTTCCAAAACACGACAACGTTTTTCACGCCAACGTAGACCCCTGGGGGTCCACCTGGACCACTTTAAGAACTAATGGTCTAGTCGAATAGACAAAGGGCCAATTGGTATCCTTTTAGGTCATTGTATGATATTTTTAATAGCAAAAATAGTAATTTGGGACAATTATTACCATTACCAGGTGGTATACGACGCGTCCCGTCGCATCGGTACGGCTTTCATAAGCATCAACAACCCTCACTACACGCTGGCCGAGGCCCGCGCCCTCCAGTTCTGCACGGATCGCTGCCGCAGCAACAGCGCCTTCAACTGGCTGGGGTGGCAGCCAGACCGCATTGACATCGGATACAGTTTCTGCTGCACAGTCGACGACTTCAGGAGAACTATACCGCATTTACCGGCTTTTACCGTGAATGGACTTCTATCATAAGTATTAAATGGTTAATCTAATATTCTTCTTAAAATCACAACGTTTTTGTATACCTATTTTTTTATATTGAAATATATACAATATGCAGAACATAAGTATTTTGTTTTGTTCCATTTTATACTTGAAAATAGTCAAGTGGTGTACAAACCAGTTTTGTACGGTACTTATTATTCGAGTAGCTCAAGTGGCGCCCGAGGGGAGGAATTTATGTGATATACCATTTTATCCAAGCTTACTCGTTGCTAGATAGATAACAGTCAGCTCAAAATGAGTAGGATATAAATAGATCATAATGCTGCCTTCAACTTACAAAACCAATTATAGTAATTCCGTTGTTGAGTAACAAACAACCACAGGATAATAATTATTTTGAGTGGAAAATTTACAGCTGTGTAATGTCAGTGTAAATTCGAAGAGAGCATAATTTATTAATTATTTTGGCACTTGATAACATCGCAAGATTTTTGGTTAAAATAGATAAACTTACTTAATTACCTCAAAGTTCATGGTTTTAGTTTCATGGTATTGTAAAACATTCAGGAATAGATTTAGTGAAATTCACTGAATTCACTATAGTTATATATTTTTAATCATTGCAGGCATTTTTCTGAATGAAACAAAAGTCATTTAGTAAGCAAGGACTGTTTTGAAATTTATAATCTGACGGTTCGGGACCCGGAATATCTGTGGAAATCCAACATTTTTCTAAACAGAAATCTTGAAATCTTAAATTCTCAAATATCGCACCCTCTTTAGATCTAAGGAGTGTAGGGGCTTGATTCATGCATTTTTTAAAGCAGTCGAAAAAGGTTTCGTCTCTTAGAAAGGTTGCGGGTCTAAAATGGGAAAGCTTTTACATTGACTTGGCGCTAATCGCTCAGAGAAGGTTGTATATATTCCTTAATGCTCTACACTTGAAAAAGCTATTAAAATATTCACATGATTCAAATTGGTTAAGTGAAATTCACTGCTGGTTGAAACGTAGTTGGTGCTACAAAATAATCGGTTAGCAACAAGTACCAACGTGTCTGCGATGTTTTGTGGATGAAGTAGATAAAAGAAGGTTGAGGATAGGTTCGATACTCAAAAAAATAATAACTTGGTCACATCTGAGCACGTCCTGCTACGAACAATACTTGGTAGCGGTGCGTGACATCTCTGACTCGTCATTTCGTATGAGTGATTTATGTGTCGCGGGAAAATACCCTCGTTCTTGGTGTTGTCTCTTTTATTCCATTTTTATGATAAGTAGGTATTTATATTGTTTGTGTTTACCAATTGTATCAACCATAAATATTAAAGAATCAAATGATTCATGATGAAATGCACTTAATTAAAATTTTTCTAGCACGCAGAACAGCAAGAAAACAATAAGTAAAACATATTGCTGTTATTTTTATGAGTTGAACAGGCAAGATTAAATGATGATACATAGCTAGATATACCTTGAGCCGTACTACACGTGCGTTTTATTCGACGTTCACAGATATTCGCAACCTTATCTAATAACCAGTCCATAAACCTGGTGAAATAAAAACGTAATAAAGTTGAATATTGTCTGTGATATTGTTGATACACAAGAGTAAAGAGGATTTAGGAAAACTATATAGAGAATAAAAGGAAACGCTTGGAAAATGGAATATTTTGTGAAAACGAGATTTTGGATGACATTAAATCTAGCTACAAACAAAGTTGCTTTTAGGAATATTTAAATGTATGTTTTTACGTAAAACGCCTGGGGTATCTTAAATATTGGTTTACCGACTTATTTTTCTGTTACTATTTTTGACAGTAGGAAAGTAATTTAAATGACAAACGTACAGACGCCAGTATGTCAAGCTATCCAAAACTGTCAAATTTTCCCAATGGAACATGAACCTTATATTATATATTAAAGTTGAAAATCTACCAAACAAATTTGACAGATTGGGGTAGCTTGATGTCCTGGCCTCTATACCTTTTGAAGTAAGTGTGACACAAAAGGCACAAGTCCGATAAAGAAGTATTTATTATCTTCCAATCGTCACTAAAATGTAAATTAGGAAGAAAAAAGTATGAATTTACATACATACGCAGATATCAAATGTAATTAAATATTTCAAGTTATTGAAACTCCAAGCTCTTGTGTGTCGGGCCGAATAGTGCCCGCGTGAGTGCTGCAAATGGTAGACGATATTCTCACATAGAAACATATGGATATTATATTTCCAATAATCTTACATACCTATTACGCCGAATAGTTTCGAGGCAAATATTCATAAGCTGTTAGAAAGTAAATCAAACTCGATTCTTATATAGTAGTAAGTAAGTATATAGTAGTATATATATATATATATAGAGTTTGATCAATCTTTAATTAAAGTAAATAGATAAAAGCAAAGTGTATTTATTGCACTTTTGCTACGACGTAGCTGTAGTAGATGTTATCTACGCGGCTACGGCTACGCCAACTTGACGTTGCTACGTTCGTAGCAGACCGTTTTGCTACATTCAATGACGTCATTGACGTCTAATCTAAATAAGAGAAAAAATACCTTTTTAATTTGAATTACTTTTCTATAATTTCACTTACTAAATTGTCTATGTAATCAAATAATTATAGATACCCTCAATGGTTTTATTTATGCAAGGAACTTTCTGGAAAGTATTAACTTTTCCTTCCTTTCATAATAAAGGTATAAAATACTTGGTAATAACAGGGTAGTCTTTGCTCACCCTCGACCTCTACTTTCTTCTAAACTTTATATAACTTCACAAATGAATGGGTAAGATATCTGGAGTTTCCAACTCGTCTGCCTAAAAGCAGTGAATAAATAATTATGATATAAAATTATCTATTGCTTATATGCTTTGTTTAATTAACGCAGCGCACGCCAGTTGAATATCTTCGACATGACGCGTGGTCACTTGTTCGAAAAACCAATCATAATTATGTATGTACGGCTTGATCAGAAAAACTGATAAGCCCACCGGATAACATTTTTACTCCCGACGAAAAAAAGGGGGTTATAAGTTTTATGTATGTATCTGTGTCCCTGTCTTGGCATCGTAGCTCCCAAACGAATCGGTTTTGATGCAGTTTTTTTGGTTTAAAAGATGACTTGATCAAGATGGTATTTTAGCTATGACTTTTGAGGATATGTTCAGGCGTTTGAAAATAATCAGCTGTATTCCTACTTGACAAAAGGGTCTTACCAACTTTCACAGGACCGATAAATTTGAAATTTTGGTGTACTATTACTTCCAAGACATAGTAACTTTGAGTTGAAGCTGTAGCATCAGGTAGTCTACCGGACGCCCAACCCTTCAGCAACTTACAGGAGATGTAGCGTGTTTGGTTTCACCAGAATGGTCTCATAAGTAGGTGGTAGAAAATGATGATTGAGGCGCTATGGTGGAGTAAAAATATTCAAGTTACCTTCGATTCAAAACAAAAACCTATAAAAAAAAAAATAATAGACCCCGAAAAACAAACAAAGAATCCCAAAGACAAAAGGAAACTAAAAATATTAAATATTAGCCTAGAAATATTTTAATCTAAGCTTCTACGCATCAGGGACTGCTAAGTAAATAAAATTAAAAGAGAATACAAATAATATAAGCTTGGTAATGATAAACTATGACATTGTAATACAAGTACCTGCCGGTCCCTAGACGCAACGACGCTTAGATCAAAATAAGAGTTAAAGGGCCAACCAACACATTTACCTTTTAGTATTTTTTCGTCGGGGGTTATTTAAATTTTTATTAACTTTGAACTTTATTAACCTTATATAAACACTAGCTTCTGCCCGCGACTTCGTCCGTGTAGAAAAGTTACTTTTAATTATCATTGTAATTTGGCTGAGTAACTCAAAATCGTTATAAATTATAGCGTATATATTATTCTGATGTATAAATAATAATACTTTAAAGTCCCATCAAAATCCGTTCAGTAGTTTTAATAGTAACAAACATCCATCCATTCAACCATCCATCCTCATTTATAATATTACTAGCGATCCGCCCCCGCTTCGCACGGGTGCAATATACATGTATTATACATATAAACCTTCCTCTTCAATCACTCTATCTAATAGAAAAACTTGAGAGGTGTCAAGGGACACCCGGATTGAACGAAGTTCCTTTCATTAAAATTTAATAATTAAAAATAAAAAAACCTGTATACACTCAACAATTCACAACGCGCGAAATTCAAATATTGTCATTCACTCAATAATTCGAAATTCAAATATTGTTGACAAGCAAAAAGTGTCGTGACAACTTTTCGTAAGAATTTTTTCCGTCTAGCCCCCTTTCACAACGCGCGATAAGGAACTTCGTTCCAAAAACCGAATCAAAATCCGTTGCGTAGTTTTAAAGATTTAAGCTTTGATTATATACTTGTCTAGATGCCACATTGACACGTACAGAACGGCCCAAATAAAGTCTACTAAAATTGGTAGACTCTCTTCTCACTTACGTCAGTGTCATTTGGATCACTTCAGGGTGTGGAGTTCTCAAAAAATAATTAATTATGTCGGTATGTGCTGTCAAATTGTGTCGCAATTATGTGGGAAAACCGTATAATTACACTAAGATCACATTACATCGGTAAGTTTTGTTATTTAACCTCTATTATTTTATGAAAACATGATTTTTCAATTCGTTAATTTGTAGGTTCGACAGATTAGCCGGTGTTGTCAATTTATTACAAGGGAGATTTGGCGAAACTATGGGAGATAAAATGCAAATATCAGTCATCATCTTTCGATGAGAAAATTTTACTATTTTAATAATTACCTACATAATTTATTTGATCAGTAAATGATAACTTGCCTGGACACGAAATGAAATATTAAAAAAAAAACTATTTCGAAAACAAATATAAAGAGATGGATTTTGATCTATAAATTGCTGTATATATTTTTTCATTGTATTTTTTGTTTTTATTAAAATAAATAAAACACTAATCTACAAAATAATTACTTTATTCAGCCTATTTCGTTTAACTGTCATCCCATTAAATAATGGAGAAAAGGTAAGTTAATAATTTGGAGCAGGCATCCCTAAACACGCACACCTTGACAGTTTGACTACAATAAGTACACAAGCGGTACTCACACATATCACGCAATTTGGCCCCAGTTTTCGCGTGTCGTTTGTTTGCATTGCTCCATCTAGACAAGTATATAATCAAAGGATTTAAGCATACATAGGGATATAGGGACAGAGAAAGCGACTTTGTTTTATACTATGTAGTGATAGTAAGTAGGATGAGTGCCTCGGAGAGTAAAGCCGCGCGGTAAAGCCGGCGGTCTTGGTTGTCATACAAGCATCTATGACCGTCGTTAGTGGAAGTCAAAGCCAAAAAGTCTGACAACCTTAAAAAGTCAAAGTCAAAGTCAAAGTCAAATATTTTATTTCAATTAGACCATTAAAATAGCACTTTTGAAAAGTCAAACTAGTTGCACGGTTCCAAAAAGTGGGTCTTATGGAGAAGAACCGGCAAGAAACTCCATAGACACTCTTTTCAACAAAAAAAACATGATTACAGTGTTCAGTATTACAGTCTAAATCTGAATAGTTCATGAGAACAATGCAGTTTGATGTGTACAATTAAATTAATCTAGCATAATAAACAGAAAAATAAAAGAGGTTGCCATTGACAGTAAGAGCTGACCAGCCCCGACAGACGGCACTCGTTCACGAGTATGACGTGCGTATCGGCGTCGTTCGACTCAACCATGTTGTAGGGAATAAAACAAAAAAGAAAGTATAGTCTTCTGAAACTTTATCCTTCGGATATTTCTGGGTAATACCGATATTACCCAGAAATTGGGTTGCGGAGGTCTGAAGCTGGTCTCTCACTTCGTGTCAAATACTGATATTTAGCCGCATCTGGTTACACTGGACCCCAAGGGAAAATGATCGGAGGATGATGATGATATATGTATATGATTGTATATTACGTCATGAAAAAAGGTTTCCAATATTTTAAAAGTTAAAATAAAACTCAAATTAGATCGTACTTTATTTATTGTTCTTTCGGTGTACTTGATTTTAATAATTTTATTTAAAATAGTGACTTTATTGAGTGCAAAAATAAGTATCATGTACTTACATTGAAATGAGTGCTCTCAAAACTCTAGATTTACATGTTATCATTAAGTTTTCAATAATTTACATGTTTGGTACTACAGAGTAATTAAATAGACAGTGCTGTTACCCACGTGTCATAAAAGAATCTACTTAATAGATAATATTATGCTTTTCCTTGATGAACTATTTTGAAAAAGACTAAAATTACGTAATATACTCGTATTTGGATTAATATTTAATTTAATATAATATTGCACTTCCGTGTATTACCTATGTATGTAATCACTATGAGGTAGACAGTTAATGAAGAAAATTTGAAAGTTTTAAAACGAGATAATATTTCTTGAGTGCTAGGTAGTTATAGAGCAAGCTTACCGGAACTGTCAGGTAATACATATTTTGAAGGTTACACAGTCTCGGATTTTTACAGTGGCAATTAATTTTGCCGTTGTTAGAAAGCCGGCGGCGGCGGCAGAGGGATATTGCAGCTCTACAATCAAATAGTCAAGGTATCAAAAGATCTATGTCGCTAATTAATGACGTTTCTTCTCTGAACTAGTCACATCACTGCTGAGTTCTCTTCTTAGAAGCAGAGATTTATAACGTAAAGAAGATATCTATATTCCTGTTGTTGTTCCCTTATTACTCTTATTGGCGATAGAGCCAGACCATGTTTATTACATACAAACATGTAATAAAATGCATAGGGATTAGTTCAGTATCAATAAATTTATTTATAGCATCAAACTTGTATGTACGGATGATTAGGTTTACAAGTTTGCCATTTACTACAGTGATAAATAAAATGCAAGAACAATCTAATGTTAGGTACATACATGAAATATAAAATAGGGAAACTTGGCAAACTTGAGAGCAAATTTGCGCAAACGTCGTTAGTAATTTATTAATCATTAAGTTTACCTCATAGTGAGTGCGTACATATTGATCTAGTGCTACATTATACACATTCGCGTCATGTGTCGCAGCTGCCCATTTATACAAGATTGTGTCTTTTACATCATATACTATAAAGTTATTAGATTAAAATACATCTTATCTTAATAAGTACACACGTTAAAGGAACATTTTTTAAACACGGAGTGAAGAGCGATTGTTGTTGGTATACATCGATTACTTTGTATGTTTCAGGTACAGGCAGGATCAATAACTAGCTAAGTGGGTTCTGGTCACTACTTACGTAATCATAAAAAAATGTCGCTGATCAATGTGAAAATAGGTGGAATTACAAAATACTTTTTCATAGAATCATTAATGAGTTAATTCCGCACAGTGCGGTGTTGGATCTCTTGGGTCTACTGTATTTACATATTATGCTCAAAAAAGGTCGAAAATGCTAGTTTGATTACTTACCAGGGGTCCGTTTGACAATATTTCGATTTAGGAATACATCAAACTAAAGTTTCTACCTAAACGTGCGAAGGTAGTAGAAACAGGCATTTGATACATTACAAATAAAAGATAAAGCGTATTTTGTCGATCAGGCACCAGATAGTACTTATGTTTGTTTGGAAAAGCAGTAACAAAAAAAATGGTAGCTAGATCTACAAGTTAATAAAAGAGCCAACGAACTGATCGTTGAAGATAATAAAAACAGAGTACTTACATGAGACAAGTTGTAGAAAGAAAATATAGTACTTAGTACAAATCGGGATAGGACGAAGACAAATTTAAATTTGAGTATTATTACATACTTGACTTTGTTTTATTTCGCAGTACTAAGTCAGATAAATTACTCCTATTTAGTCAGATTCACGGAACCCAAGCAATCAGAGACACCTTAATGAATTTAGTTTACTTTGTTATCTAATGGCTAATTCTACTTTGTTAATGTTTTTTACAGAAACAGAATAGGTAATCATCACTCTGAAAGACGAAGAAGAGACAAATGTAAAATATATTTGAGATAATATTCATAAGAATGTTTCACATTGTTTACTAGTTTTTTAATGGAATGCTGCATATGATTAGTGAAATTGTTTTTAACTTAATAACATCAAACAGTACTTATTCGGAGAATACCGTAACAATTTTACTAATAGTATATTATTGGCTATTAATTATGATAACGAAGATCTGATAATGGATAGTCAGTATACTCGTATCAACACAACCTGTCAAATAATCACGACGAAAGGCTTCTCCACGGTAGCCCAAGTGTCCACCATAGACTTCGGTATTTGAATTTTACGCTCCTACGCATAATTAATAGCATGCTTGCGTCTGGTGTATGTAGGCATAGGCAACTCCTAGGATATGACGCCGATAACGCCTACAGGCACATCGCAAACCAAATTGATTAAGGAGCACCTATATTGCAGTCGAGGGTCATCGACCAGTCCATATTGTTCGCTTTAATCCAATATCCTATCTCCAGTAGGGAAACAATAAAGAGACAGGTTACTAATTCCGGTCGTTACACAAACAATCATTTTATTAGTTACGTGAGTATTAAGTTCTTTCTTATGGAAACTGACAGTAAATAAGTAAGCTATGTCGAAAAAAGACGATCGTTCTGAACTTGGCTGTCAATTTGCCTTGCACTACATGCCACTGAAATCGACAGGAATGGTTGATGACGTTGATGGACTGCAAATTAGGTGCGCCTTTATACTTTTTTTTTATTACTTTGGCTGCGCAGCACATCCTATACATACATTGACGATACGTGGATGTTATATATAAAGATTTTTCATGAAAAAATATGCAACACTTAGGTAGATATTATAAAATTGGGTTTCCCTCGTATATCTAGTAAATATTCGTTCCAAAAGCAACTCCTGTGTAAGAGCTCCAACTATTAACCTAGTGATATTCATTTTTCCTTCTTAGACAGAACTTGGTCGTGAGATATAATTACTAATCGTGTAAAGAGTCACACAATATTCTACTTGAATGAAGGCCTCCATTACAGTATGTACAAGACTAATATAATAATATCTCATAGGAAAAGTACCACTAATGATTTAAAGATTAAACTGGTGCCCGCAAATATAGGCTCTAATATTATAATATCTCACTTTTTAATATTAAATAGCTATAGTAGGACGCTACACGCGTAGATTAATTCATTATCTATTAAATGACACATTAATTAAATGTTATTGAATTTTGTTGAAGAGCGTGAACGCTTCAAATTGATCGTATTTGAGATGTTTAGATACAGAGTGAGGCTCGCAATGAGATTGTAATTTTATTGAAGCCCGAATGAGAAGTCATCTCTTCAACAAGGTGAGTTAATACTCTATACAATATTATGTTAAATATCAAAAACGTCTATCTAGTCACAAATTAATATACTCACAAAACAGTGTTATGTATAATGTTGCATATCGTTTCACTTACGACATAAATGAACTTACATTTTTACATTACGACCAAAATTCTCACAGCTTTGTCTTTCATTGTTCGCTTAGCAGCGAGTAGTACGAGTAAATTCGATAAACACTAAACTATTAGGTACATCTACTAGTAGAGGTATTGGCGTAATAGACATAAACAACACTTAGCGATCCAAACTCGTACGAACGCACAAATCATTGAGGAGATAGTTAGACGAGATAATAAATAACAATTGCACGCGCGGCCATCCTCGCTCGGGGCGCGCGACTTACTCGCTAAACATTCCATAAGTGAGTGCACTTCACTTCCATAACGTATTATGAGATAACGAACAAGCAACACTATAATACAATATATAGATAACCGATCATTATTATGACATCCAGAAATAATAAATATTACACCGTAATACGGATTCATACAAATACTGAGATCATAATAAATACAACACCGATTATATCGGCATCGCACAACTCAGTAGTACAAGATTTAGCCTTAGACGTTAAAAATATTATTGCCGAAGACTATAAGAATATTAGAACACTTATACAAGAAATATTGCATCAAAAAACAATATAATAAGTATAACAATATTTAAGTATTTAGGCCTAATTATCGAGTAAACAGTATAATAGCTTTATCAAAATAACTAAGTCACGTGGATGTAATGCGTAAAACAAATGAAATCTTGGCAACACAAAATATTATAGAAACATTGTACTATCACCACTGTACTCATAAGGGTCCGCAGAGGTATTCATAAGATTAACAAATCGCACAGGAATTTTCTCATTATCACAAACACTTATCATTTCCGTAGAATAGAAGAATAAGTTAAGGTCCCATAGATTCGTAATTGAAGTAATTTAGAAGAAAATTGTGGCTTTGAATCATCTGTACAGCGATGTAAAATTTATTCTAAAATACGAATTCTTAGAAAGGTTCCTTTGACAGAATACAAAAGGTCGACAACGTGAATGTATCCCTTGGAATCACCTTATGTTTGGCACACACTCCTAACATGCTCATTTATTAGAATGATATTATCTATTAAATGATATTGTATAATCATTTTTAACATGGAATACTTGTAAGGACTTCTTTATTTCGATTGATTAAATATCTCTTACAGTTATTTTGAAGTTCAATTATAGCACGACACTTCTTTACATTGCAAGTAACAAACACACTAAACCATTCAATAACATTTGTACAAACTGTCATCAGCACACCATTTTATGTCCCAGATTTTCATTTCAATATTCATATTGGAGTGCAGGATACATTCCATTGTCTTGTTGTGTATAACACACGGGAAAGGCACACACTTTTTACTTCAGAGCTGTTTCATAGTTCATGAAAACACTCACTCCTTATTTGAAAAAGAGATTTTTTTAAACAAAATGCTAAAGATTCACCCTATAGTTTTAAATCTAAATTTATAATATTTTACTACACCTATAAATGTTACAGAAATAAAAATAAAGAAACATCTATTGGGATAATATAACTCAATCTGCCTAACTGTTTATATGATTAAAATCTGACTTTTAAAAGGTTATATTTACGTAATCATGTATAACTTTGTTTGCTTGTATTTTTTTCTGCTTGTTGCAGGCTAAAATTCACATATATCTGTAACATTTACAGTGATTACATTCATAAATTAATTTAATAGGTAATATATTAATTTTCGACGAAAATATGATTATTGTTAATTCTTTCAATTTGATTATTATAATAGCAAAACGTTCATAATCCTACACCAGATCTTAAATATCACTTCGGTGTTTTAAACAATATTCGTATGTCATAATATTATCACAATCACTTTAGTCCGTTAGTGCTAGCTTGCTCGACTAAATTCTCGTCGTTGACGGGGTCTTTTAAACAGCAGTTTCTAAATCTTCAGAGACCAATTGGAAGTGTTCCTGACCTGGAAGAAGGCATTAAATGAAATCGATAATAAAACCAACCTAAAAAGGATTCAACTGAATATACTAACTATATTTATACGACATATTATAAGGTAGCGGCCGTTGTTTGTTGTTCTTTAATAAATTGGGAATTAATGAAAATCTTTTGAAGTAGGTAACTACTGCGAGATGTCATTCTAGCACTTTGTCCGATAGGAATTCGTCCGACTGCAAAAAGAATCTACTAAATATACTAAAATCTACCATTCAAGGAATGGAAATTCTTTGCGTAAAGGTTTGCAAAATATTTGTGTCAAAATATTCAATAGTTTTTAGGAAGGATGGAAGGATTACTTTGATTATAGAGAGTATATTTGTCGTTCCAGTGCTCGGGTAATCAGGGGTAAATGTTGAGTGTGACGTTTTGGGAATCAACTGTGTATTTGTTTTTTTTTTGGATATACAATAACATGTGGGTTGCCGGTTAGAGATAATAGACTAGCCACCATTATATGGGACTTAATATACGACTGGAGAAATGTGAGGTCAGTAAGGTGGTGAGTGTGAGTAGTAGAGTAGTAGGTACATGTATACTGACTCTCCAGGTAGGCGGCGAGGTCGTGGTCCTCGGCGCGCAGCGCATGGTGGCGTGGCGTGAGGCCGGCGTGGTCGCGGCGCGCCAGCGAGGCGCCGCCCGCCACCAGCATGCAGCACACGGCGCGCCGCTTGTGCGCGGCCGCCTTGTGCAGCGCGGTCTGGCCGCGCTCGTTGTCGCGCATGTTGAGGATGGCGGTGGGCGCGCACGCGATCAGGTACTTCACGATCTCCTTGTTGCCGTAGCGCGCCGCCACGTGCAGCGCCGTCTGCCCGCTCGCGTCGATCGACAGCAGCGAGTACCCCGCCGCGTGTAACTCCTTCATCTTTAAGGGCGCTCATAAACTTTATTGCTACCGATCGCCAGTAAAACTAGCCTCGATTTGCTATTCTATATTGGCAGATAAAATTTACTGCTATACACGTTCTATCTTTGAACTTTATGTCAATGACAAGTAGGTCTTCGTGAGATAGAAAGCCTATTTTGTAAGATGCGAGAGATGCATTATTTAAGGGAGTGCGTCACGAATTTAGTATGCCAACCGTAGATACGTATATTACCTATACCTACCACTAACATAACAATTAATTTAAAAATAAAACTCCATTTTCATATTACTCTAGTGAAAGGACCTACCTACATAATTATAAACACTGATTGTGATTTCGTAATAGGAACATTCTTTAACTTTTTAAACGTTATTTTATCGAATCTTAGGAATACAGATTTTGATATGGTAAATCATATAAAATGAAAATTGCCGTGGATTATTTCTCTTACCATTCTCAGATCTCCGACTTTGGCCGCTTTGAGCAAAGCGTCAGATGTTTTTTCCAATAAATTTCTGAAACAATGTCGCAAGTTTTACTTCGTCCTTTGTTGTAGAAACTGAATAAGTTTCATAAGATAAATAAGATGAGACGTCTTGTTAGTCTTGTGGCTTAAACGTGTCGTTCAAAGCTGAAGTTACGTCTCGTGAACTTTTCTTCTCGGTATGTCTCAGTGATCATTGACAAGTATGCTACATTACAATAGAAATAACTAATTTATGTGTTAGGAAGTATTTGCTACGAGTCATATAAATAACAACGCAAAATTACGTTGGCAGTTTACATCTATAAAATACCAACTGTATCATAAACATACTAAGACTTCTGATTACTTAAATATCCTTAGTTTATATACTGTAATCTGAATGAAAAACTCAAATTGATCTTCAAGAAACTTATCATGACGTCCTTAAAACGTCTTGATTGGAGATTTACGTTAAATTTAAATCTCATTTTCCACCGAAATTGTGGAATAGAAGGTAAAACTAATTTAAGGTGAAACAATTACCTTCGTAATTTAAGTCTTTGAAATAGGTTTATGAAGCAGTCGATGTAGATTCTAAAACTACTATAGCTAATACCATCCATAAAGTCTCACCTATAGCCAAACACTTCTTGTTCAAGTCCAAACAATTTCTCATGAATGCTGCATGCAATAGAAGAAAGAAGAGATAGAGTGCAGATTTAGTTTCAAACCAGTGTGCATTCAATGTGCATAGTTGTACGATACACCTAACGGCATTGTGATCACACTTTGAAATATCTATAGCGTTCAAATCAGTGGGTAAATACTAAGTATTGGTTATAAATTGTGCACTTTCTATTTACGCACTCGTTTTTCATTAGGCGAACAATATATACTGTAAAAAAATATTACCAATATTATAGCACAGTGCTTTAAAAATAATCTCGAACCTTGACAGAAGCTTCAGAATCGAGGAACCGAATACTATTTCAATCCATATTAGTCATAATTCCGAGTAGGGCACATTGAGATAAGCCATCTTCGTAACTATCCTGACGTGCGCATCTAACGACTTCATTTAGTACGAAATCATGGAAGCGATCAGACGCATACATTGCTTCTAAAAATCTAGGCGTACTCACAACGACGCGACGTGGTTAGAAGATGAAAGTTAACGTACTCACGTTTTGAACCGCGCTATTGAGTCGGTGGTGGGCTCGTGGTCTTTTGCAGGTGGACTGGTGCACAGCGGAGGTGACAACGGCTCGGCTGGCACCGCGGCCGGACTCAGCGGCGCCGACGCTGGTGGCAGCGGCGGCGTCACCGGTGGCGTTGGTGATGGTGGCCGCACAGACAGTGGTGTCGTCAGACCAGTGGGCAGCGCACTAGGAGGCGGCGTAAGAGGGGACAATAGTTCCTCCGACGATCGCGCTGGACTGCCGAGACCCGATTCACTGTGTTGGAATGGAACAAAGCTCCGATCAGGGGACAATATTGATTAAGTTTTTGCAAAAAGATATTCTCAGTTCTGATAATACAAAATAAAAACTAGTTTCGGTATGTTTCGATATAGTTTGGGTAAGTATGTACATATGTTTAGATAATATAATAATGCTTTGCTGTCTAATGATCGAATTACATTATATTTCGAAGAATAAATACGATCTTCTGAGCGATGAAACTTTTGTCGGCTGTGTGTACGTAGTTCTTATAAAGTCTTCAGTAAAATTAATTAAATTTATAATCACGAAGGTGCTGATATATAAGAACAAACGTTTCTCGACTTCGTAACACGTCAAAAGGAATTCATCCAAAAGGCTGGTTCACAACTTTAAGTCAAGCGTGAAATTATTCTGATTTATTCGCAATCGGATATTTATTTAAGTAACTTCGAAGCCTCTTGTGTCTTTTAGTAATAAGAAATTTCAGGAGGTATGAGTTAGTGTTTCGGTTGGCTGTATCAGGTAATTTCAAGAAGGTATAATTTTATAAATTTTGCCATTTTATTTATTATTGCTTATCGATTCCTAAGTACAGGCCATCACATCAAGCTACCACAATCTGTCAAATTTATTTGATTGATTTTCAACTTTAATTTAAAACAATAAGGTTCATATTGAATTGGAAAAATTTGACAGTTTTGGATAGGTTGGCGTCTGTACTATTGTGGTAACAGTGGGTACCTAATTTAATTATGCAGTTTAATACAGGAGTATTTAAGAGAGGTAGGACATTGTGCGAGTACTTCCACTCAAATTGGAGCTGCCCGACATGTAAGACTGTCTTGAGCGTATTGTGTCTCTATCGGTGAGCAAGGTTGAGAAAAAATGAACTGTCGTCGTGTTTTTTAACCTCATAGTTCAGAAGTTCAAGTCTCCAATCCAGCGAGATATGCCTACACATCTCCTAATTGGAATGGCAAAATTTCAGGGTTGTAACAGGTACAAATTAAAGAAAATTTTGAGAATGATAAAATTTCCCCTATTTAGGCGCAATGTAGACGTAAATTTTGACGCAAAACAAGGTCGTCGGCATAAGTCTGAGGTAAGCAAGAAACTCACCAGGGATGGGACTCGGGCACATCGAGTGAGACGGCCGCACTGGGCGTGTCGACGCTCTGGGAGATGTCGAGCGACACGGAGAGGCCGGTGGTGGTGTCGAGCGACACGGAGGCGGCGGTCCGCTCCAGCGAGCCCGTGGCCGTGGTGTCGGGCTGCGCCGTGGACTCCGTGTCCGGCGTGCGCGGCGCCGCGTCCAGGATGTACATGTGGTCGTGCCCTATGTCCGCCGGGTAGTGCAGATTCTCCTGGGCCTTGTCTATCCGGAAGAACCGCTCTGCTGTCACAGCTGCCAACCGTTGTATTTTTATTCACGTTTTTCGTAACATATTATATTATTGATTCAGTATCGAGTTCGTATAAGCAATTTACTTATAGGTATTATATTATGTCCTTATAGTTATACTATACGAGTTTTAAACATCAATGGGACTTATAAACATTTGAAAATATAATTGCCAATATTATTCTCACAAACTGCCAAAAGCTGCCCAAGTAGGTGGAAGGGGCTTATTCAATCTGGTACTAAAAAGCCAAATATACGAGTATTCAACAATTTTTTTCGAAGTGATTACGAATATCTATAGGTACAGCCCAAATTTATTTCATTCAATCACACAATTTGTAAATATAGGTAACCTTCATGCTTGTACGCGCAAAAAAGGATATTTCAGTATTTATATTTTGAATATGTAACGAAAGTATTGTCGAGTCACGAAACAGAGTTTCAGAAAATTTGCATAACATGTATGTGTACTTGTACTTGTCATATTTTTTAAATAATGGGAGCATCACGTTTTTCTTTTGTCAGTGTACGTTTTTGAAGTTTGTTTCACCATAGTTCGTTACCCAACTATAATATCATATTGTTATCATATCAACCAAGAGGTTTACAGTACCCTCTCCTACAGGAACCTACAATAGAAAAGCAATCCCCAAATATCAGGATTTGCGGTGACAATTACCAGTATGTAATAGTACCTACTTATCTACGAATAATCGTAACAATATAATTCCTAAGTTGTTCTTTCTGATTTGTAAAGTTCGTAGGTACAGACAAGTGCCTGACCTTAAGTTGGATCCAAAAGATGTATTGGTTCAAAAACTCACAGTCGACAAACCACCAGTCAGTGAGGTTCGAGTATGCTTGAGATTCTTTGATCATGTTCTGAATGAGGCCGCGCATTTGCTCCAAGTCGGCCGCAGGGTTCACGTCCAAAGTGCCTACATGTTCCGCTGTAACAAATCAAATTAATATTACCAAATACCATAAAATATTCACCATGCTACCAGCATAATGCATTATGTATTATGCTTTGTAGATTTAATTTATTAAATATTTGCCACAATAATATAAACTCTATAAAAATAACATTCCCCAACCATGTCCATTTATCAATTGCCCGAGTAGAATTGCACTCAAATTTTAATTAGATATTATATGTATCCTCTATATGTATATGTATCCTCTATTATATGTATTCTTTAAGTGCATGTTTTTGTTCATATCCACATCATGCAATGTCAATTTTCATATAAATTAATTACTAAATAACCTATTTTCATAGTAATCCAGTCAAAGATTAATTCATTTATATTAATTATTCACAAACTAAGTTTAAACAACTCATCCTTTAAATAGGCCACAACGAGGATTTACATTAAAACTTTTACTATCAAACGAACTTCATTATACATACATTAGCTGCTTTCAGTAGGTACTTGTTTACTTATTGTCTTTCTTGTAGGGAGTTCACAAGATCAAAGGACTGTAGCTCGCTAAAGAGTATTTTCCTGTTTACGAGTAGCGTTAGTAAGGCATTTAAAGGAAAGACAATGCAAAACTAGATAATACTAAACTGAACAGACCCGCCAAAAAAAAACATTATATAAAAAAAAATGAAATTATAATTATAAGAGTTACCTATCAGATGAAAAATCAAAACACCCTCAGTCTATTGGCTCCTATCTATGTATTATAGAACGTTTAATAAACATTTAACTAGTTAGTAGTAAAGGATCAACCCAGTACGGTCCGGTCTTTAATTGGATTGCTAATGGTTACAGGCGGTAGGCAAAAATTTTAAGCAATTTAAAGGGTTCGGTAATGAGCCTATTATGGCTGATGGGCTCATTCCCCACGTCTTACCTTAATCTTATCGTTAAGGAAAAGGGAGAACGTCGACTAATAGGTACCTATATGAGGATTTCAAACCAAAGTTGTATTAATTCCTACGACTTCTAAGTTCTAACAACAAAGTAGGATTTTTAACAAACATTTTTAAATATACTTTTTAAATAAAATATTAGGTATTTAATACCTGTTAGTATGCAATGTATTATGTATATTATGTGAATGAATAGGTACATAATATACAAAATATTCAACATTTATTATACAAGTATTGACATTTTCATTCGTGATTAAGATCAAATACCATATTGAATTGAGATGGACTATTAAAATAGAAAAAAACAAGCAGAAAATAACAAACAAGTTTATATAGAACTAAAATGTTATGCAACAATTTATTTTACTTGAGTCAGTTAGCGTCTATGGCTTCTCGTTGAGGAAAACAAGAGATATCGAGTTTAACACCGGGCCAACTATTGTCGGTATATACTTAAACAAGCTAACTCAAAGGTCTGAACTTTACCAGTTCTAGTGGACTCAAGCCTCGATAACGATTTACCTTTATTAACAGCGGCTTCAAATTTTATCTGATCCCAGCAAAAAACATTCTCTTAAATTATCTAGCAGTATTAGGTACGGGACGTGTGAATAAATAACATAATGTTCGTTCATAATAAGTAGCATAATGTGTGTGTGATGAAGGCTAAAAAGCTAGGTGTTGATTGAATAAATTAACACTCAATGTTGTACAATCAATATACGTTACCTGTCTTTGCGAGCAGTTCCTTATCATAGTGATGCCTTTCGTAATCAACCATTGTAATAAGATTCACAGTGAAGGTCAGTTTGTCCAATGTAGTTTGACTGTAACAAATAACAAACATTAGAGAATAATCAAAAAGTCAAATAAGATGCTAATAACTTCCCTAAGTCAAAGTCAAAATGATTTATTCAAGATAGACTACTAGCTAGTACTTTTTGAACGTCGACAGCCCTCAAAACGCCCGCCCTTCACTGTTTCCTAGTGTATTGGCTGGGAAGAAGAAACGGAGCAACAAACTCCCCAGCTACACAGTTCTGTCTGTTAATTTACGATAGGTAAAAATGTTATATAAAAAAAAACTTTATTTTGCTTATATTAAATAAATCTTCATTGCTATATGTCAGCCAGTGCACACTCATTATGTTTTATAAAATAAATACTTACGGTGCTAACGTCCGGCCGGGCTTCTTCTTCGCGAGCATGGTGGCTTGGTTGAGCCTAGAGAGCGTGATGATGGAGGGCGCGAGCCGGCACGCCTCACCGTCCACCTGCATGGGGATCACCTTCGTCGTGACGATCTTCGCCGTCTTGCACTGAGTTATGCAGGTGCCGTGTCCACCCGCTTGTAGCAACGGCTACATAAATAATACATCAATCAATTAATCAATATTTTCAACACGGCACTGCAGATAATATAATTTTTGGAAGCAAAATAAAAATATGTTAGAACAATTATTATTTTGTAACCTTTTGGAAAATGGATTTTGGACGACGTCTGTGGTCTAGTGGTTCGAGTGCCGGACTGCTGATCATGGGGTCGTGGGTTCGATTCCCTCAGGACACAAATATTTGTGTGGTTTTAACATGAGTATTTGTGTTTGTCTGGGTGTTTCTTATGTATTATAAGTATGTATTTACAAAAAAAAGTATATAAGTATTATATCCATTGTCTAGTACCCATAGTACAAGCTCTGCTTAGTTTGGGACTAGATGGTGCTGTGTAAAAAATGTCCCAAAAATATTATATTAATTTTAATATAAACGAAAAATAGGTTTTCTTTAAAGGTATATTATCTACCAAAAAACATGGGTTCCAATTGACTGTCATTAATTACATATTTGTAATTAACAAACTATTTGTGTGTAATGTTAGAATGCGCTGCGTTTTAATTCTTAACACGTCGACAAAACACGAATAAAGTGTCCGAAATATCAAACTCAATCCTCCAGAAACCAATATTCTTGCGTGGGTCTTGTAAATAGGTCCGACAAATAGGATTACATCACCAGACGGGTACAGAAGGTAGGGTAGGTCCTTAAGACTAATAACATCATACTGCGAAATTTCTATATATATCCCATTTCCCTGGAGTGTTTCCAGGATTAAGCAGCATTAGACTAGTTTGTGGAAGCAACGATGATCTAGACCTATGGGTACCTGGAAAACGGTAGAATAAAGGTAAACATAGTGCCTGCGCTACAATCGACCTGCGACCGACTTACCAATTGATAAGTTGTTAATCCGACTACTTCTATTAAGCCGTCCTCCGTGGAGGGTTCAAAAGCTCCCCCTGACTTATTCCAAGGGTGTGTCCCACCCCCGTAACTGTGAACAATACAGACATGTAAATATATTTCAGTATACTTAATGTATTTTGACTAGACTACAACATTCACGTTTTGAAAACAACCTGGGATGGTATAAAATTGAGGAGTTAGTTTTAGTATGATTGATTTTTATGTCCACTGAGTTCTTTACATTTTTTATTTAAACGAGTTTTGACATTGAGATTATTGTACCTATCTTTTACGCTTCCAATTTAGTAAATGTTATTTTATGTTTTATTTAAACAGTAGACATTTGGCGACACCTGTAGAGAATGCGAATACTTAGCTACACTTAAATAAATGATGCTCTGTCTGACCTTGGAATGTTTAAGAAGACAATGGCGTGAACTTTATGTTCGCGGAGCACGGGCGTGAGGTCTTTGCCGTCGCACTCCATAGTCACGAACTCGGCGAGTCCTTTCCACTTGCGCTGCATAAGGTCCTTCCCTCCGGCGGTACCGTAGAATAACTTGTTTCTTATTCGAGAGTTGAACTTTTCTGGGTGCGCCTCTGTTATAAATCAAACAAATTGTATATCAGGCAGAAACATAACCTACCCCAAATTCCAAAATGGTAATTTCTAAGAGACAGCTAAACTAAGTAGTGTCTCACTTTATTTTTATTGAAGTCATTAATTAATAGAAGTTTATTTTTGTATAAGACCCTTAGTCTTTTTATCCTCATGCCGTTCAACTGTCATCATGAACCCATATACTGACTCACCGCTGGACACGGGTCTCCCTCAAATTGAGAGGGAGTAGGCTATAGTCCTCCACGCTGGCCTAGTGCAGGTTGGCAGTCTTCACACACGTAGAGAAAAATCTCTAAGGCATGGGGATTTCCTGACGATGTTTTCCTTCACCGTTTAATCGAGTGATAATTTAATTATTAATAATAATGAATGAGAAAAGACAGAGATGAGTGCCTTGCATTCGAACTCGAGACCTTGACTTGTCAATCCAATGGTCATAACACTAGGCTATACCTAACTGCGTTTCGTTCGACTGTGAATACATTTTATTAAACTATTCACGTTACATAAAATAAACATAAGAACAAGGTAAGGTTTATATGTTTACATAGATGACGTCATAAAGATGCACGACGTGGTTTTCATAAGAATCCAATAATACAAGAATTATTTTATTACTCAATAATTTACGCTTAGTTATAATACAGCCCAAGAGAATGTCTGCGGTTGTTTGTTCATAACTTCTCAAATGATTGAAATATTCAAATGGAACAATATGGAGCTCTCGCAAAGTTTTATTAATAACAGGAAACAAGCTCGGGACAGCTTAACAACATGTAAATAGGTCTAATTTGAAACGTATGCATACCAAATTCGTATACACTTCGAGCTTTGTGATATCCTTTGTAACTGAATTCATTTCGACAGTAAAGCGGATGAAAGTGACTATCACTTATTGACATCAAATTCAGGGCACGAGAGCATTAATATTAATACTGAATTAATATTAAAACGAGCGCACCGTAGTTAATTAATCAGGATGAACAATTAAGATCTATTCCATAATCCCGTACGAAGTTTTCTACCTACAGCATGTCTTATTATGAAGTCGTGCATAACTAAGTTGTGCTAATGTAAACAGGTCAATGGGTTTATTTATGCATAGAACTCTGACATGCAAAACATATACACAGCGAGTGGATTATTAAAGTATAATTTATTCAATGTCGGCTGACTTTTTGAAATATTAACTGTAACATGAAAATCACATTTTTAGTTTAAAAAACACGAGAACAGCGAGTTTTGATTGCAGCGAAAAGAGCATTACTGTGACTAAACTTCTCCATATTATTTAATTTATAATGACCACACTTAAATGCTTAAATGGGATTGGGCTGGTCATGTCAGCCGCATGCACTATGATCGCTGGGCAAGAGCTTCCACACAACGGATGCCTGAAAGTGGTAGGCGTCGTCGAGGCCGGCCCAGGAAGCGGTGGCGGGGCGACTTGGATGCGTACCGAGAGGGCTGGTTTGAGGCAGCGCAGGAAAAGAGTACCTGGAAGGACCTGGGGGAGGCCTTTGCTCAGCAGTGGGACAGTATTGGGTAACAAAAAAAAATTACCAAACTTAAAATGACTTAATAAATTTAATCTTAACTGTCATTAGACTTATGCAGCATATTAGACATTCAACAGTAATAATTTTTGGACTTCAGATTTATGTATTGTATACTAGTTTTCCGCTCGCGTCGAGTTCGGTTATATCGCGTTTCCAAGAGAACTCTTCAAAAGTCCGAGATAAAAACTATCCTATGTTCTTTCTCAAGGTCAACTCTATCTCTGTACCAAATTTCATTAAAATCAGTTCAGTGATTTAGACGTGAAAGCGTAACAGACAGACAGAGTTACTTTCGCATTTATAATATTAGTAGGGATTTTCGTAGCTGTCCTGAATTGTCTTAGTCTGTCTGTGACTGTACTTATTGAAATAAAATAAATAATTGTGGCTTTCTTTCCTAAATTTTTGACGAAAATCTAAAAATTCCGTTGTAGTGTTAACGACTGGCCATTCTTCTATAGTTTCGTATTTTTAAGAAAAGTAATAACTACATATTACTTTTCTTAAAGATGATTTAAGATTTATAAACTAACCTCTAGCTTCATGAAACTCCAAGGCTATGTGAGCATCGACACCAAATGAGAAGTAGTTATTGACGACGTTGAGAGGTAGTTCTGGCTTGGCGTTGCTGGTGTCTTCGCCCGCGGCTGCTGCGTTCGGCTCCACGCTCAGCTCCCAACGGTCCAGTAACACGGTGTCACTCTCACCGATGTTCGCTAAGATCTTCGAAATCGGCTCATCCTCGTAACCCTATTCAAATATACAAAAAAAAACATTTATCATTCAGATCTGTCTGTCGTGTCATTGAATATTTACCTATCATTAATGCTGCTCAAATAGTGATTTCTTGCTTGATTACCATTCTCACAAACATGTTAGCTTTAAATACCTAATACCTACCCGCGCAAGTGAGGATAATATACATACAATTTTATTGTATACAAAAAGCATTGCTGAACTTTAGGGCCTAAATAAACGCGCGTTTTTGTTAGATGAGCACGCCGAAGATCGTGAACACTGTTTTGTTAAGGATTTATCTACTAGTGTAAGAAAGTGATATTTATAATTAATAGAACACTAATGACATTTCTATTCATACTTATTTTACTAATACTCACATCGGAAGCATGCGTGTCTCAACGCACGTAACCCTTTGTAACCCATTTCGCTCTACTGACTGTCACAACATAGGTGGGAACGTACACAACTGGTGTATTTGCGGGTTTTCAATTCATTACAGTAAAAAAACAGATCTCCATCCACTTTATGCACATTTTTGTCCGAAAAGATGTTCTTAATTTTTTCATAACCCGTCTATCATACAAGGCATAAACTAAAAATCGAAATAAAACTACTTTTTACAGATTTTATCGCGTTATATTGAAATTTATCCGTAAAAAGGAGTTTTATTTCAATGTCTAATATCGTGTAAGTGTCAGAAATCATTAAATCTAAAAGTAATTAGGTATTTCTTACTTGAAATAATAATTTTGTTGATATGTGACTGACATTATTTATATTTCGGTAATGTCCAAATAATATAATATTTGTGAGGTTTGCAATTGTTTTTTATATAAAATTTTATAAAAATAACTTTCTGAGATCTGAGACCATAATTAATGATTTCACACTTTCAATATGTTACAAGTTAATGTCAATATTCCGCTTCAGATTTGTTTGTAATAGAAACTAAAATATATTTTGTTATCACATTTATTTTAAAATCTTTGCTCTACCTTTTAGAGTGAACATTTATTTTCATTTCTTCATGGGTTCAAGAAATTATTGGCACTGTTTTTAGGTTTTACATAATAGTTTTGATTGTTTTTCCTACTCATATTTTTAAGTTAAATAAGGTAAATACATTCCTATCCTAGGGCCGGTAATAATATATAACATGACTGATTAATAATTTATTTACTAAGTAGGTACATACCTCATAGAAAGAAGCGTCAAGAAAAAAAAAGAAAGAGTTTCAATATTTTTTCTTTGTTTTTCAAAATACAATCGAATATTATTTTGTACATATGTTTCCGTAAATTTTTGGTCGAATATTTTATCGATGATACAAAAGTATAACAACGCTTATGTATACGAGTATTTATTCTATCAAGCTGGATAATATGTATAACTTGAGCGAATATTTCATTAAAGCGAAACTTTAAAAAGCTCTTTAGATCTACCTAAAGAGCTTTATACTGAACAAATATAATCTTCAAAATTTATAATTAAGTACTTAGTCAACAACTAGGTACTTTCGTCGCATTAACGTGACCCTAATTTCCTACTGTACCTAAATGATAATGATCCAGAATATTACGCAAATCGGGAGTTTAGTCTGGCCTATAACTAGGTAAAGCGTTATGCTGCGTAACGACGTAATGAATGTTATTCGAGGTATTTTGTATAACAATGTAATGTGTACTTAAAGCGCTTTATAGCACAGCTAGGTATACCATAAAGTTATTTGTTTGCTGGATAAAGCTGATGCGTGCGCCCTGTTGCCTCAGAGAGCTAAGCGTAAGACTTCTTACCGAGATGCTGTAAGTGTAAGATTTAGCTTAAGTATAATCTTGTTTACACCTAACACAACCTATTTTGCTTCGAATGAATTTATTCACATATATGTGGCTTTTCCGTAAAATAAAACTTGTAAGAACGAAAATTAATTAGTAGTAATAATAATAATAATAAATTGCTTGTAGCCAGAATTATCCATCAGCAACTTGCTCTGAAATACACTCTTGTGGCATCGGAGGTACCGTACTACAGGTATGTGCCCGACCCAGTTCTCGAAAATGGCAATATCACACTGTACTGGGATCAGTCCATCATCACTGACAGGATTATTGTAGCCAATAAGCCTGATATTGTGGTGGTGGACCGAATCGAGAGGCGTGCAATGATTGTTGACATTACCGTCCCGCATGACGGGAACCTCGTGAAAGCCGAGAAAGATAAGCAAATCAAGTATCTTGACTTGGCTCGCGAGGTTGTCGACATGTGGGATGTGGACACAGCGATCATTGTACCGATAGTCGTGTCAGCCAATGGCTTAATAGCCACGAGCCTCGACCAACACCTCAGGAGGCTCTCGTTAGGCGGCTGGGTCAAGGGCCTGATCCAGAAAGCAGTATTGCTGGACACGGCCCGTATTGTTAGGAGGTTCCTCTCTCTGGAGCCCTGACCGCCGGTAGCTTGGACCCTGTTCCCGATACCGGTGGGCCTCTATTTTTATATTTTTAAATGTTTTCATTTTTTAATTTATTTTATAAAAATATTTAAAAATGTAAAATATAAGAAAATAGCTTAATAAAGGACATAATAATAAAATATTTATTTCAGATTATAAATCCATATCTTGTTAGTAGGTACTTATCTGTATAATTATTATAAATATTAAATAAAACCATTTACTACCCTCACCCAGTGATTCTGAATGGGGCAGTCGAATCGTGCAGCAATGACTTTCAGAATGCTATTGTTAGCCTTCCGCAGACGCTGCAACAATGAAGCCGATTTTTTGCGTATTATGGCTTTAAAGCCGTTCGTGCGGGCTTCCGCAAACATCCCAGAGGCACTGCAGCGCCACGGTAGCCTTAACAACATTCTGAAAGCATTGTTATATTGCACCCGCAGGGCGTCATAGGATCGTCGCGTATATCTCACCCACAGGCCGCTCGAGTAGAAAGATTGACAATACGCTTTAAAGAGCATTATCTTTACTTGATTTGTACATCGAGCGAACCTGCGAGCAAGCATATTGCTTCTCACCGCCAACGCCCTGCGTTCCCGCTCTATATCTTCATCATCTTTGAGGTCACTTGTCACAATATGCCCCAGATATTTAAATTTGACAACCAGCTTTAGTGCAACGCCATTGAGGTATACTGCAGGCACATGGGTAGGTCGCTGTTTGCCTGCTTTGAAAACCAGCAACTCGCTCTTTTTGAAGTTGTATTTTAGCCCATGTGCTTCTGCATATTGTTCGCAGATATTGAGTAATTTCCTCAATGCGTTTATCGAGGGACCCAGCAGCACCATGTCATCTGCATAACTAATGTTGTTGACACTGGTACCGTCGATAAAGCATCCAACATGTGTGCTGCTGAGTCTTTCAAGAAGCTGGTTGACGTACAAATTGAACAGAAGAGGTGAGCTTAACCCACCTTGTCTGACGCCACACTTTGACCTGTATTCATCTGACAACGTACCAGCCCATCTCACCTGGTTTTTCTGGTTTGAGTACCAATATCTGAGTAGGGAGATGTTATCCGCCGGCACACCCGCACCTTCTAGCTTATCCCACAGAAGGTCATATACCACAAGGTCAAACGCTTTCGATAAGTCAAGGAAGCACGCGTATACTGTGCGATTACAGTTTGATATTCTGCAGTTAGCTACTTCAACTACGCTCAATATTGGTAAATAAGCATATTTCATAACACAATGTGATTCACTAATAAAATACAATAGTTGATTTTGAAATGGCGTAGGAAGTAATATTTCTATCTTCTTCGCAAATTGTTGCCATAGTGGAAAAGTTCATATGAATGTTTAAAGCAATATCGTGTTATTTATAGTTTTGTGAAACAACTCGAGTCCCAGAGGATATAATAGTACAGTTCTTCGATAATTATCGGCGAATAAATACAACGAGGGTGAACTGCCTCGTTTGTCTAGTGGTCTTACGCTACGGCTTGGGTTCGATTTCCTAGTGTAGGAAAGTGTTACTAAGTTGGTTGTTATTGGAGAAATTCTCAGTAGCACTTCGGAGTGTGGAGTTGTGCCCGGTTCATAGTAATAGGCTCGCCCCCTATTACATGGGACCTGAACAGACTGGTGAACTGTGGGTGTACATTGGTACACCTCTGCCGATTCCCCGAAGGGTTAGCCTTCGGGGAATACAGCCGGTGATGGTATGTTTTTTCTTTGGAGGGTGAAAATGGTGGAAAATTTACAAAGCGTAGCAATAACAATGAAAGAATAAATATTACACAAATCCAGAGTCGGAGTCAAAGCGGAGCTTGTTTGTCTTTAGAACAACACTAAAATTTTCATGAACGAAGTAATAAACTTTGTTTATAGGCTCATTAAAACATATTGTCGTATATCAAGCGACAACGAGTAATAATCTAGTATTTACATATTCATAGGTATACTTTTTCCTTTTGATATAAATGTAATTATGTATTAGGTAAATTGTATATTATTTACGTAAGGTAATACATTCTGAATAATAAAACGGTGGTTCCAAGTTTCCAACTTTCACCCTATCGAAAAAAAAGAATTGTAGCTTTTTCTATTTTAGTTTAGTCCCTAGCTAAATTGACATCTACGGCTTATGAAAGAAAAGTTTTAATTAGGTATTCTAGATTTAATTAAATATTTTAAAAGCTCACACTCTCACACATTACATCAAATCGTTCGTAGCTAATTATTATCCGGTTAGAATTTCCGACTTTTATACAATATCTAACCTAATCATAATCTAACACTGGCGACACGTTTGGCGCAGCAGCTGAGCGACCGGCTTCTTTGCCATGGGTTGTGGGTTCGATCCCCCACGGAACAAATATTTGTATGACCTACAGGTAGTTGTTCCGGGTCTGGGTGTTTGTGCATGTGAAAGTTTGTGTTAGTAAACGCCCACGTTACAGGAGAAAATGCTAGTGTGGGGCATCGTTTAAAGAATACAAGTTATAACTATACCTAAGTATAAGTATGTAGGTACCCTTTTAATAGTGCGGAAAATTTTCACTGTGGTGGGTGGGTTATAGACTTGTACCTACTAAAAATCGCACTTGCCTTTCTTTACCCTGATCATATTCATCATTAATTTATATTAATATAAATATCTGTAAAATAGCACTACCGGTCTTAAATATGTAATTTGTACATATTAAGTATTTAATTTCAAAATGTAGGCAGACCAATAGCTACGAGTATGTGGTCGGACGATATAGAAAAGACAGCAGGGCCGACTTGACCAGAATCGTCGCAAAAAAAAACAATATGAGAATCATGCAAGAGGCATACATCCAAGTCGATGAAATTATTCTGAACAAGAAAAAGAAGGAGCAACCTGGATCACATTGTTTGAGAAAGTTTTCATGCACTTTGCAATTTGGGGATCAAATAATTGTTTCGATCTGCAACATCTGCTTTGGGTTGTAAACTTGTTTTTTGAAAGTATCTTGAAAGTCAAAAGCTCCCGAGTCATGAATTTATTCCATTCATATATTTACTAAATACCATGCGTCATGTCCAGTTTAGCATTTGGAAGGTTCCCACGGGGCGTGAACAAATTTATTTTACGTACTCACGCATGACAGTTTTGGCCCCGCATGGGACGACGATAACGTCATAATCCACCCGACACGACATGTCGCTACACTCATTACTATGCTTCTGCTTTCTTTTGACACAATTTTTTGACACTATATAGTAACTTCTAGACCTAGTTATTATATTATATTATCTATCTACTATTAAATTTATAAAATATACCAATAAGGTTAGAAACACAATAAATCAGAAACATAGAATTGTTTACCTAAAAAAGCGTAAGATATTATTGTTTTTTTGTTATTTATATGTTAGAAAGATATATTCGTCGACAGATCTCAATAGTACCGCAGCGGCTATGTTATCTAATAGATAGAAAGTAGTACTTACGCCTCCCCAGCCGAGAGCCCGTGCAAGATCGTTGCCGGTGCCGAGCGGCAGCACGCCGACGGCAGGCCGCGTGCCGATGCGGTCGAGCACGCTCAGCACCCAGCCCACTGTGCCGTCGCCGCCGCACGCCAGCACGCGCAAGTTCGGCACCTTGCGGAACAGCTCCAGGCTGAAATGAAACTTAACTATGACATATTTGATGATTCATCACCAGCTAGCCAGCTTCTTGCTTGTGTCTGCTGGTGTAGCTGGAGGTAGAAAGTTCTCCATTCAACTATATTTTTTTGGACTATATTTCCTATGGGTAGTTTTATTTGGAATTTACTAAAAACTATAACACCTCATTACTGCGAAAGCCATATGAGTTATGACTGAAAACATGTTATTATTTTATTAAATTTGAAACCACTAAACCATTGTACTGTACTGTGTGTAGTTGTGGAATGTCCCTGGATTGTGGTCCAGTTCATATTAGGGTAAATCTATACCTACAAGGGACCTTTATGCGTTAGACCTTTGTGACCCTGATCCGTGCTTAAACCTTCCTACGGAACGGATGTCTTTTTCCGAAGACATGCGACGTTATAGAAAAGAGCTAACGGTATTTAATAGCCAATGTAACGAAGGACTCAATAAATTTACTATGATTATTATTTAAAATTAAGTCAATTCGAATTAAAAGTTTTTTGTATTGTTAATTGATTAGAAGGAAAGCCATTCCTCAATCAATCGAAAGAGATAGCGTGGTTTCCATAGCAATGATTTTCATAAAACCTTAAAAGTATTTCCCGAATTTAAACTTTCGAAATTATAGGTTGTTTACCAATAATGATAGAAGTTATTGTTTGTTGTTTCTGTTTTTGAGTTGTGTGGTTTTGTGGTTGTTTCTTGGGACCTAACTAAAAAACAATAAACTATACAATTATAGGAGGATAAGATATTTAAGCAACCTAACAATACACTTACCTATAGAGTAAACGGATTATAAAAAACTTTAGTGACAATGATGCGGAGGTTCCCTCAATTCGTTTTAGCTTGACGATCCCTGAGTGCGGTTTGTCAAGGCGAATGATTCAGTGAGTTCCAGCCGTTTTAATGGGTCAAACCGATTATTGGCTTGTTAGGCCTGAGGTCGGTTCAAGGTACCTAGCTTGTTCTCCTTTAACGTGAAAAGTACATACCACATGCTTATCTATAGCTTCTCATTTTATTGAACTATGTAGTTTTAGTATCTCAAAGATATACATATAAACGGGAAATGAAACAATATGTTCTTCTCAATATAATGAGCATAGTTATTTACTCGTAGGTACTACGAATGATTTTAGATTTGTCCTCAATTAATGATAAAGATTTCAAATCAGCGTTGTATTCCCAGGTGAAGCGAATTATTAGGAACTTACCCAGGTCCAGGTCCTCCTTGTGTGAGATCGAAAACTTGTCGTGGATTTAGCAGCCACTGGAACTTCTGCAACAGTTTGGCGCCCTGGTTGCCACCGCTTTTCGGATTTATAAAAACTAAAACTGGCCTCACATTCGCCGTAGGTATAGGCTTAATCACAAATGTTTTTTGTTCATTCTTAGAATCTTTTCCTTTCTTCTTAGAAGCATTCTTCTTCTTCGGAGATTTTCTTAATGAAGACTTAAAACTACCTCTTCTTGGCAATTTTACAATCCATGACGGTGGTACTATTATATTGTATTGCGATCCTATAGAAGATAATTAATTATTAGATAGAATTTGAATTCTTGAGAGTTAAGCAGTATAATGACAAAAGTTTCGGGTCGTTAATACTGTACCTAATGAGCATTCCTCTCCTATCCGCTGCAGATTGAAACAACTTTCTTTGTTGTGGTATGCGTCTTTACACCACGAACAAGTCAAGGCAACGATTTCTTTGGAGCTAAATGACAATTTAGCTTGCAGCGACTGTCGAAAAATAATGAAATTAGGGCAACGAAGTTGAGTTACAAACTTTAAATACCTTATACCGGTTAGCGACAACTAGTTCTAAAATAAAAAACAAGCAAAAATGTATATACAGGTTGGATTCTAATAACCGACATTCCTGAAACATAATAGTTACATATATAAAATAACTAAATCGATCGCAGGACCTACAGGAAGCGACTCTGTGCCTTTTTTATTCTACATTTTTTTACCCGGAGCAAAAATTACTTCTTTTATTTTAAAAAGTTAGTTAAATCCACGGGTTACATGAATAAATTATGTTTGTATACTCTCAAAGTGGAATTTTAATTGCAGTTTATGTTTGCTGCACCGTTTTACTTTCAGAATAATAATGTACAAATTACTTTACAAAATGTATAGTGTTTTATTCATGTGATTTCAGGAATACTGGTTAAAATGACATTCCGTCCTGTAGTGAGCACCTGGCCTCCACCTGGAAACACATCTGGATACGCACATTCACAATTTCACCATTGTCTACGCCTTTAGCCTTGTCTACAGTGTCCTGAGTTGGTACGCACCACCGACAGCAGCTGCGCCGGAATGACTGTGACAACAAAACAACCATGCAACACACATGCAAATGAATAATAAAGTGATACACACAAAAATAATAAGCCACATTAAGCAACATATAAGATTTGCTACAAAACTAATCATGGAAACTATAGATTGAAAGAAATGTGTCATGAATTTATGATGACGATTTAAAAATGAACAAAATTAATGTAAAAATGAGTAAAGAAAGATAAAGAAAATCTGTGTTTTTTTTTCATAATTATTCACATCGGTAATCAATCTAATATCACCTATACCCAACTCTAAATAAACGCGAACGATAAATATAGATAATTATGGTACCAAATACCGAGTAATAAAGAGGACAAAAGTACAAAATGTAAATCAGGAATAATGTTTTTCAACGTTTTTCATTCAAAATTGTGTAGGGTGTTGGTTGTGCAAGTCCAACGCGAACGATATGGTAACACGTCATTAAAAATGAAGTTTTAATTTCGCGTTGAGCGGAGCGCGGCTGGTGTTTTGTGACGTGTCACATGCGATGTTGGGTATGTTCGTGGCACGTACATATATGTATGTATGTAGATGCAAATCATTGAGTTGACAGAACCGTGCGGCGGTAGTGTACCGAGTGAGGGCCGCCAGCCGGTACCACCGCGGTCAAACACGCTTCATTAAACACAGCTACACAACCCCTAAAAGCTACTATGTTATGTCATAAATATTTAGTTGTAGCGCCTATTCAAATAACTAGCTAATAAATGTGATTTACTTCGTACAGTTCTAGGTGTCGAAATATTTAGGTACCTACGTACTACGTATTTAATCAAATGTAATTAGGTTAAAGCGTTTTTGAATAATTTTTATCGCTAGAATAGCTATTTAACATAAAATAAGATGTTTTAAATACATATCATACCCGAAAAATTTAATTCAGATCTTTAGATTCCAAAGAATGGATATATATATTATATCCAACGTTTATGTCGTCATTACGAGGCATAATAGAAGAAACTGAAAAAGTGGACCTTGTGTTCCTCTTAGAGGTCGATTATATAGAAATTGTTTAATTTCATAATAATCTACTTATTATCGACTCATCGCTCAACTGCCTCAATGGTGACAATTGTGATTATAAGAATCAATGTCAGTCAGTATTAAATCATTAGGTAGGCAATGTTGCTGTATTTTCTATAGTCTACTCTATAGTTCTTTCATGTTTTAACGTGCCATAAATCACAGATGCAAAACATGTCCGGTTAAAAGCGGAACTTCTAAAATTTTAGCTACGATCGTGAGGGTATAAAAAAGTGTAGCTGTCAAAGCGATATTTTTATTCGTAGCACCGTAACCGGTTTTTTCGTAGCACTACCGGTTTTATACGTGCACTCCATCGGTACGTAGCTCTTTGGTAGTGCAGTGGTTTGTATGTGTGTTTGCCATTACCAACTGACACAACATTTACATCCGCCATGTTAGGGTCGGGTTCCAGTCCTCCTAGATACGGATAAATATCAGTATTTTACACGAAGCGACTGCCATCAGACCTCTGCAATCCAATTTCTGGGCAATACCGATATCCTGAGGATAGACTGGTGTTCAGGCTTTTTGGGCTTCTGACTACTAACGATTGTTATAGGTGTTAGTATGGCAGCCGGCCCCGATGGCTTTACGTGTTAAGAATGGTCACCCATCCACAGAGTAACCGCGGCTAACGCAGCTTAACCTTGCTGATGGTTGATCAGCGTAGTTATTACTTAGCCACGAACCCCTGCGACTACATAACACTGCGCTGCAGTTAAAGCTCCTACGTTAATCAGCAACCAGCAAGTTATAAAAGATCCATTAAATTAAATTAAAAAACAGCATTTTATTAACTATCTTTGCTAGACCATTTTATGATGGTAAATGTAGGCGGGCGCTTATCAAGGTTTCCTATTAGTAGGTACATGTAAAACATACAGCTTTAAACAACTACCATTTAAGTATTTGTTATTACCTTACATTTTACTGTGTGATTAGAACGTTAATGACCCCAGAATTAGATACGTACACAGGAAACTTTCTCCATTAAATTGCTGTCTGACGTACACAGTGGTACTTATCGACCTTTAAATAATTAAAGACTCAATTAAGTGGCTTGAGCAAAGGTCTTTTAATGTAATAGCTTTGTCTGGTCGGCTAACTTCCAGAATCGTGATTGCACGACAATATCTCGACCACTCGCGGCGCACACTATACATATTAATGAATCTTCCACTACAGTTAACCTGGCTCATGTAGAAAATTGTAGCAAAGGATCATTTACTATTAATCAGACCGTTTATTAGGTAATCTACTGTAACCTTATGGATAGGTTAAAGTGAATCGCTGATCCCCTAATTAATTACACTCACTTTAGATCCTTAATTAACTTAATAATAC
The DNA here is from genome assembly GCA_964056405.1 of Acronicta alni. NCBI lineage: Eukaryota > Metazoa > Arthropoda > Insecta > Lepidoptera > Noctuidae > Acronicta > Acronicta alni. Next base: position 9,342,270 of record OZ043921.1, read on the forward strand.
AATACTGAATCATATTATTTTCATACCTGAAAACATTAGTAAGTACCAGGTAGGTATGTAGGAACTCTTTTTTTCTATAGATAACTGTATATTACTATAATAAATTTATATAATATAAAACTATTTGTTTGACCTAAAATGTTCTACACCATTACTGAATACATGACTCATAAGTCACTAACAAAGTAACTTTTTTTTTAAAATAAATAAATATTTTTGGGACATTTTACACAATACCATCTAGTCCCAAACTAAGCATAGCTTGTACTATGGGTACTAGACAATGGATATAATACTTATATGCTTTTTTTGTAAATACATACTTATAATACATAAGAAACACCCAGACAAACACAAATATACTCATGTTTTACCCACACAAATATTTGTGTCTTGTGGGAATCGAACCCACGACCCCATGATCAGCAGTCGGCACACGAACCACTAGACCACAGACGTCGTCAAATTTATTTTTGTAAATATCTATTGATTATTTTAATTTAATATTATATGATTATTGTGTATTTTTATTATTAATTTAATATTTTTTTATTTTTTTATTGGTCATTATTTTAGAATTGGAATGTGTAAATCTTAGGTACACATGTAATAAGTGTGACAATATTTAAAATTGTATGTAATTAATAAATTTAATTCAGATTTATTATGAGTGGTTTAATAATTAATTCTGTATGTGGAATCCTAGTTTTAGTAAATAAAAATATGTACAACTTAAATTTGCATGCCGATGTTACGGCGGAACGTGCAGCACTAATATTACTTTTATAACAACTGTTAAACCATGTTTCTCGCAAATAAATATTCTTATTCTGAAGAATAGTTTTCTTGTTCTACCCAAGTCTCGAACAAATTATGGCAAATCAATGATTACTTTTGAAGGAGCACAAATGTATAACAAAATACCCTCACATATAAAAAATGTAAGCTCGCTTAACGTATTCAAGAAGAAACTTGCTCAGTATATCGCATCTAATTAATGACAAACTTTGAAATGAATACGTTGAGTGGGTTTTTTTATAGTATACTTAGTAGTACTTAAATTATAGCATAAATATAAATATTTTATGAAATGTGTTAATAGTGCGACACCAATGAACTACAAATTACTTTTAAATTACGTTCTCATGTAAGTGACTATGTCTTTTTTGAGAATAAATTTCTTTAAACCCAATATGACTGGCTCAATCGCTGACATATCAACATGCAGCCCAAATCACTGAATCTTGAATCTTTATACGACATGAGCATCCGCTAAAACGGGAATTTCCCACGAGAATAAGGGGAACGATGGACACAGCATATTTTTTTGGCAGTTTGAGTTATAAGTACATACCTGAGAAATAAAAACTTCTTTTTTGTATTTTAATCCAATGTAAAACGTTTTCCTAATGTTTGAATTCATGCGAAGTTTGTCTTGATCTGATTAAGTTTGAATTATTCAACGCACGTAATTTTCTTCAAGGTTCAAAACAATAAGGAAATTATTACTCTTTATCATTATGGTTTTTGTACAGTATTTATACCTAAAATTGTGTTTTTTAAGTAACGTTAAAAATAGAAAGAAACTCGAGTAACATTTTATCATCTTTCGTAATCCTGATTTAAAAACGTGATAAAAAATTACATGGTTTCATCTAAAAATCTAGCAAATAAGGATTCATTTGAAATTCAGATTAGTATTCTATTCTTATATGTAACAAAAACACGTTATGTCCGCTTCAAAATTTAATTCTGATGACTGAAGTTCAAGAAAAGAGAAAATGGGGTAATCTGATCTTTACTTTTTAAATATAAGTAGGTACATTTTGACTTTTGGATTATGTCCACTTTTATCCTTTATTTTCGAAATGTTGTTTAATTCAGCGTCTGTCGTCTACTGGACCACGTGTAGCGGGTCCAATCTAGGGTTGCCAACTGTACTCTAAAATAGAGTGTTTTACACTATTTAATGTAGGTAGTGTTATAATTTATAACACTAATAGAGTACGCTAAAATACCCATTTTACATTTTTTAGCACATGCCAGCCATGTCACCTTTTTTTATTAATCTGTACTCTTTATTTAGCCTCCCTGAAATCAGATATACTCTACTTCTTCTAAAAATCGTTGGGGACACTAGTTCTATACCCGCACGTAAAATATTTTTATGAAAATATGTGTTTGTATACGCACCCACGATACAGAAGAAAATTATTCTGTTACTATTTAAAAAAAAGTATTAATAACGAAACATTTTTTTTCAATAAACGGCTTCTTAATTGAGAGACCAGCGTCATTACGCAAAATAAACGAACAATGGTAAATTAATAATAAGACTTCTATTTCCTTATATTTCAGATATATTGCATATCTAAATGAATACTAAAATAGGAAAAAAAATATGAAAAATATGGTAAAAGATAAAAGTGACTTCTACTTTATGATAGCTAGTATGAATGTGATGATAATCTAATTTAAAATGGTACCATTTCAACCAATAACATATTAGATTTAAAAATCACACTGGTTAATTACAAATACCAATTTGACCAATAATGCATGTTGTAATGAAAACGGCTGTTATTCTTCATTTAAGAAGTATCTCTAATAATCATAGACGCATTGACTAGTTCCTCGTAGGAGGTGGTTTATGTGAGAAGAACAACAAATTGAAAAATTAAATAGAATTTATTGTTTTTACTCAATTCGTGTTCTTTTTTATCCAGAAACGTATATTTTATCCTCTTAACCCATTTACCACCACCTTCTCCATCCCTTTGAAATTTATCTTAAAATGTTAACGACAATATTTACCATGGATGAAGAGACTATTTACATCAATCATAGCCAAGTTAGCTGTGATAACTCGAAATACAAGTATCTTAATAATTTTGCTAACAGGAAAACTTTAAAGGTTACATACCTACATCCTACTATAATATTCACGTAGGTAAATTCCACCTCTATTCCATCCACGATATTAAAATGCACATTATTTAAATAATCATGTTTAAAAATAACTAATCGATTTCACGTAAAATATATCTACTAATTGCATAACAACTAATAGAGCCAATGCAAAATACGCGTTGAATGAACAGCCGTTTTATTACGACAGCACAACATCGACCGGTGACGTAAGCAACTTAGATTGCGGCCCTCACCTTACCGCAGGCCTTGCACTTGCCCTTCTCTGAGCGGCGGTGGACCCAATGGTGGTGCGTGATGGTCTGCTCTCGGTACTGGCGCACACCCACGTCGCGGAACGTTGGCTTGCACGTGAACTGCACGCGATCCATCAAAATGTCTATGCATGCTGTATGCGCAACGATCTTGCACGCCGAACATTTCATACGGGACCCGTGTTTCTGAGGAGAAATACGTTTTTATGAGATAGGTTTCACCATCTATTATTAAGTTAGGACCAGGGTGAAGATACTGCAATGAGGACTTGTGCCTTTTATCAAATATTGAAGGGTACCAAAATACTTACGTGATTTTAGGTCACGAGTTAAAGTTGTGTGACTGTTAAAAATAACTTTATGTGTGTGTTAGATAAATATGTAGCTATTTAAAGTAGACAGACACATTTAGACCCTTGCAATTCTAAAAAAATTTTTGAATTTATGCTTTCCATTGCATGGTTCTTATGAATTAATCTGGCTACTTTTTCTTGTCATAAAGTAAAAACATTTTCACTTTTGAATTGATTTTATTTTTGTAATTAGTTGTTATTACGTGGCAACATAGTCAAGATTGACCAAGACAAAATTATATATTAACATTGTTACCGCCACGGCATTTCAATTCTTTATAAGTATCCTAAGCACGTTTTGTCGAGCAAATGCCCCTAAACTTACCGAAGTACCGTGGCACTGAATTTATAAATTCCTTAAAAATAAAACTTTTTAAGAAAAAATGTCCAGAGATAACCATCGTGAATCTTTATTAACTTTGTTATTTTATTATAGTATTTATAATAAATCTAACATTATCATTATCTAGATGTTTTAACATTTTGTAAATGTTAAAACATATAGATAATAGAAACATATTTCCCATTAAGTACTGTGTCACAAGCGTTTATGGAAAATCTTGCTATAAGTTTAAGTCAATATATCATTAAAATGTATTAACAATTGAAACTGTCTGTCAATGTTATATCAATCACACAACTAAGTTCCGTACGGAAGAATACTGTAATGTATCTAATAATATATACAATCAATAACACTACCGAAATGTTCTAAATTCGTAGCACGGAGATTCATATAAATAGACACAAAACAAAGAAAAACTTTGATAGGAGTGTGTAACTGTGTACACAGGACAATATGCTATAGGGACACAAACGGCAACATTTATTTAAGTTTGGAGAAGTTACGGAACAAAACGCTAGCAACAAGTAGATACTAAAGTTTAGTCACAGAACAAATGTCGACGGTACTACGATTAGCTATTGATTGCCTTTACGAAGCTCGCACTCTTTTGTTGCACCCACTGTGACAGGTCATCGCCACAACAAAATGGAGGCATCGAGTCATTAATCACATAGGTATACGACTAAAACCGACCCGCGACATAATAGGCAGGAAACTTGCTAATGGCTGTTCGGAAATTACGTTTCTTCCACTGTTGTTTAACTAAGATGCTAGTCGAGATACTCTGTATCTTGGTGTAAAACTTCAATACATTTTTCATATTAATGCGTTTATTCATGGAGGCACAAAGAAGTTCTTTCAAAGAAAGGAGCAAAATAAATAATGGAACAACGGAAGTAAAAGATATCTTTGTACAGGTCCATAGACCGTGTTAAAGAATATAACGAAAATGAAAATCTGATTTGACTATTCTCGTGAAAATTCATTAAACCGCTAGGTAATTTACTTCACTTAGTTCGTCGGGATATTTACTAAGTTCATTGTGTCTTTGTTATTCAATATGAGCATGTCATTCAAAAAAAAAAATGCTTTTCACTTTACAGAATATACCTATGTATAGCTGAAGGTTTCATTTCAGCTTCAGCTTTAATTTACAGAATATTTTGTTAAAGTCGTCGCGTCTTTGAGAACAAAAGCAAAGGTATAACATTTAAAGGTTATGCCGTCTAGTAATATAAATTAAGATTAGAGCAGTAAATTATTTAAGTATCGTTAAGTAAAATTATGTAAGGTTTAAACTTTATATACCTTTAAGTATATGATGAAAGTACAAAACGTTCATGTTCGAAAATAAAACAATTAGAGCAAATAATATGACTGTTACGCTAGATTAACTAAATGTTTCTGCGAGAATTGCAAGATTGCAAAGATTAGTAACGGTGGAATTAAGTTAACGGGTTTTCGTATGTCGAGGGCAGCTATTATCTAGAACAATATATAGCAACCAGGAATTGCTGAATATAAACGTGCAGTATCTAATTTAGATACATAAATACCCGTTCATTAAACCCTAGCACTATTATTTCTTTGCCTGTTCCCCACAAATCATGTTGTAGATGGTATCATGAATAAATCGGAAACGTATGTTTTATAATCAAGGTAACTTGCTAGCTAGCTATACCTTGCCATCATATTAAAAAACACAACCCACCAATTTACCTAAATGTTTTTGTTACAATGACGTCAGACCACTAAAATTTAATAGGTACTTTTCTTTTCTAGCAAATTTCATGAAAAAAAAATTATCTCTTTACCCAGGTGCAGATTCATCAAAATATTATGGATTCATGCTTAGCTAACATTTACAAAGTCCTGACTCAGTAAAATTAATAAATAATTCAGCGCATTATACTATCTCAATGCAGCCTCCTTTCAAATTTAGAGGGATTATGCTGAAGTCCACCACGCTGGCTTGGTGCACGTTGGTAGACTTCAGACATGACCTTTACGAAGTTTTTTTTAATTATGCGGTTTTCATCGCAATGTTCTCCCTCAGTTTCCTCTTTCGAATAGTTAACATTTTGGCTTCGACCACTGTACACACCGCGCTGTAACTGTTAGGGCGGGCTAATGTTAGTATCGTAGTCAATTTGAATCAGTATCATAAATTGTGTAGATGTGGAAATTTGATATTATGGAAGTGTAATTTACGTATAGTCTCGTCTCTGAATATTTGCTTAAAAGCACCTGTGTAAGTGAAGGTGATATTCAGTACTAGTGTTCTGACAGAAAAGTAGGTAGGTATTTACAACCTACAATAAAGTATGAATCCGTATTATGTTGCAAAGCATAAGCATTTTAGTTAATGTTAAACTTAAGCACAACAAGCGGTGATACCCTAGTGGTATGACCATTGGACTGCCAAGTCGAAGGTCTCGAGTTCGAACCCAAGGCACGCACCTCTGACTTTTCGAATTCATGTGCGTATTAATATATAATTAATTATCACTCGCTTAAACGGTGAAGGAAAACATCGTGAGGAAACCTGCATACCTTAGAGATTTTTCTCGGTTTGTGAAGTCTGCCAACCCGCACTAGGCCAGCGTGGTGGACTATAGCCTAATCCCTCTCAATATGAGAGGAGACCCGTGCCCAGCAGTGGGACAATATATGGGTTGATGATAAAAACTTAAGACAAAACTAATAACTTTTTTAATTAGGTTACTACCTAATCTTTTTTAAGTAGATCACTTTGATCTTTATTCCTATAAGATTATAGTCACAGTTTGGCATGTTTTCCAAATTATAATTATTCCAATGTTTTATATTTGCGTAGGACTCATATATTCATGATCACAAACGAGTTGATTTGTGTTTAATTATCATCGTAATTAATATGCATCCAATCCTGAACATGAAGTGAAGCAGAACATTAATAATTAGTAAGCAGTGTCACAGCAGAATATGATTTAATCGCTATGTAGAAGGACTGATCGAATCGTAGTAGTAATTACCTGGCATTCAGCGTCGCCGACGTAGCAGCAATCGCCGGAGACGGAGGTGGGCGACCACAGGTGCTCGCCGCTGATGGCGGTGTCGCTCCAGTCCGGTGTCGAGCGCAGCACCCGCGCACCGCCGACATCGCCGGGCCGTCTGCAACAATAACACACGACATTAATTAAACAACTATTCCACGGAGCAATTTGAAATTCATTAAAGAAATCTATTGTGACTGCTAACTGATCCTTGATAGGTATCGTAATCAATGTCACGCATATGCTGATTTCAATGTTTTAGGTACCGAGTAATAGGTCTAGTAGGTACCTATGACTCGGTACCAAGAAAAGGATAAAACACGCTACCTACAAAAGTTTGCCTTGACTTGCCTTTTACAAATAAGTATCTACTATAGGTATATTCGCTGGTACCAGTAGTAACTATATTATCTATATTACAGCTGTGCGAGTACATTGAAAGTATCCAAAGTGTTAATGAAGCAATCACATACAGTTAACAACTTTCTTATACAAGAACACTCTGATCCTCGTGTAAGCCCGAATCTTAAATCAATAATTATAGTCATCATCATCATCAACCCATATATTGTCCCACTATTGGGCACGGGTCTACTCTCATATTGAGAGGGATTAGGCTATAGTCCACCACGCTGGCCTAGTGCGGGTTGGCAGACTTCACAAACCGTCGAGAAAAATCTCTAAGGCATGCAGGTTTCCTCACGATGTTTTCCTTCAACGTTAAGCGAGTGATAATTAATTATTAATACGCACATTAATTCGAAAAGTCAGAGGTGCTCGAACCCAAGGCAACCCAAGATGCGATAATTATAGTGAAGTACATTTTATGAAAAACAATGATACCTAGTAAATTATAGATCAAATGAAAAAAAAAAACAATAAACGAAATAAATATAAAGTACCAATAGTATCTACGTATATTCCTGATATTTATAAAAAACGCAAAAGTAAAAGTAACTGACGAACTTCAAGATTTAGAATGATTTAGCGCCCAAAAATTATGTAACATAAGTACCTACTGCCATAGATTAGGTATACGAATTTTTAACAAGAAATACAGGGCATAAATACTTTTTGTATGACCTATTTTCTTCTAAATTAACGTAAAGCATAATATACTACATAATTGCATATTAAATAGCCTGTAGACATAATTTATACCCATTATACAGACAAAGTGTCCCTTCTGTGTAAACAAAAATTGGTGATAATCAATAAGTTATTTTTAAATAATTGTGTCATGGAAACCATGTTTTTAAATAAGTACCACAACAGGTTGATTGGTAGTTTTTATAACATGCAAGTGGGCAAATAACATTATACGACATGTACATTTAAGGAGTCCAGCAAATAGTAAGATTTACTGCAAGGGGTGATAGGTAGGGTGAAGATCTACCAAATAAGTAAAATTGATATTTGTCCACCTTTGAAATCATATGTGGATGGTAGTTGATCCATTCCTGTTGCATTTAGCTAAGTAGCAGGTTAGACTAAAAGCCGACCCCGACATAATATTTTGGGAGGGGCTAGAGATGATGTTACCTATGGTTTTATATTTTATTTCTTTATTCGAAATCGCATTGGAAGTTAAAATAGGCGTAACAGTAAGTGCTATATCATGGAGAGTAAATCATATTTGCATACTTAAATAATTCTTTCTGTGCTGAACAAAATTCTGTATATTTTGGCAAAGAGCCAAAACGTTAACAACGTTACACGACAGAAATGCTCGAGGGGACATACTTCATGAAAGGTTTTAACTTATAATAGGTGTTGTATGACAATAATAGATACCTGTTATACAAATACCAAGTGTAAGTGCGATGAAATTCACAATTATGCCTTCTCAATTCATTGAAAAGGGCCTCTTAGACCCATCCCTTGTCTGTTTTCCATTATACCTAACGCAAAACCATTAGCATCAAAATATCGGGTTGCTGTAATACTCAGACCATAAACAGACGTAGTTTATTTAATACACTGACCTCATAAAGGTCAGATATTGTTTTTGATTATCTAATTTCAAAATAATATATTTTCTGCTATGATAATAAAGCAGCGCAGCGTGGGACGGCCTCCAACGAGATGGACGGACGACCTGGTAAAGGTCGCTGGAAGTCGTTGGATGCAGAGGGCTTGAAACTGGTCCTTGTGGAAGTCTATGGGGGAGGCCTTTGTTCAGCAGTGGACTTCCTGTGGCTGATATGATGATGTTAATAACGTATAATAATTATAATAATAATTTTCAGTCAAAGGAGGTTTGATATCGGCTTTGTAACCAAAAAGACCCAATCAATAAGTATTTGTATCGCTCACCTATCTGATTCAAAGTTGGACTTGTGGTCAAATAACGTGAATATCTTGCTTCAAACTAATCTAAGATTGTGAACGTGTTTAAATTTACAATATGTGTAGGTACGCTAAGCTTCGTAGAAATACGTAGTATATTAAATGTGACTCAGTTTAATGAACTCGTGTAATCTCAGGCAAAGCCCACAGGAAGGGTGGAATCTCCACGTCTGCAGCTGAGTAGCCGTAATGATAATTATAGTGAGCGACCGATGGAGTGGCTTGTCTTATAAGATTAGGTAATCTAGTCAATAAACGCTGCAACTAATATTGTCGATTGATATGTATATGCCAGCAAACGTAGGTATACAATCATAAACTTGTTAATGGACAAAGAATGACATCATCATCAACCCATATACTGTCCCACTGCTGGGCTCTCCTCTCATATTGAGAGGGATTAGGCTATAGTCCACCACACTGGCCTAGTGCGGGTTGGCAGACATGATGACAGAATGAATGAAGAATGACATGTGTGTTAATTAAACTCGAACTACAGTGATGCTACTGAAGTTTACAATTTTTAAGAATAAGTAGGTAATTGAAGCAATTATATGGGTAAGAAACGAACTGATAAATCTATTTACGCAGGCTAAACCGCTGAACTTGACTATTATCCTGATTTAGGCTTATTCCCCTATAAATGTCGGATGAGAAGCTTGTATGAGAAAATCGTTATTTTTAAAATTATTATACCTACATAAAAATAAATTTAGCCAGTTATTTTTTATTATTTTAACGCATCCTAAACATTTTTAAAGATATAAATTTGAGCGAAAGAAAAATCTATATCAGGGAGGATTCTAACCTGCGTCATTTAAGCACAACCTACACCAAATTTTTATTTCACTAAAATTTATATCTATAATATAATAAAATTAACTTTTTGGTTAGATATGAATGAACAAGTTTTTTAAATACTTGAAATGTGTGCATAGGGGCAGAATAGGAAATATTAGTTCGTTCGTTTTGTTCCGTTTGTTAATTAATAGTATTGTGTTGTGACTGTCAGAATTCAGTTCTTTCTTTTTTGTTCTTCTTCTTTGTATAGCAATTTGGTATCTTTATTACAGAGATACTATATCAAATCAAATCATTTATTCTTGTTTTATTCTTGTTTTGTTTTTATTTTGTTGTATTTATTCTTCTTTACTATCCAAAGAAACTAATTTTATTTTATTTGAATCTGACAAGCTTAGTCAACGTGGTTACATACTTAGTAGTTAGTTCCGAGTGTAAATCAATAAGTTACTACGTCTCTGCCCTAAGAAAACTTTTTAAGAAGCTTCTTATATCAGCCGATGATATCAACTAGACAAAAACACGGTCAAGGTGAAGAGGCTTGATTGAGGTTTTCTTTTTTATGGTGTAATTGGATTTTTGTATTAGAAAATTCCCAGGTAGAGATAATCCGGGTTTCTTATTTTGTATCCCGTGGAATCAGCAGTAAAATGTGGGGGTCTGATAAATAGTAATTTCCTCACTGTTTTATTTTTTGTGTATTTCATACTAAAACTATGTATTTAATAACTATGCTGATAAACCTATTTGAAAGGTTAAGCTGCGCTAGCCGCTGTCAGTCTGTAGATGGGTGACCACACATCGAGTTCCCTTCGTGCCTCGGAAAGCCGTCAGTCAGGGTTCTACAAAAAATACTAGCAACCAGTTTATCCTCAGTATATCGGTATTACCAAGAAGTCGAGTTACGAAGGTCTGGTGGCGGCCGCTTTGTGTAAAGTACTGATATTCAGCCGCTTCTGGTTAGACTGGAAGCCGACCTCAACACATTTGGAATAAAGCTCGGAGGACAATGTTCATACTAAAACTTCAACTTAACTTGCATTTTCATCTATGAATAGATAACAGGTACCTACCTATAGCGATTGATGTTTGGATGGTTTCACCTTTAGTCTATCCCCTGAACTTATCGTTTTTACATTAAATTGTAGCAACCGATAACCGAATAAATAGCCTTCACTTAGTTAACACTAATAAACTGTTCAAGAAGTTTTGCTTGAATGAGTTTCTAATAAATAATACTATGCGAAAAAATCCTGTTACCTACTTGATAAAATTTGTGCTAGAATGTAGGTATATACATTTCTGAAAAATGGAAAGAAATGCTATAACTGAATAGGAAACAAGAACTATACTTTTAACATTATACAATATCTGACTTCATCAGAATGAAGATATTCAAAGTGACGTTAGTCCCAATTACTGTCAACGGGTCAGATAAGTTTGTGGCACTGTATTCTTAACTCGAAGAAGCACATTTAATACGCGCTTGACCGAATTCCTCTTATTGAAACTCTACCGCTTTACTGTTTTAAATAAAGAATAAAAAAATAAATGAAAAGAAAAGAATATTAACTGTCAACGATCGTTTTTTCAGTTGAATTTTTCCGTCACACCAAATACCTACACTCAATTACCTAAAACCGCATAAAAAATTAAAAATAGTTTCCATCAACGAATAAAAAGCCTAATTCTAGAATAGTACTTTTTTTCTATAGTGAATTTCAATATTGTAAGTGAATGCAGTTATTTACATACGTAGACGTCATGAACAAGCATGAAGCACATACCTACTCTTATCTTTTTTTGTTCACAGTAAAATTAGGAGCGATGGATTGTGCTTTCTGTAACCGTACAATGGAAGGCTGCGCGTCCATAAAGTGCAGCCTGTGTGCGTCACAGTTCCACCTGGAGTGCGTGAGCAGTGAGCACCTGGCGCCGAGCACGAACAGCTGGCGGTGCTGCCGCTGCGAGTCGCTCAACTCCGAGGCGACAGCACCCAAGATCGACACAGCCGTCCGTGTGTAAAATGTATCTATGTCGTAACTGGTAAATTGATTGTGAACCCTCCACCATGACATATTTGAAAATAAATGTATTTTGATTTACAGAGCTCTTTGGTTTGTTTTTGTCGCATAAATACTACTACATTCATTTTTGTTAAAGTTTAACTGAATCATATTAGACTTAATGATTGAGTACACCTTCAACCACCTGTTATCTGTCTTTATCCTAGATTCCTGTCCATCCAATGGTTGTCTGGAAGAAATAGCGAATAGCGATAAGACCGCCAATTGTACCTACTCTTGTAACGTTTGCATAATGTTATTCTGACTTGTCCTATGTAATGGTGTACAATAAGGAATACTCTATCTATCCACATTCATAACATAAAGTACCTACATAAAGTTGTCTTTAATCTGACATTCCCAAATTACAATACTATCAAGTCCCCTATACCGTGAAATCACTCAAGACAAGTACAATGGAGAATCGCTTTCTACACAACATACTATTTTTACTTAGCTTATACTTACTGACTTGATAAAATTGGGATGTGTGGGAATCACACTGATCTTGTTTTTAAATCGACATAAATGTAATTATATAACAACTACAACAGGCGACTGGTACCTATGATATAGTCTTAGATACTATTAGAGGGGCCATACGATTCACATCTATAAATGCTCTTTATTTTTATTTATTCACTACTGATTTTTTTTTAATCGATTCTGACCAAATTGCTTTTGGTCGCATTAGATTTATTGGTTTTATTTGATGTTTCCTAGAAGTACACATTATTATAGTACGCACTAGTATTTTTTGCAATCATTAGATACAAAACTTACATAATTTATAAATTTTAACACACCTACTACATCCATATTTAATATATTATTTTATTATGTATATTTAATATCTAAATAAGTATTGCTTTTCTTGTTGTAAAATTCTTTAGAGAAATAATAAATATAAATAAATATTCTTGGACAATTTTACACAGCACCATCTAGTCCCAAACTAAGCAGAGCTTGTACTATGGGTACTAGATAATGGATATAATACTTATATACTTTTTTTTTTTTGTAAATACATACTTATAATACATAGAAACACCCAGACAAACACAAACACTTATGTTTTAACCACACAAATATTTGTGTCCTGTGGGAATCGAACCCACGACCCCATGATTAGCAGTCCGGTACTAGAACCACTAGACCACAGACGTCGTCATGAAGATTCTTTAACCACAATAACGCTTCGCGGCTGCACTTGCGGAAACCAGGCAGGTCCATAGAGATGGGAAATTATTTACAATACTAGAGCATAAAACTATTATGTATAATAAATTAATTATTGTTACTTCACTCATTTTTGTTTTGATCCCGCATAAGCTACTTAAGTAGGAATACTTAAGTAGCTTGTGCGGGAATTTCATTTTATTCAGAAACTGGAAAGTTCCTGAATAAAATGAAAATAATGCACAAACAAAAACAATTCTATACCACAGTTCCTGAATAAAATAGTGCATAAACTCTCACCTTTGTGTGTAAAATTTCCAATGGGTTTCCATACTGATTACACAGAAACTTCAAATGCTTTGTGCTTTTTTTGAGATATTAAAGTGGCAGTTCGTGCTTTCAAGTCATCGTACTAACGAACCAAACTACCTCGGGCAATTAAAGCGGTCGCAGAGCATGCAGCTAATCATGCACGGCTATAATATGTCTACGGCTATTTATTTTCTCCACGCTCCATGAAATTATATCGACGACCTCGATCGACTTACAATAACAAAGGCTCCTTTGTTGTAGTGAAATAACACAAATCCAATGTGTCCATTTATAAATAAAACAGTCGATATACCCTTTTTGAAGAAAAAAGGGATGAAAGAAGATAAAAGGGCTGGCCTGTACATAAAAATCATACTTTTAAGGTGTGAGAAACTGTCTCAAGGGTCTACTCTCTGTGGGTCTAGTAGTTACAAGCGCGGCTGCTGAGCATGAGGTCCTTCAGAGTTTCATTCCTCAGGTCGAGCTGGGTTTTCCATCATATTCTTAGTAGGAGCTTGGATAAATGTAATAAACTCGCCCCTTATCACATGGGGCCTAAAATCATTGGTGATCTATGGTACACTAGCTTCTACCCGCGTGGAAAAGTTACTTTTAATTATCGTTGTAATTTGGCAAATTAACTCAAAACAATTACAATTACAAATATAGCCTATATGTTATTCCGATGTATAAATAATCTAATAATATAAAATTCTCGTGTCACAGTTTTCGTTGCCATACTCCTCCGAAACGGCTTGAGCGATTTTGATGAAATTTTTTGTGCTTATCGGGGAGGTCTGAGAATAGGCTAACATCTATTTTTCATACCCCTAAATTTTTTTTTATGGCAAAACAACGTTTGCGGGGGCAGCTAGTAATACTGTAAAGTTTCATCAGAATCCGTTCAGCAGTTTTAGCGTGAAAGAGTAACAAACATCCATCCATCCTCACAAACTTTCGCATTTATATCATCACTAGGATTAGTACACCTCGGTATCGAGATACATGTTTAAAATATGTACATAAGTACAGAGTCCAGCACATCAAGATACCCCAATTTGTCAAATTTCTTTGATAGACATTCAACTTTAGTACATTCCAATAAGGTTCATATTTACTTGGGAAAACAGACAGTTCAAATTTGGATAGTTTGAACTGCTGGCGTCTGTACCTGAAACATAATTGATGGATTTTTTGTGCCGCCTTAACTACCAAAACTATCCTATTGGTACAGATAAAACTTAACTGCGAGAGGATAGGAAACATAAATATATACCTAAATCCCAGTACATAGTTAAGTTTTTCAGGGAGAAAAATCGACGGTTATTATTAAAATTTAAAGGAAATAATATCAATAACAAATCAGAAATAATATGAAATTCTATGTTGGTTATCAACATTGTAAACCGCCGAAAATGACATGACATTTTATTGTCTGTTTTGAAATGATAATGAAACATGTATGTAAATATTAAAGGACGTTATTTTTCCGGAAATTTTATTTTTTTACGTAATAGACGACTGACATCTATTGAGGAAATGTATACACTCATTAGCAAAATTATAAAAGACTGTATTTTAAATACCTGCTAATTATAAATTAATTGATACAGACATAAGCTTCCTGGGAAATGTAAAATATTCACAGACCGCAAAGTTTGGCATTACGAAAGCTACACGCCGTTTGCCTTTCAGTCAATCTTCATTAATTCTGAGATTACTCCTCAGTTACCTAAAACCGCAACTTAGTGTTAATACGATATAGCAACACCTTTTATTTATTATGTAAACTTGCGTGTTACAGTCGATGGACATGCTTACGTGATCATCTAAATGTATCTGTATAAATTATGAAACTTAATTGTATTTAATATCTGATAGGAATGAATTTCAAAAACCTTATTTCAAACTAGTTGTATGTGCTCTGCGTTGCAATGCCTCTTATTCTATGTTCTATTTTTGACAGAAACATTTCTGCAAACTCACCAATGTTTTATCGTAATCGAATGAATGGTATAGAATGAAGAAATAAACTTTATTTTTTATATAAATATATTTACAAGAATGTATGAAGGTACAAGGTAGGTACCAAAACTATGACCCTACGGCGAAGAACCCGGCATGAAACTCTATAATGTAATACCTTTTATTTTAAGAGAATGGAGTAGAGACTCCATTCTCTTAAAAGTATTGCAGTATTTGCTGATACAATATTACGAAAGCAATGTGTAACTAAAGTCGAATGTAAGTTTCTCTGCCTGGCCAAATCTGGATTGTTAGAATGTGTTATTGGAGTTTGGTGCCCGATAGATTACAATAGTTTTGTATGAGATATATTATTATACACGCGAAACATTCACACAAGATATTATTGTACATATCCATATCCAGCTCATAAGAGAGATTGTATTTGCTTGATAACATGTACTGCAAACTTAAACACGTAAAGTGAAGTTCAACGTACAAATAACGTGAGTATAACAAATTAACAGCATGTTGTATAACAGCCAGCCGTCAATGACATTGCAGAGGATTGTGTGCTAATAGCTACAACATGTAGGCGAACCGGTTCTGCGCAGAGGCATCTCGACACAACCGGCTTGCATCTACTGCGACAAGGCTCCACTGAAGTACATGGTGATCTAATTAAATAACAGGCATTTAAATAGATTAATCTCCATTATTGACCAGCCTCGCTAGCACAACCACATTGCATACTTGGCTTATCGTAACATCCGCTACGTTACCGTGCTATGGGATTTACTCTTCTGCTAGGATATTGTTAGTAGCAGTTTAGGGTTGGCTTCTATCTAGCCATTTGATATAACAGATTAAATACTGCAGTTGGTGAATTATAAAATTTATCAAGAAGCCCACCGGGTTAAGTTCTGTATCTTGTAAAAAAGTTAGAGAATATTTTAATGAATAAGTTATATTTTACATTAAACACGAAATGCTATTAATATTCCATACATATGACACTCGCGGGACCTACTTATGAATATAAGCAAACTAAAGTTCCAACAGACATAACATGCACAAACATAGAGACTCAGAACATCTGTAAAAGCACACGATCTTTAGCAGGCATTCTGCCGCTTGCAATGTGGGTCGTCATACTGTTTCGACAATACGTGCAAACACAGCGTATCAGTAGTTTGTTATCCCGTGTAAATCGAGTCAATTGTGGAAAGTGGGACATTTCACGTTTTACAGTGAACAAACGACGCGTGGGACTGATGTCGCGGTAAATGAAATGGATTCGTCTTACATAGAACGTAACAATATACATGACGGATGACCTGTAGTAGGTGTGCTGTAACAAAAATAACAACAATTTTTGTCATCTCTTTGAAAAAAAACAGCCGTCAAGTTATGCTATAGTTGCAAGTATAAACAAATATTTGGACACTAACGGACGATAAAAGTGTTTCTTATGCTACTTCCTACTTTGTGAGGATGCATGGATGGATAGATGTTTCTCTGTCACGCAGAACTACTAAACGGATTTTGTTGAAACTTTACAGTATTATTATTCATATATCAGAATACCATATAGGCTATAATTTATAACGATTTTGACTTCATTTGCCAAATTACAACGATAATTAAAAGTAACTTTTCCACGCGGACGAAGTCGCGGGCAAAAACTTGTTCATTCATAACATAACATACCATCACGCACGCATTCCCCAAGGGGTTAGGCAGAGGTACAGTAATATACACCCACAGTTCGCCGGTATGTTTAGGTCCCATATAATAGGAGAAGAGCCTATTGCCATTGCCTTATTCATAACCGTATTAAAATCCCTGATCAGTCATGATGATGAAATGCTTGGGAAAAACTGTCCAGGAGTCGGATATATTGATGAGCATTGTGAAGCACTTAATAAATTCCTTTTATAAAATGGAAACGGTATCGCCACATTCGCATATTAATGAAACCAACTGTAACAGGTACCTGCATATCGTTCATTCATAAATTCGGAACTTGTCGAGTGCTACAGTTCAGTCAATCGTGTTGGTAAACAAAGAGCAGTATTACGCAATAATTGACAAACACTGTGTTTGTTCAATGATCTCTGTACTGTGAAATATTGTCCGATGTTAATAATTGTTCTCTTTTATGATTAAAAATTAACAAAATGGTAGACTGGTAGAGATGAATACTTAAATACTGTGACTGTAATACAAAATATTTATACCTAGCATTATTCTAATGACCACGATGATGTTGTTGGGGTAGGCTTCCAGTCTATTCGGATGCGGCTAAGCATCAGCCTTAAAAATGTGAGTATGTGAAATAAAAGATTATTTTAATTTGTTAATTTGCTCATCATACATGAACAATTTATGATTTGGTTGGGGTTAATTTAAGGAGATATATTCTAAATAACTTTATTGTTCTGTCATTCTATGGAATTTCTCGAATTGTTTTGATACCCTGCTTGGGTGGACACAGAATTTCGAGATGAAAGGCACCTACCGGAAATTGAATTTGCCGGTTTATTCGATTATTCAACCAATTCGATATCTAGTGAAGGGTCTTTTTTCCCAATAGTCATGATTACGATAAATCGAACAAGATGAAAATGGGTCAGATATTCAAAAATGTGTATACGTTACTTTGTATGTAATTTGGTTTTTGTCTTTATATACGTACTCGTATATAAAGACAAAAACCAAATTACCTCGGTACCTTGAACAAATTATACCGTTTCGGACGGCTATAGCCATCGAATACGAGCACAAAATTGCCTCAGCTCCCATGCAAACTAGGTTCGTTAGTATAGCGCCACATCAACATTGACTGCACTTTTTAAAAATCGAATCCAACTAAAATTTTGTAGCAGTATTTTAAGGAGACAAGATAAGTTGTTTCGAACTTTCTATGCGTCATCCATCTACCTACCTTGTATGACTTAATCCATACCGTATGGAAAAATCCATTTATGGAGTGCGCAAAAGTCGTTTTAATATGTCAACTTTCCATATGGTTAAGTGTTCTACTTAAATAGGGCTTCGTTCGGAACTCGAAATTCGACTTTGACCTATGACTTACAATAACTTCCTTTCACTTTAAAAAAGGTTAACGCGATTCCCGGCTATAGGTACTACGCATTAAGGACAAAATAGAAAAAAACAACTGTTTTCCTGTTATTTTTATTAAAGATTTCTGTTAAAGGCATTTTATCTCAATAGTGATATTTTATGGGATACCTACTTAGATTTTGTAACTTTTATCACGTAGGAATCATTCCATTTCTATTATAAATGTCACATATGTGACGCACACGGATTAAACCGAGCTTATATACACCTACATTTTATAATTGTGAGTCACAGTTAAGATTGAGTTAGAGATTAGTGGTATGCTGGTCACACTGCTCACTATAAATATTGAGTGTATTATCTATCAGCGAACAGCAGTTTTTTTTTAAAGTTTAGTGGGAAAAAGAAACCCCGAAAAACGATTTGATACCAAGTAGCAATTTCAAAGAAGCTATACCATTTGGTTTCAATTAGGTTTACTGGAATTGAACCATGGTAGGTAAAATGCCGTTAATATCCTTCGGTCTACAACTACGTACTAGTTTTTCGTACATTAAAATTACTAATATCATATACCTACATAATGTTTTTCCAATTCGGCGAATTCGGTAATCAGAAAGTTGTTAGTTGACCAACGGAATCGATTATTAACTTAGTAATTATCAAGATCAGTACTTTCATTAGAAGTACCTCAAAGAAAATCATCAAGAGGGCCTTAGAATTGAAAAATTTCAATCAAATATTTTCATTAATGCATATAGGATAGGTATATTATATATTTCATAAGCACACGGCAATTAGCCAATATTTGCACCCATAATTCACAAAATCCCTCACTGCAGTTATTGAAAAAAATTTAACGAGCCAACATCGCACTCGGCAAACAATTTAGCTTAGCCCTTGTAACGGACTTTTTTGTGTTAATTTTAATTCTTTTATGGTGTCTAAAGGATTGTATACCCTACGGCATGGTGTATAAAGGTAACATTGGAGTCCCTCATTCAAAGTCAGCGATCCGTTTCAACGTCACGGCACGCTGCCGGGGTTCCGCAGTACAATCGTTTGTCGCATAGGTATAAAGGTAACTGAATAAAACATAGTTGCAGGATCAAAACGTAACTTTACCTATACCATGTGCCGCGGTAACTTGCTCTCTCACAGGGGAAAATAAATTAAGTCAGTTTAGTGCTAGCGATAATACGATATCTGCTTTATGATGACAATGATAACGAAAGTTTGTTTTAATTAAAATATAAAAGGAACGGTATCTAGTTTTATATGTATTAATGATACCATTTTAGTAGATAATTATTTAGTGGTACTTAATAAAAATGCTATTTCATGCATGGTATTTCGCATATCTAAAAATCAGTAAAACTAAATTATACATTTTGCATTTTCGTAATAAAGGAAGTAATGAATGTAGAGCTGCATACTGAGATTTACAATGTCAGACATTTCTAAACTGAAATGTTGCAAACGAAGTAAAATAATAATTGTTTGTCTCACGTTACGGTAAGATGTCGTTCAAGGGTGACATGCTCGATGAAGCAGAGAGCAGTTACAGCGTTTAGTTTTACCTACTACCTATAGCAATTGTGTCAACACAATCACCTGACCATAGATGACTATCAGAAACTGTTTCCGACACTATTTATTCAGTAGAAATAATTACGAAACACCGAAACTGATAGCAATGTCATTAAAAGTACATTAGGAATCAAATACAAGTTTAATGGGCTAAATGTTTTTGTCATGAATACAGAATAATAAAAATAACATCGTGTACAATACCAATTGTTCTAGAGAACTTTATCTCAAATTGCTTCGATTTTAATCCCACTACCGTGTCTCAAGGACACATCTACAACATTCGGAAACGTAAATTGGACTAGTACAATACAATGAACAACAACGATCTATAGTTTATAATAACGCAGACACATTGAAGACTTTGTTCTAGATTTGCAGTAAACAGTTATCTTAGCTAAGTGTGACGTTGTACGTTCAGATCTGTTGCGATTACCTACCACACTGTGCCTTATCGTAGATAACACACTACCGATTTCATCTCACTGCCGTATTTACACTAACACTTTATTTATATGAATGAAAATCGTATGTTTCATATATTGACACACTTAATCGTTACCCACAATGTTAATGGCAATTTAATAATATTCTCTTAACTATTATATTAAATTTGTTAAGTACGGTGAACTGGAATGCTTAAAATGTGCAATGATGTAACACTGTTATGATGTTTGTTTACTTTGAACTGTATGTATATAAATAATAAATACATAAACGAGTAGGTATATCATACAATGCTTCCTGATGTGTCGGGTCTAAAATATAGTTAATATACAGTCTGTTGTACAATATGATATTCATCGAAAATAACAGTTTTCACTGTGCCTTTAACTCTTATGCCTAAACTATTTAACATGTGAGGATAATCCCGATTTTTGTTTACCTTCGTCCTTTGCTTCTTTTCAGTTTGAGGTTAGGGCACTTTTTGAACATAGAAAATGATACACCATCTAAAAAACCCATCGTTGTTCACTTAACTTCACATATTTATCACAAGAATAGAAGTAAAGTACATTTTTATCACAGATGTTGTGGTGCGCAAGTGAGGCGGCATGCGCCGTGACTAAGCGATTAGCGCGACCACGGAGACTGTAGGCCTGGCGTGCGGCATCTACGGGCCCCGCGGGCTAGCTGCGACAGCTGAGCGCTCTCGATGCACTTCACTGGACGTGCCGCGTTCACTGTTGCATTTTTTCGGTACGTGCTTCAAAGATCCTTCTCGCGACTGTTTAAGTAATCAACGCGTCATATTTAAAAGCCGGTGATTCCGCGGCTGGGACAAGACATGTGTGAGCTCAGCGCGCGCGCACACCTACGACTATACCGCGTCACACGACAGTCGCCATTTAAACGAACGTTTTATTTAAACGTTATATTAGTCCTTCTGATGTCAATTCTAGTTCCATTATTGTCGCTCAATCATAGTCAGTATCATCTGGACGATAAGTATTACTTTCCTATTAAGTTTATTTGTTTGCAGGAATTTTAAGTACTACACGCTTGGTGAAATTATACCCATTTAATGATATCTCAAGTGCTTTTGAAATGTTGTTAATACTTTACTACGAGAATGACAGTATTCGATAGTATCATTTCAGATTATGTACACAAGCACAAT
This sequence comes from Acronicta alni, assembly GCA_964056405.1. Lineage (NCBI taxonomy): Eukaryota > Metazoa > Arthropoda > Insecta > Lepidoptera > Noctuidae > Acronicta > Acronicta alni. The sequence goes on from OZ043921.1 coordinate 9,364,156, forward strand.
AAGGTTGATTTAGTAGTAATTTCAAAACGAACAAATTAACAGCTAACATAATATTATGTACTTTATTACTCACAATATTTCCAATAGTCATTCATATATTGTACCTAATGCTCTTGAGTTGCCAATAGCGTCAACAACGTGTAGCTACTGTGACATCAGCTTTAACGAAGTTGTTTATAGTTAATGTTTCGTAAATAAATAAACACAGACTGTCTGATCTAGGCTTAGGAGCAAGTACCTACTAGTTAAATACTGTCTATATAAATATTTTCTGTGTACAAAAGTTGTGTTCAAAACCAAATTCTAAATATTCTATATTGCATCTACCTACTATAATCACAATATGTTTACTTACTTACATAACATCACGCCTGTATTCCCCGAAGGGTTAGGCAGAGGTGTACTAATGTTCACCCACATTTCGCCGGTATGTTTTTGGTCCCATGTAATAGGGGGCGAGCCTATTGCCATTAAACGGGCACAAATCCAGACTCCGAGCTGCTACTGAGAATTTCATAGAAAAACCCAATAACACTTTGCTCGACCTGGGGATCGAACCCAGGACCTCTAGCGTAGCAGTCGTTTACTTACTTAATTTATTATAAATGAAAAAGTAACATAAACTTATAACTCTGTCTTAGGTATAAGTATATGTTTGTCTGGTTGTCTGTTAACTTTGGATGTCTAAACCTTTGAACAGTTTTCGATAAAAAATTGGCCACAAAATAGTTACATTAAAGAGAATCCAGCCTTTTGTCAAAAAATGTCATATTTGGAATGTACCTAAGTATAACTGCAGGCAACAGTTAGTGTTTGTATAAATTGCAAGATAATAATTACGTTTAGCAGTGAACTGCGGTATGTTTTTATTATAATAATAATTCTTTATTCGCTGAATTTAGGTAATACAAAGGTGTTACATGTCATATTGTTAAAGTCCTCTATAGTCTAGTGAGGACAAAATTTAAATATTTGCATGCCACGTCCGCACTCCTGTGCGGACGTGGCATGCAAATATTTAAATTTTCATTTATTGAAATTTGTCAGATAAGTATCAGTGGAAATTCAAATGTCAACAAAATATATTCATAATTAATTAATACAGAGAAAAAAGAAACAAAAAATAGGTAAGTACCTATATTGATTTCTGACATTTACCTACGCGAATATTATTGAAATAAAACTATTTTTTACGGATTTTATCGCGTTATATTTATATTATTAATCCCGACGTTTCGGACCCTTTACAGGGTTCATGGTAACGTGTAGACTAGACGTTTTATTTAAAAAAATAGGTGCTTATATTTATTATAAAAATAATTCAACAATTTGTGTGTTGCGTCGGCGCGTAGGTACTACTTGTTTGATAAATGTATCAGTATATATTTACAGTGTAGAGGAGCCATAACGTCTTACTCAGAAAATGACAAGCTACCATAATCTGTCAAATTTCTTTGTTTGATTTTCAAATTTAACACAAAACCATAAGGTTCATATTCAATTGGGAAATTGAAAGTTTTGGATAGGTTGACCTGCTGGCGTCCATACTTAACTTTTAGAACATCGCATGAAAAAAAATTAAGTATGGTAAAAAGTCGTTATTCCTTCATGAGTATTAGAGACTTAGTTATTTTTTTATTCAAGTAATTATTTTTCTTTTCTGCCATTTTTCCAAGTCCCGACTCACCCCGTAAAGAGATTTAGAAAAAATAGGTAAGGACCAAATTTTTTGGCATTAACAATTAATTGGCATAATATTAGTTTACTTAGATATTTTCCATGACATGGATGACGTCTGTTGTCCAGTGGTTCGAGTGACAGCCGGACTGCTGATCATGGGATCGTGGTGGGTTCGATTCCCACAGGACACAAATATTTGTGTGGATAAAACATGAGTATTTGTGTTTGTCTGGGTGTTTCTTATGTATTATAAGTATATAATTACAAAAAAATATATATAAGTATTATATCTATTGTCTAGTACCCATAGTACGTACAAGCTCTGCTTAGTTTGGGACTAGATGGTGCTATGCAAAAATGTCCCAAATATTTATTTATTTACATTAATTGAGCATCCATTACTTTCAATGTTAATATTTAATGTATTTTATTAATGTTAGGTTAATTAGTCGCTGTAGTTTACTTTGTAACCACAAAAACAACAGAACGAATGAAAGAAGAAAGAAAGAAACTAAATTTATTTGTAAAGGACCCCAGAGTACACAAAAGATAAAAGAAGTAATAATAAATAATTTTGCAGTGGATCCCTGGTGCATTTTACAAAACGGCCCCATCTCAGCATTATGCCGATAACGATAAATCGTATCGGCGCTGGTCTTCCGACAGGACCGGTGCGTTATAGGTACCTATGTTCCTTCTTGGGTAACTGATATATGACAAACAAATATGCCACATTTTTTTTATAATATAAAGATACATTAGATGACGTCGATTCTCGGGTAAAGCAGTTTAAAAAAAGTGTTCTGTATTAGCAGCTCGGAGTTAGGAGTAAAAAAAATACACGAACTGTGGATTTATAATGTGTACTTATACAAGTACACCGAGTATGTTATATGTTATATTCAGTAAACATAATTATCTGTCTATCTAAGACAGAATTATAATTATTTACATTATTGATTTCTGACATTTCTGGGATTAATAAAATCAATATTTACATTATATTTACTTGATTAGTAAAAGGTCGATTATTATAATTAAGAAGTTACTTTTACAACTTTAATTAATTTCCTAACAAAGTTTTATGCGAAATCCTGATATAAAACGTTGAACCAATAAATGAAATATTTATTTACAACAGATAAGCAATATCGTTTGTAGGTACAAACAAACATCAAATATTAAATGGGACTGTCGCTACGCATTGACTTGTAGACCTGTCTGTTCGGTAACAGACCGACTAAAGATAGGAATTTCATATAGTAGGTACTGATCTTTCATCAGATCTGAAAGCTTGCTTTGCTTTGATTTTGCAGCAAGTCACGAAAATCGCTCGCCCCGACAGTTTTCCAATACATCACGTTATTTATATCGCCCGCATACACTGTATTCAAATTGTAAAGTAGGTAACTGACTATACGAGGTACATATGTCGGTCGGTGGTCTATGTACTATATTAAACAATGGAGAGACCTATTTTAGTAATGGTAGCTGCTAAAACACTGGCCAAAGTGTGGATAATTTAGTCATGAATTTATTAGTGAGACTTCATTAGTCGACATCTATTTAACTTTAGAAAGCATAAGAAGCCTCAACGTTTAACAATATATTACATAAAAATAATATGTTAGGTTATGAAATATTGATATATTATGTTTCCTGTGTTATGATTATGAAATATGTTTTTATCACACCTTGTATCAATGCAGGGTAGGCAGATGTGTATCGATGTCCACTCAAAGTTCGGTAGTACGTTTTTAGGACCCATGTAATGGGGTCCTGTTGCCAACTGAAAATTTTATAGAAAACCTGCAGGATGCTAAACCTTGAAATCGAACACAGTCACCATTAGAGCCAGTGGGCTAGTTTTGTTTAAAATATTATATCGAATGAATATTAAACTTGACCGTGTTGTCGTATTCAATTTTTAGGAACCCGTTTTTCTAAAATTCAATCAATATCTTGTTATGATCTTTACTAAAAAGTTTCCAAAAGCTTTCATTTAATTATCTGTATTTATTAAAGTTTGGATAAAAGATAAATATTAGGTGGTAGTAAAAAGTACCTCCACGAGGAAAATTGTTGCGTGCCTATTACTTATTTATGCATTCCGTTGAAGTTTTCAATTGCTTGAAATACTTAAATGTTTCGCTTTATATGTACAATCGAGAAACTTGGTGTTTCAGTTTATCTGTTGGTGGAGAAGTATATTCAAGCTAAGAAGTTTCCTTCTTAATCTATATTTTTTACTAGTGATGTTCATAATCGATTAATCGATTATTGATAATGGATTGAAACAGGTAAAATTATCTAATTATCTCAAAGGTACATATATCACTCAAATAATCAATAATCATGAATGAATGAAGCTAAAGATTTATTTACCTTTGCTTCCTGTCATCTAAATGCTGTTATAGTAATGTTGATCAATTATCAACATCAAAAATTTTTACCTCATTTAAAGATAATTTCGTGGGTTTAACTAGCTAACTTCTATACATGTAATTGATATTTTTTCTAGGCGTTTGGCAAATTATATGGTGGTCCTATTGACCAATAGGACAAGCTGTATTCATTTTTTAATGAAATGGCTAATACTAGTGGTCGTTAGCGTGAATTCTACACTATGTCATGGGTTCGATTCCCAGGTAGAGAAAAGTGTTATTGGGTTTTTCCATTAAATTCTTAGTAGCATCTCAGAGATTTGTTATGTGCTCTGTTAACGACAATAGGCTCGGCTTATATTACAAATCACCTAAACTGCCGAAGTGCGGGTGTATATTACTATAGGTAGTAGGTACTAATATACACCTCTGCCTAACCCTTCGGGGAATACAGACGTGACGGTAAGTTATGTTTATAATAAGTTTTTTGCGTTTAATTACCCAAAACACTTTGTTTTGTAACCTCATTCAGAAAAATATGTCCCAAAGTGACTCATTACGGGGGCTCACGCAACTTTCATTTTAGATAAAATTTGAAGGCTACCGCACAATATAGAACCTGTCAAAAATTATTACCAGACCATTTTGTTACTTGATGGGATCAATTTATCAAAGCCATGGTAAATGAGAAACTCAGTATGCTTTTTAATTTAAACATTAATGGTGAACATAAACTTATTTAAAAAGAAAAGAGACTATCTACATTCGGAATTAAGAAAAAGTAATGACTGAACTTTTTGGTTAGAACATAAAAGAAGCCGTAAATATGGAGAAGCTAACACAGGACCTGAAGATACATAACTTTAGTTATTCCCAGAAATATTAATAAATGAAACGTTATCTCAAGAAAGTTTGTAGCTACAGGAGATAAAGTTTATCTGAGGTTTAGTTTTTATTTCGGTTCTTTGAAAACTTTAATATTTTAACAACCCAGGCTAACAGACCAGATTTTTTTGTGAAGTTAATTAATTGCAAACTTTTCAAAATAATTGGATAAATTGGATATACATGATAATTATTAAAAACCCCGTACATTTAAATCCCGCAAATGGGTGTAGATATACCTAAAGATATTTCTTTATAGCTATAAACAATTAAATTTATTTCCTTTACAGTTTTAGCTACTTCTACTCAGTTACGCTGAATTGTCATTGTACCTGAATTATTCTATCGTATCACTTAGTTCATTCAACGTGGGTACTGTTCCACGAACTTAATCGGAGGTAAAATTCAGTGAATCCGGTGAACTAAATCAAACTAGAACTATTACTCCTAAGTACGCCAGGCATTCCACGTTCTGGCGCTACTGTACTACGTAATAGAGATGAATTCCGAGCCATTTACGTTGTGATCCGAAACGTTGCAATATTAATTTTAGAGCAACCATCTGGAACCCAAAGGATAAGGTCTAGAACAAAATATTTATAAGAATAATTTGCGTAGTTATTGAAATATGGTGTCACTTTTCGATTAGGTACTTTTTGATAGTGTATACTATATTATACTACAATTATATGAGAACTTTATACTTGGGTATGACTGTAAAGTACAAGGCCAGCATATCAAGCTACCCCAATCTGTCAAATTTCTTTGATAGATTTTCAACTTTATCACAAAGTAATAGGGTTCATATTCAATTGGGAAATTTTGACAGTTTTGGATAGCTTGACCTGCTAGCGTACAAAGTCTGTACAAAGATAGGTTTTTTGCAGTCGTTACTTTCGAGGAAGTCTGTGGTCTAGTGGTCCGCATGTCGGACTGCTCAAATATTTATGTTATATAATTTAAGTATGTATTTACAAAAAAATATACAATGTCTAGTACCCATAGTACAACCTCTGCTTAGTTTGGGACTAGCCATCTAGACTCATTGTTGTGTGAAATTGTCCAGGAATATTATTTATACAAAAGTATAAAGTTCTGAACTGATCAAGTCAAACTGGATTTTAATTTCTCCTCGCCTAATTTTCCGAACTATAGGTATACTTATTTACCTATTTCATGGTGTTGTAAAAAGCAGTGATGGCCACAAGGCAACTCGAGACATTTGACTTGGAGGTCCAATCACAAGATTGGACTGCCAAGTCAAATGTCTCGAGTTCGAATCCAAGACACTGGTTACTGACTTTTCGAAATCATGTGGTGCATATTAATACTAAATTATAACTGGTTTAAACGTTGAAAGAAAACATCGTGAGAAAACCTGCATGCCTTTTTTCTCGACGGTGTGTGAAGTCTACCAACCGGCATTAGGCCAGCGTGGTGGACTATAGCCTAATGTCTCAATACCCTAAACGCCTGACCCCTCATTCTGAGAGCAGACCATGCCTAACAGTGGGACACTATACATATAGATTGATGATAATAATTACCTACCTATATGTTGATTTTTTTATCATTTTAAAAGTTAATTCAAACAGTTTAAAATGTTTTAGCTAATAAGAAATTATTATTTTGTAAAATCGTAATAAATTAAGTACTTGAGACTTGGTTCCTAATTTATTTAAGATGACAAAGAATTTCTTTTCCAAGCAAAAACTGTAAAGGTACAGCTTCGTGTCTTAATTAATTAATTTACTTGGATTAATTGGACGTTTTAAGTGTATTTTATGAGGTGGGAGGGTGTTTATTGTGCCAGGCACAGCTGGTCGAAGCAAATGGCTCATCGGCTGAGCGTAAGCACAGCTAAAATGACATCGTCGTTACTGTGATTAATAAATCCAGTGTAATGTTTCTAAATAAAATTATTGTCGTTTGAACATGGACCAATAAAGGAGCAGGCACATTTATAACACCCGATGAAAGCCCACGCGTATTTATTGGTCGATTGTAATAACATTTAATCTGGCGAATGGACACGTTACATACACGTCACGTGGCGTGGTGTGTTACAAGTCTGTTCCTACCTTTAATATTGGTCGACTGAAATACTTAGGCACTGTTGTTAGCAAGAAGTATTGACTAGATGTACTCTATCTGCATTTCAGCAGAAAGCAATTCGTCATTTAGTTCGGTCCGTATAGACAGCCTTTATGGCCCGGGTAACATCGATGGCTATGACATTTTCCATTCTAGACCCAATCTGTCAGAATTTAACACGTTGAGGTCGGCTTTTGAATATTCTCCTCAAAAACTAACGTCAACGCTTACCGTTTCCACAGCCAACACTTAGCGAGCTGTACGTTGATACATCAGACAGTAAGTCGGTGTGGACAGTGAGATATTTTTTATATTGAAACAGATGTGCAATATGGAAATAAAATACCAGCAAATGGCAAATGAATAAGTTGTAAAAATGTAAGCAGGAATGTATGTAATTGTTATAATTAAATAGTTCTTATTCTAAATATCTTTCGTCATTACTCCTAATAATATTAATGATTTTATGATGATTGATGTGATTTAATTATCATTACATAGTATAAAATAAAGTGGCTTCCCGCGGTCTGTCTATCCCTATGTATGCTTAGATATTTAAAACTACGCAACGGATTTTGATGGGTTTTTTTTTAATAGATAAAGTGATTTAAGAGGAAGGTTTATATGTATAATACATGTATATTGCACCCATGCGAAGCGGGGGCGGGTCGCTAGTTGTTTATAAATAAGTACAAATAAGGTCGAGAAAAAATACCTTATCATCTTGAAAGCAAGTAGGTAGAGGATGCTCGTCCTTGGGGGATCATGTGTCATGTTACGTGTTTTATGCTCCTAATACACTTATCATGCTCACGGAAGTGTATTAAAAACACACAAGTGGATTTTGATCATGATCGGTGGGAGCATTTACATAATATGTGTAACTAAAATTTAGCTCAGCAGAATAATTAATGTGTAAGTCTAGTAGATCTCCAATTGCAATGCAAACTCAAATACATTAAATAGGTATTTTTGGACGTCCTTATGGATTAACGATTCCTAGGCAAATCAAAGCATTATTTACCTATTAGATGAAATTAGTTAAGTACATATACCTAGTTATATAAGTCTTTCATATTCCTTACCGTTTTATTGTTAGAAGAGTTGAATTAACTTCGATTTAAGCATTTTACGAACTTAAATAGCGTTAACAAAGTTGGTACTTATACTCCGTAAAGTTTCAAAGAAAAAAACTGCGACAAAAGGTACAAATAAGTATTCGGATTTTTCTAGGAAAATGGGTGGCTTACGTTTCGTAAACTCGGCTTTGTGTTCTTGCACCAGAAACAAAAATGTTCTCGTAATGCCCTACATAATTATTTGTACTTCAAAAAAATCTTGTACGATAGTTTTAATACGAGGAAAAAATTACAATACTTGTGACTTTTGCTGTAAGTATTCGATTTACTTAGTTGACATGCACTGTTCAATAAAATATTGAACACCAAATATTCCGGTTCTGAAAAATGAGAATAGGAATATATTCAATAGCAATGTTAAGTGCATGTTCAAAGAGAATTGAACGAGTAGGTACGTCAATAGCAAAAATTGATGTCCTGAACATTACCTAACCGAAGCGATTTCAGTTCGCTGCGGTTGAACTGTAGTATCTACCTGCTTCAAATTTGAAACATTGAAACATTATCCCCGACTAAGTTCGATTTTACTTTCTCTCTTCGAGTTTTTAAATTGATGTAGTAACAGTCGGTTATTTTTGCCGGTTATTGTTTCGATTAAAACGCTTAGGTTTTAATAAAGATAATATACACAAAAAAAATGACAGAGAGATAATTTTTATTTCGCACAACATCAACTTAAGCTTTTTATTTTTTATTTTCAATACTCCTATCTGAGAGTGGATATGCCTTTAAAACACATTTTACGAGTAGGTAAATACCGAAGCTCGAAATCAGGCTATACAAAATGTGTGAGGCTTTACCGAGATAGTCGCGAATGCTTAAACAGGTACGTTTTAGCATACATGCATACGATTGTGTAAATTTTCACACACAATGGTGTCGTTAGTAATGGCGCGCGCGGCACGACAGTGGCTCGGCCGGAAATCGCAAACCAGCGCGGTACGGCATTCACTGGGAGCCGCGCACTTGCCCCCATCTGTTGCTGCCGAAATTAATTTAATAATACATCATTACTTTTATATGTGCCACTTTACTGCTGAATTGGTCTTTGTGAATTATTTTGCTTGCAAATTAACGATATCTCGCTTTAAATTATTTACGCGATAAATTTACACCCACATATGGTATCTGATATCAAGGTTTCCTTCCGCGTTAGGTCGTCAGTCTAGGAAGGGGCTAACATCCGACCTAATCCTTCTAAACCTAATGAAATCCGTCCTACCCCTAATGGAAATCGTAGCAGACAATCGTGCACCGTGTGCGTCGGCACTGTCGACATGAATATCGATAATTAACAAGCGTGGTATTGGAGCGAGCAGGTATTAATAATTATGCACAGACACAGATGACATCGAGTGGGAGTCACTCGATATTTCGGCATTGGAGTGGTGGCTCGAAGGCTCGAATAGCTCAGTGGCGTACAACGAGCGTCCTCAATTTCTGGTACAATTTAATTTTCCATCACGATAGAGGACGTTCCGCTGCCGACGCGATTCACTTTGATTGAAGTTCACTTTACTCTCACTCGGCTAATGAAATATTTGGCATGATGATGCCACACTAGCAATATTCTCTATGTATAGAGTGTACCCGATGGGTGACGTGCCGAAATGGCAAGTCAAGTTGGATTTTCATTAAATCGTGATCAGACTATTTACTTAGCTACCACTCAGTGCCAGTAGGTAATTGATTTGTTAACAATTTAGAAGCCTTTGTTAATTTCTCTGATGATTACAGAATTAGTTATATAATAGCTAGCAGGTTAATTGGTTGATTGAAGTCGAATACCTTGCGGACGGAAATCTAATTGGTTCGGAATATTGACCAGTCCTTTTCCTATGCATTTAATAATTCAGTCCACTTAAGTTCTCGGTTCGGCCAGCTATCGGCCTAACCTCCCAAGTTTATTGAGAGGTTGTCAAACCTCTGAAGATATTCACAAAGATAGACCACATTTTAAACCTCGTTTAAAATTTAGTCCTGGAGAAGGGTATAGTAGATCAATTGGACAGAAATTACTGAAAACAAATGAGGAAGTATTGCAAGTTGTGAACGAGAAAATACAAAAATACTGCTTTGAGCTGTGTTGTGTTTCTTATGGCGAGCAAGGTTGCCAGTGCTCCACGAGGAAACTTTGTGTTCGCAGTGGGGGGACTTTGACCCTTATACTGCCAACCCAACTATTTCTCTTTCAATACAGGGTCGGCAACGCGCAAATAGTACCTACCCTTGGTGTTGCAAGCGTCTATAGGCTACGGTAACCGCTTACCATCAGGTGGGCCGTATGCTTGTTTGCCACAGACTAAAAAAATACAGTTGTTAATAACCATAGAGAACAGGAGAGGAAAAATGATTGCTCACTTGATACGACAACTTCTTTGCGACAAATCTAGAAGGGAAAATTGAAGGAAAGCGAGGAAGGGGAGGATCTAGATGAAGTTTTATAGAATATGCGAAAGAAAAATTGGGAATCTAGTCAAATCAATAGGTCACACAGAAGGTAGAGGATAGAGAACAGTAGGGATTGCTCCACCGACAAAAGCTTTTAAATTAAAGAACAAGACATTACATACCTTCCTATAAATTCGTTATCATAATACCTATAATTGTAAACGACGTCAAATTACATCAGTTATATGAAGATTGTTTGAAAGATTTTAACATAATATACCCAGGGCGATTTGGTTTACTTGTCCTAGAACTTTCTATTGCGCATGGATACTATGAAGGGTTAGGCCTTAGAATCCAGATGGTATGTTTGATATAGGTAGGTGTTGTACAAACACAGTTCACCAGTCATAGTACTCGGCCTGGATATCGAACTCAGGAGGATATTTACAAAATATGAAATGAATTACCCCCGAAAAATTAGGCAGTTGATTGTGTATACTAAACTTTTTCCATTGGGGGTATTACTTTTCATACATTGTCACTTTTATTTCCATTGTCATGTATACTAACGTAGTCTATAAGTTATATTGTTACTAACACTATGGATCTGCTGAATGATTTCTATTTTTATTATTTACTAGATTTCCGCCAGCGGCTTCACCCGCCTGGATTTATACACTATTTTCCCAGCCCCGTGGGGATTTCCCACAATCAAATTATGTTATGCTTATGTTACTCGGTGAAGATGTAGAAGGCTACATCTTCACCGAGTAACATAGCACCATTAGAAGGCTAATGGTGAAATATTTTTTAAATCGGTCTAGTAGTTTTTGAGTTAAATCGTAACAAACAAACAAATCTTTCCTATTTATAATATGATAGTATATATTTTTATTTAAACTCACAGTTCAATATATCCGGTACATGTAATAGGGGGCGAGCTATTGCCATTAAATGAGCACAAATTCAAACTTCGAGCTGCTAATGACCTGAGAATCGAACGTAGCAGTTCCACTTACAACCACTAGGCTACTGAGGCAGCGACCCCAGAGAAGACGGTAGCACAGTGGTCACGTGCTGCCGTGCACAGAGAGGTTCAGGGGAGACCCATTTACAGTCTCCTCAGGGATATGCCTCAACAGGCGTTGCACAGGGAGGTTCTGGGGACACCCCAGAACACCTGGGGGGAACTGTGTCTTCATAATAGATCACTATTAACAGTACACACTGTACACAGTGCCCCCCTGCATGTGCTTATAGTGGTTTTAGTGGGTAAGAATCCCACACTCCCCGATCTAATTCCCGTAGACCGGTCGCCCTTTGAAGGTTTCCCCCCGTAAACAAACAAAAGGCTAATGAGGCAATTGTTTTACATTATAGAAGGAAATAGATTTCACGTGTAAATATAGTGAGCAACTGAGAAGTGACGTTGTAGGTCCGCTCGTTCGTACCTGTTGCCGGGACGCGGTCGCGCCGCGGCCGGCACACGTGTCTTGACTGCTAATTGGCTTTTTGCCGGATGTCGATCTTTGTTCACTTCGCTCGTCTGACTACATCGTAAGCTACAAGATGCACGATTAATCACAATAACTGTGACGTTGTGCAGAAAATTATATAACAAGCATGTGTTCCGTAACGTTGACCTTTACTTACATGTGCTAGTAGAGGAAAATATTATAAGAGAGGTATCGGCATAGTGGGAGTAATTCCACTCAAATTGGAACTGCCCGACTGGGGAAGTGCCTCCGCCTTCCAGAAAATCTAAGTGAAATAACACTGCTTTGAGCTGTGTTGTATTCCTTACGGTGAGCAAGGTTGCCAGTGTTTCGCGAGGAAACGTGTTTGCAGTGGGGGGACTTTGACCTTTATACTGCCAACCCAACTATTTCTCTTTCAATACAGGGTCGGCAACGCGCAAGTAGTACCTACCCTTGGTGTTACAAGCGTCTATAGGCTACGGTAACCGCTTACCATCAGGTGGGCCGTATGCTTGTTTGCCACCTTAGTGGTATAAAAAAAATATTATAACAAAAACAGTAGTAAGTAAAATGCCTGCATGGTAAAAATCCCAGTTCTGCAAGCTATTGTTGAAAAGTAGTGTTTACTCTAAACAGTCTCTTATTTGGATGGGTACGACGGACGGTGGGGTTAAGTGGGCTATTCATTGATTGACCTCAATCTTGTAACAATATAGACGAATTTCTGGTCAACGCTTCGTTCTAAACAGATTAATAATTCTATCGAGAACACAATCACTCGAACATTGTCAATAGACATTTTTACAAGCAATCAATATTGTAGCTGACAATGTAGATAGCGGGTTGTACAATGTTTAGATATTATACGATAACTAGAACTTGTTTGGGAAAAACACGTTAACTTTTAACCTGGATACTAGCTCCTTCCCGTTTTCATAGATATACTATTTATACCCACGGTTTCACTAACATCCCAAAGGATTTTGACTGGATTGAGACAAAACTAGTCTATATAATTCCTCAGGATGCATTCTATCTACTTGCTTAATTTTTTTGATATCTCTTCAGCAGTTTAGGTGTGAACAGGTAAAAGACAAAAAGACACTTACTTTCGCATTTATAATATTAGTATGGATATGGATCTAAAGAAAGTCACAGGTAAAATAGATAAGGTTTCTGAAAATACAAAACTATCGTAGGGGCGTTCAACATCATACAACAGAATGTTACAAACTCTTACAGACCTGATAACTCTGTAGGCAATTTTAGATTTTCTTTTAAATCTTATGGCGTGTCGTCTTCGAGCCACGGCGGAGGCGCCCGCGAGCAGCGCGCCTTGAGCTTCGCTGTCGCTGCCGGCTTCCTCGCCACTTGAATACGCCTGCAGCGGGTGGCGCGCGAGCGCAGGCATGTGCTTCGAGCTGCCTGCGGAGCCCCCGCCCCTGCCCCAGGACAGCATGGAACTCCGCAGGGACCTGAGAGTCTCCGTTGTACAGCCCCTCTCACTGGTCCGCTACCATGCAACAACATATCGGCGCACCGACAGACACACGTTCTCCACCGTACACACCGATTACTAACACTGTTCACCATCAAATTCACAGATAATTTGCTCTACATACTACAGTAGAAAGGTACTGACGTCACCAGTTTTTATGACCGGCTGCCTCATACAGGTAGGCAAGCACGTGGTTCAGATTATGCAAAGAATGCGAGTAGAGTGAGCGACGTGCGCGCGCAGGGTCCTCGCGGCATCATTATCTCTGAACAAACACCAGTATCTGCAACGCATACATTAACGGCGATCACACATAAATGCGGGTGTGGTAGGGATATGTTTTGCTCTACCTATCATTAAACAAACAAGAAATGCCTTTATTTCACAGTCATTTATCTAAATCTCTCATCATGTCACGAATGAGCTAGTTAATGGCTATGTACAGCTAATGGTAGGCACGTGAACTCGAGGCATTATTAACGGCTTTAAGTTTTAAACTTTTTAATTAAACAACTATATTTGAGAAATCCTGTAGGTATTATAATCACCATATACACAAGCACAACGTATGAGTCATTGGTGGCGAGGCTTTTGGCCTTCACAATGAGAATATTTAATAAAATAATGACATAATCAATTAATAGTTACGTCTGTATTATTAATACGAATATTGATTAGAGATAAAATACTAAACATTTTTAAGTGATATGTGTTTAGAAATTATTAAATCAGAGAGACGAAGAACTGCTATGAATTTGTGTCGCTAAAGTTTGACAGAACTGGTTTAAATGTGTATTATAAAATGAAGTAACTGTTAATCGCCACTGTCTGCGTCTTTGTTCTGGTCGCTCTACATAAGTATACACAGAATGTGACACGCGATCATTTGTATTTTTCACTACACTACATTATTATAGTCACTGCCAACAGGAAGGTAAAAAGTTGACGTTCGCAGTCTGTTGATGAGGTTAAACGTGTTCCGTACGGGAAACATACGCGGAGACTAAGGAGTGAGAATGCGCGGGCGCCGCCGGCCGGCCGCGTGCCGCCGAGTCTCGAGCTCTCCGTCAGCCGCGACATTCACGCCGAAATAGAAATTAATGCTTCCAGAGCCACGCCTGCACCAGACCCGCCCGCACCCGCCAGTTTGTCACCTTGACAAAAGTTGACCTAAGTATGCAAATTAACATTTGTAACTTATTTTTTGTTACTATTTAAAAAATAAACATACGCAAAGATATTTGGAAACTCCACATCTTTGTAAATATCTTCTATGGATACAATAATATTCATCATTTCAATCTTTTTTAAAGTATATAGGCGGTTGGATTTTCAGTAAGTTTTATCCCGTAAAAGGGAATTATAGTTTTTAGAAACTACTTTCTAGTTTAGCTAGGCTGATTATTTGATCTACAAGGTTAAACTGCGCTTACCGCGGTTTGTTAATGGATGGGTGACCATTCTTAGGACAGCGAGACCCCGGATATTAGACGAACGTGGTAGTTAGAACCTTGAAAAGCAACATAGCTAGTACCTATAATAGATATGAGTAGTAGAAAATGTAAAAAGGCCACCTAGAGACCTTAACATAAACGCTCTAGAAAGGTGAGGTTATTAAAAAACTTTGTGGCTACTTTTTAACCTAATTCCGGACTTCAGCTTGGACAGTTATTCTCACCGCAGTCACGACAGCGTAAACTGTCCCTTTGGAATTGAAAAGTTGTAAGCTTTTAAAACATCCTTATCGTCTTATTGATAGTCGCTTTTTATAATGTTGCTTCTTTTAAAATATTTTGGCTAGTTTTTATTTAATTTATAAACATCAGTAGCGAAGCTTCCACACAACTGGATTCCTCCTGTTTTCCCTCCAAGTGAAAGTTAAATGTTGAAGGCAGAACTTTTAGCACCGGCTTTCTTACTAAAATTCCCCTTCACCACCATAAAAATACGAACCACACAAATTAGGCAAGATTGGTTTAACCTGCCAAGAATCAATGTACAGACACAATAGAAAATTGTTTCAACCCTCTGGAGGATCGTAATTTCTAAAATAAAAATCTGTAATATTGACTTAGGTACCTATATTTAACCTCATCGCAAGATATTAGATTACATTTACCCATATGAACACTAAAGATGTGGTATACAAAGCTGTTAAAACGTCACTTTCAAACATCTATCGGCTGTACCTAAACACAGCCGTGATTAATTGTATAAACCAGTTAGGGTGATCGATCACTCGGATATTGGGAAACTAAAGATCTATTCCAGAAAGGAATCCCATGTTATCATGACGCTTCGTTACAAATTGAGACTAATGTTGTTTTATCATCATTTGGTAACATATTCGTCTTATCTGTGTTTTTAGGTACTTATAAAACTTATTCTTCTGTGTTTTCTTATAACGTAAACAAACACACAGAAAGTTTAATAACAGTTTAATGGGCTAGTTAAATGAATCCCTTTAACCAAAAGCTTTATAAGTACTTTATTTATTTGTGTACACGTCAGCTGCTTCTAGTCTTCAGAACAACGAAGATTACAAACTATTGTAGTTGTACTTTAATTAAACCATTTCTTTGCATAGAGCACAAACTGAGGTACTTGCTATATAAAGAAAATAAACGGTGCAAATTAATTTTGCAGTGAATATTAAGATCAGATTTTGAGCCTTGATACCTTTTATAAACTTAATTAGTTTCGTACCAGTAAAGTGTGTACCATTTTACATTGGAGAATAAAATATTTAAGTCTTCGTGCTTGGAAATAGCATTTGATTAATAATTAAACGTAAAAAAACAAACATGTTTACGCTAAAATTTTACTTGTGCTAAATGGAACATTTCAGGAAAAACATGAGGCAAAAAAGTAAAACAAAAGATAAATTACCTTAAAAAATAAAATTCCTAAAGTAAGGGATTAGTAGGCATAAGTCTCTCAAGAGAGAATATTAAATAAAAGCGGCAAAGTTAATTAGAGGGCCGGTACCTACCTACACCGAAACATAAACGATATATTATAGGTAAAACCTGATGCTAACTGGCCAAATTCAACTTGAGCACAGATTAATAATAGGTAACCCTCACGATGCCCATTATTTACTTATTTACTTTTTACCTTTTCATAGTTATTATAATTATTATAAAAAAAACTTGAGAGGTGTCAAGGGACACCCGGATGGAACGAAGTTCCTTTCATTAAAATTTAATAATAAAAAATAAAAAGACCTGTATACACTCAACATTTCACAACGCGCGAAATTCAAATATTGTCATTCACTCAATAATTCGAAATTCAAATATTGTTGACAAGCAAAAAGTGTCGTGACAACTTTTCGTAAGATTTTTTTCCATCTAGCCCCCTTTCACAACGCGCGATAAGGAACTTCGTTCCAATATTGATTACAATAACTGGTTTGGCTATTTGTAAGTTTAAATGTCATATAAAGGCAACATAGTCCGTACAAAACTTTAAAATATTCTTTCATTCTTTCTAAATCATATCATTACGTAAAAAATTAAGCTTTAGGTACTTCGACTTTGTATTAGCATAAATAGTCACAAATATCAGCATTGTAGAACATTAAATGTCATCACATTATGACAAATGCGAATAAATAACACCAAGGGGCAAGAAAATATGTGTCCATTACTATAATAAAAATATACCTTGAGACAATCAAGAAGGGTTGAGCATTGAATAATGCCAGGAAATGGGTCAAAAAAAGCGAAAACTTTTCTTGACGTTAACGAAGCAAGAGCGCATTCCGTGGCTTTTGCAATTTATTAATTGAAAATGTTGGCAACTGAAACTGTGCGCAACAATCTGTAGAATATAAAGTTTGTAAACATTATACACAAACAAAAGAGTATACAATACCAATGCGGAACCTATTCATATAGGTAAACATACCAACAGATAATCTTAATATGTAAGAAATAAATGACAATACTCAAACAATAGAAGGCAAAAAATATCAGTGGTATTGTTAATTTACTTGTAAAATAAATGAAGGAACATGACATACTGGCATTACTAGTTGGGTGCTAACAACCTATTCACCTTTTATTTGACATTGACGACTTGACGTAAACAATCGCAATTTTGCTGGTACCTTTATTAAAAGTTCTATATTTTCCGAATTCAACGAACTGTATGCCACTACATAAACACACATATTTATAAAATAAATTAGCTGTAAACATGGCTTGACTTTGGCTTTAAATATGTTTTTTTTTGTTTTGTCAGACAGCTCCCTCACTACGCACTAGGGAACAAGAACAAGTTCCGTAGGGGGATTCACGAATATTCAATTGACGGACACAAAGTACACTCAGAGTGGAAAAAATACCCAATCGCTACTTAATATTATAAATACGAAAGGGACTCTGTTTGTCTGTTACGCATTCACGCCTAAACCGCTGAATCGATTTTAATAGTATTTAGTACAGAAATACATTAGCCCCTGGACATGGACATAGGGTACGTTTTGTCATAGCCTATTGGGATGCGAGTGAAACCGTGGGCTATAAAAGCTATTAATTTCATATTATTAATTTATAAAGACTCGACAAAATTAATAGTTTCAGTGCACAGAACAAAAATAAACCAACAAACCTATGAAAGCGGATGTCTGCCATTAGTGTTTTGCACACTAATATGTAACAATTAGTTATAGAAACAATATTAATTGCCCACCTCCCAGCTTCCTCTTTACGTCATATCCACCCGTGTACGTAAATACCTACCTACTCTCTCCTTGTGTATAAAATAAAATTACATTGTAGAAATGGAAAAACAACTAAAACTAACCTAGGCTTGTGTGTAATTCATTCAATTAACATGAATAAAATAGTACGCTACGTGTATATAGGTTGAATATATAGACGAATAGAAAAAAGCTTCAAACAAATAACTTTATACCGACCTTTAATATGGCAATAGTTATCGAAACAAACAATCCAAAAAAAATCGCAGCATTCTGCACTACGAAAACATACGTAATTGTTTTAATAAAAACAAATTGAGTGGCATTGCATAAATCGACCGCGAGTAAACTGACGTTGTACTCATAAAATGAAACAGTTTGCATAACGAGTTTATATTGCTGAAATATACTATGAGCACGCTTTTACGTTTATTAAATATCACTACGTGTTTTTTATGATGACCTTTAATCATGATTCCGAATATTGAGGGAAAGGTAACATTATAAAAATAGCTGTAAGTATTACATTTATACTTACATCTATTTTATAATGAATGATGATATTATACATGCTCACATGTATAATATTATCATTAATTATAAAGTAGATCTAAACTCTCAAGTTTGGATGTTTGTTTGTTTGTGACTCCATCACGCAAAAACGAACCGATTGCCATGAATGCCTGTGACCGGAACTAACATATAGGCTACTTTTTACCTCGAGAAAATACAATATACCTAATTATATTTTGTGACCAGTTTTCACATATCTAGAGCACTGATTATACAAAATGTCAGAATGTCCTGTTAATCGGAAAAAAGAAGGTGACAATTATACGCATACAAAGTCGCGGGTAAAAGCTAGAAATATTATATTTTTACAGTAGGTACCACTTTAATCACCACGTTATTATAAGTCATTGCAAAGCGTGTCAAGCAAATTATACAAATTATAATAAAGCACTAGATATCTCTGTTTTTGATATCAATCGGAAAATTCAATAATTTCAGCCCACACCTATTCATAATTTTCACTAAGAAAATACATATACCTAGCAAGTATAAATTATGCTCAACATTTTTCTAAAATGAAGTCACTATTGGCACCACTAAACCTTTGTCAAACATAATGAGGTTTCAAAGCTAAGTGTCACTCGAAGGCCAGACATGTGATTGCATACGTCTGACTAACTAGATCCAACGTGAAAGGCAAACTGACGTAGCACTGACGTTGATACTACGTCGGCAATGATCTCTGAATATTTATCACTTTTGCAGATGTAGGAGCGCTTCTGCTAACAGATTTAGTATCCGCAATCGATAATAGTTAGGATTTACGCGTCAATCTCGATGTCGTTGACTAAAAATAAACAACGGTGCGAGCAGCGGGCGGCGCAAGAGCACGCGACATTTAGCGTGGAGTGCGCAGGCGCCCGCGCCGCGGGGATAGCCAGGACATTTGCCAACTGATAGAGCTATATATAGACCACAAATATGCGCGTGACCACTTCGGGACACACGACTATTTTAAGTGGGTACAATAAAAATGTTCGCACGATAAACACGGAAGAAATCGCAACATTCCTGACATTGTCTGTGCTCAAATACTTTTTCGTTCGAATCAATGATTTCGCGGCTGTATTATGATTATGTTTTCAATAACTGCTTTTAAATAAGTTGTTCTAATATCAAATATAAGAACAAGATTTAATTTTGGAGAATTAACTGACCATCTCAATTATTTTAGAAATCTATAAATGTAATAGTATGTTTACTCATTTAAGCAAGTAGGTAGAGTATTAACTATATTAAGTGCCTCTAGTCAAATCTTTGCATCCTCGAATCGATAACTGAATTACAAAATCTACTAGGTATGTTATATAAATGTTATATAGGTACGTATAGAGCATATTCGTTCCACGTGCTTTGACGTCACGGAGACGGTGTCAATGTCCAACACTTTGTACTGCTCATGTCATCCATCACAAGTTGCACAACACATTGTTACACATACAATAAATAACATTCTAATCATAGATATACTGAGCCGATTACGATTTTTACGCAATAGGTATTCCAAAAATATCTAATGAACTATTCCAAGGACCGGAAACGGAAATATATTTTTGATCTTGATTTATTACTTTCTGTAAAGCGTTACGTACGACATATTGCCACTTTTTTATTAGACGGAAATGTCCGGTCCGGTATCAGTCTGTGAATTACTCTCGCACTTAAATTTTGAAAAAGCTTTCAACGTAAATGTATAATTTCAACAGCAATATTAGCTTCAATATTTATAAATTAATATTGAAGTGAGGTTCACTTATTTCACTTACAAACTGATATTTGAAATGGCAAGTATACTAATCCGTGATAAAGCAATGTTTATACCTATAATATTAATCAACTTTCTTTGTCCAACTTTTTGAAATAAGTAGGTACCATAAAAAGTTCTTCCCATAAAATGAACGATTAAGTGTGAGAAGATGAATATTTTTTCGGTATTTCCAAGAGTTGTTAATTTTGGTTTGTTTTACAATAACATTTTTTATTTTCTTTATTACAATATAGTTCATAGGATATATAGCATAGTATCTAACCTGGAATGTTCTATAACAAACAAAAAAGGATTGTACTTAAGGTTAATTGTGGCATTTAAGCGCTCACATACATTAACGAACAAACTGAGAACTGCCTCCTTTTTTAGTCAAATAAAATGAATTGATTTTTCCTCAGCTTACAAGCCGCTTGATGAATGCGCCCTCAGTATTTTGAGAACATTACTTTAGAAAACTAGCTTGATCTTTGTCCATTGTGTCGTTAGCTTCTGTCTATTCATATTCATGCCTAAAAAAAAAGTCATAGTACTTTCTATGATTGTTTCTACACGTAGCGGTTATAAAAGTAGCTTCATTCATCTAAAAGTAGGGCTTAAAATATTTCGCAATTTGCAGAACAATAGATGAATATACAATAGAGCCTGGCACGGCAGGGGCGCGGGTGCCGCGGGTGCCGCGGGGAATGTAGGTGAGCATAAATGTTGGGTAACCTGCAGCAGTTCACACGAGCTCGCTAATTTATAAATGCCATTAATTTAGCAGGAGATGCCGTCCGACGTCTTGCTTCAAACAGCAACAGACTAGTTTTAATTAATAACGCCAACCGCGACGCCGACGACAACCAAAGCCTTAAAAATTTAATCTGTTCCACAGTTTATAGTGAATATCTGAGAATAAATATCGTTTTATTCCTTCAGCGTTATTTGGTAAAGTATATTATATAAAATTATTAATTTCTATAAACGTAAGACTGCAAGGGAATTCCAAGTGAGAAATATTTATACCACGTGGAATATATGACACACGTATTAAAAATACAATAATTTTATAATTGTTTTATATTTTGTAACATATACATATAATTACTAGCAAAATAAATTCGTCATAATTATAATATCACCACAACCATGTCATGTCCTCAAGTCACACTCCACTATTTTATAACCTAGTCAGCATAAAAAAGTAAACAAGCAGAAATATAATTTTACTCAAGAACATTTTCGAAATGCTTAATTTGAAAAAAATATTCTCTCTTTCATCTCCTTGGATGAAAAAAACAAAAAGCCATTGTCTGTTCCATCTTGGCTTTAATCAGGCGGACGTAATACCACAAGAGAGTTTCTTTTTCTGTCAACGTGTATTAAATTATATTCCATAAAAAATATAATTGGTGCGATACCTGGTATAGTTTTCATATTTAATAACTTCATTATGTCAAGCTTAACGTTTTTACTTAAAATAACTAAGTTTCATAGTTGATGCTTCCATTGATTTCTTCTTTTAACGAAGCCCCTGCGGCCTGGTTTACAATTTCCGATCAAACATGGCGAATTTTCCAAAAACTGTTCTGTAATTTCGTTATTTATTATGGAATTTGTTGCTATTTAACATCCACCATGTATTCTAACAGGGAAAATAAATAGTACCCTGAAAGATGCGGCTTGTATTATAAAAGCGGCAGGGGGTTCCGTGCTCTTTGTTTGTCATGTCTACGTGAAAGACGTGGGTCGAATAGAAAGTCCTTTATCAATATCAATTTGCCGTTATAATTTTACGATTTTTCATCTTTGGATTTTTTGTCGGTATGAATATGGTTAATAAATCATAAAAATATTATATATCAGAACATCGCGTCGCACAGGATATACTATATTTATTCTAGGTATAGGTACTTTTAGTAGGTATCCGAATACCCAATAACACTTTGCCAATCTTTAGAATCGATCCTGACGTCCAGGGTCTCACGCTCAGCAATCGCGCTTTCGACCACATAAATAATGAACAGATATTCAGATTAAAAAATTTCACTAAGTTATTAGGCAATTTTACTAACAAACTTCAGTTAAACTTTTCATCACTGAAAAGGCGTTGATTAAGCAAAAAATGACTTTATTCAGCCACTATTCAATTATAATAATAGCTCAAAAAATTGCTGTTTAAGTTATAACCCTCGCACCCTGTATAAGTTCGCTAATCAGCATGATGGCGATTTTTTTAGATGTCTGCAACTTTATTATTGCGTCGATACATAATGATTCATTGTATTTAAAGCAAGAGTGTAGCAATATTTAAATGTATTTGGTGCCAACAGTCAAACTACTTACTACTTTTTTTTAAAATCAAGTATTAGGAGTTCCAAACCCTGTGAATTAAAATAGGTATTCAAATGTGAAGAGACAAATCCATAACGATGGCTACATCACAAGGCCATCCACAAATTCCTCTTTTCAAAATCAGAAAAACAACACAAAAGAAACATCGCGTCTTTATTGTTTGATAAAAAAAAATGTAAGTATGTAGTGCTAGTCAAAACACAGACACACAATACCGATGACCCAATAGATTAAGCTCTATTTTTCTTTGAATAATAATCAACAGAGGTCCAAAGAAATACTGGCTATCGAATACTGAAGAATGGATCTCGTATCTTCTAAGAAATTGGAACACGAATTTGAATCCAAATAAAAAAAATATAAAGTTTTGTGCTAAAACGTAAACCTGACATCATGTCTGTATTCCTCGAAGGGGTAAGGCAGAGGTATGCCCCGTATACCTACGTACACCCATAAATTTGTAGCATTCTACATTCTTTTTAATAATTGCCTCACACAGGTATGTTTTTCTTTATCCCGGGTGTGTTAACAAACATATTTTTACATACACCAACGGGGTCGGGTCGGGTCTAGGTCTGAAATAATTACCTATTGAGGGTGGATGTCTCAAAATGTAGACTTTCATTTCAAATTTGAAAATAATAAACCAAAGTACCTACCCGTTTTACAAATAAAAAATCTTGCTTTTTGTGCTGAGAGATATAGTAATTTCAAAAAGTGTGGCAACTATCCGGGTGTAACCCTATGAAGTATTCCGTGTGGGGATGAAATCCATAACCCCTGCCGCAGAAGCTGATCGCGCCGCTACACCAAACATGTCATACACACGGTTATATAGTTTATAATTCTAAGTATACGAAACTACTTGTATCTACGGGTATATATTATTTAAGACTAAAATCCCGTGTATAATTAAAGCCAACTAATAGGCTTTGCGGTGAAAACTATATGTGTATGTAGGTTCGTTTATACGTCCGTGGTTTGTTTATTCCCAGTAACGTATTTTGGATAATGAAATCAATTAGTAAGTATGACGTATAAATTCCATTATAACCATGAAAATGTTTAACACAAAGCAGATTGTAATATACGTAAATAAAATTGCATTTCCAATTGAACAATTCCATCGACCACGTTTCTACTCATAATATTTTTATCAACTCGATCCCAAACAAAAGAATATTCGCTAATGATCTGCTGTACATTAAAAGTGAATTCTTGAAGATTCGAAATGAAAGCAGGTTGCTAGGTACCTCATTAACTAGTGAAAGAGTTGCGAGTTTTCACCCGCATTTCCATAATATTCAGAGAGAGAGTTTTCACACACAATTATTATGCATAATTACCGTGTAAGCTTACAAATAGGTAAATTAATTTGATTGGGACGCGCATAAATATTGTATTCAACTAAACGTTAATTAAGACATGCAAATATTTAAGAACGCTTTTACGCACGAGTTCTCGGCATTCAACTGTTTATATTCAAACTGTAACAGCTTATTTAGAAATCCTTTGTAAACTCCCATCTGAAGTAAAATTAAGTAGGTATATAAATATAATGGTATTTACACAGAATATTTGCATCAACGTCATCATCATACCACGACCATTGCTGAACAAGGGCCTCCCCCATACATCTTCACAAGGACTGGTTACGTTCCTCCTTTTTTTATACTACGGAAAATCCTCATGGGTCGTCTCCACCTGGGGAGACGGCAGGATATCACGGACTCGTACCTCCTAAAAACCGCTACTCCTGCCCGGGGATCCGTGAAATTCACCCCGATCATGATAGGATGTGGTCCAGCAGTCGCATCCAACGACTTACTTCAACTGCTAAGCCTAAAACGGTACTATATTATTTTTATACCTCTAAGGTGGCAAACAAGCATACAAAGCAACAAAATCTAAACAAGCATACGGTGATGGTAAGCGGTTACAGGAACCTATAGACGTTTGTAACACCAGGGGTATCACGTTGCCGACTCTGTAAAATGAAAGAGGAATTGATGGGTTGCCAGTATAACGGTCAAAGTCCCCCCAATGCCACCAAAACTCACGGAGCACTGGGAACCTTGCTCACCGTAAGGAACGTAACACAGCTCAAAGCAGTGTTATTTCACTTTGATTTTCTGCAAGGCTCAAATTGGAGCTGCCCGACTGGGAAAGTACGGAGGTACTTTGCAGGAGGAGCCTTGCAGAAAATCAAAGTACCTCCGTACTTTCCCAGTCGGGCAGCTCCAATTTTAGTGGAATGATATAAGAGAGGTAGGGCATGTGGAACTCCCACTACCTCTGCCCTACCTCTCTTAATAATATGTAGGTAGTTGTTTATACTCCTTCAGTATCAATTACACTATCTAAGTTGTGTACCTATTCATATAGAGAGGTGACAATGATTTGCGGAGCTAATAGTATTGAACGGAGGGGTCCGTCGGGAGTCGAACCAGGTACCGGTAATCAGTCGCCGCGACTGCTCGATGAATTATTAATTAACTTTGGCTCTTCCATTGGCATTCACTTTATACATAGTAAATATTCCATTACTTAGTTTCGTTCACTACTGCATCATGAGCCTACTGGCCTACGTGACTGCTACGCTAGAGGTCCTGGGCTCGAATCACAGGTCGAGCAAATTATTATTAGGTTTTCTATGAAATCTCAGTAGCCGCTCGAATAGGCCCGCTCCCTATTACATGGGAACTAAACATACCGGCCAACTGTGGGTGTACAAGCAGTACAAGCATCTCTGCCTAACCCTTCACGGAGGACAGGCGTGATGGTACCTACTATGTTATTTAGCACAGTCATAGTTATTTTGGTCAGTTATTTCCAACAAACTAACTATACTGTTGAAAATGTCAACCTTCAGACTTACTTATTCAACTTTACATAATTTCAAAGTCGTCACAAGTACATACCACGATGTTTATAATGAATGATGATGCTATATACCTTCAAAATGTATGCTATAGGTACTTACTGCTAGAATAACACTGCGAGTATGGAAATTGAATACTTCTGTTGTAATATAAATGACATAACAATAAATAATTCATATATGGTCTTATCAGATCGTCATACTCCTTGAAAAGCCTTGAATATGCTAGTCAGGTTTGAAACCCCCGCTATGATGTATACATACATTTAATGTGAAAATGTTCATATGTTATCGCTTAAAATTGAATTACACAAATGATGATTACTTTAAGCTGTGTGCCAAGTTTCACATTCTTCCTCTAGTTAAACGTCGTTAGATAGCAGACATCACCTACATTTTAAAGTTGCTCAATAGGCTGATGACAGTCCAGATCTTCTCTCTCATATTCAATTTAATGTGCCAAGAACATCAGCAAGGCATAACAACCCAATTCATCTTCCCTTAGTGTCGACTACTTACCGACAGAATGCGTTTCTTTGGCGAGCGAGTAGTTCTTTATGTAAATACTATATGAAGTACAATTTGGATATTTTTAATGCTAAGCTGGAAACGGTAAAACGGGTCTTAGTCTAGATTTTTTTGCAAAGCACGACAATTGCGTGTCTTACATTTAATGAAAATTATGTTCACAAGAATACTTCTTATGTAAACCATTTCTTATTATTAAATACCTATTATTGGCTTTCTGATATCTATAATAATTTATTATGTTTACGCTAATTGTTATATGCTGTTGGTCTTCCTTTGATAAATAAATAAATAAATACCTACCTGCATCATATTTTTTTTATTCCAAAAAATCGTTAAAAAGACTAGCTTATCGTTTGAGTACATCTTAAATTATAGCGCTGTAAGTTAGACAAGCACGTAGGATATAAATTACAAGTCTTAAGCAGTCTGCGAGGAACACTAATCAAGTTTTCAAGTTTTGACTGACCCTAAAACTTTACAGCAGTACAAAGCTAAACTTTGTGCTTCAACTATCTTCATCGTATTTTCAAGGAACTACATAATATTGTTTTTTTTTAAACACTAGGATTTTCTCCTATATTGTGGGTGCGTTTAAAAACACAAATTATAACATACACAAATACACAGACCCGGAACAACTAACTGTAGGTAATACAAGTACGTCGAGAAAGGTAGGGCATAGTGGCAGTAATTCCACTCAAATTGGAGCTGCCCGACTGGAAAAACTAAGTAAAATAACACTGCTTTGGGCTGTGTTGTGTTTCTTACGGTGAGCAAGGTAGCCAGTGCTCCCCGAGGAAACGTTGTGTTGGCAGAGGAGGGACTTTGACCCCTATACTGCCAACCCAACTGTTCCTTTTGCGTTTTACAGGGTCGGAAACGCGCAAGTGATACTCCTGGTGTTGCAAGCATCAATAGGCTACGGTAACCGCTGGTGGGCTGTATGCTTGTTTGCCACCTTAGTAGTATATATTTTTTTAAATACAATTATTTGTTCCGTGCGAGGATTAAACCCACAACCCGTATCGCAGAAGCCGATTGCTCAGCCGCTGGGACAAGCGTGTCGTCATATTTTTATCGTATAGACAGAATTTGTTGTATAGCGTCGCCAAAAATATATCTATGCTCATAATAATTTGTTTAACTAACAGGAAATTGATTTCCCCATCACATCCGGTGATATAAATAAGGAACCTTTGCGAGGAAGTAACGAACTTAGATTGAACTTCACGTAGACCGACGTTCTAAATACAGTCCTTTTAAGTTATAGACATATGTCAGCTATAGAGTTCATAAGATTTGAGTAGGTACACTGCAAACATCGTTAATTTGTTCTTTATACAAGTACTTATTATATGAAATAAGGGCTTCTAAGAGCTTTTAATTTTGAGCTCATTACGGCCTTTAATTTTAATTAGGAAAAACAGATTTATTGTTTCGTACACAGAACAGAAACCGCGGTTTCGTATAATAAAAATAAAACTGCCTTTCCAATAATAAGCGCGATTGCTACGCTTGAGGTTCTGGATTCGATTCCCAGATTGAGCAAGTGTTATTTGGTTTTTCCATGAATTTCTCAGTAACAGCTCATATTATATTAGACCTAAATTACGGCGACCTCAAGGCGTACGGTCAACAAAAGAATTAGGTATACAGGCAGTTAATTAATAATCTGTATTTTGATAAAGATAGTGTAATAATGTATCACAAAATACATACCTAACCCTTTGGCGCGTAATTATTTATGTCGAAATCTGTTTAAAAATGCATATTTCGTTTGCTATATGTATACTTAACTCTTTTGTTGACTGTACTTGTACAACTCTGCCTAACCCTTAAGGGAATAGGGCGTGACGGCATGTTATCTTGTTAAGTAAAAAAAAAACAGTTTTATATAAGTTTATTACGCAATCTCTATAAAAAATCATAATATTTCATAATAGTACATTATGTAAAAATAATAATCTATAACCACACACACAAAATAATAACCAAGTTACACAAAAGAAACACTAAAAAAATAAGTATCCGCTTCAATAAGTTTCACATTACACATATCAAAGCGGTTTTATTCGCACATATTGTACTTGTTACGTACACTAATAAAAACATTAAAACTTCCAACGTTTATTTTTCACCGTAGAATGGGTTTTTAAAATAAATTTATTCTCTCTACTTTTATGTTTTTTACATATGCCTCGTTATAATTTCGAGGATATTTTTAGTCATGTGGTCTATTGGCCTAGTGACTGCAAGCGTGGTCGCTCAACATGAGGTTGAGGCTGGGTTAGATATACTTTTACATTTCGTTAAGAAATCCATAGTACCTACTTAATAGCCTAATGTGGTTGTAATTATGGCCGCTTAATAGGTTCACCTAGTATTACACGAGATTAGGTAGGTACTATATACATAGGTAACAGGCGAAGTTCGGGATCTGTGGGTTTATGTCTAACTACCTCCTATTCCTTTGGGGAATTAACATGCTTAAACTGTTGATTCTGTGTTATTTTATGAAGTAAATGTAAATATTGCAAAGCCATTTTTTTCTGTTTATTGTTTACACTATTTTTTGCTCATATTTTATTGTGATAGGTTACCACACATAACCTAGGCGAGGGCACGGCCTCTAGGTTAGGTTGTGATTTTAAAAGACATAAATAAAAATTATGATTACCTATCTATAAACTATATTTAAAAACAAACAAAAATATCCTAAGGTCGGAATGGTAAGGTAGGTACTTATAAAAGATAAAGTGAAAAACAATCACAGCAGGTACCTATCTTTTTTGTCAGCCATCTTTTCAACTCGCCAATGATAAAATAATAAAAACTTCCGTCCATTTTTGAGAATCACAATTCCAATTTTAAACGGGTATTCTCTGACGAGTGAACCCGGCGGCGGCGGCATCGTGACGTAGCCACTGGCGAAGTTAAATAAATACTACGCAAAAGAGAAAAACCTGCGCTGTTCCATGACATAAATTTTCCTACATTTGACTTTCTAATTTTATAATTTTTGCAGCCTTTTTCAAAACACCGTTGAGTGTCTACGCGCTTCAAGTTATTGAACAATACCTACTATTGATATGATGACTAACTTTAAAAAAGCGCTTATAATATATAGACTGATGCCTGTAATTCGCTGTTTTTTTTTTTATATTGATCATTTTTAAAGTAAGTTCCTTATAAGGAACATACCTTTTTGTGAGTAGCACAGTGAATGCATCATGGAGTCAAATGATGCACCATATACGGCTATATGGTATGGTGCACCCTGAGCAGTCAATGGGCGTCCTCACTATCAACCTAATCAATCTTAGCTGGCTAGCGTCAACCACTATCATATTGTATATCTCTGACATAATAGAAAGTCGTCAATTTTTCGTATATAAACTCAATTGTTTAATTCAAAGCAGTCCTTCCTGAAATGTATTTGTAAGATTTCTACTACGTTTGTAACTTCGTTACGTAATACTTCCCAAAGCTTGAGAGATAAAAGAATTCTGTGAAGCAAAAAATGCAATTATACAAAAGGACAAACACAAATTATTTGCTTGAAACCTTAAGAATTTAAATAGCTTTTTGATATTGTGAAGAATTTCTTTTATCAAATAAGAGTCTACGAGTCGAACGAGAAAACTTCATTAAATTCCAATTCGGGCAAATTATCATACCTTTTAAGCTTTTACTCATTTTGTATTTAAGAGTCTATTAATTAGAACATTGAGCGGACGTTATATTAAATTAATATTGAGATCGGCGACTTTCCCGGGCGGCAGAATTTTTACCTACGTAAAAAAATATTTTTAAGACATAACGACCTACCCTGATTTCTGAAATTGATCTGTTTCTTTTTAGGTAAGGTACCTACTTGAATGAATTCCAAAAATAGCTTCATTAATTTTGACTACAAAATCCTACGTAATAGCAAGCTTAGAAACCCTATAAGTTTAGTTTTATTGTATTATTATGTACTCATGCCTCACAAAGTCAGAAACGTGCCAAGATGATCTAACTTTAAGAAGTACCTACCTACATGCCTTCAGTCATGTATACCGAATTTACTAGTTGTTGTTGTACCTCACGTGTGATTGAACTCTTAGTAGCAAATAAGAAATAGTGGTTTGCTAGTTTAATAAGAATCTTTGTTTTCAACGTCTGGCTTTATCAATCTGAGCTAAAAAACTTGCATTTCCTCAGTTTAATACAAAAAATAACCATGTAAAGTAATAAAAGATAACTCTGATAACAGATTATCTACTGAAAAATTGTTAAAAATCATTATGATTTCTTTTTACATTCCATCTAGTGGAGTGTATCTTATCTACTGGTATTTTACTTTAGCAGACAAAATACACTGACAATGAAGACAGTGTTCATCGCATTTTAAATGCAGAGCCTGTCAGAGCCACTTCTCCACCAAGTCCCACGATACCTGTACATAAAGCGAAACGTATGCGTACAGCAAACTGTGTTTATCATAACGAGTACCTACCCCCTAGAGTTTTCCTAACCACTGAATTAGCACAACGTACACAGATCAAAGAGTAATGAATACTAACTAATCCATTAATGGCCTGTGTGTGCCTGCTAATGTATGTATTCCTGTTCATCCTGTGGCTGTGTAGTAGAACTACCAATGAAAGCACCATTTAATGTCCACATTTAATTAAAAGGAATTTTAATACCACCTATACGCTCGAGCAGAATATTACTGAAAGAAAGATATATAACGGGTTAAAGGCAAAAAGAACGAAAGGGTAACAAAAGGTAAAGTGATAAGAATAATAGTTGAACAAAATATGAGCAAATATCGGAAAAGGGTTCGTAGATAGTCAAACAATACTTTATTCGTGACGTGTTTCCTTTTCACTGTTTGGCAGTTTGCTCACATGATATATGGTGTAGGTATAAAATGCGCCTTCGGACAGCTATTAAACCGTTATAGGTTATAACTTTTATCTTTGCTGTGTATGTAGCTAGTTATGATCATACCATCAGGATTTATGTAGAAAGCATGATCCTTTTTATATACGTGTATATGTTTCGCTCAAAGATCGAAAACGCTCATTGAGCGAAAAATAAAGTTCACAACAAAACAAAAGAACAAAAGTTCGAGTTTTTGTATTTATTTAAAAAACAACCTAACGTAGTCTAAGTAGGATTTGTTTTATTATTTAGTTTTTATAATTCCTTGTATATTGAAGCTCAACTAATATAATTGACCACAGCGTGTTGTAAGCTGTTTTCGGTCTTTGAGCGTAACATATTATTATGTATAGATGTGTATTATATGAATTCCAAGTACATAGATATTATGAATACCTACGGCGGGCGCACAACGCCATAACTTTACTTCGTTTACCAATCCGCTTACCAAGCAGTGTTTATAATATGCAAATACCTGGTTAAGATCGTCTCTCGTAGTAGTCTAAAGAGATATATCTACATATTATATTCATTGATAGTATCGTTCAACTTACATTTCAATCTTGGCAGTTTTACTTAAATATTAGATAAGTGAAGCTCTGGGACTCCTTGTGTTCTAAAAGCAGTTAAATGATTAAAGCTGTAATGCGTTAAATTGTTTGTTGTATGAGAGGCATTGACAAGACAATAGACAACCCTAACAATTTAACAAAATAGATATGGGACATGAAGAACAAGCCAAAGATAACTTGACTGTAGAATAAGTTAGAAGTTTTAATGAAATTACTGACGCTTGCTCAGGTCTAACCTAGGACGATTAAACCAACGTCCTAGGGTCTCACATTTCACTTCGGTAAATATTCTACTATTCTAACATTTATACATTATAGTTCTTAGATTTTTGTATTAAGAATGGGTCACTATTATTGATGAAGAACGTAGAGTAAGAGAAAATAGCATGGCCGGCTTGATGTACTACAAAAAATTCACTGAATTTTTAATGTTTCAATTTACCTTCCTGCCACTCAATTAACATAATAAAACGCTAGATATATTTTACACGTTACAAAGTACACAATGCTTTTTAAACAGAAAATAAACAGTATTTTAAAACATAATGAGATTAAATATGGAAATTTAATCTTATATGCAAAGTAGACTCGCCCTAAAATGAAACCAGGTGTTATTAACATTGAAAGCTTCGTGTCTTTGTTGCGATTTACTAAGCTTTTGTTGCCGAGATAACCAATTCATTACATCATTTATATGTAACGTGCCTAAAATAATAGAGGCGTAGTTGTGTCGAAGTCCGTAGTAATTAAACAATAAACAAATTCCTTTGAAGTAAATTATCACGTAAACGGCTTTACAGTTTGTTAATAACGTTCAAACACATTACCTATGACATTAAAAAAAACATAGTGTAAATAAGTTGTCCAATTAACTCTACAAACTTACTCATATTATTTAATAATTAGGTAGAAAGTACATGAAAAAGTTCAGGTACAATAGGATCTTTAGATCTCCGCTTTAGAGCGCTTTCAAGTAGAAAAGTACCATTCATCTGGAAAAATATATGTGAAAACGACTTGGAGAAATATTGTTCATGCTCACATAGTGGTCTCACAGTCTAGTGGCTGCTAAGGTATTCGCGGTACATACAATAATCATAAGTGTAGGGTTACTGGCGAGCATTATTCAACGGTGGAATTTGTGGCATGTCATGAACTATTTGCTCCGCAGTTGGCGGAGTGCGTCTACTTAGTGGCTCAGATTATATACAGGGTTACTGGTAATATATTGGCAATCCGTTAAGGGGGTGTAGGACAGATCATTTGCAACAAAATAACCCCTGTGCATATGTGAACCATTTTAGATTAATTTGAAATATTAATTATGTTTGTGAAGATATTTGCGGTATACAACTTTGAAAATGTATAAAACAAACACCGATGCATGAGTTTTTTTTTATTGTTCTTATCTGTTTGTATACACTTCCGATATATTACCAGTAACCCTGAATTTATTATTCGCGATAACAAATTATTGATTGCATTTTGTAAACGAATTATAACACTTTATAGCTGCAGAACACTATAGCTACAGAACAAACACATGTTCATGTATGTAATCTAGGGAGGATTTCTGAAACATGTCATCCTATTTCTTTTTTCCATGTTTCAAACTTTCTGTTTGAGATATTTATCCACATGAAGAACAATAAATTTCGCTAATAATGAGATTTACAAAATAGTTTTAGCATGCAGATAACAGTTGAGTCTGTGAGTCAAATAAATTTAGTAAAATAAAGTAATCTAATGCAAATAAATATAATATTGGTTCTATTTCAAGATTTTTAACTATATATTTTCTTATAATCACTCCAGTTAAAATCTTAGTTTTTAACTTCTCATTCCTACTACTTTTATCCATATAATATCAAAAATGTGTTCTAATATTTAATTCGTGAGTTATTGAAGCAGGAAAAGTAATGTAATATTTTTTGTTGATATTTTCTTTCAGTAACACCGCAATTACTTTTAATGGTAGATGGCAGGTACTTAAAAATTATGTTGTCCATCACACTTAATTTGTTTACATTGTTGTCCTTTTCAGTGGTCTCTGCAAAAATTCAGGGCTTGTATTAGTGACTAGAGATCAAATAAATATTTCTTTGAAAGGGAGATGGTTTTTTTTTTTGCTAACGTGCGATACGTGCCTTCTCGAAATCCTACAGTCCTAATAGGAGGCTCCGTAACATATCTAAAAAACCTCCTTAGATGATAATATTGTCATACCTATTCAATTTGTTTATAAAAATTCTCAATGAAACAATAACCCCGGTACGCTTTGTTCCATTATAAATACAATAACATACCTAAATATATATTAAGAAAAGTCCAAAAATAAAAGCAATGTTATAAGCAGAATCACAAATAACTTATTAGAGCTTGCGGTTCAGTGGTCCGTGTATAATCAATTTGTCGGCAGATAAATAAAATCGCCCGATAGATTATCTGTACAACGAATGGCGGAATGCGCCACACCAAATATTGTTTATTTAACATTTAATTAATTGTGGTTCTTATTGATTCCTAGATTACCGATTTATTAATATTATTATTATTTATATTCTTTGATTGTTTTATAAAAATACACGATTTTTCATATAAATGTCGAAAGTTGTATTCTAAGTCAAATTAATTAAAATAATTATAAACTTCATATTTAAATAAATACTACAACTACTGATTTGAGTAATAAGTTACTAAATTTATAGATTGAATAAAGATATATTCAACAGAACCGTTAGGCACTGCCACAAAAATAGCCAACTTGTTCATTGTAGGCCGTGAAGGGTAAACATAAATCGCTCGTAACGTACCCCATACACTCCAGCCAAGCTTTAATCAACAACCTTTTTACATCTTTTTTTACGAGATTAAGTATAACAATTTATAGCTTAATTAAGTTGGGTACGCGTTCGATAGAAACATTAATGTTCCTAAGCCTTTTTTGCAGGTGTGCTGATCAAATGTTTATGTTTAATATAAGTTCGATAATACACAAAATCCTCAATAGGTCGCTTCTTATTTCATTTGTAATAAAGGTAGGTACTTAAACAAAAAATAAAAGAAATGAACAGAACATAAAAAAATATATTTAAACATCGAATAATTAGCTTACTAACCTGCACTCGGCGGTTGAAACGGTTTGAGGCACTGGTTCCTCTTTCTTCTGCTGATTGGAACATGCTGTGACTTGAGCCGATGTTAAAGCTAGCGCCTTATATCTTGATTGCTCTGCCGTAGGTAACACTATATCTACCGATCTTGATCTAAGTCCACTTCCGGGAACAGTTAGAGAGTTCCCGGTACCGTTTAACTCTTCAGCTCTACCACCAGAAACTTTAGAAAAACACGAATCAACAGACGCGGCGCGGTCACGTTTAAGTTCAGGAACTGCCAGATAGATGTCGTGAACAAGGGTATCTTTAACTGCGTTGGCTGCTTCCTCTTCAGATGCACGAACATTTTCGAGTGAACTACCCGTTGGTTCCACGAAGAACGCTTCTTGCCTTGATATGGAACGCCTTCGTTGTGGAAGGATGGGAGGTTCATCCACGGGCGGTTGTAATTCAAAGGATGGAGCCCCTGGTGTGGGTGGCGGTGAGTGCACCGGTGGCGGTAGGAATGTTCTTGGGGGTGGTGGTGGCGCGAGCAACACCTGAGGCACCTCTACTTCGCTCTCATCTTCTTCGTCGTCGTCTTCTGCTGATGAGGAAGCCAGCATGCGGTCGGGCGTGACTCGCTCCTCGCTTCGCCGAGCGAGCCACGTCTCCATATGTCGACAGTGCACGCATGGTGGCGGCGTGCCCTTCCCTGACCGACGTCGGGACCATAAACGTGGTACCTGCCACAAAATAAAAAACAACTTTAGATTGAAAAAATGTGTTGTTCTTTGTGTTCGTTGGATGTATGTTTGTAAAGAGCCTCACGACACAGGGCTTGTTCCCTAGCGCAGGAGCTGTCTTCTTAAGAAATTATAAAAAAGAAAGGAAAGAACTCTGTATTTAATTTTATTTATTTTATGACAAGCAAACAGTTCAGCAAATAAAATGTACAAATTCTGCACCATCCAAAGGTTGTCTGGTAGAAAATGCCTAAGGCATTATGACCGCCTTTGTATTTTCCTGTGCATTAAGAATAAATAAATTATTTTATATAAACTCTTTTCAACTCTTTTTGGCAAATTCGTTTTTTTTTATTTTGTTTTTATTTAAGGGCTTATATTAAAATAGAATTCGAACATGTTTTACGATAGATATGTTGGCCTATTTATAGTTTTATTTATATCTATACTGCTTAATATAAAACTGAAGAGATTTTTTGTTTTTTTTTAACACGATAATCTCTGAAACTACCAGTCGGATTTGAAAAATTCTTTATGCATTTGATAGCCCAATTCTTAAGAAAAAGTTTACAGTGTATGTGTATTTATTTAACATCACGCTACAACCCTTAGATGCTGACAAAACGGAAACAGTCAGGGCGTGTGAAACCGCGGGGCACAGCTAGTTCACAATAAAATTGTAACATCTTCTATTTTCTTAATTTTTTCGTAATTAGTTACTAAGAAGGTAATTCAAAGCGAAATTGTGACAAGTGAAAAGTACCCTTGAAGTCTTTGGTGTTTTGTATAGATAATCCGTAAGGCTTCTATGTAGTAAATATTTAATTAAAGCATCATTTAAAAAAATTTCGCTGTCCCTACCCATGTACCTAATCATAATATTTTCAATGTTCAATGATAATATTTTCGTCTCAATTTTCCTACAAACTGGAATACTTATTTATTCGTAAATAGTGAAGCTAATTTATCAGACTACGACTTGTAAATACTTATAACTCTAGGATCAGAATTTACCCAATAAAATGCTTTGCTAAAATGATTCCAGAATAAGTCCTTATAATACCTATAGTCCTATATTACTGAATTTGCTGGTTATTTCACAACGTTCGAACGTACTCGATGTACCGCATAGTTTAGTGTTTTTAATAAAACTTTAAATTTCCACAAAAGCAATTAATCTCAGTCATAGTGTAACTACTGCATAATACTAATTCCAACACATAAAATAGCTAGAAAACGCACAGTAAACTGAGTTAAACCCTGGTCTTTGAGCAAAAGGAGGTTCCAAAGAAGAACATTGTTTATTCTTTTAACTTAAAAGATTGTTTGAAGCTAGTTAAGTAGTCATTAAAGTCTATTCATTCATCAGAAGTCGTCGTCAAAGCTAATGTTGACGTAATTCCTGGTCTCTGCGAACTAAGAGACGCTTCTTCAAAAATAACACGGAAGACATTGGAGGGCCTTTGCGTTTGACTGCTTGAATTAATTTTGTTAAAGAAATACGTTTTGTATTTTATTTACTTGGGAAAAGAGTCTTTCTCATATATTATGATATTCTTATATTAGCTGGTCTCGTCATTGGTAGCCGAAAGATCATATTATTGAAAAATTAACTGAAAAAAAAAAGAATGTTTTGTAGAAATTTAATTTTTTTTTTCTTGTAGGTATTAAGTTACTACTTATTACTAAATCTTATGTGTATTACGCTTAAATCAATCACCCTATCAGTAGTTTTTATACCTACGTAAAGAAAAATGTACATTTAAGTGTAGTTAGGTACATAATATGTAGTACAAACATGACGTTCACACACTGAATTTTAAAACAAAGCCAACGTTTTCCAACATTTTTTTATTTTTTTACTCTTTCTTTTCTGTAGGTAGGCACTTTGGAATAACTTATTTGTAACTTACCTCAAGATAAGTGCCCGAATCATCAGATCCAGCTGAATCGAAGGAGCGGCTCCGGGCACCGGGCTGTGGTACCGACAGCAGGACACTAGCGCCCGAGCCGCGTACAGCCTCCAGTTGGATCTCATCGAACGATGCTGACCGGACCTGCCAACATTCACCTCACATAAAACCAGAAGATAATCACATATAGATAAAGGGCTAAATGTGTCTTTTAGAGGCCCACTTCCACAATGAAATTTGCGCCTGGGCAAGGTCCATAGGTTCAAGATATACTGTGGCTATTTTTGCCAATAGTATGGTTGCTTACATAAAATCCACTGGAACTCTATTGTTGTAAAAGAAATCGGGAATGTATTGGTGAAAAATGATTACCTGCTTGGGCACCTCGAGGCTACTTTGCGTCTTCATGTCGGCAGGCGTGGGCGTACGTGATCGTTTGAAGGTGGTGCGCAGGCGCTGCATGGCGGTCGGGGCGGGCTGCGCGCGCGCTCCTCATGTCGCGGGCCCGCCCCGCCGCCCGCGCCCGCACCCCGCCGCAAGGCGCTCTCACCACCTCTACATGGTATTCATTAATTTTATATTAAAGTACTCAACAATTTATAAAAATATGTATTTCTGCCGCTGTGATAAAATAAGAAACTTCATGTACACGTATATTTTTTTCATGGAGTATAATGATAAATTAATTAGCCGCGTGAAAGATCAGTGTACGATACACTAATTAATTTTATTTACAAAGTATTCTTATTATGCCTAAGTTTCAAAGAAATTTAATTATGGCAGAGTGGTTCGCTTGGTCCGCCAAATTCAAATATTAATTGGTTTTTTGCAGTATGTAGGTAGGTCTATAATACATTGCGGGTTCAAGTCAATACTATTTGCGGCGGTAGCTATCGCTACAATATTCACCTTTATACTAGAATTTAATATAAGGCTGTAATTGATTTTAAAAATAATTACATAACTCCGCCGCGCCGATCCCAATTACAAATCAATTTCCTTAATAGAGTTATTGTTTTAATAAGATCAATAGCACTTTTGAATGGTCAAAATTAGTTGCACGGTTACAAAAAGTAGGTCTTATAGAGACACTCCTTTTAGAAAAAATATTATTACCTACCTACAGTGTTATTCTTGGTTTACAATTGTGTTCTGAATAGTTCACGAGAACAATGCAGTTTGATGTGTACAACAATAATGAATCCAGTATTATAATTAAACAGATAAGATTGCTATTGACATTAAGCACCGACCAGCCCCGACAGACAGCATCCGTTCACGAGCAAGACTTGCGCCGTATACTCAACCATGTTGTAGGGAATAAAACGACCCGTCATGTAACGCCACCATCAGCATGATATATTAGTGAGCATGTCAAGCTAAGATAAAAATTTGATATTACTTGTATGGATCTTATGTCAAAATACTTTCTCCAGGAAGCAAATCTACTGACTATTTGTTAAGCTACATCTAACTTAAGCACGCTTACATAAAAGATACCTATTCACTCGTGACTTGAAGACCCCTAAATTGTACACGTCAGGAAATACAGACTCGGGCAGCTGATTCCATTCAGTGTATGGGTTGATGATGATTACCTACATAGCGAGCCTCTATTTTATCTCCCCTTAACGGTATTGTAAAGTAATATATATGATTTTTGTGTCATAGTAATTTACAGTGGACACGAAATGAAGAAGATATTCTGTAGAGAGACTTGCATATCTATAATGTGACCCATAATATACTCGTATTTACAAATACCATATAAACGACGTTACCGTAAAGACGTAAATTCTGAATGTGAAGGCAAAATTCGTCATGGTGGGTGGGACTCGCGGTGGCATAGTCATAGCGTCTGGTGTATCTAACCAGAAGACGCAGGTTCGAATCCTGTCCGCGGTCGTATTTTTCCTTCGCTAAATAACTTTAAATACCATATAACTCAATTAAAACCCAAACGAGAAAAGAGTTCCTGGTGGATCCTTGACGAATGTAAGATTTTCAGTGGATACCACACTAGGCAAACCTGATTGTTTATACCGTTAATTGAATTGCCTTTATTCGCCTTCTGTTTTTATTATTATCATCAACCCTTTTACTAACCCACTGCTGACCCCGGGTTTTCTCTCAGAATGAGAAGGATTAAGCTATCATACAATATATATACATATAATATATAATCAAAATCAGAATAGGCAACGATGAAAAATATAACTATTATTTCATGAATCTCTCTCTGCCTTGTTAATTTAAATACGATTTTAAAGAAATAGACATTCAAGATGCGTATTTCTAGAATACCTAATGATATTGAATACGGTTAGCACAATTACCTACAAGTCAGTATCGAGGTTTATGTAAAGCTATCAAATTTCCCACCGTATCAATCCAGCAGTCAGGGTGACTCCTATCGAATGGCATTCAAATGCATTCAATCTGAATTGTTCTCAATACGGAATGTGGCACGTCTTTCAATTTGAATCACATTGGAAATTCATTACCACATGGACTGTTTAAATTGAACAGCGATTTGGAAATAATGATTTGGAACCTTATTTTTTTTGCTTTAACGGAAATCGACGGGATATCTAAATTATAGCACAGATTAAATTATTGATTTTATAGTACCTGATATATTATTTGTCTCATTTGTGGAACATTGTATTTCATTAGCATTTTAATATATACCGAAACTAAAAATATTGATTAAATTTACAATCTTTCAGAAGTCGCGTAACTTAACTACCAAAGAAACCGTAATAATGAAATATCTACGTAACGTCCAACTTCAACGTTTTTTTCGAGCCTTACCGATCTCTGGTATAAGTATTTAATAATCGCTAATCTTAACCCAATTACAGTTGTATTTATTATACTAAATAGATTATAGTATTGCAATCATGTAGGTACCTACTATTTAAAAACCGCCTAAATAAACGAGTCGTAGGTAATAATTATGAAGCCTATAATTACCACTGTAATTATTACCGTAAGCTGAGTAAAAAAAAATAATAATATATAGGTAAAAGAAGTACCTACCTTCTTATTAATTACCATCGGTACTCCCCGAAGGATACAGTGTACTTATCATACTCACTGCTAGCCATTTACCTATATTTTTAATTAAAATAAAATGTAGGTGTGATCTTTATAAGACTTAAACAGCCACCAATCAAAACTCCCAAAGTTTGAAAAACCTATGATAACACTTATCTCTGTTAAAGTTGTGGCGAATTTTACGGATTCCATGGCCATGACTATACGCATGTGAAGATAAAGTGTAGTTTTTAGTCGGTCTGAGACCGACATACAATGGATCGTCTGCCACCTGTGTGGCAGCCCCATGAGGATGTTCCGTGATAAGTATAAAAAAAGATAACTTACACTTACACTTATCTGAGAATTAAACTTCATCAACATTGTGACAGATAAATCAATAAGGCAGTTTAGCACCCACCAGGTCAGGTAGTGAAAGGTCAGAGAGGATAATACCACAAACATTTCGTTTGACGACTCGCAGACGAGTTTGTGTGCACAATTTTGTGTTATTAGCAATCTGTCACTCTTCTCATAATCCCATAATCCCCCTTTGCGGTAGCAACGTACGGTGAATCGATGACCCTACTGGATAAAACCACAAAAGAGTAGGTACTCATATGAATATTTGACGGTTATATAATATTATATTATTTATTATGGACCAAACTTGTTCAGGCATTAGTAATTACCTCTTGTGGCTTACGATAAGAACAGACATTTACAATCAGGAAGTGCCAGCAAATTCGTTGATGGAGGTTTGATAAAGGTTTCTATAATTAAAACGGCTCCGCATTGAGCATTATGTAATCAGGGATTTGTTTAAACATTTCGTACCTCAGCACAAGTAAAGCAGCTGGGAATACGATTAAGGTAGACGCAACATGTAGGCTTAACTGTATTGCACCTATAGATGAACAGGAAAATCCACAAATCCGCTTAGGGCCACCCACTGTGTACCTACCGACCAAAACGTACAAATACATTGTGTACTCTCGTCACACCATTATCTACGCAATCATTCTACATTTCCACAAACACAACATAGAAATACCAGTGCAAAATTTAAGTGATTAGTTTATAATTTTAGAATTAATTAATTAATATACATTTTATAGGATTAATACCTAATTCATACTCATTCGAAATAAATATTCTTCAGAAATTCATAGGTGCAATAATTTACTGGAGTAACACAGAAATCTGTGTATTTATTGATTGTAATACCTGTACTCAGCAAACATTCGATTATTTAATCAAAAGGCAGAATAAAATTAATTGACGCAGTGTTAATGGCTATGGCGTTGTGTGGCGTGCGCCTAACATGGACTGAACATCGCTACGAACAGCGAGCGTAATGCCCAGGACTTTATACCAGGCGCTTCGACGTCCGTTTCCTGAGTTGAAATATATGCTGCTTATGTTCTTATCCCCTGTGATAGATGAGCTGACAGCGAAAAGGGAAAATATCCGCGAAGAATCAGAAACGGCCGTGGTCTCTCTGTGAAATAATGAAAAACCAGCTAACATTTTCCTCGGCTTCGTGGCGTTGAGCTTCTTAAGAAGATAAAAGCCATTATAGTGTTAAACGATTAATTATGTTACAGTGTCTAGTACTATCGGCAATAGCCGTGCTTACAACCAATATTGATGCACAAACGGTGGTGTTAGTTTTTGTAGTGTTATAAAAATGACAAAGTAGAAAACGATGTTTCAAATTCGACATTCAATTCAGGTTCTATAAAAATGGATATAATGACCAGTCGCCACTCAACGAGTGGCAGCGATTATAATTATCAATCTGTTACAATACGATATCAATAGCCGATGATCTCATAGACAGTATCTCATAGACAATTATTATATATGTGTACAAAAAGTCCTCTTTTTGTACACATATATAATAATTGTCCTATGCTCCCAGCAAGAAGTCGTGCAACAAGTAAAGGAAAGGAATCTCAAATAGGTAGGTACGTAACTATGTTAAAGTGGCATGGAACTGCGCCGAGAAGTTATGGAAGTTCAGTAAATGTATCGCTTTGTAAATAAAAAAGTAACTTGAAAATAGATCTCAGTACTTTCACTATATAATGGTAATTTAAACATAACATACCATCAAGCCCGTTCTCCCAGAAGGGTTAGGCTGAGGTGTACTATTTGTATGACTACACCCACATGATATGTTTTATATGCTACTGAGATTTCATAGAAAACCCCAATAACACTTTCCTCGACCTGGGAATCAAAACCAGGAGCTCTAGTGTAGCAGTCGAACTTAGGACCACTAGGCTAATGAGGCAGCTATCTACATCTATTTAAATTGCCCTTGGATAATAGGTACAACGGTAAAATGATATCAAATAAAGTGACATTTGTATGAATTAATAATGTGATGCGGGCAGAACTCGAACTAAAAGCTGCAAACCCTTGTCAATCATGTGCTGATAGAATTGTTTCTCATCTATACTATTATAAAACTGTAAGAAAGCTGTGTCTGTACATTGAAGACATTTAAAAAAACAAGTGGTTTAGACTATAAACAATAAACATAATCAAATTGTGATTATTACTGTACCATACCTATATTATTTAAATAACTGTCCGATTCTTGAGGTAACGAGATTCGATTCGACCTTTTTTAAAAAAAAGTAAAAAAGATACCTACTCTGAATATTATTTAATAAAATGAGAAAACTTTAATGGAAGTAGGGGTAATCGTCACAGGTGCTAAACATAATATTACCGATTTAAATTTGAGCGGAATTGGGGTAATTTGGGCACAAAAACAGTATCTAATTTTAACATTGGGATACCTATTTGCCCTTTTCGAATCGAGCTGCGTTCTTTTAACATAGTTTCGACTAGGTGTTTCCTGTGGTTTCACTCGCATCTCAAAGGACTGGCTACATAGGCTATTAGACCAAGGTCTAATCTAGGTATATCTGTACCAAATTTCATCGAAATCGTTAAATGTAAAAGCGTAACAAACAGAATTACTTTCGCAGTAATAATATTATTATTATATAATAGGGATAAGTAAGGATTAGGCAGCCGTGTCTATAAGTCTACACGCAGCTTTTATTCCATACAAACAGTCGTCACCTTATTTATATGTTTTCATAATCACATTTTCTCGTTTATGGCGTGGAAAGAGGTTAGCTTCTAGATTCTAGGCACGTCTAGTAATAACGACTGGATTTTAAGATTACATTGGCATTAGTTCGTCGTAGTGGCGTAATTGTTCCCGAGAGGGCTTGTCTATTCCTTTTAACGCAAAAAATAC
The DNA here is from genome assembly GCA_964056405.1 of Acronicta alni. Lineage (NCBI taxonomy): Eukaryota > Metazoa > Arthropoda > Insecta > Lepidoptera > Noctuidae > Acronicta > Acronicta alni. The sequence goes on from OZ043921.1 coordinate 9,408,080, forward strand.
TTAAGTAAACTTTTAAAATAAATAAAAAAAACTTAACCATTAGGTTAAGTTTTTTTTATTTATTTTAAAAGTTTTTAACCAAACGTGTAACCAAATAAATAAAATAAGTCGTTTCCTAAGCCCGCTTTGAGACCTCATTAATAATAATTACCGTCACATATTTAATTAGTTGACATTGGGCTATATGGGTACATGGTTGACGTTATAAGAAATTAATGTTACGATAATTAATTGAGCAAGTTAACGTCGCTATGCAGTATTAAACTTACAAGTATGTTATATAAATGAAAACAGCGTAGAAAACAGTAATTGTTAATTAATAGTGTTGTATTTCCACTAAGAGAATGATTTACTTCACTATAACTGATAATTTAATGTATAATACATCCCTGTGTTAATAAAATATGCCTAATCAGCTTTTGTTAGCCTTTCATCCCAAAGGTTTCAGATATTACCTCTGCGTTGGGACTAATAGGGACATCCCCTGGGATCTCACTGTGATGTTATTTATGTGTGTAATTATGAATGAGCGTGCGCGAACCAGCTTGGTAACTTAATGCCTCATTATGTAGCTGCGAAAGGGGTGAAAAGAGGAGGGAACAACAACCCCGCTCCCGAAACGTCTACCTCACTGGCGAGCATTGCACTCTATATATTTGTCTCCTGATGACGTTTGTGGTTCGAGTGTTGGACTGCTGAGCAAGAGGCCGTCGGGTTCGATTCCCACAGGATACTTATATTTATGTGATGAACGTAAGTGTTTCTGTTTCTTATGTATTATAGTATATGTATTTACAAAAAAATGTATACATGCATTGTCTAGTACCCATAGCACAAGCTCTGTTTAGTTTGGGACTAGATGGTGCTGTGTAAAATGTCCCAAAATATTTATTTATTATTATATCAATATAATTATGATATGTGGCGGGTGGAAATCGAACCCACGATATCGGCGCAGCCCTGGCGAGGTCACCACAACCTAAATATGTATATTCCAAACAAAATAAATACCTATATAAAATCACTAGAGTTTAAAGAACTAGTTCTGCAGTCAACAATCGCTTGCATAGAGTAGTGGCTACGTATACAGCTAGCTCTCTGCGATCTCACTATTCACATAGTTCTTGAGTTAAAATAATTAGAGAGGGGATGATAAATAGAGGTGCCTAGACTGTTCTTGATCAATCAAGAATTTTCAAAGCCTAAAATCTAGGTACATCAACGTTCAAAGAACTTTAAGGAACAAAATTCATGCTTTAAAACTTCTATCAAGCTCTGGAGTGAATCGCCGGGCATATTCCACTCCAAAGTTATATTCAAAGCTTACAATAAAATGCATAAATACCAGGTAGGATTGTATAGAGATGTTTCCTAACCATGATAACCTGTTAACCTAAGGCTGAGCGACACGCGGACCTGCCAAAGTTTTGAGGAGACTAATGAAGCGCCACTTCACCTTTTGGAAACACCATTTAAGCCAGATTAAGCACCCCCCGCCCCCCTAAGCATATCCTGTAGTTTAAAAAAGCTGCAAGGTTTAGCGGTCAACTAAGAACAGAGTGATACTATAAAATTGCCAATAAATAGAATATAATTTATCATTAGTCTAGAAGTACTGAATTTCATTTCCTGGTCGAAAAAGTTTTGTTGTATTTTAATGAAATTTTCAATAGCAGTTCGTAGTTTGGATTTATGCCCAGTCAATGCCAATAGGCCCGACCCCTATCACACGGGCCCTAAAAGCGAAACAGCGAAATGTGAGTGTTTATAGGAATACAAGTACGATACATGTTATGTTATTAAGTAAGTATGTAGGTATGTCAAAAGTTCCGAAACGGGGAATGTGCAATATAAATATTTTGTTAGCAGCTGAGTATCTGTAAACTTCAAATTTTTAAGACTAATGGTGCAAAGTATTACAGTGTGCTAGGTTAATATAACAAATACTTTAGTCTCGAATGAGGAAAATTGTCGGCGCCCAAGTTTCATTACTCACTCCTTACGTGAAAGAGGTTAATAAAACGCGTTTTTACGTATTCACCTCCTTTTTGACGCTGAAAGTAAATTATGAGCGTAATATTAGAAGGTGGAGGATAACTTTGATAAGGTCGGAGCAAATCCCAAGTGACATACTAATGGCTTTCGCTAGAGTAAACATAAAAAGAATAATCCTAAAAACCCCGAAAAAAAGGAAATTGCTTTAAGCATATGTTTATCACCCATACCCGCTGTGTGACTCATATAATATAATATACTGGTCAGTAATATACTACATTTTTGGTTTAGTATATTAGATATTATTTATGTCAAAACATCAAGAAATTTAATAATACATTAGAATCTTTTACATACATACTCTCACACGTTTTTCCCATAGGGGTAGGCAGAAACTAAAGAACGCCACATGCTACGATTATTGCGTACTTCTTGTGCTTCGACCATATTCATACATCTTGTCATATACACCTGACCTTTTTGAAGAACCCCACCAATAAGTTCAGCGTAAGTTTTTCTAGTGCGTCCTCTCTCAGCGGTTCCACTGACATTCGCCATATAAATTCGTTTTGTTAGTCGCCTTTCATTCATTCTCCACATGCCCAAATCATTCCATCTCCATATCATACCCATCTCAGCATATTCTTCTCAATTCTCGTCACTACATCGTCTTTGAAACCGCAACGTCCCCTTATCACACTATTTCTCAATCTGTCATTCCGAGTTACACCGCACATACTTCGCAAGGAACGCATTTAGAATATTTTATTAATAGAAACAAAACAACTGTTGATGCAATCATTCTTTAATAAGTAAATATTTTTTCAATTTTTCCCTAAAATACCCTAAATTAAAGGTAAAAGTACGAGCTCCGAGTATCTTAAACTGTAATACTTATTTAAGTTACCAAATATATGTAGTATAAAAATCTAAACAGGTACTTCACAATTGCCACTCAATCAACATAATTTTCGTTGTTGTATTTACAACGCATAAAATTATATTCGGTAATTGAGTTACCGTATAATAAACCGGGTGGTACCGCGGCGGTATATTTTCTGGAGGGGAGCCTGGGGCGCTCCGTGTTAACTGAAGGAGGTGTACAGAGTTACTGGGAGGCTTCTTCAGCCTGCAGCGATGCCCTCCTCGTTGCTTTCATGTCCGCATGAGTAAAGCGAAATTATATTCAGTATCTATAACTATATTACATAAAAAAGCGAGATACCTCACTCAAGAGATCACTCACTGAATAATCACGAAATCTCAAAAAGTAGAAAGCCTACAAACAGTCCAAAACTTGTCGAGACTTTTTTTATTATGAAAGTAAGGTTAATAATAACTATAGATATAATATTCTGTAAATCATCATCAGCCTATAGTTGTCCCCTGTTGGGTGCAGGAAGATGCCTGCACGCAGCAGTAATAGAGAATCCAATCTTAGAGTTTCCTTACCCAGTCACTGCAAGTCGCAGACAGTATTCCACTCGGCCCATGCGATTTACATTACACGCGGTCCCTATTCAAGAACTCGTTCACTGAAATCCTTGAACATAATGTACAGACGCCAGCAAGTCAACCTATCCAAAACTGTCAAATTTTCCCAATTGAATATGACCCTTATTGTTTTGTATTAAAGTTAAAAATCAATCAAAGAAATTTGACAGATTGTGGTAGCTTGATGTGCTGGCCTCTGTACTTAGCCTAATTAATTTCAATATACTTTTTATACATTGATTGTATTAATATTGTATGTTTTAGTACAACAAAGTAAACACGTACCTATGTGGTTAGTCGCGTGCTGTCATACTATTAATTCAAGCCATACTTTTTTATGCATGACACGTAATAATTAAGTACAGCAGTCCCTTCTACACTTTAATATATATGTACATACTATACTTACTAATATAGTATACATCTGTTGAGGAGTAAGTACCTATTTTATTCAGTCATAAACACCTCTACAAAATATAACGAAGCTTAGTTTTACAAAGTAGTACTTATTATATTATTACAGTTTCTCTGAACTCCACGCTAGGATTTCTTGTGCCTTGGGGTTCAGTGTCTTTCCAAGTTAAAATTTTTAGATATCAATAAAATCTAAAGTATAAGAGCTATGTAATTGAAACTTTATATGTTTAAAAAGTTCTAGTATTGACATCATATCCTATTTTTTTTATTTTGGTATTTGGGACAATCCAAACCCAATTTACGTTAAAAAAAACGACGAAGCGCTTCGAGAAAAGGTAGTGCAATTGCGCTTCACTTGGCTCGTCTTGGCGGGAGCACTACCGTGTCCCCAGATATTCAGCCACATCTGGTTAAACTGGAAGCCAACCGCAACATAATTGGAAAAAGGCTCGGCAGATGATGTGTGTGTGTATAGTTTTTTTTTTGCATATATGTTATTGTGCTTTTAACTAACCATTATTTTGAACATTGGGTTTTTACAACAAAAGTAGGTCCAGAGGCCAGCATATCAAGCTACCCCAATCTGTCAAATTTCTTTGATAGATTTTCAACTTTCATACGATGTTCAAGTTCAATTGGGAAATTTTGACAGTTGATCTGCTGGTAATAGGTATTATTTATTGTCTTGTTTTCATTAAAAATCTTTGAAATAGGGTTCAAGAAATAAAGAAGATCTGCGTGCAAAGAAAGAATGTACTCTCGGGCGATACCACCTCATGGTTCTATGAGTAGTACGAGCTAGGTACTTTGCATATTTGTGAATGCAGTAATGCTGATGCAGCAAACAGCTTTCGCACACGGAGAAGGTTGCACCCGGAGTACAGTATCAGTTGAATAGCGTCAAGGCTTTTTGAGAACTATTTTTAATATAGCACGTTGTGCTCGTTCTAACTTTAGTACTTATCAAAATCTTGCTAGCTGTTCCTGAAACTGACACACTAAGTTAATATTGACTGGCATAGATTGAAGTAGCATTTCGAATGGAGCAATGTGTGTCATACAATAAGCTACCAGTACTTAAATTACTATGACCAATCGGTAACTATAAAGTAATATCTTATATCATCATCATCAACACATATACTGTCCCACTGCTGGGCGCGGGACTCCTCTCAGATTGAGAGGGATTAAGATATAGTCCACCACAGACTTGTAAATATAAGTTTACAAAAAAAATATGTTATTTTTTAGATAACATAAAATAATATGTAAACAGGTAGGTACAATAATGGACTGAATTGTTAGAGTAAGATTTCAAGAAATACAAATACAACATTAGCTCCGGGCTAATAATTTTATCAAACAAACAGATAAATAAAATAATGAATAATATTTACTTGTTTGGTTAACATTGTCTTAAAACTGCTACAATCAATTCGAGTAAAAAATTTGCAGACATTACAAAAATACAAGCCAACTGAATATTTCTAAGTCGGTTCAAAGTTTCAGAGTATCTAAAGTACTTAATAGTAGCTACGTAAAACAAAAATGCGGCGAACGGGCAATATAATATCTCGAATTCAAACAAAAGTGCCAACTGAAAAGCATTATGTTACGGCTAACTGACACTGAGTATAATATACTATATCATACAAATATACATATTTTATGAGTTTATGAAATATCGTCACGCGTGTATGTTCCAAAGGTACGTAAATCCGTCGGTCCCGGTTGTCATACAAACAGCTATGACCATCGTTAGTGGTAGTCAGAAGCCCAAAAAGCCTGACAACCAGTCTATCCTCAGGGCATCAGTATTACCCAAAAATAGGGTTGGTAAGGTCTGATGGCAGTCGCTTCGTGTAAAATAGTGATATTCAGTCGCATCTATACAGACTGAGAGCCGACCCTAATATACATTGGGAAATGGCTCAGAGAAAGAAAGTGTATGTTCGAAAGGTGTACTGATGTACATGCATCTACAGTTCGCCAAATGATTTTAAGTACGGATAAACTCAGAGCTGTTACTGAGAATTTAAAAGAAACACCTAATCTCTACACAGAAAATCGAAGTCAGGACCTCACGCTCAGGAAGTCAGCATTGGTATTCGATCCAATAAAATTATATAAAAATTACAGAGAAATACGGACGTAATACAAATTTTAATGAATGAATGAATCTCTTCCTGCCGCGTATTAGGGATTTTACTGCACATTTACATTCTCCGTGCGATTTCGTTAAGTAGAAATATGGGTACAAACTCAGTTGTTTCGAATGAATTCTTTTGCAGGAGAATTTCAGTCATGAAGCTTTAAAAAGATCCTCTTGTTTAACGCTAAGCCGCACGTTTATCCCACTCAATTCAATTTTTATTACAGGCTTTTATTATTTTAACAGGTTTTTTTTTAACTTGCAATGTATGTTAGTTCAGGTCACATCTTGCAAGCTGAATTAGAGCTACGTCTTGACATCCGAGTGAGCTGAAATGTTTCTTACACCTTTGTTAAACAAACCAAATCGTGAAAAACAGTTGTTCCCTATCATTTTCCTTTCCTGTTCACTCAACTCAACAAAATATATCCAAACAAATATATATCTGTAGGTATCTTGAAAGTAGATCTAATTAGAAAAAGTATTTTTCTATAAAGTAAATCTACACACGAAAATCTCGCAACAAGCTTTTTATTATATTTATACAATTGTATAATGTAACAAAATTATAGGTTTTATAAATCAAACCAGTTAAAAGTTAATATACCTAAAAGCTTGTTTTAAAAAAAAAATTTCAGTAGTGATCACAAAGTGTAGGTTTATTACTAGTGTGAGTCCATTGCAATAGTAATAATAAGTAAATAGCACACCAAATGCTCAGATTAATCATCTAAAGCATAATATCACATAGTTCCTGTTTTCTATAATAGGTACATAGTTTCTTAAATAAACGTTAGTGATGCAACAATATGTATGGGTATTCGTCGAATAGGACCCAATTTGGTATATACCAATACCTACTCATATTCGCCGAATATCTCGGATCTTTCTAGTATTCGGCGAATATGAGTATTATAATTATAAGAGTTGGTATAATTTGAGGTCGAACTTCGTATTATTTTAATCCACTGGGAACATCATTCTCTTATTACCTGACCCAAGATTACAATTCAACTCAACCTTTTTTCTTCTTGTTAATAGAAAAGTTAATTCCGCTCTGAAAACAAAACAAATGAAAACCAATATCTCTGTACCTCCGATTATAAATGTACAATCTTATACATAGTAAATTAAAGTCTTTTATAACCAAAAAGTATGGAAATGTTACGTTTTTTTCTCAGACTCGTGGTATGAAATTGGGATTCTTCTTCTTAGTCGCTACACTGTTGACAACTCTGGCAACAGTGTCCATCACGACCACTCGGTCGTGGTCGTCACATCTGGGGCGGTGGTACGCTTCACAATCCGTCGCCATACCTCTATTGGACTATCGAACAATAACAATATCGTGTGCGTGACCTTTTCCATATTACGAGTCGAATGAGATACTATATCAAATTTCGAATCATTGTACTAGGTAGTGTGATTCAATTAATGAGTGAGCGTGTTTGTTTGATATGAATTCTCAGACATAAAAGTAGATTATCTTTATTGACTACCATACACTTCACTTCAATATGAGTAAATTCATGTGACTAATGACACTGACACTATAAAACGAATCTTGGAAACTTTTCTGATGTAGCGTAGAAGAACCATTGTTCAAAATGATTTCGAAAAGCATAAATTGCTAGGTTTAAGACAAACAGTGTTTTACATTGCATACCTTGACTTGTTTGTGGTAAGTCAGTAAAATTAAGTACTAAGTACTATAAAGCATTGCAGTGACCCATAATAAATATTTGGGACATTTTTTTACACAGCACCATCTAGTCCCAAACTAAGCAGAGCTTGTACTATGGATACTAGACAATGGATATAATACTTATATACTTTTTTTTTGTAAATACATACTTATAATACATAAGAAACACCCAGACAAACACAAATACTCATGTTTTACCCACACAAATATTGATGTCCTGTGGGAATCGAACCCACGACCCCATGATCAGCAGTCGATCCACTAGACCACAGACGTCGTCATGTACTTGTGGTGCACTAATTACGCTCTTTTATGGAACTTTAGCTTTAAGTTAGCATATTTTTTCATTACTCCAATATAATGAAGGTTTACTGAAAATATAATGAAACGTTAATATAAGTAAGCGGTGTAACTGTGTGAGGTATTTCGCCCTGTTCCAGTTGAAGATGCAAAATTTAATAGGTTTGCGATTCATATTGTAAGAAGCAGTTGAAGCGCTCCATTGTTTCGACAGAACAGTACCTACACAAAGCATGTACCGTGCATCAATTGAACAAAACGTGTCTCCTGAATAGCATCTCATTCAAAATTCATAGGACGTTCCTCTTTGTACATTTAAAATATTATCTCAATAATAAAAATAAAAAATTAAAATTATCAAGTTCCTGAATTTATACAAAAGTCTGTAGGGCCACAAAATCACGCGCATTTACAAGGAAACTTAAAAAGAAACCTTATAGAAATAGCGACACCACTTTGTAATACACTAAAAAGAAATACAATATCCAAAGGTATACCATTCAAATTCATGCGTGCGTGCTCCCATATCTTTTACAAACGTATTTACAAATCTCAATATATTTACTTTAAACGGAGGAGGAATTGAGGAAACTATTGATAGAAACCCCCCAGGGTACATAATGCTTCTAATACAAAATGAACGAATCCAACTATCCTAGAAAAGGTTTTAAAAGCGTTGAAAAGAATTTATTACTCTCTTTAGGAACGTGGAGATTGTACGGAGTGTATTTGAGGTCGCTAGCACAAAGCGCTAGCTAAATATTAGATCTCAGTGTTATCAAGTAGCTTTCTAAGCTAGCTCCCCTGAACAAACGTGAAGTGCTGTCAGCCAGTGGTGCATGCTACCTGATACCGGCGCCGCCGCAAGCATCGTGGTCACGTGAATAATACAGAGCCGAGCCAACTTGCATTTGCTTACGAGTGCAAGGCAAATATTCCTAGACCTAAATCAGGATTAAAATGAACACTTTTAGATATCACCTTGAAAGCATTTGGAACCAGATAAGTATTAAAGTATACTTGGAAAATACAACGTTTTAAAAGCTTTATTACGCAGGTAATATTTGTGTCTGCATCGACATATGAAGCACCTAACAGACTAGAGGAGCGTAATGGAACAACCTACTATAGAATACCACCTCCCTACCTATGAAATACATTGATATTTTTGTGTGTAAATCATATCTCTTTTCTCTTGTTTTTGTTGATAAAATATCCGAATAATAACACGTAGTCCATAAAGTTTTGGGCTTTGACCTAAATTATAAATGAGAAAGATAAAACATGGTTGTGCGACCTCCCTAATGACACCTACGATATTTATTATATACAAACACGTACCTTTGAAAAGCAATTACGAAAAAATACTACTAATGAAAAGCAATAAAACAGTGACAAGTACCTACAGTTATAAAGTTGTATAATAAATTACTTAAATATTTAAATTTACAACCTTTAGGGACCTAGAGTAGACATTTTAATAATTTACTATACTTATGTATATTCGTATTAACCTACATATTATACAAAAAATAGATAAAGCCTTCATATGACCTCACAAAACTTAATTAACTCTTTCGTTTAATGATCATCTAGGTTTCGAATAATATCTAAGATCATTAGTATACGGATTTTATTTCAATGTCTAATATTCGCGTTAGAAGCAGTGATAGCCTGCCTAGTGGTATGATCATTGGACTGCCAAGTCAAAAGTCTCGACTTCGAATCCAAGGCACGCACTTCTGACTTTTCGAATTCATGTGCGTATTAATAATTAATTATCACTCGCTTAAACGGTGAAGGAAAACATCGTGAAGAAACCTGCATGCCTTAGAGACTTTCTCAACGGTGTGTGAAGTCTGCCAACCCGCACTAGGCCAGCGTGGTGGACTATAGCCTAATCCCTCTCAATCTGTGAGATGAGACCCGTGCCCAGCAGTGGGACAGTATATGGGTTGATGATGATTCACGTTAGTGTCAGGAATCAATAATCTAAATTATTATTATTTTAGCCTAAAATTGAGCAAAGGCCTCTAAAATAGGTCTTTTTGACCATAGTCACCAATAATGTCGACACCCCAAACTAAACTTATTAAAAATGTCTAAATTAAAACTCGATCTGACGAAGATCTTTGCTTCAATGGCTTTTTGTTTTTAGTTTCTAATTACCAATTTCGTAACCTCTTCTCTCAGTCTCTTGATCAACCTTTACGTATATTATAGCTAGCTACAAAACTTACTCATGTTTTTACAAAAATAAAATCATATCTTATCTTACATTCCACCAGGGGCGTATTTACCCTAGGGCCATCCAGGCGATGGCCCGGGGCGCCAATCCGCCAGGGGCGGTCTGGCCGACCCTGGTTGCATTTTGTTTTGGTTCTGGCGCCATCCGCTACACAAGGTCTTTCTTTTCGTGGCAAGACAGACAAATTTGGAGTAACAAATAATGTCAACTTTATGATACTTAAAGAAGCAATTTCCGAATTTGACTCATTTTTGGCAAAGCATGTAGAAAGTAACTTCAGCAATTGTACCCGAAAGATCTCGCGGAAGATTTACAAAAGGAATGCTCTTTTCAAAAATTTTTTGAAATAGAATGAACAAAATATAAGCTTGAGAAAGTAATAGTTTAGCGATTCTAATTATTGAAGTCGATTTAACAAGACATATTTTTTTATTTAAATCGTTTTTTCATTGACTTCTGGGGCGGCCAAATTTATTGGCCCGGGGCACCAAATTTCAAAATACGCCCCTGCATTCCACACTTGATTTCTACCTGTACCTAAATTACATACTAGGGAGCCTCGAACTTATTTGACACGTAAAGATTGCCCTATATTTCAATGTAGAATTGTTAATTTCCTACAAATGGAGGTTGTTCTAAATTATTGTCCCACACGGACTCGCGTAGCTCAAAAATATACACAATAATTCAACCATTCTACGTAGAGCCTGGATACCTAGCTAACATTATATAAGTAAAATAAGATTCTATTATTTGCTGTTCCATAATTGATATTACAAAATAATTAATTAATGAACACTGTACAATGGTCCCACTAATTACTAAAAGAACCTCTAAACGCACCTACTGCTAGCTCTGTTATCGATTGCATTAGCGAAAGCCGTAAAATGCCTTTGTAAAAGTAACTTTATTTTGTTGTTGTTTTTTTTATTGTGTAGAGACACATACATATATCTCCATGCAGATACTATAAGTAATTTTAATGCTGCTTTTATAGTTAAGTGGCTGACTACCCTCAGTACGTTTCCCCACTTTTATGTTACAGCCATATTTCTCTTAAAGCCGGTTTGCAGTAATATACAACAGAAATAAAAAACTTATAAAACATTTGGAAATATTATTATCAAATCGTAAAAGAATAATAAATAACCAGTAAATTCAAACTCAGCATATCGGTATTGCCCAGGAAATGGGTTGCGGAGGTCTGATGGCACTGTCGCATACTTCGTGTAAAATACTGATATTCAGCCGCATTTTTTTAAACTGGAAGCCGACCCTAACATAGTTGGGAACGGCTAGGAAGATGATGAAGATGAAAGTAGTATCGAGATATAATATTTTTTCTGCAAAAAGTTAAGAAAATAGTATCTAAGTACAGAGGCCAGCACATTAAGCTACCCCAATCTGTCAAATTTCTTTGATAGATTTTCAACTTTAAGCCAGCAATAAGCTTCATTTTCAATTGAGAAAATTTGACAGTTTTGGATATATTCGGTTTTAGAATCGTTGGGTTCGGAGTATACACATCACATCATCATGGGCGATTTTAACACTAACCTCCTTTCTCTTAACTCCCCTCGTGCCACTAAATTCCTGCACCTCATTGAGTCGGCTAGCCTCCATGTCTTGCCCCTCCAAGCCACTCACCACAATACTATGGGCGAAGACACATGGCTCGACTTAATCCTCACCTCCAATCCATCCCTCGTTTCCTCTCATGGGCAGCTTGCTGCTCCTGGATTTTCCCATCATGACCTCATTTTCCTGTCCTATGTCCTAAAACCTCCTAAGCCTAAGCCTAAGGTTTTGTACAGGCGTTGTTTTGCACGAATGGATGTTCAAAAGCTACATCATGACGCGTCGGCTATTGATTGGCAGACGTTGATGGAGGCCACCACGATCGACGACAAGGTACGTATTTTTAACCAGGTGGTGACGAACCTCTTTGACACTCATGCTCCAATAAAAAAGGTCAAGCTAAAACGGCCACCTGCGCCCTGGATGACGAGGGGTATTCTGATGGCAATGAGACGGAGGGATCGTGCTTTTCGGAAATATAGAAAAGATCGTGTCGAGGACAACTGGATCCTCTTCAAGGCTGCTAGGAATCGGTGTAATCAAATGATACGTAACGCCAAACGCCGCCATATTCTAGATAACATCTCTTCGTCTTCTTCTGTCGATATTTGGAAATTCTTAGGAACTCTAGGTATCGGCAAAGCGCGACATTTAGATCTTCCGAATTCCATTGGCTTAGACGATCTCAACAACCATTTCTCCACTTCTTTTCCTTTAGATCCTCTAACCAAAAGCCAAACCATTAATTTCGTTGCTGGTCTAGCGCATCCCAATATAAACCCTTTTCACTTTTCTCCAGTTCATTCGGGTGAGATTAAGAAAATAATCCTTTATATAAAGTCGAAAGCTGTGGGCTGTGACAATATCAGTAGGAGTATGATAACTACAATTTTGGACTATCTTCTTCCTACCATCACACATATCATAAATTTCTCTCTTGATACCAGCTCTTTTCCATCCGCGTGGTGTAAAGCCCATGTTTTGCCTTTGCCCAAGATTCCAAACCCATCTCTTCCCAGTCACTTCCGTCCAATCTCCATTCTTCCTTTCCTGTCTAAAGTTCTAGAGGCTTGCGTTCAGAAACAATTCTCTCACTTTATTCATGTGAATAATCTCTTAAGTCCTTATCAGTCTGGGTTTAGGCCAGGTCATAGTACCGTGTCTGCACTCCTTAAAGTGACTGGCGATATTAGGGTTGCCATGGAAGACACTAAGGTTACCGTATTGGTATTGGTTGACTTCTCCAATGCTTTTAATACCGTCAGTCACGATATCCTTTTGTCCATCCTGTCCCATCTTAAGATATCTCCCGAAGTACTGGAATGGTTTTCCTCTTATCTTCGGGAACGCCAGCAATCAGTCCACGTAGAGGAATCTTTCTCAACCTGGTGCAATCTGGAAACTGGTGTTCCCCAAGGCGGTATATTATCTCCTCTACTTTTTTCTATTTTTATAAATCTTATTACCCAAAAACTTCAGTGTGCGTATCATCTTTATGCCGATGACCTACAGCTGTACACACAAACTAGAGTGGGAGATTTATCCCACGCGATCGACACCGTGAACCGAGATCTTGACTCTATTAAGGACTGGGCTGATAGGTTTGGTTTGGCGGTGAACCCCAATAAATGTCAAGCCATTATTTTAGGCAGTCACCGTAATATCTGCAAGGTGAGCAGTTGTCATGTTCCACCAATCTTCTTTAATGGTATAACCATACCTATCACACCCAGCGTCAAAGATCTTGGACTACACCTTGATCCCACTCTAAATTGGCAATCCCAAGTTTCAAGCGTTAGCCAAAAAGTGACAGGAACTCTGCGGTCTCTGTACCGCCTGAAAAATTTTCTTCCAGCGCGTACAAAGGCAATGCTTGTCGAGACCTTAATTTTCCCCATAATCGACTATGGCGATGTGTGCTACTTTGACCTGAATGCAGATCAGCTCAACAAATTGGACCGCCTTCTCAACAATTGCATTCGATTCGTATTCAACCTACGTAAATATGACCATGTCTCAGAATATCGAATAAGTTTGAAATGGCTACCTATTCGCCAACGCAGACATTTGAGGGCGCTGACTACTTTGTACTCTTTACTTTTTTCTCCCAATTCTCCATCTTACTTATCTTCTCATTTCCAGTATATTTCATCCTCCCACAATAAACATCTTCGTTCAACTTATAATCGTCTTCTTCAATGTCCTTTTCACCACTCTGACTTTGTACATTCTACCTTTTTCGTCCAATCAGTACTGCTATGGAATGCTCTCCCTCTTGAAATTAGGATGCTAAACAGTCGGCAATCCTTTAAAACCAATGTGCGCAAATACTTGTTCGACAAGACCCTGTTAGATTCATCTAGACTCTAAATTGTATTTTTATTTCTTGTATATATTAATTATATATTGTAAGTATTATATCTATAGATATGTGTGATATATATATATATATATATATATTATTTAATATTGTATATAGATAGATATGTATTTATATATATGTATACTGTACTTATATGTAAGTATACTAAATGTACTTTTATTGTTTAGACAATAAAAGTCGCGTTAAACCTCTCACATCTACCATTGTAGTGCATCTACCATGATCGTCTCTGCACTACCTAAAGGTTGTCTGGTAGAGAATGCCTAAGGCATTAAGACCGCCTTTGTACACTTTTTGTACAATAAGAATAAATAAATAAAATAAATAAATAAATATATTGACCTGCTGGCGTCTGTACATTAATAGAATTTACTAAAATGTAAGCGTTTAGGTACTACAGCTATAATCAAATAGAATTTAATAAAGTGCTGGCAATTCTCCTGCGAGTCTTTTGTGCTCTTACATTTTTCAGATGCTTCGGAACGGGCAAACATGTGGTGTGCCGCGGACTAATATAGTTTAAGATGAACAAATAGTGTGGAGTGCGCATATCAGCGGCTGGTATGCCTTTGTATCGGCACCAAGGCGACCATTGTCTGCTAGCCAACAGCGAGCTCCGCATGCCAGTCGTCATCAAAACTATACTGTGTAGTACCTATACCTATATCCTATTCATTTATCGTAAGACACATTCATGAAGGAGGAGTTTCGGCCGAAAGGTGTATTCTTCCGGCGATTTAGATACCTATTTACCAAAAAAATTACTTCGACCCGTTTTTATTTTTCATAGTCGATTATTAGGTTAATTAATTTGTTAAAATATTTCATGAGCTTTTAGAAATAATAAACAATATCCAAATCGACCCATAAACTTCAGAGATGTGTCAAAAAATGGAAAGCAAGTCTACAAACTACTTAAAACATTAAAAATTGAATAACATTAAAAATATTATAGATAGACCCCTGCTTTTAAAGTAGTTGTTTTAAGTAAAGTACTTGTTTTCGATATTTTTTGAATATTCTAAAAATTACGGGCGATCACATGCCCATAGTCGACATTGTATTTTCTCATTTCTGACTTCACTTAATATATTTAGTTGTATAATTGCTTATTTTTTACTTTAAACCTGAAGTCGGAAATAACGCAATGTACTTATTATTCACAAGTCTATAAAGTAAGACATGTGAACAGTACGGACAATAACAAAATTTCCTGATTCACCTGGAACTAAGATCCGCGTATATGTACCTACGTAACATTTGCGTCATAATCCGCGGATCGCGGATACAGATACAGATCTCACACTCGACTTGAAAAGCTAAATACGGACGTTCACGTCACTTGCCGTATAACAATTGACCTAGAAGCAATAAATAGGTAGACGTAGATATTATTGGAACAAGCTATTTATAACACGAATTGGTAAAACATCTGATAAATGTAACCATAAAGATGCAATTGAATAAACACTACCTACAAGTATAAAACAATATGAAAAATTAGTCATGCGATGGTCTGATTTTCATAAAAGTATATTTTATGCGTTAAGACATAAAAACGTTTTAGAAACTTAGATTTTCTCCTGTATAGTGACTTCGTAAGTGCGTTTACAACAATCAATCTCACTTAAACAAACACTCATACAAATATTTGTTCCGTGTATCGAAACCGCGACCCCTGGCGCGATTATCGAGGCGTTGTAGGTACTCAACTGTCTTTATGATACTTCATAAAATTAGCTGAGAAAAATAAGACCTCTTGATACAACTCGATTCCCACTTTTTCTTTATATAAAGCTATTACATAATATAGTACCTAGCTAGGTGAACAATCATTTATAGAACAACATACTTGCTTGTGGTTATAGAATATTTAGCAATGCTTTCATTAAATTACATTATACATTGATGTTTAATCAATCGCTCGTCTGTACCAATTAAATAATCGTTATGAAGATTACTTATCAAATACATTCAACCATTAAAATACTCTGGCTAATCCCCAACTCAATCACGAAGTTTATGATGATAGCGTTGCCGATACAATCATAACAAGTGATAGACAATTACGATAATGTCTCTCCATTATCTCTGTATCAATCGCATAAATTCTAGAGATAAACATATCAATACATGTACGTATTTATGATAAATCTAACGGAAGCTGTGTTAGTGTCAAATTATTGACATAGGAAGCCAGTAAATAATATCAATAAATAGGTACTATCTATTTGAATAAAATCTTATTATCTTCTATAGATTATACCTACTTGATATTATCGTGATGTACCTAAGCACGGATATAATTTAAGTCACTACCAACACAGTAGGCACCCAAATATTGTCTGATAATATAAAATTAAAGTGGTGTTTCAAAAACCAATTTAAAAGTAATATTATACAATGAATTCATAACTTATGTGAACGCTAAGACGATTTTGTAAAATTCTCACGGGATTGGAAAAAACAATACCATCCCGGGTTACGTATTGCCAGCTAGCATGTAATATCAATCCCGTTATAATTCGTTCCGAATTCATGTCTTTTTATTTTACATATTTAATCGTACATATTATATTTTTTTTTATTTACAAATATCGGTACAATTTTCATTGCGATATACACTAGTGTGACCCCTCTTCGTGTCGATATTCACAATTTAATGGACAAAAGATTCATCGTGCTCACTATAGGGTTGTCGGTGTCGCATGTCGTGCCGTGCAACCGCAGCCATCGCGTGCTGCGCGATGGAATGGAAAATGAAAAGTTCGGACAAAGAGTTCAAATGAATCCTACAAGAAAACTATATAGTAAGCTGTTTTTACTACTTTAACAGCTTTTGAGGTTTTCATTCATACATTTTCACAAAATTATTTATTGTTTCACTTCAATCGTTTAATAAGAACAGTCGTAACTACTTACGATGAAGAAATTTGATAAGTTATCCGGCTACAATTTCTTTTATAAGATCCATCCCTTTATTTCCATACCTATTCAGTTAATTTGTAGAAAATACATTCTAAAAGTTCAAATAACGATATATTGTTATATTTATGGAATTGTGGTACGGCATGATATGGGTGACAATGAACTAAACCAACTAAACAGTAATAACATAGATGGCTATCTGATAAATACGACTGCAAAACAATGAATCATTGAAATCTTATCTTTGATTCTCTCTCTTCACTTTCATTTCTCCTTGTTGCCATGATTTTTAAGGCTAAAGTAACATAAAAATCAATTAGAATATTATCTTTTCTTGGTAGTGTTCTTATTTCAAGTTCAGAATTTGTGTATTGCATAAGTACGACATGATTGCTGTTTGCTTCAGGGAAAAAAACGTATGTTATAAGTGTGTTACCTACTACCTGCTGAGTTATATTTAGTCACGATATATCACAACAACATAATCCCACTGTATCTTTCCACAACAATAGAACAACAGTATCAATGTCTACAGAGAGATATTCGATAGAGACATATATTATGTCGAGAATACCGTGAGACTTGTGAGGACACACGCATGTGGGTAGATTAAAGTGGCTTAAGCTGAGCGTAGCACAACTTATAATTAGACTCTTTAGTCACGCGACTTTGTCTGACTCCTCCAGTGGTACCTACTTCGTGTTAAACAAATGACGGGAAACTTCGCCCCATTTTCTCCCTACTATGCCCGAGAACGTATACAAGTAATGTTTCGCATTCACAATTAAAATTTAGCACGTTAATAATTAATGTAGGTATACTTTCCAGCCCAATTTTAGATGTGGTCTCTTGGTGGAATTATTAATTATCTGGTTGGTAATCCGAAGGTGAATAAGCTTGTCGTTAATTCCTCGAATAAACTAAGCATGCTCACGTTTGTACGCGGACCGTTTCGAAGTGACTGCATACGTTCGCCTATAAGAATGCTCGCTATTGATTTTCCCGATACCCTATTTCCCTAAAATAACTCCATCCTACTTTTTCGCCTCATAAAATCCAACGGTAGGTATACCACGTCTACTTTAACTATTTAAAAGTGTTTTGATGTATTTTAGACAAGTGTATTTTGAATAGTGAACATTACAATGTTTTGTCCACGATATAATAATAAATAATAATAATAGTACATCTTCATAAACATAGTAATGATTACATATTTTGCATGGAAATATAGATTATCTACCTATTTATATGTAGTTTTGTAAGTGAACGTTTATTGTGTTTGATCGAATTGTAGCCGTTTGTTTGTCCTTAGTTATCAGATACACAGGGATCACCTTTGAAGTATAAAATATATCAATGTCATTCAGAAAAATCCCTAGTATTTCTGAATGTAAGAAAAATATAAGATACAAGGAAATTAATGCCCAAGTTACGTAGGTACGCAAGTTTTGTGTCACCATAAAGTGTGTTATGATTGTATTTCTTGTTTATGAGGAACTTTTTTAATAAATTGATGAGAGACCTTGATATGACATGATATTTGGGCAAGAGGTCTTCGAAAACAACTTCATTATAAGAGGAGAACTTGGATTTTTTTTATCTCATTTCCTTTTCCTGAAAACTTTGGTACCTCTTTTATGTAGATAATGTTTTGATAGAATTTCGAATTTAGTATTAGAATTATTAAATAATAGTTTCAGAATTAGCACATTTGATGGCTATCGGTTCTCGGAGAACACGTAAAGTCGATGACTGTCCAGGTTATCATACGAACACCTATGATAATAGTTAGTGGTAGTCACAAGCCCAAAAAGCCCGACAACCAGTCTATCCTCAGGGTATTGGTATTACCCTAAAATTGGGTTGCGAAGGCAATCGCTTCGTTTAAAATACAGATATTCAGCCGCATCTGGTTAGAATGGAAGCCGATCCCAAATAAGTTGGGAAAAGGAGAAAAGAAGAAGATGGCTATCGGTTCTCGTCAATTTCGTTATTAATAACTTCCCGAAAACATCATTTCAATTTTTCTTTGTTTTCTAAAATGGCCTCCTTGACGGTCAAACTCTCAAACCAAAATCTACGTATACAAACAAACACGTAGATTTTGGTTTGACTCAAAACATTTTGATTTACGCAACGGTTTGATAGGTTTGTCAAACATTTACGTGTTTGAACTTTTGAAGTTTCTTTTATGAAAATTAATGTTTTCGGTTGTGTTTTGACGCATTTGTTTGACCACTTCGGAGGCCCTTGAGGCAGCTGTCATGTATAATTAATTTGTTTATGTTCCCGGTTGCATTTCTCCAGTTCTTTTTTTAAACATTTTGATAATTTTGGTAAATTTTTAAAATTTGCACTTGGCAAAATTTACAAAAAAAAATTGCCAAGTTCAACTTTGCTGGAAATAACATGGTTTGATGACGAGGATAAAATATATACCTACTGTAAAATATTTTTAAGAATGGTGCATCCATTACTGTAAAATATTGCTAAAAATAGATGCATCATTCTTAGAAATATCTTAGAATACCTCTAAGTGACGTAGGTATGAAAACTTTTGTGACAAGTAACTTATAGTTTTAAATTGTAAATATGTTGTTGATGTGCCTGCCTTATTTCTTTCATTCATATAATAAATAAATGTCGAAATACTCGGGAGCCGACCCGGTTAAAGATCCGATATACTGTTAGTAACATGCTTTATAACTCGACAGTGCACAATCGTGTACCCAAATTGTATACCTACCTACATATATTTTAAGTTTAAAGAAACATTGATGGGATGTAAGTCATATGAATCCGTGTTTTACATAATCACTATTCCCTATGAGATACAACCCTCTTGTAAAAAGCTTCTCGTTGGTAAATCGGTGAATACGCCAGCGAACGAAATATCCAAAGAACCACCCGTACTTCCAACAGACATTATTTCCACCTTGTTAACTACACACGTACAACTGTCTGACTTCAGACTCATTTTACTTAGAGATTGGAGGACACTGAAGCACAGCGTGGAGCTTTTACACAGTGAATACATAATGGGGCACCTAGTGACGTGCACCTATGTGCACATACATACATAGATACAAAGTCAGACATCATAATTACATCTACTAGAATATAAGTCATAAAGTCTACGGAGAGAGTAAGTCACCCACAAAAAAATTACGGGTATTAAAAAAGAAAGAAAGAAACATTTTACTGTCATAAAAACAGCGACAAGTACAATCAAAAGCCAAAAAATAACAAGAGAAAAAGAAAGATACGACACGTCGCCGGTGTTCATCGCAATAAGGTCCCCACTCGGCATGATACGGCAACGCATTAAATCGCTGCAGCCCTGATTTTCAGTGGGGCCTAGATGACGTGTGACGTCACTCAGCAGTAGCATACAATCTACATAACAAAATTTATCACAGATTCAATATTGAATTTGTATATATATTACCGCTAATACCTACCTAGTTATCATAGGTAAGTGCGGCGGCTTAAGTAGTAGTAGATTTAAGTAAACAAACTTCAAATAGAATTTGTGTTCATGTATAACTTGAAGTACCTAGAAGTTATTTGATGCACGTAGGATAAGTCAAGTTACTACTTACTTACTAAATCAAAGAAAGACTGCTTTGCTTCTGAATATTATTATTTTAAAGTACAGACGCCAGCAGGTCAGGCTATCCAAAACTGTCGAATTATCCCAATTGAAAATGAACCTTACTGTTTTGTATTAATGTTGAAAATCTATCAAAGAAATTTGACACATTGGGGGAGCTTGATATGCTGGCTTGGCTTCTGTACACGCCGTTTGAATGCGCAATGGATTGTTTATGTTGAAAAATTATATACTGCGCAACCAAACAGCCAACTTCAGTCCAGCCAGGTTATGCCGCGCATACGTACCTAAGGCACTCTTCTATAGAACTGCCCTTCTGTTTTGTAACACATGCTTTATCTTGTATACATTAAGTGTGTATTTATTTGATTTTCACAACCGACGTAGGTATTTGCAAATCAAAGTGAATGATGAATGAAATTGTGTCGTGTTTCTTAATTTTAAATCGATAAGTATTTTTATTTGAATGGTTTTCAAAAGAGCTCTCTAACGCTTTTTAAACTAAATAAAACTTTTTACAAATTTTCTTCAATATAATAAGTATCAAAATAACACAAATACCAATAGCAACTTTGATTTATGTGCCCAATAAAGATAAATCACGAGTCTTTAGAAATGAAACGAGTTAGAAAACTGTTTAGATCGCGTGAAATACCTAAAGTACTGATAGAAAGACATTGCTCGTTGATAATATCGTAAATACAGACAGTAAAAAAAAAACCAAATGTTTTTTCTTTTATTATTTTTCATGTTGCAGTATAAAATGTATTACGGCATGCAACGTGCTTCGGGCTGAGTAGCGAAAATAAAGATAAATTGTAATGCAGTCGTGTGTTTACGAGAAACGTACCGAGTTTTACCATAACATTTTTACTTTAGAACATTAGCATCATAAAGAATTGTAAGTCTCGGAGAAAATTTAATGTAGTATGATATATGCGAGTGGCAGGAGTACATATTAATTTCAACTCCCGACGGCACGAATATAACGTGTGCACTTTACGTCAGGGATTGTGTGTAATTGCTCATTTCTTACTACAATTTTTCATCAAAATTACTTACCTATTATCTTTTTGTATTTTCTATGCTAAGATTTTAAAGTTATTTAGCGAAGGAAACTTTCGACCGGGGACAGGATTCGAACCTGCGTCTTCTGATTAGGTACTCCAGACGCTATGACCACTGAGACACCGGGAGTCCCATCCACCATGTCGAAATTTGCCTTCCCACTCAAAATTTTTATCTTTATGTTGACGTCTGTTTTTGCAAAGCAAGTGTATTTGCTTCTCAACCGACATGACTTACTTTACAGTTAGTTCAACGTCAAATGATGCCACCTTACATATACATAGTTAGTAGGTAAGGTGGCATCATTTATAATAATAAAGTCAATTCTAAACGTGAAGATAAATTTCGTAATTTTTTACTAAAATGATGATGATGACCTATAGACTGAATTCTGTCACAGCGACTAATTCAACCCCGTGTAGAATAATTGTCGCTGGCTGATGATATGACTGCAATATAAAAAAGATACTTAATATATTTTTTATATAATTATGCCGTCTATAAAAATAGGCACTGCTAGGCACTTTTAAAGAACTATATATATTAAATACGTACAGTCAACAAAAGAGTTAACTATACAGATAGCAAACGAAATTTTTATTTTTATACAGATTTCGACATAAATAATTACGCGCCAAAGGGTTAGGTATGTAACTGCTTACAATACCTACGTTTTGACACATATTGCGTGATACATTATTACACTATCTTTATCAAAATACAGTTTGTTAATTAGCTGCCTGTATACCTAACTCTTTTGTTGACCGTACTAGTCCTAGCTCTTTGTGAGCTCCGAGTTTTTTGAATATTGGATGTGTTTGCATATTTATGACACTGATTGTACATGCGTGGAATACGATGCTCTCACCTGAGAGTACAAAAGGCACGAATTTATTACAACAGTATTAAATATGTGCCCTGAGAGACTACACTTGTATCGTATCGCAGACACTTTATGATATGATCTCTGTGTGCATACATTGAAATTCCATACTATTTCTTCGAATTAAATGACCCTACATGGACCATGCAGTATGTATCTGTATTAAATATGTTACAGACGCCACGAGGTCAAGCTATCCAAAACTGTCAAACTTTCCCGATTGAAAATGAACCTTATATCTTTGTAATAAAGTTGAAAATCTATCAAAGTAATTTGACACTTAGGGGTAGTTTGATATCTCTGTAACTCTGCCTCTGTACCTACCCTAGATTTCGTGCAAGTTATTCATCCACACATACACATGCCATCACGTCTCTATCCTCAAAGGGAACATCCACTATTCTCCGGTAGGTTTTAGGGGGTGAGCGTATCGCCATCAACAAGGCATACAGCCAAACTTCTATCTACTACTAAATATTTCATAGGACAAACCAACACCTGTTCTCCCCGAAGGGTTAGGCAGAGGTGAACTAACTGTACACCCGGTTCAGTTCGCCGGTATGTTTAGGTCCCATGTAATAGGGGGCGAGCCTATTGCTGCCATCAACCGAGCACAAACCCAAACCCCGAGCTGCTACTAAACATTTTATAGAAAATTTCATAACACTTTGCTCTACCTGCGAATCGAACCCAGGACCTCTAGCATAGTAGTCACGCTTAGGACCACTAGACTAACGAAGTTTAGTGGTTTTTAGCAGCCGTGCTTGCGACCGTTAGACCATGACCAACAAATACAGCATACATTATTCAATTCTGTGAAATCATTTCATGTATGTCTACAGAGGATAAAACACGTGCAGAAAACAGGTACCCAATGAGGAACGATCTAGGGTCCTCGTAATGAGGACTGAGCCTAATTAACAATAGGCTCAGTCCTTATTACGAGGCACAAATAAACTTCAGAGTTCATCTAAAAAATATTTTGATAAAAAAAACCAAATTCCTAAGGCGTTTTGCATACTCAAGCGGATAGGCACATTCGATTCGGTAGTACGTACCTATGTGTTGAACATGAACAACAAAGCCAACCCGAACCAATTACTACGAGTAGGATATATTCTTTCATTCAACTAATCTTCGATCAGGGCTTGCTTCATCTGAAGTATAGTAGTACCCGTATACGGTAAATCCACTTATATTCGATTTTACCGCCCGACCCGCACAAAAGTATAGCACGCCTAACACTTTATCCTATATCATATAGGATGCGAATCTAAGACCTCACGATTAACTACCGGGCTACAGAATTCAAGTAATTTAACACTATATTTCTTAGTAAAGCTCAAGAGAAAAAGAAACCAATATTTATTATAATATTTTAGGCTCAAGGCAAACATTTTTAAGGTTATACGAGTATATAATAATAAAAAGAACGCAAAAGAACAATTCGATACCCGCCTGAAATCGATTTTTTCTGCCGCTAAAATCTTATATCAAGTATAGGACCTTACTCAAGACAACCACACTGTTAGTCAAGAAATAGGACATTACGCAAGACAACCACACCACTGTTAGTTTTAGGTTCCTTATTACGTAACATCCTACATTCACAATTCCATTTATTTCGGCAGTCCGTTATACTCTGTTGTTCTGCGAGAACAACACAGAGGCAGAACTGCTTCGTCTAGAGGTCCTAAGCGCGAATGCTACGTAAGAGGTCATGGATTCTATTCCCAGGAAATTTTCAGTACTTAGCACTCGGAGTTTGGATCTGTGCCCGGTTAATGGTAAAAGGCTCGCCCCCTGTTACATGGGACCTAAACATACCGGCGAACTGTGGGTGTACCTACTATGGTACACATCTGCCTAAATCTTCGGGGAATACAAGCGTGATGATATGTTATGTTCTGCGAGAATATGTATTTAATACATATAAATACAAATGCAACGATCAATATTAAACTGACAGAATAATAGCAATTACGACCCGGGCAATGTTGCACAGTTAATTTTAATTAAAGCAATTAATAATTAGTTGTCCGATATAGATCATCTCCTTCCCCAGATTACATAAATCTATTTGATTTTAATTATCACTCGCTTAGACGGTGAAGGAAAACATCGTGAGGAAACCTGCATACCTTAGAGATTTTTCTCGACGGTGTGTGAAGTCTGCCAACCCGCACTAGGCCAGCGTGGTGGACTATAGCCTAATCCCTCTCAATATGAGAGGAGACCCGTGTCCAGCAGTGGGACAGTATATGGGTTGATAATGATTAGATTTTCCGCTTGAAGAAAGTATATACATACATACATACATACACTCACGCCTTTTTCCCATAGGGGTAGGCAGAAACTAAAGAACGCCACTTGCTACGATTCTTGCATACTTCTTTCGCTTCGACCACATTCATACATCTTGTCATACATACACGCCGGTTGCGAGTACTACGCACCTGACCTTTTTGAAGAACCTCACCAATAAGGTCGGTATAAGTTTTTCTAGGGCGTCCCCTCTCGGCGGTTCCACTGACATTCGCCATATAAATCCTTTTTGTTAGTCGCCTTTCATCCATTCTCTCGACATGCTCAAACCATCTCAGCATATTCTTCTCAATTCTCGTCACTACATCGTCTTTTAAGCCGCAACGTTCTCTTATCACACTATTTCTCAATCTGTCATTCCGAGTTACACCGCACATACTTCGCAGGGAACGTATTTCTACAGCATTTATTCTACTTTCATGTTTCTTCTGCCATACCCAACTTTCACTTCCATACATAAGTGTAGGTACCAACACACCGTTGTGGATAGCCATCCGTGCCTTTTTTGACACCGACTGGTTAGCCACAACCGCATGTATAGCACCATTCACTTTATTTCCCGCATTTACTCTTCTTTCCACATCCGCATCAATCTTACCATCCCTTGTAAACATACTTCCCAAATAAACAAATTCATTCACTTGCTCTATACTCTTACCTTCAATCTTTGTATCGCACACACATACATCTTCATCTCTTTCGAAAACCATAACTTTCGTCTTACTTACATTTATTTTCATTCCCTTCAACTTACATGCTCCATTCATTACTGTTACCATGTCTTGCAACTCTTCTACCGACGATGCAAGTAAAACTTGATCATCAGCATAGAGAAGGCATTTCACAGGTAGCTCATTCATTTGAAGAAAGTATATGCAATTCTTAAAATACATACAGGTGAATTGAGCAACCAAGTTTATGTACACAACAAAATATTATGTTACCTGAATATTCAGCCTATTTATGAAATTGCCTATGTATGAAAATATGTTGTAACACAACGTGTCGCCGCAAAGGCTAAAACACCATTTCACGCAAGTTATCAGTGTTCTAGCAATCTCCCAACACCATTTTGCAAATATTCATGAATATAACTAGGTAATATATTTTTTCATCGAACTCATACAGTCTAAATACAGTGTAAGTTTTAACGTACAATATAAACTACAGCACCCTTGTTAGGAAAAGGGATTTAAACTAAAAGTTAGTTATCCCGTATTTAAAATATATCCTACAATCTCTAATATTTGGATAGGGTACTTTTAACTCGATTGTTCTTACCATCTTTTGTAATAAGAACATCATGAAATGTCACAATAAGTAGGTAAATATACATCAAATCATTAACTGTGACAGTAACGTTTATTATTTTCCTTCTATCTTTCCAATCATTTATCACTTTATCAACGATGATAACACCACTTGACTCACAAATATTATCGTATACTCGAACTTACCTGCTATCAGGTAATTCACCGTATCAGACCTACCGCACAGATTTTGATAACAGGGAGCAGTTATTGTATTGAAATTTGTGAATGAAGTATCAGACTGAACTGTTTTTTTTACCCGTTGAGTGTGAGTTCAGTTTAGTTCACAGACGACTATTTGTACAGAGTTGTGGTGACACGTCCCTATTCACCCGTGATCGGGACGCCGAATGTCCCGATTTTTCACTAACCTCCTTAGTACATACTGTATTCGATAATTTTCACAAACGAATAGGTATCTGTAAGCTGTTACTACATAAAAATATTTTTCCTTTTAGAAAAACATATTTTTGTAGCCATTGCTTTCGCAGCTGTCCCGATTTGAATAGGACCAAAATTCCGATTATTTTAACCTTCCGTTCCGAAATTTGACCCATTGGACCTGGGATCACTAACCTAGACAGCTTGTTTCGAGTGTGAAAGTGGGTAACTGTTTAATAAATAACCATTATCTAAAATACAATTAACATGTTTCACCGTAAATGGAATATTTAAACGAAATAAAAACCACATCAAGCTACTTTATAAAGCAGTAAATTAAAGACTACTAATGTTTTAGGACTAGATACTTATTTTGGTAGACAACGGCTATTGAAACGACATTTATTTTGGATCAAATGCTGTTAGAATATATTATACTTGACTGTAAACAAAAGCCCGTTGTAACAGATACTCAAAAGAGGTTTAAAAAATTTGCATTCATATTTATGCCATGTTATTTTAGGCGAAGCCTCCGTATCAAAACAATAAAGCTCAATCATGTGATGTGGATACGTTAATGGTTCATTCAACCTAATTCAATAATTGTTTGCAAAATTACTTTTGTACTTCTTGACTTTATATAACTAAATTTGTACCGTATTTTAGAGAAGAGAGACGATGCAATCTTTACACCGCCGCAGCTTTAATTTACAACAAAAACTTGAGACGCGAGATATAAGACGCCAATCTATCTTCTTTCTTAACTGACGCAGACAAAGAAAAGATATATGACTCGGTGAAGTTTAAATGTGAATTTTCTTAGCGATATCAATTGTAGGGATTCATTTTGATACCCTCACAATGTCTTATGTATTTCGTTTACATTTAACATAGAATTATACACCACTCTGTTATGATAAGACCATCAATTTGTGACGAACAAAGAGAAGTGAGTTGGTACAATTTGAATCTAACGAGCGCTTTTGATATGCTATTCATACTCCGGAGTTGAATGAAATTATTAACTTGCGTTTCACAATTGAGATAGGATTACTGTACACACTGACATAGCTATTAAGAACTGCTATTCAATCGTCGCGTAACAGGCATCATTATATTACATTGCCCACCTAATTACCTATAATCGGTCAAGTTCATAATGTGACACCAGTATCAGTCGGTATCAGCCCCCATGCGGAGATTATATTACATACACATATATAACAATAATCGTGATAGATTCATACATAGAGTACCTAATTATATAGGATAGTTATACATATACAGACTCTCATTAACACGCACAGGTGACACACGGAAACAGATAATTCGATAGATCATCGCGTTACCTAAAAAGGTCAGTTGTAAATAATGACGGACCTAATGGCTAATGATTATGTCCACATACATTTATAACGAATTTTGGTGGATGTCACATAGTTATAATTAGAAAATGAGACAGATAAGGTATGATTACACATCCTTATTATTATATTAAGATATTTACGAACTCCAAGAATCAATGTTGATAGCGTAGGTAAGTTGTTTGTGGATTGTAAATGATATGACTCGTATATTATATGACGTAATTGTGAAAAATATAAGTCTGGCTTTGATAGATTATGAACAGATTGTAGCGACGGAGATACTATGTAACTTCTCACTTTCTAGGTTACACCAAAACTTAATGGTAGCCAGTATATTGATACAAAGTTAAATTGGAGAAACCTTGACTGTTTCAGACATAGCATCCTATTCGAGCCTTTTATCAAACTTAATGTCGTTGTTAATCAGTATGGCTTTTATCTTGTCGCCGCGTCGTAAGCAATTATCGTCTCCAACTCCCTACCTACGAACGAAATTCGGCTCGTGATCGTAACGAGGACTAAATAGGTGTTGGAAATTCAGTGGGTGTCCAAGTTCCCTCGTTAGCTGAGCTTGAAACAGCAAAGGGGCATGATGCTAAACAGCCATAGCAATGTGTCGAGAGCAAACAAGTCGTTTGACTCGTTTATATCGGCTGTTTGCAGACTCGTTATGTCCTGTCTTGTCTCTCAATTCGCGGCAAGACATTTCCAAGCCTTCTGAGCGGAAAACTCTTATTCTATTTTTGCCATAGCCGGGGCACTTTAACGCGAATGAATCAATACTTTCACAGATTCAAGTCAACAATCTTAATCGACGTGGATGTACTCATTCAAGTATGTTGGCAAACATTTACATCTGGGTTACTCACGTGTACTTTTAAGCGAGGGAGTGCTAAACTAAAAAAGTATGTACTAAAAAAGCTTTGCCGTACTCTTCATATTTTAAGACAAACAAATATTTTCTCATCTTATTTATCATTGTTTCGTTATCCTATATTGGATGTAAAGTATAATAAATAAGTAAGTAAAATGTCAGTAGCGGCTCCACATATTTTATTCATGTAGGGTAGCTCTTTGGACCCACGTCAAAATAACGCCCATTTGCCGTAACTTTGCTACGAAATTAGCTACTACTGTCATACATAAATTCAATTTAATCAATCACGAAATAATTATGTTTAAACCGAAAACATTTGTTTGCTTTTAATGTATACGGTGATCGTACGTACCTAATTATGTCAAAGAAGATAATTCCGAAATTCTATTACGCCATGCTTTACGTGAAACTGCTTTAGATTAGAATTCAAAACATCCTTAAAGAAAAATAATGTCAAATTTCACGCAAAGTAATAAATAAAAATACACTTTATAAGGGCTAATGCATACAGTAACAGGATAAACTCTTTACATACAGCTAAGGGAAACTCCCAAGAGCCGCGAGGCACTTAGGTATGCGTTAGGAAGAGTAACTGCTTTTTTAAGCGACATACGAAAAATATTCTGTGTTGCTTTATAATTGTATATGTTGACAAGTGATTTACTCCTAGCTAAACATTGATAAACCTAACGAGAACTTTATATCTGTTATCTAGATATTAAACTGGAAATTTCATTCATTCTCAACATGGTAAATAGGTATTTCGGTTGAAATAAAACTACTTTTTACGGATTTTATCGCGTATATTGATATTATTAATCCCGTAAAGTAAGTGTAAAGGGTCCGAAACGTCGGCATTAATAATATCAATATACGCGATAAAATCCGTAAAAAGTAGTTTTATTTCAATGTATAATATTCGCGTAAATGTCAGAAATCAATAGGTATTTCGGATCAAATATTTTTAGGAAGAAAAATGTTTAACCAACACTTGAAACATTTCAAAACCTTTAAGTAGAAAGTAGTTTCATTTCAATTAAATACAAATTACTCTACTTTTTACGGACTTTATCAAATTATATAGGTTTTTTAATTTTATTTCAAGGAATGAAATATCAAAAAGTTTTTAGGTAGACCGATGAGTTATACCTTTACACTACACTCAGCCGTTAATTGGATTTAATTTAGAAGAACGTTCTTAAAAGTTCTGATTATATATAATCCCATTACTAAAATGTAACAATCTAAACAGCTTCTAAGAAACGTATTTCTAACAAAGAACCCTCGTGTGTCCTATTTGGACTTCGAACAGGAAACTTAGTAAGTACATAGGTACATATTATTTTATAATAGGTACATATACGTGAACAGCTCGTTTCTGCTTAGGAGAAATTCCTAATGTCGAACAACATAAAAAAAAACAGTTATTGTAATTTAGCAGAACCTCATTTGGTAAATGAGCTTCTAGTTAACATCAATTTAGTAAATACATCAAGGGAAAAACACTCTCATTAGCATTAATTCTCCACGTTACTGGACTCCTTTATGCTCCTTGAGAAATAGACGTTCAAAATAGTAACGTTACAGTCATCAGGTATATAACTATTCGTTCAATAGTCAGGAATGTGTATTCAATACCTAGTAAAATAACATAGTTAAAACAGAAACACTTGGGTGGGGACGCCTATGAATTACTAATGTGACCTCCCTTCGTTTAACTTACATGTGTGTGCTATAAGCGAAATTTACAAAAAAAGAAGGCAAAGCTAGAAAAAACAAATATCGGTAAAAAAACAAAAACATTCCCTTATTGGCCTCAATGAAACAACAAAAGATACTCATCTATGTAATTGGCACGTGTTAAAGACAGCCGTGGGACTAAATAATTGATCAAGGACGAATATAGAATTAGGACGAAGCGACCCACTAACACGCCAGCTACGCATTCGTATTGTATGTTTTTACCTGAGGCGGGGTTTTTACTACAAAAAGCTTTTATACGATCCAAACGTCGATATCACTTTTAACATAACATAAAAAACATACCATCACGCCTGTATTCTCCCCAAAGAGTTAGGTAGAGATGTACTCGTGTACACTCACAGTTTGCCGGTATATTTATGTCCCATATAATAGGGGGCGAGCCTACTGCCTGATTCTGAGCTACCACTGAAAATTTCATAGAAATACCCGATAACGCTGCTCGTGCCTGACAATGGAACACAGGGCCTGCTAATGAGGCAGTTGACTTGAGATTTTAAGTTCAATATTAAATTATACAGAATTAAATTGATACACTTTTCTTTTGATTGAATATCTTAAATCGTTTTAATACTTTGCGACGGATTAAATAAAACTCATGGAAGTAGTCCACCAGCTATATAAAAATCAAATTGGACAGCGTCAGGGTGAATTATGGTGACAGAGGAAAAGGTTGTTCTTGATAAAAACAAGGTTTTCATCGAAATATATTAGAACATGGGTTGTTGCCTCGCCGACGGCCTCTTGCAATCTACCTGCCAGGATTTGCGAACTTATCACATTCTATCGAAGCGAAAAGCCGAAGTGAGAGCTACTTTTAATGTCTGAAGTGAGCACTTTCGTCGACGATAACAGCCCTGCAATTGAAATATCTTAACAAAGTACCGCTTATTGACATCTGAAAAATATGATGACACCTTAACTTATAATATGCTGCCTTAACAATGCTAAACATTTTCAAAAATAGGTAATTACTATAAATATTACTTACATGCATACCATATTCATCATATGCCTGGTTTCCCCGAAGGGACAGCAGGGGTGTACCAATGTACACCTACAGTTCGCCGGTATACTAGAGGTCCCATATAATAATAGGTGGTGGACATATTGCTAAGTTTGCTACTGAGAATTTCATAGAAAACCCCAATAACACTGCTCGACCTGAGAATCAAACCGAAGACCTCAAAGGTAGCAGTTCCAGGACCAC
Organism: Acronicta alni; assembly: GCA_964056405.1. NCBI lineage: Eukaryota > Metazoa > Arthropoda > Insecta > Lepidoptera > Noctuidae > Acronicta > Acronicta alni. Next base: position 9,440,078 of record OZ043921.1, read on the forward strand.
TAGACTAATGAGGTAGACCATAAATTAAGAGTAAAAAACATAGAAAGGCAATTCTCAATTAAAATGAGCTCTACAAAAAAATATCGACGCGATTAAGTACCTATTTCCGTATAATTACAGAAAGCTAAACCCCCTAATACGTCAAATAAGACATCTGTAACACAAGTCGACGAGCAGGTTGCATTCCCGTGAGCCCTTGACCAAAGCATTTATAATTCAGTGGCCACGCCAAGCGTTAGTTTCCAACAAGTAGGCCGGCCCATACACATTTGTAATAATGTGTGTCGTCGCCATCGCACGCGGACAGGTGTTTACACTCGTTGCTCAGAGAATGAGAAAACAAAGCAACACGCGCATTTCAAAATTTATGTAATTCTAGTCAGGCTTGACTCGATCTTTCTTGAATTCTTTATTTTAAAAAACGTTGCATGGCACTAACCTTTTCCCCTGTATGATGTATGCTGCCTTAACAATGCTAAACATTTTCAAAAATAGGTAATTACTATAAATATTACTTACATGCATACCATATTCATCATATGCCTGGTTTCCCCGAAGGGACAGCAGGGGTGTATTGGTACACCCCTGCTGTCCCTTCGGTACACCTACAGTTCGCCGGTATATGTGGGCGCGCGTGGGTGTATTTGCCAACGCAAATGAATTCAATAATATGTCTTCCTTGAAGAATCCTTACCCGTGACGTGGAGCATATTATAGAAGTCAATCGCTCAGCCACTTTGCTCATCGAACCATCATTTTATTTTTAAACAAGAAGCTCCCTATTAAGTACTATTAACATTAATACGTTGTTGAACGTATCCAATTATTATTATCAATAACTCTAAACATACTTATCATCACCGTAAAATTCATTTTAAAATAACATTTGTAAGACGACAAGACTATAAGTCTTTTTGTATATTTTTGGCATTTTCCATGCTAAGATTGTAAAGTTATTTAGAAAAGGAAAAATACGACCGCGGGCAGGATTCGAACCTGCGTCTTCTGGTTAGATACACCAGACGCTATGACCACTAAGCCACCGCGATACCTACCCGACATGTCGAATTTCTTTCATCATTCATTTCAATAGGTGTTACTGACGTCACCATAAAGACGTAAATTCAGTATGTGAAGGAAAAATTCGACATGTCGGGTAGGTATCGCGGTGGCTTAGTGGTCATAGCGTCTGGTGTACCTAACCAGAAGACGCAGGTTCGAATCCTGCCCGCGGTCGTATTTTTCCTTTTCTAAATAACACTATAAGTCTTGTATATATATTATAGTATACACCTTCCAAAGATAAAACCATTGCGCAATATACCCAAAATAATTTACTTAACTGTATATGAACCTTATATAATTTATGACCAGTTACTGTATAAAATAATGAAGCGATCTTTTTCATACTTTCATAATCTAGACCCAGCATTAAAAGCTAAATGTTTTTTACGATGATGGAAATAATGTTATATAGTGTTTTTTATACTGCTAGCGATGTTTAATGAAAAAATCAGTATAAATAAACCAAAAAATCAGACGCATAAATAACAAAAGTAAGCGACGCCTAGTCGGAAAGTCGGCGGAACTCTAACCTAAAATTATTGTCATTATCGAGGTAAATTATAAAATAACATAATAATAGGATGTACGTACGTAATACTAGATTAACGAGGGTGTTCACGAGGGTAGGGCAAGCGCCGGCACGAGCGACACATCAAAATTCGGTATCACTGAGAAGCGTACATAAGTAAAATTGTTAAGATATATTTAGAGCGGGCTGCACTCAGCTGGGCGAGAGCTCAGTTAACAGCAGATTGAATCATAAAGCAACATTGACGTCATCGGTTGCTCCACTGTATCGACTTTCAGGCAAAACGTTAGCGAAAGTGCCCACAAGATAAACACGTAGCTAGCCAACTATGAATCGTACACAAATAAGTACTACAATAACGGATTAAATTAAATTTATGGACGAAACACACCCACGAAGATACGAATACTATATGATCATCACAAAAATATTTCTATATCATCTACTGAATATGCAAAATAAAAGAAGTTCTTAAATTAAATTAATAGTAATATAGATTATACAAATAACACTTTACCCAATGATAAAGCACGTCTATATAAATAAACAGAATTTCCTCAAGAAAATATTCGGAAAAGTACTGTGTAGACTAATAATAATGATTTAATTTTACTTAGCGCGAAACAAGGAATCTTTCAAAAGCATGAAATTAATTTGGTAAAGTAGTTATCCAAACAAGCAAGCTCGTCAAGCGGCAAGCAGCGGTCAACGCCTCGGTTGCATTCGTGTTAATATGCTTAAATTTTATCATTTGTATTGAAATGTAACGTGATGTGATCGCATCTATTTTGTATTCTAGGGCGATTAATTAATTAAAGTAAATTAGCCATTATTGAAACTAACATTTCAAAAAGCTCACGGTCCTGATCGACAAGCGGAACAATCTATAAATTATTGTTATCTACAGCCGTCCGCGGGAAGATCCGACAAGGAAACATCAGAATCAAAATCAATCCTGAAAAAAACTACAAATACTCACTCGCGATTTAAAACAATTACGAGTAAGCAATTAAAGCCCTGCATCAGGTATTTTAGTAGTATCCTACTATTTTAGTAGTACTATTCCGTCAACACGTTTATTGGCTCTAGCTTGTCTTACATGGAGATAGGACAATGCCGGCCACTGGCCACCGGCTGAACACACGTGTTCGAAAATACATATAGATACACATCACTTACATATAGGTAGTTTGTGTACCCGTATAAAGCTCTTTGTAATTCGATGTGGACCGTACCAACTATTTTACTCATTCTACTGTATGCGGCAATTGGTGGTCCGTAGGTACGCTTCTGTGTTCTTTCAACCCTAAAATACAGTTGAATAAGTTTTGAAAGCTATTTCGCCCAAATCGACCAAATTTGTCACCAAAGAGTATAATAATTATTGTTTGAAATGTAATTCTATATAATACAACGCTATCCAGTTCGCAGCTTCATGTAGGGTTATAAAGGTGTGGTTCTATAGCATGGAGCAGGAAACGAGGCAGATATAAATAGATACAATAGACTAAAGCTTTACTCTTGTACTCCGTCTGGCTATTTGCAATACGTCTATAGTTAAAACACGCATAGTAACAACTAACAAAATAATGAAGAAAATCTATTAGGTCGAAAGTTTGTTCTGTACAGGACTCAACCATGTATCCTTACACAGAAAGCAATTTTTTAATCTTACCAATAATAGTGAAACACCCTGTTTTGACGTGCATCTGGTCACACTGTCTGTCCGAACACAAGGTACCTATATTCCACAGCGGCTTTTCTCCTCAAAGCAATTTCATTATAGGATATACGACAACCTGAGTCCTAACGTAGGCGCTAGAATAATTAAAATCGCCCGACTAAATAAAGCTGCTTCAAATAGGCAGACAGCAATATTTGGTATGAAAAAATCAAAATAACTGAAATCACCCACCCTGTCACATGATTATGATTCGATACTGTCTCATTCAATTTATTTATTTATTTATGTACACACGCCAGCAGGTCAACCTATCCAAAACTGTCAAATTTTTCCAATTGAATTTGAACCTTATTGTTTTATGTTAATGTTGAAAATCAATCAAAGAAATTTGACAGATTGTGGTAGCTTGATGTGCTGGCCTCTGTACACACTTAGAAACTAGAAAGGAGCCAGTTTAAGACTATTAGTACAAAGGTACTGCTTATTTCTCTTCCAGCAGACCTGCGAGAGGAGAATTGAAAATGATTGTAAAAAAAAACGTATTTACTCAAAAAATCCATTTAATGATAATACATATTTATTAAAATTCACTTAGTATCGGAATTCTTGGACGGAAGAAACAATATAAATCACGAAAGCGATAAAACTTACAAATGCTTTCTTTCTTTTTCTAAATACAAACGTCATTCTAACTTTCGTAAATTATAACTTACCTACGGCATCACTTAAGGTACTTAAATTAATATAACAAAAGAGGCAATGATGTACCTACAATTTTTTTTTCTTCGTCGAGGAAAGTACTTACATAGGTAATTATAATCTATTTGCATTTTTTACTTAAACGTCGAATGACTTTCCTTTTTTAAATATAGTTACAGTGCATTGTATTTTAGCAAACGATATGATATTTAATGCAGAAGAGTGTACTCAAGGCAGTGTTACTTAATGTTTTAGGCAAGCAATGCATTATAATTTATTGTGTATTAGTATTAAATACTGATTTTGATATTGACCAGAAACTCCAATTGAATTCCTTTATGAACCTTCATTTTGCCGCCAAGTAATATCATATCTACCAATGGAACGTCACTGTGGGGACATTAATTAGAGAATTCCTACATAAATCGAACGCCATAATATCTTGTCACGATAGCAATTCTGTTAGAAAAAACTAAAACATTTCATAGTCCCAACACAATTTATTCAATAGAATGTTTAGTGGCTGACACGTCGTGTTTCAAGTAAAAGTTACTGAGGGGAAAATGGTAGTCGTTTCCAATCCAAAGAGACTGTTCAGTTAGTAAGTACGTGAGACAACGAAGAGCTTTCTCGTGTTTTTCTTCGAGTGCCTAATAGAGAACTATTTTCACGTCGAACGATTACAAATATATCTTTCTCGTAGTGCAACATGCCATGCATCTCTTAAAACATCTTATATACATATGAAAGCAATAAAGATTTGAATTTAAGTGAAAAGTATCATTCTTTGGTATTTTATCTAATGCATAATAAGTACCTAACATAGACTATTTTATAAAAATCCTTATTAATGATCTAATACATACCTACCTAAGTTTAGAGGTATATAAATGTGAACTTCACTGTATATTTAAACAAATTATACTGCTTCATTGGTCTCGTAGTCACAACGACAGCGACTGCTATTGTAAGGGCCCGAGTTCGATTTCTAAGTCGAGATTTTGAGAATTTTCAAAATATGTTTATATCCTCTCAGTATAACAGAGATTAGGCTATAGTCCACCACGCTGAGCCTAATCGCCTGCACTGGCCAGTGCGATTGTAAAATCTCTAAGATATGCAGGTTTCCTCACGATGTTTTCCTTCACCGTTTAAGCGAGTGATAATAATTAATTATAAATACGCACATAAATACTATAGATATAGAAGAATAAATTACACAATTACTATAATGCTGATACCTAAAGAAAGCCTTCCAAAAAAGTTTTGATCAAAATAGCGTTACAATTACCTATAACATAACAATAGACTGTATATTGTGTTGTATTTGTATTGAGTGAGACTTAGTAGGTAAGGTAAATATTTACACATTCGCCTTTATATAAGAATATGATATTTTATTGATATCAATTTAACGTAATTTTTATTTGCAAGAGTGAGGAAACCTGCATGCCTTATAGATTTTCTCGACGGTGTGTGAAGTCTGCCAACCCGCACTAGGCCAGCGTGGTGGACTATAACCTAATCCCTCTCATTCTGTGAGAGGAGACCCACCCAGCAATGGGACAGTATATGGGTTGATGACGATAATCAAAATAAACCGACCAGAGGCCATCCCGCAGGAGGCGGATTGAGGAGGGATGGAACTGAGAAGAGCAGCCAAGATATAATCACCATGCTGGAGGTGACCAATCCGGAGGACGTGCCGAGTGTTGTGGCGAAGGAGCTACATAGACGTCCTCCAGTCACATTCGACCACGTTGACGTTACCAGGCTGCTAAAGGACATCAAAACAAGTCTAGACGAGGTGCTGTCAAAGTTAGAGGTATCAAATAACACCATAAGTGAACTACGTGCCGAAGTGGTGTTGTTACGAGACACTGTTCCTGTAAGTATGTCTTGACGCCTCTAAAATGAACACACTCTCGTCGCGGGGCGCAAAATGCGTCAATCAGCAGTTTCGAGTCGGCGAATGCAAATACGTCACCAACTGTGGGTATTGCCGTTGATGCTTTATGTCCCGTCGCCACCGCCCGTCCCTCGACCCCGGTAGAGGCCTCGTCACGTGTGAGTACTTAGACCCCGAAACGTGCCTACGCTGCTATTGCTGCCGGCAAAAAACCCGCTGCATTAAAACCGCAACAGCAAGAAGGGGATAAGCAAAACAAACGTGAATCCATTCACAGAGATCTGCCACAGAGTGATACTGAGGGCTTTACTAAAGTTGTGAAGAAAATAGAAAGCCCAAGTGTCGAAAACAGTGCGGTAGCGCACCGACCGCACCAAACCACCTGCTGTACCGGCGACGCAGCTTTACGTTCGACTGCATTACTCTACAAAGGCCGAGCAGATTGAGAATTGATTTTATAGAGTATCAAGATTAGTTTATTGTTTATGTATAGCATTTTAATCGATATTGGTTTAAGTTATACTGTATTGTATTGCAGTATTTTATATTATAATATGGACCTTGTAGCCTGAATTAAATTAATAAATAAAAAAGAAATGACCGTAACCGATTCAGGGTGTGCATTAATTATGTCACAGCTTATTACCATTTATAAAGTATTTGATAAAGTAGCATACCTAGTGTAAATTTGACATTTTATAATATTCACGGATATAAGGACGGAGACTTTTTGTTTAAATAAGTAGGTTTAAACAAAAAGTCTCCTTAAGGCGCATAAGGTAAGAGTTAAAATTAAGACAACCATATTACCTCTTCCTACCTTATCATATTAAAAACAAAACAATTTAAATACTCAGAGGTGCTACTGTACGCATAATGTACTTACGTAGGTACGCACATTTTGCCGATATGTTGTTTAGCTCCTATGTAATAGGGGCTGAGCTTATAGAATTTACCTGTATATTAATTAACATAATTTATACCATTTATTTACTCGGCTCAACACTGCCAGTGACAACCACCACGGATCCGTAAAGGAAATCGTTGCTCCATTAGTTGTGGTGTGAGCACCTCAGCTCTCACACCACTACTCCCAGAGTTACCCGTTATGTTTAGGTACCATTTAATAGATAGGAGACGAGCCTGTTGCCATTAACCGGCACCAATCCAAACTGAGCTATTAAAGATTTAATAATAAAACACAATGACACTGCTCGACCTGGGAATCTCAGGACCTCTTGCGTAGCTGTTGACATTACGACCACTAGACCAATGAAACAGTCATTAAAAATACTAATTATAATTGCATTGATATTAAACACATTTATTTTATTCAAATAAATTCCAAGTCTATTTCAGTAACTTATATTTCTACAATATTATGATACAACAGGGTCTCCCTTTAAGTATGAAATATAATCTGTGCTGGGAGGTTCTTCATAACATCAATAAATACGAGAAAATCACAAAATATTTTATTGTGCGCGGCTGTGCCTTGCAATATACACAATACACAGGTACACATTACCTCAATGGTTTTCAATGTATTCATTGCGTCAAGTTTCAGCAGAGCACGGAAACGACACGCGAGCGAGGCAGCTCGTCTTGTTACGCACATGACCACCCATGATTGATGGTAAACAAACATTATTCCAAACATCACCGTAGCTATATTTTGATGTGTGCGTCTTCACAGCTATGATCTGACTGATGTTATGGTTTACACGATCGCTCTCTTTCAAATTAAACTGATACATAAAAGAAGATATATTTTATATTCTCTAGTGTTTCGTGTTCACTTAGCTAACCATTCCTCCACTGTTCGGCTTTCGCCATATTTTGGATATCGGTAAAAAATAGGTCCCACGTAATATCAGTACAATGTCTTACTATTTAGTAGAAATAAGTTGGTACACACGACTTTTAAAATGATGATAATAATTACATTATTTGAGGACTACCATCATTTTCTTTAAAATGACAGCCACAGGTACAATTAAGTTAGATACAAGCATTACTGCTGAACTTCAATGTTACATCAATAGATTTCAATAAAATTATTATCAAGGGATGGAAATAAGATACAGTGTACTTAAAATATTTACTTCATAAAAAAAAAACATTTTAATTAGATAAAGATGTAAAATGTGTATATTGTAGAAGATGTTGAAGGCTTTTTAAATAGATTAATGCTTACAATAATATTTTTGTAAATACTGTTTTCACAATTATAGAGGAAAAACTAATACGTTTTTATACCACAACGCTAATAATTTAACGAAATCCTTATAGGGAACAAGGATTTCCAGTTCCAACCTGTAAAAGGTCGTGAATTTAACTTATTATTACTAAGGCAGAATAGTGGATGTAGACCTAACCCCTCTCATTCTAAGAGAAGACACGTGCCCAGCAGGTAACAATAAATGATAAAATACTTGTGTACAAACAGGGGCATGATAGCAAATCATTATAGGAAAAAAACATAGGAACATTTTGTAAAAATAGTACTACAAAAATCACGACTTCTCTTCCTAATAAATGGCTTTAGCAGCTAATTATACCCATTCATAACATACATGACGATTTACCTGACATGAAAAAAACAAATTTATATCGCCCCACAAATTATTTCCGAAATCCGGGGATTACCCGGATAAAAACCTAATTGGGGAAGGCTAGTGCGTGACATAGGCGGGCCAACTGTTCCGAAACCGCCAATCGGACCGTGATCCAAGCCACACGCGTTATGATATTCTACTTTTATGATGGTGTTATTACTTTATTCAGAGCTTGACATTACACAATTCTGCGACAGTTCTAAATTACAAGCTTACATCTGTTTTGTGGTAGACCCTTATTTTTGATATTCTATACACGAAGGGCTTCTATTATCTGACCGATTTTCAGTGTCGGTATACAGTTACTAAACAGAACCCGTATAAAGTCGAAAGTAATAGTTGTACATAATGTACCTATTAAGTCAACTCACTGTTATTAAATTAAAATATGAATACGACAAGGAAGGAGGTCGCGCCTCATTAACCATCCGACATATTGTTATAATTTCAGATCGTAAAATATAAAATAGTTGAAGTTCGCTTATTTAATGCAATAACAACACATTTTAATTTTAGCGTAGGTAAATATTTTGTTGAAACGATGCTCGTATTCTTTCCGGTGAATAACTGAGTTATATTCAGGTTTATAGGCGCTAGTTATAAAATGTATCTTCAGCTACATCTGCGATATGGAATAAGAATAGATATAGTAGGGAAAAATATTGTTAGCAGAGTAGGTATTTGGTATTATTTTGAATTCAGTAATTACACGTAGAGCAATAGATTTTCACGTAATAATACATAAGGTATTCACGAATCATTTCATCGACTGACTGGCATTTTGATGCTGAAATTGAGTAGAAACCATGAATGTCAATCCGCCCACTACTAGCACTCGAATACCTAAGTACCTATTTGCTTACTGTGAATCAATATTTATTACCGCTGTGATACAGATTTGAGGTCGTCGTATTTATTGAAGAAGTATTATGACATAATCAGCATAGATATTGTTTTGGAAATTTAAAAATAAAGTACCCACATTACGTTATTTTTAAAAGAGCAGTGAAAGCCTAGTGATATGATCATAGGACAGCCAAGTCAAAGCCGCGATCGCACCTCTGTCTTTTCGAAATTATGTGCGATTTAATAATAACCACCCTCTTAAATAGTAAAGGAAAACTTCATGAGGAAACCTGCAAGCTTTAAAGATTATCGCGTCGGCGTATGAAGTCTACCAACCCACGTTAGACCAGCTTGGTTGACTATAGCCTAATCCTTCTCATTCTGAGAGAAGACCCGTGCCCAGCAGTGGGCAATGGCATCAACTGATATACTGTATATCAGTTGATGATGATGATATTATTTTAAAATAATTTCTAATTGACGTAATGTTGTGAATATTCCGGTGAATATTACATACTATGATGTTGTAGAGAATACTTAAGATATCTATACTAATATTATAAAGAGGTAAAGTTTGTGAGATTGTAAGGGGTAATCTCTGGATCTACTGAACCGATTTTATTTATAATATATACATGTTATTAGTACGAGTACATTGCACCCGTTCGAAGCCGAGGCGGGTCACTAGTTTACATACATACACTCACACCTTTTTCCCATAGGGGTAGGCAGAAACTAAAGAATGCCACTTGCTACGATTCTTGCATACTTCTTTTGCTTCGACCACATTCATACATCTTGTCATACATACACGCCGGTTGCGAGTACTACACACCTGACCTTTTTGAAGAACCTCACCAATAAGTACGGCATAAGTTTTTCTATCCCCTCTCGGCGGTTCCACTGACATTCGCTAGTTTACTGTATTGTAATGGATGACATGGATGACCCAAACCAGAAATGAATGGAAGCTGCATGAAGAGGCTTTCTCCAGCAGTGTAGAGCATCGAGCTGATAATGATGAATATCATGGATATCTGGCTCCAACCACAAATAAGCTGGAAAGATGATGAAGACGATGATAGATAATGAATATTAATTATACTCGTAATCAACGTTACTGAAACCAGACTACCCTCTGAAATAACTCAGCCCGATTAATTACCGGTATTTATCCATTTTCAAGCAAACAAGAAGGGGCTTGATTTGTCGCTTGAATACCCATTGTCTTTACTAATATAAAGCATAAATAATAGGATATTGGTAGTGCCCAGAAATTGGGTTGAAGTCTGATGTCAGTCGTTTCATGTAAAATACTGATTTCAGCCGCATTTGGTTAGACTGGAAGAATACCGCAACATAATTGGGAAAACGTTAGGAGGGTGATATTTACATTTTATTGGCTAGTGTTTACTAGCCGTTGCCAGCAGTTTCACCCGCAGCCCAAAGAGTTTTTTGAGACAAAACGTAGCCTATGTCTCCCCCCTATCTCAGTACCAAATTTCATCAAAACCTGTTCAGCGGTTTAGGCGTGAAAGCGTAATAGACAGACAGTTATTTTCACATTCGTAATGTTAGTAAGGATGACTTTTGCCATGTAATTATATAAACTTGATCTGACTACTTTTGCTTGAGTATGATTTTCAAATAAAAACAAACTGCACAATTACAATGTTTCTTGTTTATAATATTATAATGTCTGATACTAAAAATGAAGTTAATATGACAAAAAAATCATATTGAAATAAAACTACTACCATGGACGCTGTAAAGGGTCCGAAACGTCGGGATTAATAATATCAATATACGCAATAAAATCCGTAAAAAATAGTTTTATTTCAATGTATAATATTCGCGTAAATATCAGAAAAAAAAATCATAGTCATAACATAAACAAATAAGTTGGCTTTTGAAAAAAATTCAATGACGTTAGGTTTAAAAAGTTTTGCACCTAGTTTATCACAGTGGCAGTTTCTTAAAATTACATCATACAATGTAAAAAAATAATATGAATCACTTACCAAGACACGTGGGGTTACTAGCGTGCAAGGCGAGTGGTTACCCGGCAGCGGCGGCATGGTGGTCACCACACATGGTGCCGCACCACCACCACCACCACTACTGTCCAAGTACACCGCTAACAACCACTGACAAAATCTTAAGTCCAGATCAGATTTTTTTTTAATTTATTTTAGTGTTGAAGCGGTCGGTTCGTATTAACGCGGTCGCGAAGTGTGTTTACAACAATTGTACGGACGAGTGTCGGAGCTGAGAGCGAGATCGCGCGCCGCCGCTCAGAGGCCGCGAAGCCGACTGTCGGCTGGCAGCCACAAGCCCGCGAGTGTAGAGCGAGAGCCAGGGCGGGCGGCCGCGCCCCCGCCGCTCTCGCTCCGCGCCCAATGCCTTAAATTCCTCGCATACCATCCCGCACTTTTAAGCGCACCTAAGTGTTTATCGAAGCTCGTACGATCGCGTTTAAAGATGTCTAATCGCTCTCGACACGTACACTAACGTATTTCACATTCAACACTTTCCGCGTAATATATTACTTTACGTGTAATGTATTACACACTAGATCGAAGTAACAATAACACATCGGAGAGCTATAAGAATAATGGGTAAAGCACATTGACCTGGATGATACATTTCAATAGTTCTGTCAACAAGTATTTTTACGCCCTTACCTACTTACTAATGGATTACTAATACTATTACAGCTCTTTCAGGGACTTAAATCTAATAGATCTGTATTATAGGTATAAGGTCTTTTGCAATGTTACATGACTTATTATATTTCTAAGATTATAAAAAACCCAGAAGCACATTTTAATTAATGCGATAATAACTAAATATTGGGGCTATAATTACAATAATATATTCTTTATAATAAAATCCTTAAACAAACAGCTAACCGCTAACATGCCGCATAATTTTAATCTAATGCATAATTTCGTAACTCATTTGCAATTAAAATCAACTTGTACAGCAGTCGACACCATAATTAAATATACAAAAATACAAATTTTCATTCTGTCTCGTCTTAATTGGTAAGAATAATTCATGAAAAATAAAATACATTTGAATTGTTAGCAAAAACTTGCTATTTTTGGTAATGAGGATTGAATATTATGTATTATTTTCATCCTAGTACCTACAATAACAAAACAAACGTGAAATTGTTTGTTTGTTAACAATGGAATTAAAATACCTACACTAGTTTTTCTTCATCTGACGCCTACCTAGATGTCAGTATTGCGAAAGCTCGAGGGCCTCAGGATTATAACCGTCTGGAAATATGAGACACCTTTGGAATATTCCGTCTCTCTTGCTATTAAAAGAAGAAACGAATTACTCTAGCGAGCAGGAGGAATGTCAACGACATTGCAATGGAAGCCTGCGTCTGAATGACCGTAAGTTACACGGGGAATAGATCATCATAATCAATCAGTAAGCTTTGTATGATAAACTCTTGTGATCCTACGATCAACTTTCTAACTATGAAGTATCTGAATGCAAGGATTACCATTTTTATATAATGTTCAATTTTGAATACATTTAGGTAATAATACATTGAGATAGCGTTCCTTTTCATAATTATTTCAGAACTATAGCTTGAATTTTTACCAAAATATCTTACACATTCTCATTCCGATTCTGTTTCAAATTACTTGAGTAAATAGCATCGCGTGCCTAATGTTTGTGCTTAGAGAACGAGGTCCCCCTCAGTCGCCTGATAACAAATAGAGCAATACAAGCAAACCTTTCTAACTTGTATCTACATATCCGACTAGAGTTTATGAACCAAATTTACAACGAAAAGGTTTTCTATAAACAAATTTCAAACATAACAAAATGTGTATTATTTATCTTTAGAAGTTAATTAATTCAACATTAAACCTACAACTTTCAGTTAAGTTATTAATTACTATTATTTAATTAATCACTATTATAGCATAGTTGGGTGCATACGCGTAGCGAACATAAAGTAGAATATGAGGTACGGGCCTACGCAGCTACGCCTCTACAATCAACCGTAAGCGTAGGCCTGACTTCGTAGCCTTCGTAGGCTATGTTTAAAATTTCGACTTATGACCTACGCTATAAGACTTGTAAAGGAAATAAATCTTTGGCAAATGCATTATTAATTTATAGTATTGTGTATTAATATCTTAAAACGATTATAAATATTCCAAAAAATAGTACCTACTAAAAATACAATACATTACGAAAATATACCTACTTCATATCATAGTTATATTTTATAGCCATTTTGAACAGAATATAAGTATAGCTTACCATGTCGAAGACGTCATCTCGATTTCACTTATGAGTTTCTGAACCTGGCCAAAGTTCGTAAGACAACTTACCTGCAAGGAAATTAATATTACTTTTATTACAGAATTTTGTACCTTATTTCTGTGCGTCCTAGGAGAAAATACAAGATAAAATAGTAGGGATAGGTTGAATATAATAGAAAGCATAAATTCGTTAAGCCTTCACCTAAAATATCGGTTTGAATAAATCGTATTTGCTGAGAAGCAACTACGAAACGTATCCCTGTCAAAGTTAGATATTTCCTGTTTAATGAAAATATAAGGTGTCATAAAAATATAAGTTTAAAATAAACTTAACAACAAACTAACTTAACTGTATTAAGAAACTTAAAGAGTTGTTTAGAATATTATTTAAAAAATAATAAACAATTACCTATCCTGCAAAAATATGCAATCATCTTACAGTGTACATACGCCAGCAGGTCAAGCTATCCAAAACTTTCAAATTTTTCCAATTGAAAATGAATCTTATTATGTGGTATTAAAGTTGAAAATCTATCAAAGAAATTTGACATATTGGGGTAGCTTGATGTGCTGGCCTCTGTACATCGGACTTCGGCCGCTGGCAACTCGTTTGTTGTTAACTGAGCGTACAATGTGCATGTGCATGTGTATGTGCAAGTCATTACTAGCTACTTTTTACAGTGAAAAATAAAATCACTCAAAAACATTTTATTTGCATTGTTTGTTTTTCGATACCGAACAACCGCACGAAACTCTTAATTCATTTTTTAACACCTTATTATTGATGCATAATTATATAACTCTGTTATATACCTAATATACTTATATAATTGTACTGGGCTTACTAAATATTAGATAGCGCAAATGTAGTGGTTCGAACTTACTAGGTATATCTACATGTATTTAACCCTTAATAACACGTCATTTAAGAATATTCCCCTTAGATACTGCTCTATCTAAAAGAAATATTCTTAGATGACGTGTTTACACATATTACGTATTTGATGTACATGACCGGCCCCCTTGTCCCATCTCCGGCCCTTTAGCCTTCAACATGAAATTTCTTAAAATAAATTATAATTGTCGGATGCCCACTGGAATTGTCAACAATAGACAGATAGATATCTTTTAAGGCTTATTATTTGATAAGGTTGAAATTATTTGTAAGCCGTTTTTTAAAGACTATCGTGATTGCCGTGACTTTTCAGTAAATAGAACAAAAATCACTTCAAATTCGTTTCATGCATTATTATTTTTTAAATTCTATGTGCTATGCCCCATAGCATTCTTTAGATCAAGGCAAACCACGTTCCAGTAATTTATTGGATTTAGAATTTCCTCGAGGAAGACGCAAATTCCTAAAGCTGGCGACAGATATGAACATTTCATCGCAACGTAACATACACAACGAGGATGCTACGTGACAATCTGACTCGTGTTCTCTCTCCACCTTCAAAGAGCAGTAGATAATATCAGAATATTTTATATTACTGATATTAACTTGTTTATGTACTCCTTAAGACCAAGCCGAGCATACACTACTTAGTTTGCAGTAATTCTCCAAAATAAAATACTAATACAACAGATACATATAACAAATTCCATAAAAAAACGTGTTCTCAATTGCGCTTGTGTCATAAAAAAACAGACATTTTATACTTCTATAACATTGTGCAGGCTCCAGAATCCATGCAGTAAGCTCCGCCATGCAAGAATACTCAACAATAATATGAATTTATGATGCAAACTAGGCAATATGCGTGCAGACATATTACGTTACAGCGTGATAGGAACGGGACAAAGCGTGACGTCACGGGCTCAGCGTCGCCGCCAGCCGCCAGGTGAGCTGACTGACTTGTTGCCACTAAGGTAACTCACGTTTCTCTAACGACGTCACTCGGGAAATGAACGCGGCAGCCCAGTTTAGGATCAATGGCCAATCTACAAAATAGAAACATCCAATTCACTATTGCACATTCTAAGTGCTTTTTCAAAATATAGGGTCCTCTTTTCGAGTTATTCCCAGTTGTCACCACCGTCTTCGTCACCACTGGTGACAAATGGGAAAAAAAATCCCATTTGTCACCAGTGGTGACGTCCCCAGTGGTGACAAATGGGAATGGCCACTCTTTTTGTTCCCAGTTGCCACCAGTGGTGACAGATGGGAAAAATAAATAGATACGTCCCCAGTAAGGCGGGGCTAGAGCTGAATATATAGTGATGTGAATTCAATTTTTTGACACGAATTATTTTAATTAGATGATATATTCTATTATAAAATGTACATTAAAACGAGAGAAATAAAACTTTTACACGTCACTTGGAAGACATAATTATATTTTTATAAATCACAATATTTATAGTAATCGAAATTAAAACTGCATAAGTACAGTTTTTAGTACTACAACTATTACAGATAATTATTTTACGTAAAACGATTTTCTTAGATTTTTTCACAGTTTCAACACATGGAATGACGTCTATTTATGTAAATTTGTAATAAAATAGCACTTAATGAATACTTAATTACAACACATTTACAATAATTTTCGCACTCCCATCCTGCCGATAAACCCCCCTCCACTATGCTGTTGTCGGTTCGTAGATCAGTGACGTCATACTGATCAGTACATTCCTAACAATGTCAGGGTCAAGTGCGTCGTGCAGTTCTGGTGCAGTTTCGTTAGTTTTTATAAAAAGACGTCATGGAACTATTATGCTTCGCGCAGGATATCATATAAAAAGGAAACATAAAAGTGGGTTAATTGTGTGAGAATGCACCAAACGCAGACAAAACTGTAAAGGAATTGTTAAAATAAAAGTAAGTTTTCGGCCTTTGTTTAAAAATTCTATTATATTGCTGACATATTTTTTAAGAGTTTATTTATGTTGTAAATCTTATGTTTAATTATACAAGAGTTAACAAGAACGAATATACTTGGCACAATAAAACTTGAATCAATTTAAATCTAAAAAATGACGTGTAAAAGTTTTATTTCTCTCGTTTTATAATAGAATATAAATATCATCTAATTAAAATAATTAGTGAAATAAAATTGAATTCACATCACTATATATTCAGCTCTAGCCCCGCCTTACTGGGGACGTATCTATTTATTTTTCCCATCTGTCACCACTGGTGGCAACTGGGAACAAAAATAGTGGACATTCCCATTTGTCACCACTGGGGACGTCACCACTGGTGACAAATGGGAATTTTTTTCCCATTTGTCACCAGTGGTGACGAAGACGGTGGGGACAACTGGGAATAACCCCTCTTTTCATTCTAGATCCTATAATATGTATACCTAGGCGATAGGTATAATACATATTTGTAACGACATGAAATTTTATTTAACTGAAAGATCACAAATACAATGAAATATGGGTTACATAGTGGGCAAGTATGTATTCAATGTGTATTGAATTCACTGTTTAGCTTTCAGCTTAGCTAAAGTTTGTAAAAGATCGAAGAATGAGTACCTACGTAGCTTATCCGAGCTAACAGAACTATCTACTGCAATCAAGTCTGTAACATACCCATCGTTTTCGTTCTGGTCCGCCACGTCCGTGGCCTCGGCTTCGGTGTCCACACCATTGCAATGTTCCACTACCACTTCAGGAACCTCACTCATGTCCAACGTGCACTACACTGGAGCCGGCAGCAAGTCACCCGGCCGAGCCTCAACGAGCCAATATCGCAGACTACCATTTCGCCCTTGGTAAAAGATTACCATTAGTACAAGTACTATTATTAAATTAAGCGCAGGTAACTTACAGGCAACATCTATACTGCTAATAAAAACGGTTGAAAGAGTGAAATTTGTTCATTGAGGACTTTTTGGTAAACGATTCATTGAAATGTGAGTAATCAATCAGCCCCTAGCAAAACTTTAAAAAATAAGATAAGTAGTTAATATTATGCCTACGTGACTAAAAGGTCTTAAAATAAAGAAAACCAAAAGTAGATAACCGTAACTAACATTCTGCAAATTTTGGTTTATTTATTATATATCTTTGGGATATATTCGACTTTGGGTCGTTATCTAAAATCGACTTTTGAGTTTATCTCAAAATTCGATACCTACTAAATAACCATGGTTCGTACGTATCACGCTACGTAAATTAACCGCTGGTATTCAAAACAGCTCATGCAGCATTTTTAGAAAATATAATAAGCAACCACAGTCGAACCAAGCCACAGGAAAAGCTAAGTGTATAGTCATAAGCATGCGCGGTGGATGGCAAACGGGTCACGAACGCACAGTTACGGCTTCAGCTAACATAATCCCTTTAAAGAGTAGTTTACTTGTCGTATTCAGAAAATAATCATCACACAAAATGTAGTAAGTAGGTATAGCATAATTGTCGTAACTTATTAACTATTATTATAAAATTGACAGCTGGGTAGCTGGTTGGTAAGCCAATATTTTACAGTCGATAAGTTCCATTCTTTGAGATTTGGATCATACACCAGAAATCGGAAAATACACCAGAGTTGAATTATTGCAGGTCTACTAACTTACAATCGTCGATCGTGAAACAGTAGCGTCTAACGTGGCATAGTATGTTTTTCAAAGGGAGTATTTAATTAATTTTGTTATAGTAAAGTACCTAACGGGTAACTACAATCGTGAAATAAAATAAACACTAGCAAAGTGCATAAAAGTCACTCCAAAGAACCGCATGTGACAGAGCAAATAAAATAAACTGTTCAATCAATCTGAACGGTCGGCTGTCCATAAACTTTTAATAGATTGCCTTCGATCGTCCTAGTACTTACCGTAATAGCCTTGTGATTGTTTGCTCGCATACGATATCCATTGGCGTAAGTCACGGTAAGTTCTATCATAAAATTACTATGGAGAGAAATATTGTACGCGTAGGTACTAAACTACCACATATTTCTCATGGGACCTAGGTTCGCTTAGATATAACGCCTCATTTTCTAATTTAAGTTAGCGCTACTTTTCTCATGAAGTCTGAATGTTTGACATTATGCAGGTTTTTGGGACAGCCTAGCCAGATATACCTACCGTATATCTAGCTAGGCTGTCCCAAAAACGAGATAATTCTTACATCTACTACTACCATCATCGTACATGGTCTGGAGCAATGACTACCAACTACGTCTTTTTTGCTTATTAATTGATGTTTACGTTTGATAACCAAAGATAAAGTTATAACCTTCCCGTTACTAAGTATTTGGACTGACATTGTTGCCCAACTCATATGCCCATGAACCATTAACCCTTTGACCGCCATGGACGTATATAGACGTCAAATTAAAACTTGCTCATGACTCCAACAACAGCGACGTCAGCACTTACGACAATTTTGCTTGCGATCATCTTTAATTATTTATTACATTTACCTTGTACCTCACCACCACCGCCATAACGTATAAAACCGAGTACTACTACACTGTTTAAACTATTACATTGTAACACAGTTATTGAACTGTTATATAATAATGCCTACGTACTTGTTTGTGAAGTTGTTAATCCGCCTACGGGTAGCGAACACCAAAACAACTCATTTGTCTCGGTAGTCCCAGTTGATTCTACGGCTAACTTGCGCGGAATAATAAGCAGTCACGCTTTGAAAATTTCTATCAGGTCTTCAACGGAGAAAGCTATTTCGATTTCATATTTAGGCACTTTAGTGCAACTAAAGGTTCGATTCCTGGGTGATTTAGATACAATTTCCTGTTAATCAGTAGGTACCTATAAGGTTCTCCAATTTTAAATGCGAACCTAGTTAGCTCTTATTACCTACATGGGACCTAATCCACATTAACGGCGTTCTGTACGTCCATCAAAACTCTTCGGCCTAATCCGCCTTCGGAGAATACACCTATGATCTAAAATTGTGAACAGAAATTATTATCATTTGGGAATGTAGGTAACCTATTAAGTACTTACGATATATATTATAATATGTATATATATAGGTATTTGTGGCCCCATGGATTTTTTACAATAGTACATTTTTGATGACGAAAATATCTCGTGTTCTTTGAGTTCGACTTGTTCACTTTATGAATAATTTCTAAAAACCCTCGGGGCTCTTTCCATCTTCTTCATAAACTCTTAAGGCGACGGCATCGGGGACCTATATGAGAGTTAAGTTACTATGAACTGCAATATATAAGTAAATACTTAGTGAGTTGTGTTGAATGTAGATACTAAACAATCCCCGATGGATTAAAAATGTTGATAATGTGTTTGATGGAATGATGATGATTTTTGGTATATTCAGAACACTAAAATGTTATGTGTGGCTTAGTTTTAATAGGCAGCCAGGTATAAATATTTCAATCATTTCGTGATTTGATTTGACAACGGTTTACGGTTCGAAAATGAAGAATTATAGGCGACGAGGTTGATCGGATTGTCGGTCTCGTATTTTCGGGCCTCTGATTATCACTAACGATTTTCATAGGTGCAGTGGCGGATTTAGACATTTGCCGCCAATAGGCTCTTCAAATATTGCCGCCCCTACTGTTCTATGTATTTCTATATTCTAGTTCACAATCATATATTTTTTTATTGTTCCACAATTTTTGACACAAGAAATAGTTTTTGGGTCTAATTCCGAGTTAAGAAAATCTAAGTAGGCACTACTTATAATATGGGGTACGGTATGCCTTACAGTGACGGCCGTAACAGTCTCATTAGACTAAAAGAAAAGATATTGCATATATTTTTTTGTCTTACAGAATTAAAAGAAAGTTTATGTACACCTAATGTTATTAGATCCACTTGCAATTTAATCAACGTTTAATGTGTTTCACCACATAAATATTTTTTTAAATCGAATCTCACTTACTTTAGTGAACGAAAAATTCGATTGCAGGATTCGAACCTGCGTCGTCTGGTTAAATACACCAGACGTTACAACCACTAAGCCACCCCGAGTCCCACCCGCCAGGTCGAAATTAATGTTAACATTTTTGAATTTAAGTTTTTGAGGTGACGTCAAATCTCCCTTTTATAACGGAAAATATTATATGATTTTGGAACTGTTAGCGGAATTCGATTCTTTTCTTATCCAGTTACTTATCAAAGACCGTTTGCGAAACCAACAAAACCTTTCGCTTTTTTAAGTGTCTTATTCTGACCATTCTTAAATTCAATGACAACTACGGCTGCTGAATCCTGTACAGAAACTTGTCGCTTTTTAATATGCTATAGGAAATTCCAACTGGTAAGACAGGGAGCCGTCATCTTTCCAAAAACGTTTTCGAAGGCATTGGAGAACGATTAAAAGACGCTAAACTGGACACGAACGAATAAAAATAATTTGAATTTGACAGAACGAGGCATAAAATATATTCGCATCTCGCACCTCCGATTGGCGGATGACATTGTCATCACGACAGAATCTCTGCATGAGCTGGAGGTGATGCTGAACAGCCTTGGCAATTCTTACGGCGCGGGTAGGGTCGCGGGATGAGCCTGGATAAAACCAAAGCCATGTCACCCTGATACCTGCATGAATGGACTGCCTTCGAGGTTATGCAAGAATACATATACCAAATATAAAGCTGGGGCGGCACAACTTCGAGAAGTAGGGGACCAGAAGAATACGCTATGATATCTCTAAATCGTCGATCCCACAATTCCTAAAGATCAGGGATATCATAGCGTATTCTTCTGGTCGTTAGCGACAGCAGATGAGTGCTAGAGTGGAGACCGCGCTTGGGTAAGCGTAGTGTGGTACGCCCTGTAGCAGGGGATGGATGCGAGCTGCCCAAAACTAAAATGGCTGGCGCTCTTTGGGGGAGGCCTACGTTCAGCAGTGGACGGCAATATAGGCTGATATATGACAGGAAATTCACGTTTTTTCTGGGAGCTCGGTACTATGCTGCAAAAATTATCTGACATCGGTGAAGGTAAAACCCTGAAGAGAGTACGTGTATTGTGGTACCTAGTAGGCATGCCTACATGCCAGCATGAATGGCTCGGCACGACCGGGGAAGTACTACCCTCCCACAGAATATGGACGTCAAGTAGCAGTGTATACTGCTACGTTTCGTACTGTGAGTATGGAGCGCCGAAGAACCAATTCCTCCCTCAGTCCCCGTTCCTTCTCCTTTCTCCTTCCCTTCTCCGGCTCGGCAACGCATCTGCAACCTCTTTTGTATTGCAGATGTCCATAAGCGGCGATGACTACCATCAGATAGCTCTCCCGATCGTTTACCGAATATCCCGTAAAAACAAAATCTGACAAATGGGCCTGCAGAAGAGGACGCGTGTAAAGTTTGAGAGATTCTTAGAACGAAGTTCTTAGAACTTTACACATTCTAGACACAAAAAGACGTGAATTTCCTGTAGCATTCAGCAGCCGCAGTTGCCACTGAATTCAAAGAATGGTCTGAATAAGACACTTAAAAAGCGAAAAGTTTTTTTTTTCGCAAATGGTCTTTAATAAGCTTTCAATTTGATTGGATAAAAAAAACGTATTCCACTAACAATTCCTAAATCATATCTACAGTAATTTCCGTTATTTAGGTAAGTGTGATTTCATTTAAACTAAAATGGGGTGAAACACATTACACGTTGATTAAATTGTGAGTGGATCTAATAACATTTAGGTATAAATATATTTTCTTTATTCAGTAAGACAATTTTTTTTTCCAAATTTGCCGTCCCCTTAAATCTGCCGCCCTAGGCTCCAGCCTACACAGCCTACTGGTAAATCCGCCACTGCATAGGTGTTCCTATGTCAACCGAGATGGCAAGCTTTATGTGCTCTCCGAAACAGCGGGGATTGTGTTAAGAATGGTCACCCATCCACAGACTGACAGCGATAAGCTCAGCTTAACCTCGCAGATCAGTTGATCGACTTAGTTATTACTTACCACGAGCCTATCTCCTAATAATCAATTTACTGAATTCAAATCAACTCATAAGTACAGTGGTGTCCGTGTCCCGTACATAGCTGTCCTCACATTCTGCCGCACCCACGGTCATAGCAAATTAGGAAGCTGGGAGGAATATTTAAGTAGCCAGGTAGTTTTTTAACTTTAGTCCTTAATTGACACTTCTTGGTAACTCGTGCTGGGATACTTCATTCACTATCAGGAACATTCACAGTCTATTTCAATGGGTCATGTGAACAAAACATTAATTGTACAAACGCCAGCAGTTCATGCTATCCAAAACTGTCAATTTTTGCCAATTGAATATGAACCTTATAACTTTTTAAATGAATCAAAGAAATTTGACAGATTGTGGTAGATTTATGTGCTGGCAATGTAAGTTGAAATGAAACGGTGGCTTAGTGGTCATAGCGTCTGGTGTATCTAACAAGAAGACGCAGGTTCGAATCCTGCCCGCGGTCGAAATTTTCTTTTGCTTAATAACTATGAAATATTATTATATTAAACATGTACAGAGGTACCTACATGTTTAATATCTATATATATAAAAGAAAGTCGTGTTAGTTACACTATTTATAACTCAAGAACGGCTTTACCGATATGGCTGAAAATTGGTGAGGAGGTAGCTTAGAGCCAGGAGACGGACATAGGCTTTTTATCCCGGAAAAATGTCGGAATATCCCGGAAAACCCGAAAAAAGGAAATAGGAGAACTACTTACGGGATTTGTATGAAAAATCATACACACATAGTATGTGACCGGGAATAACATATAGGATATATTTTACCCCGGAAAAATGTGGGAATATCCCGGAAATCCCGAAAAACTAATATCTTACGGGATACAAATGAAATTTTATACACACATAATAAGTGACCAGGAATAACAAACAGGATATATTTTACCCCAGAAAAATGTGGGAATATCCCGGAAATCCAGAAAAACTAATATCTTACGGGAATTGAATGAAATTTCATACACAGATAGTATGTGACTGGGAATAACAAATAGGATATATTTTACCCCAGAAAAATGTGGGAATATCCCGGAAATCCCGAAAAACGAATAGTTTACGGGATTTGAATGAAATTTCATACACACATAGTATGTAACCGGGAATAACAAATAGGATATATTTTACCCCAGAAAAATGTGGGAATATCCCGGAAATCCCGAAAAACTAATATCTTACGGGATTTTAATGAAATTTCATACACAGATAGCATGTGACTGGGAATAACAAATAGGATATTTTTTTTACAGAAAAATGTGGGAATATCCCGGAAATCCCGAAAAACGGATATAGGAGAACTACTTACGGGATTTGCATGAAATATCATACACACATAGTATGTGACCGGGAATAACAAATAGGATATATTTTACCCCAGAAAAATGTGGGAATATCCCGGAAATCCCGAAAAACTAATAGCTTACGTGATTTGAATGAAATTTCATACAGTACACATAATTAAAAATTATGTGAGAATTCCCAGAAAACTTATGTATGAGACCTACTTACGAGATTTAAATGAAATGTTAATAGTTTGTGATTGGTGCTGGCATATTGAATACTTATTTTTTCGGAACAAAGCGGGAATATCCCTAACATTGAGTACTTCTTATCCCATAAATAAAATCCGACAACAATTGTGTTACTAAGTCTAGGCGTATGAAGTCGCGGGTAAAAGCTACTAATATTATAAAACATATGTATCTCGTGATTAAATAGAACGTTTGTCTAGCAGATTGGCAGGGGCAGCAAGATGCAGGTTTTTTTTATAATTATAGGCTGGTGGAGTACCAGGTAATAGCGTTATGGATATTCTTTTCGAAAATATACCTACGGTTTTAAAAAATAATCCTTCAAGGACGGACACGAAAGAAAATCAGATAAGTTTTATTATAATGTATAATAAAATGTTGTATGTTTGATACTTTTCACTGAGTAATTCCTCTGACTCGAATTACGATATTGAGAAATATGATATTCAGAATTTGTAGCGGATCCTTATCTAATAGGAATTTAGTATTGTTGTTTAATATTTTTTAGTGTTCCGGGCAACTTTTCCAATTATTATTTAGTGTTTCCTATGTATTATTTACAAAAAAAAGTATATAAGTATTATAGCCATTGTCTAGTACCCATAGTACAAGTTTACATGGTGCTGTGTAAAATTGTTCAAGAATATTTATTTATTTTATTTATTATTCTTTCCTTAGAAATTATGAAAAATTGCCAAATCGCTCCAGCGCAGCAGTCTGGCCGTTCTCAAGTGATCCTTTTACCAAGGAACAGTAGGTATTTAATTTTTATTGATATCGATATAAATAAGTTTTAGAACCTTTCCTAACCATTATTTAATGTTCGGTAGATACCTAGCATTGATTAGTAGGTATCTTATCTAGAAGTTAGTAGTTACTAGGATGTTTCTGGTATTTTTCCGATAACCCTGAAAGTAGGTAGATATTCTAAACAATCCAACTCGAAAATATTTCAAATCGTTGTACCTATCTGTACTGATTAGATATAGACCTGTCTAAACTATCAAACTGAACAACTGATGGTACTTAGGTACCTACTTTAATAATATCCTTAAGTAATTAACGATACTATCTACCTATATCATAATAAATAGGTACTTACTGAGAATATAACTAGCACGATACCTATACAGTAGTTACTGGCATACCTATTTATATCTATGATAATTACCTACGTACTGATTTATAGTTTCTGTCTAAGTACAAACTTAGCTAGGTATTAAAATGTCTAATAAACTAAAGTAGGTAATCATTGTTTAGCAGTCACGATTCCGTCAAGATTAATAATTGCCGTAAATCATATTATTATTAAAACAACATCAACTTTGTAGTATATACACATACCTACTGTAGCTATTACATTATATTTTACTTTTCGATTTCCTGATGATAACTATACCCACAATTTATTTGCGGTATATTTGTCCGTCTAAATAAAAAAAGGACTTTGGAGATTATGAATCATGATAGATTTAATTAAAGCTACCAGTTGACTGTAGCGAGAGGAGTAATAAGACGCTACGGAGATCGAATGTGCATATTGTGATGTTATGACACATCTAAGTCCCTCGAAATGATTTCAATGAGCTTATCTACGTATAACAGCTAGGTTTAGGCACCTACGTATTGCATTAAACAATGATTAACTAATGGTTAGAACGCTGACCCGCTGTATTAAGTACCCGGTGATCCGAATTCTACAAGACGGCAAACGCACATAAACACAAAGGAATGGGTTATCATCCTATTTAGTTCTCGTAGGAGTCGAGTTGGGTGATCCAATTGGCTCTAATTGTAAACTATAATTCATAAGCCAATCATGCTCACTGGAAAGTCGAGGCCACTGTCAAATGTGTAAAAGTAATAAAGGGCAGGCTTTTTAAAAAAAAGGCGAGAAAGATATGAATTACAAAACCACTGAATATTCGAATTTATTTTACGTATCTATACTTTAAGGCTCTAATCTTTAATTTATTCCTCCGAACAGTTACATTTTGGTGAATTACCGTATTTTTAATAGTACATGTAGGTACAGTGCGCATTTTGCTGCGATAGAAATAGCAAACGACGCTAGTGGCAATTACGTAGACTAATATAATGAGACTATAATGGAAGAGCCTTAACTGGTTTAAATGTACAAAGCGGGCTGTACCTAAAGAGCACGATATCCACCGCAAACCGAACTAGGAAATGACGAGAGTTCAGTCATTCTATGAGTTCAGAATTGCTGATTTGGCCTACGAAATCTGTCCATCCTAGTTATTTAGTATGTACAATAGGCTTGACAACTGATTTTTATAATGTAGATACATGTCTATTACTTCCAAAAAACATATTATTTCAACAAGAAATGAAGTTTTAACGAAATTATTTCATTTTAGTTATAATAAATATTGATAAAAAATATTTGAATTAACTACGAACGAAACGCTCGAAGGTTCTTAACGTCCGCTATGACGTCACATCTAGGTAAATATTGCATTGTGTCTATGCTCAACGAACACAGATTACATAGAGTAACATCAGCCGTTATTGATGTTTACATAAGCGTGACGTCATTTGCTGTTTCAGTTAAGGTGGCCGATAACAGTAGGTAAATTATACTTTTATTTTATTACATCTTATTAATCTCAATGTTTATATTGAATACTTTCTACATATATTTTGTTCTAAAATCATTTAATACTGTCATCATGCCTATTGACGACCATGCAGACATGTGTCCCAGAGGCAATGGTTCTATCTACAAGTCGCAAAAATCACAATATAGGTACGTAACATTTACATTGATGTGTAACACAGAACCTTCGTGCCGGGGACACTGTAGCTGTGCAGTACTTGGTGTTTTATCATCTAGCAACGCTTGATGCCAAAGACATATTAGTCTAGTTTGTTAGGTGTGAAAACAAACGTTACTGTTCGAGCCTAATCTAAACGCGTTCGCTGTGAATATCGCACTTTATAAACATTTTTTAAGTTTATAGGTTACCTAATGGTCTACATTCAAACTGCGGATAAATAACTTAAAGGAACTATAATAAAAATTATTACAATAATAATACAAAAATACGAAACTATGACGTAAATCACTTGTGACTATAATTTACAACATAACATCGATAAATCACATTAAACTTAGCAGGCTTGAACAATCATGTTGTATCACACTGCTGAACAACTAAAGTAATAACTACTGACGGACTCCATTTTTAATTTTAATCATACCTAAAGGTCACATAATGTCTTTTGTCATGAACTAATATGATTATTAACAAAGGTAATTGTGTAATTCAATACTTAAACATCACAATGGGTTGAACAAATTTGAACCCTGACCTTATCCTATAAGTAACTGGATAGATACAGGCCCCAATTAACGCTGGTAATTACTTATTCGTCTACATTACTACACATTAGATCTAGCTATTCGTAGATATTTACATGACTAGTCAGATGTGGTGTTTTAAAGCAATAACAATGTTACAAATTTTAGAGCTAATAAAGAATTCAAATGTATCGGACAGAATACTGAGTGCATTTCACCTACCTAGAAAATAAAAAAAATTACAAACAAATGTTGAATGAGTAATTTCTTGACAATATTGTTGTCAGTGTTGTCAATGTTGACAATTTGTATTGACAGTGATGACAACGTGGCAAATTTGTGTTTACAATATTCACTACATATTTGTTTTAGAAAGCCAAAAATATTTTTTTCAATACATTGTAAATAGGTATAAAAAACCATTTTTCATTAATATTTGATACAATTATTATATTCACTCATAATTTCATTAATTTCTTTTAATTTTAGTTTCTAAATTATGAGTAAACATAATAAGTGTAAGTAATTCACTCATTACACCTATTTCAATAAAAAATATCTAAAAATGAGTATCAAGTTTTGCCTTAAGAAAATTAAAAATGCAGTAATAGTAAAAAAAATTGATACCCATTATTCTTACATAAATTTGAATCAAAAATTAGTCTCATCATATTACAAAAAAGAAAACTATTTACTACTTTAATTGTTAAGTACATCTAGTGGAGACTTGTAATCTGGACATATTCATCATAAAGTTAAGATCTTAAGAAATTCTGCACCTGAAGCCATTTTTAAAATAATTAATCAGCATCTTAAAAATGTAAACAATTGCATATCGCTTTTCAATTTTACTTCAATTAAGTATAACATAAATTACGATCATTAAAATAATATTCTAATTTGTTAATTATAGAATGCCAATATTTAAGCTCAAAAGTTCAGTAATTGCAGGTATTGCTTATTTTCCCTGGAAAAGAGATTTGAGTGGGACTTCTTTTTTTTTTATGTAATTATTATTATTAACTATAGTAAATTTCATCCATATAATATTAGTCTCAAAGTTGTTAAATTGGTTGGATAGGTATTTTATCTGCTTTCTATAATTTATGAATATAAAGGATAGCATAATATATAAATATAAGCACTCAATAACACAGTTAATAATACACACCATTTTCCACTGTGCATAATTATTGTGACACACTTACATATTTTAGATAAGAAAACTACATGTTACTTACTGAATACTATTGGTTCAGAGATATGTACACATACCTAAGTGTACTACATTACTACAATATAAATACGTATAGTTTTGACTGTAACATAAAATTGCAAAATCATAAGTACCATAACAAAAACAACACTTAAGCACAATAAGTCCTGCGTTAGATTATTATAGAAATAAAGTGCTTCAATGTGAGGCGAGGCAAGTAGCAAAAGAGGAAGCAGTAAAGGTTACTTGACTCACACCAATTACACATTTTCTTTCTTATCTGCCTTCGAGCCACGCCTGCACCCGCCCGAAAGATTTTCTATCTTATGCCATGGCTCTAACTATACTTTTTATAATCTATAACTCCCTCATTTTAATGTGCGGTGGAATACTCATAATATGCTGCCAAATTATAAACATACTGTGAACATTTGCAACACTTGCATATAAACTAAAATAATCTTTTAAACAATATTAAACAAAAAAATATCCAATAATAAAATGTCATGCCATTAGCTAATAAAAGCAACACTATCATTGCTAACCTTTACATTTAAATATCAATATTGTGCTTAGTATTTAACCAATAAGTTTGCATCTACATACTTATAATAGAATTCTATAAATTTTGATACTTTGGTAAAAAACATAATAACACACACTGACTAACAATGTGGTACTATACTATTATCTAAGTAAAAACAGTCATACAATAGTGCAGATTTTGTTGCACATCTCACTAATAAAATTTTAATCACACTAGGTATAACAACTCTTTCTTGCAAACATCATTGACAGAAATGTCATTCATGGAAAGGCATGAACTATGGAGATACAAAGCAAGTTGACTGAACAGGATTTTTCATTCAACCTAATTCATTAATGCTTGTAAAAAACAGAATCAACACCACTGATTCACTTGTGAGTTATTCACACTTCAAAGTTGGTGTAATTTTAGTTTATTAAGTATATTGTGCACTTACTATTCAAAAATCACTAGAACTTTTAAATGATATAAAATAATTAGTAAAGAATCAAACAGTCACTGGAATCTTAACTTCCTTATTTACTATGTAAAATTTGTGCTTTTTACCTAATACTCCCCAAATCACTGCAACATTTTCAATTACAATATTGAAAGGGATGGTAGCTAAGGCACCACCAACAAGCAGAAAAAATTTTAAGGGTCCAAATCTATGAATAGGAAATGATTTAATGACTCCAAATATATACATATAAATATTGACAGCACCTATGAACCCACACACTAAGTCCAAATACTGTGGACAAGGAATTGGACACACAGCAGCTAAGAAAACATTGCTTGTTGATAATGGTAGTGTCACCCATGAGTAACAAGATATTGCTAGAAAAACTTTGTGTAATGCCGGTATTTGTTTTGAATGTACTACCAATAGTATTCCTTGTATCCACCTTTTTCTTTGTTGCATGAAGTCCCATAAAGTGAATGGAGATTTTTCCCACATCTCTCCTTCCACAAAATTAAAACTATAACCTTCTTTATAAGCTTTCATAGCAAAATAACAGTCTTCTGCAACTGATCCATCGAGGCCATTATCAAAAGATACTTTTTTTTCAGCATTTACCTGCAAGTAAACAAATTATTTATAGACAATTATAACAGTTTTGAAAATACAATCTAAAATTCAGCTGTATTTCATACAAGAAATAACTCACTTGAGTAACAACATAAGATCCTTTCCAACTGAAAAGTGGCTTATGGAATAAATAAAATTGAAGTCTTAGTTTTCCCATATCATCTGCAACACGGAAGCTGTCAGCAAGTGTTGTCAGCCAATTTACAATATGTTCATTAGCATAGGTGATCAGTCCCTGACCAAACTGATGATGGCCATCCATTACAAAGTTCAAAATACCTCTCACACAATTGTCAGTCAATAATGTTTCTTCATCTAAATGTACTATCCAATCATTATCTGCAAGTATATTCACATTATCTTCCAAGCAGTACTGCAATGCCCTTGATTTGAATAAAGCACCTGATTTAGTCTTGTATTCTGCTGGCACAACCACTTCTCGCACTCGCCTGTGCTTTGGTAAACTAATTGCTTTGTCAGTCACTACTTCAATCATAAAATTTTCCATGCCAACATCAACACATGTGTTCATAT
The DNA here is from genome assembly GCA_964056405.1 of Acronicta alni. Taxonomy (NCBI): domain Eukaryota; kingdom Metazoa; phylum Arthropoda; class Insecta; order Lepidoptera; family Noctuidae; genus Acronicta; species Acronicta alni. The sequence goes on from OZ043921.1 coordinate 9,470,852, forward strand.
TTCTTGTTACATTATCTCTCACCAATTTTGGAAAATCCCCTCTGGTAACAATTCTGATACATATGAAAGGTGCCAGCAGAGGAGAACCTTTAAGTTTGACATTTCCTGGGAAAGCATTGAATAAAGTCAATCCTGCAAAATTGCACAGGACTTGAGGGGTGGTCAGTAGAGTAAATAGTCTTAAGACATATAAAATTAATGCACCATAAATTCCATATCTTTCCCAGGGATCAATATCTTCTTTTACTTTGTCATCTAAATTTATAGCTCCAGCAAATACCAGAAAAAGAAATATAAATAGTATGAAAAAAGTGCAGTGTAGGAGATGTTTCACTCTTCCTCTTAACATTCTGAAACAAACAAGTTGTTTTGTTCAAGATTGTATTTGATTTCTTTTTCCACCTTAATGAAAGTTTAAATTACATTGGTTCAAATAGTTATGGTGTTTGAATTATTTGTCAATATAATAATATACCATTCATACACTAATATTTTGCATGTTGTTGCAATTTTTTTGACACCAGAAATAAAAAATATAAAATTATAGTGTACTTATTACAATGTTGTTGTTTTATCAGTATTAGTCAGGTCAGGTACATAATAAAATTACTAAAACCTTAAACTTGTCATGACTCAATTTTGAAGATATTGAAGGTGTGTAGCAATTTTCCACTATCCATGTCCCACAAAAAAAAACGTAATTCCTAACTAAAACTGGATAATCCTCTATTCTTTAATCCTTAGCGAAAGACGTTGGCATACAGTAAATTACTGCCGATGATACTTACCTTGAATCTTTTGAAATGATACAAATTCAAAATGAAATTCACTAGGCACTAACTAAAATCACTAACTTACAAAAAGAGTATACAAAACTATTTGTTTAATTATTAACAATAGTAAAAAATCTACAGAATTAATGTTTTTTCTAAAAACTACAAACACACGCCCTACGACCGCTTTTGACACACTGCACTGCCGTCTGCCACCCACTGCTTTTTTTTTTAATTTATTTCATGACCATATCCACCCACTGCCAGTAGCCAGTGTTGCCACCACACAATTATTGAATGTAGTCAAATGTGAGTCAAAAAAGGAAGATAATATGTTTGACTGCCACAGATGACAGCAGACGGACATACAGAGTCAGACAGACACACAAACTATGGAGGGTAAAGACAAGGAGGACTATCTCTGTGTATGAAAAAGTGTCCATCGAAATGCGTTAAACTAGGGTGGCACTGCAATCGCATCAGAGTAAATTTTAAAAACCCCGCCAAAAGTTATTAGAGTAAGATAGAAAAGTAAACAACGTAAATAATTGAAGGTTTGTATACTGTACTGTTACTAACTACTTTAGTCAACAAAAATAATAAATTTATCAACTCAGCACACTTCAATCCGTCTACAACTGTTACTTACAGCTGGACACTTTTTCAACTTGTCCCCCCTATAATAGTCCTCCTTACCTCTACCCTCCATGACATAAACATAGACAGATTGACTTGCTTAGTGGTGCTGTATAAATAAAAAGAAATATCTCAAATATTTATTCATTTAATGCCACAATTCGGTGGTATCTATAGGTCCCATGTAATAGGTGGCGATCCTATTTACTGCCATTAACTGAGTACAAATCGAAATTTCATAGAAAAATCCAATAACACTTTGCTCAACCTGGGAATCGAACCAAGGATCTTTAGCGTAGTAAAGGCGCTTAGGAATATTAGGCTAATGGGAGAGAGAGAATGCTAATTATATTACCCATATTTTTTATTTTTCGTATAATATATTTATAGTAATATCTTTTTATTACTTTATTATTATTATTGCCCGTTTTCCGTCGCACCGTTCGTCGTGGTTTTTCATTTGTACAGTGCAATTGTAAAGTATTTTGTAAAGCATATAATGATTAAGTTTCATGTGTTGTCGTATCATTTAAATGACACAACGAAAGCTTAATTAGTATCTCATATTTGTTTGTGAACGAAATGAGTAAGAGAAATACAATACAATATCTTTCCTTTATCTACGATACAATCACTAATTTGTGCAGCAAAACACTGTATATCATTAATCTGTGACACAGCACTCAGCGCAGTCAGCAGCAGGGACTTGAAAACGAAATTTATTTCGTTCCGTTCCACGAAATGTTATCTCTTATCGTTCCAAAATTTATAACGTTACTGGAACTTTATGCAATGTATAACGTTATAAAATTATAACGATATAGAATAACATTTTAGCAGAACAATATTTTCCATAACGTTACTGGCTTAGTAACGATACTAGATAATATATCGTTCTGTTACGTAACAGTTCCAACTGCGTTATAGTCTACGTTATTCTTTCACCCCTGCACACTGTGCTGCAGGATTGCCAGATTTACGATTTTAACCGTACTCATACGATTTTTTCGTTAAAGTTCACTTTCGCCGTTCACTTTCCGGCCTTATACCTGCAAACGCGATGCACTTAAACCCTTCACGGTGACCAGTTTTCACCTTTATCTCTATAAGTGTAGAGTCGAAAATTAATCAACGGCCAATGATCTTCCAAACAAATTACGGGTTCGATCAAAAGTAAACTAGAAAAGATTGCACAAGATGTAAATACGAAGAAATTATGCTAGGTTACCATTCTGCACGCGGGAGTCGGGAGTCGCGGCGAGGTGTGACCTGCCGGCATTATATAAATATATAAAGCTGGCAACGTTGTATAACAAAATAAGTAATGTTACGTTTTGAGTTATAGTTATAACGTTATTAATTTCGTTCCGTTATGTCATAAAGTTATAACAAAATAAAGAATTTCGTTCCGTTATCTCATATAGTTAGAACAAAATAAAGAATTTCGTTACGTTCCTAGTGGAACATTACAAATTAACGTTACGAGAACAGTACATAACGTTATTTTCTATAACGTTTCAAGTCCCTGGTCAGCAGCAATTAAGGGCTGTTGATATTTTTTAAAATATCGGATTTTCGATGTATCGATATTTTTAAATATATATATCAATAACGGAGTTTGATATATCGAAAAAAAAAATATATTTCGATATAACGATATTTTATCCACAGTAGATGATGTTTGCTTTTTAAGTGGGTTGCTAAATTAGTTGTATTTCCACTGCTTTTATAATTTTTCCGGGTTATGTGGCAGGAAACACTTATTGTATCAACTTTTTTTAAAATACGTCCATACAATGGAAGAATTGGTCCAAGAAGAAATAATTTGGCACAACTATTTCTATGTAACTAGATATTAAATAGATGAATATGAATAAACACTGCTTTTACTGCTACATTACAATAAAACAGTAATTTTTCATAACAGAGGTAGATAATAGGAGAAAATAGGTGACAATAAACATTAACTGTAAGTAAAGTAGGTACTCCATATCATAGATTATAGTAATTTTTATACCACAGAGGTTTAAATAAACAAAATTACATGTCGTTTTAAGATAATAAGTAAACTAGGAATAGAGAAAAATCATAATATAGTGTAAATGAAGTACAGTAGATTAAGTTTACGATGATTTTGTAGATTAAATAATATAAGAAAAAAAAATATCGACATTTCAAAGTATCAATATATATTCATATCGAAGTATCGTTCAAAAAAATATTACTAATAAATATCGATATTTCTAAATAATATTATCGATATTTCGATATATCGATATTTTATCAACAAACAGTCCTACCACAGATTAGTAATTAGAGCAGCTGCAGCAGCTGTCTGTACTGACTGTCTGTGTATATCTTGATGGATTTGATCTGATGTGATGGCGTGAATGCTGTGAATAAATTTACGTTTACAAATTGTATTTATTTAAATAGAACTGAAAATTTTATGAAAATTAAAAATATGTGAACCACGAAATGAAATTGTCTCTTAATGAGTTTATGTGCTAGTGTACAATGCTGAGGCAAAACCTTCGCAGACAGGCTAGAAGAGAAAGTGTCTCAAATAGTAAATAACGGGTCGATAGAAATATGTCTGTCTCTGATTTATCTGTTGGATGTCGATTTGCCGATTATTTTGCGATATGTGGCCTCGACTTTGATTCTGGATTGGAGCCTGATAGGCTTTGTGGTAAGTCTTGAAATCGTGTTTGTATAAAATAATATTATACTACAATCGTTAAAAAACATTGCCTATCTTTTAGGTGACAATTTACATGTGTCGCCTTTGGATCGTTCTTACAAAGGAAAAATTCTTGCTCACTACCCTGAGAATATATCAAGCAACCCATTTGATGAACATGCAGTGTGTATGGTAAGAGCTCGTTAATTAACTTTAAGATGTCCTTTTAGAAGTATGTAGTGAATTATCATTAAATATGGACATATAGATGATCCACAACTCTTATAATAAAAATATTAGTAATTTTTTAATACTTAATAATATTGGTCATGAAGAAACTGTACCCCAAACAAAAACATCCCAATTAAATCCAATATTTTCAAGCACTAGCAAATTTCAAACTTCAGCCTAGGGCAGGCTGAATTTTGAAATTGATAAACAATATGTAATAGGTAAAAATGTATAATGTTACTTACAGCTTTGTCTGCCAGCTGGCCTTCAGTTTAGAACACAAAAGCATTCATTAGAACCTAAGTTTCATAGCTTTGTAGTTACCAGAGAAAATGCATCCCGATATTATGGATTTAGCCTCATATTCTATGAAGAAGTTAGGAACAGGAATATCTGCAGTGCCATGCATACATTACAGGTAAATATAGAATATGGACTAACTTTCTTGCCATTTAAAATTAATTTTTAATAAGAATTTAATTCATGTTAATATTTATAGGCAATGTATATCACAGAATTATCCAGTGGTCAGACTCCCCCTGGTCACAGAAAGGCTTCTGGTAAAGAAAGCTCAAGATCACTTCCAAGATCATTTAAACTTGCACCTCACAGTGGTGCTGCACTGACATACTATGATGTTGCCAAAGACAAACTATATGTCGCTAAAAGTATAGCTCTCATATGTCAGTATCCATATGTGAGGGTGGCACAGCTGTTTTTAGAAAATTTGTTCAGGTGAGTTTGTAATGGTTTGGTACATATTTGTATTGGTGTCCTTTTTTGCAACTCCACAACAAAGAGTGTTAAAAATTGGAGAAATTATTAATTTTATCAATCCAAACTTGACAATGTCTGTGGTCTAGTGGTTCGTGCGAGTGGTTTGTCTGGATGTTTCTTATGTATTATAAGTATGTATTTACAAAAAAAAGTATATAAGTATTATATCCATTGTCTAGTACCCATAGTACAAGCTCTGCTTAGTTTGGGACTAGATGGTGCTGTGTAAAATTGTCCAAGAATATTTATTTATTTATTATTTAAACTTCCTGTTAATGTCAATGCTTCTCACTTGATTAATCACTATTATATTGATGTAGATATAAATGTGTGTCTAGATCTATGGTTAGATTGCTCTTAGTATAGAGTAATAATTTTAACTTTCATACTGAGTATTTTGTAATTAAAAAAGCAGTCCCATTTACAAAGGTTTTACTAAAAATTATACATTTTATAGATCTCTCCCAAGGCAGCCAGGGCCAGGGCTCAGTCCTGAGTCTTATGTGTATAATTTACTATATGAAGTACCAGTGCCACTTCCTGGTCAAGCTTTACGACTTTATGTACCTCCTTCTGAACCTCATTTGGACCCAATTCCTGTTGTAAGTATAAATTATATTAAATAATTATTTCTCAAGTTATTCCTGATATCATTTTTAAGACAATAATGTTTATTAGCAGTTAAGTAGTTATTGTATTCATTGATGATTCTGTAGGTGCTTGGAATGTGATATTTTGTCTGATAATGCCATAGATAATTATTATGTTGAATGCCTCATTAGTCTAATAGTTCTGGTGCTGGCTTCAATTCCCAGGTTGAAGTGTTTTGGGTATTTCTATGAAATTTTTGTAGCAACTTGGAGTTTATTTTATATAACGCTGTTAATTGTTATGGTTAATTAAGTTTTGATTTATTTCTAATCTGGAATTTTAAGTAATAATAATGTTTCCCCAAGTTGATGTGACTGTGCCATTGACTCTTTTGCCATTTCAGGTGATAAGAATGCCAAATCTTCCGGATGAGTTACCTCTCCTGGATTACCCACTTCGAGCCATGTTTTCAACTCTAGGTGTGGAATGTGTTGTTCAGCTTTTTACATGTGTGCTACTGGAACATCAAGTCTTACTTAGGTCAAGTGGTAAGTAATAAACTAATATTTCTAGAAAACTAACCCTATTTTATGAAACTAGTTTCAATATTGGTAGTACAATAATGAAACACCAAAATAAAATATTTAATACTATTTCAAGTTTCTGAAACAGTAGCATTAAAATTCAAGCCAGAGATAATCATTTTTTGCTTTTGATTACCATGAAAAGTCCAAAAAAATCTTCCTTTCAGCCTACCCTAAAAGCTTGGTTTTCTTCTCATAGTAGTGAATGTCCGGAATTCGCACACAAGACATGCCTGTGTAACTTCATATTTGTACAATGTATATCCCATACATTATAAATCTAATTATTCATGTAAATAAATATTTTATTTACAGATTATAATAAATTAATGCTAGTAGCAGAGTGCATAGTGTCTCTGCTGCTACCGTTTACATGGGCGCACGTGTATGTGCCAATACTGCCGGCCCCCCTCTACCACTTCCTCGACGCACCAGTGCCATTCGTCATGGGTACAGTACAATGCACTTTATAATAGAGGTCAATAGGTCGCATAGTTCATGCAATGCTAGTTATCTACTTGATTAATTACTGGCAATGACTTTGGTATTTATTTGTACTTCTTTAGAATATTAATGATTCTAGAGAATAAGGTATATTTTGATTTCTAATTACGTGAATATTATACATTGAAATAAAACTCCTTTTTACATATTTTAATTTATATAATATCAATATAACGCGATAAAATCCGTAAAAAGTAATTTTATTTCAAATAAGGTGATAATACTAACAATTTCCCTTATCGCCTACAGGCCTCCATACCGATAGTGGGGCCATGAATATGGGACTACACGGTCCTCGGAGCATTGCGCTCGGATCTGAAGCAGCTCTCTGTTTAGTCGACATTGATAAACCTGATATACAATTACCTGAAGAGTTGCCGATATTCCCGCATCGAACGCCCTTCATTGAAGAACTGAATCATGTGTTAGATAAACATCAGGTATAGACTCGTAGGCAATGTTACTTGAATATACAATCTCTATTGATTACATCAGTATGTTTTATAACCAAATTGTAAGTTCTAGAGTTATTTTTTATGTATTAATTTATCGTAATAATTTATCTCCACCAATTTCGTTAATATATAGGTCATTAAATCACTTTTATAAATTTATTAATTTTCAACAGATTCAAAGGCCTGAAACCGAGCCTACTAAACTCGGCGTACCTATTAACGGAACATCATACAAGCATATGAACGACAGTATGAGCAGCAGTTGCACATTACCATCTGGTAAGGACTTAATAATCGGTTTATATTTCATCAAAATTAAATGCTTAAATAAAAAGTATACAATTCACGATGTTCACCCTATAAACTTTGGTTTTGAATAATAAATCAATATATGAATTGACTCGACTTCTACGTCACGCACATTTTCGACATATCGCCGCCTTTTCAATAACAAGACTATTTACGTAAGCATGCACTTCCTCACATCCACACGTTCAAGGGCGTACAAACAAACGCGGAATTGCCTTTGTTCTTTTTGGTACTTAGTATCAACCTTTCATAAAAAAATATTCTTATATTTATAAGGTAATAATATATTTTAAAAAATACAACACAAACATAAGACAAAAGAATCATTTTGGCAAAGTATTTTCTTTCATTTTCTATATTTTTATAAAGATAACTGACCAAGTAGACTAACGTGTGTAACGTAAAACAAAACACGTTTATCATTAAGAAAATCTAGTCGCCTTTTAGCACAAAAAAGACGCTCAGAAAATAAAAGTATTCTGAGCACGAAGGTTTTATTACAATGGATATTTTTATTTTCTGTACCATTTAAGTGTTTTTGATTTTATTTTGGGAAGTTGATGTAGCCTAGCCTACTTTTAAAGTTTTTTGTTTTAATAAATCTTTGCTGATCAGGTGGTCTTCGCCGAAAGCACTCTTTCCACGACGTGCTGGAGTGGGAGGAAAGCCGGCCATTAAATGCATCTCCTCCAGCCTCACCAACTCGCCGCGCCCCTTTACGAATGGACGCACTACAGCGAATCGTCGATATTGTCAAACGAAGCGGTAAATATACTAAAATCTCAAACTTAGTAATTTATTAATTTCTCTAAAAAGGAACACCAAGAAAAATTAATGCACACTTTTCAAATACAAATCTCGCATGCTCATCAATCAAGGTGAACAGGACGTAATATTAAATTAATTTTCACAAAAACAGTCATGCCGTTTTGAACGTGGAAAGACTAGTAAAAAGAAACCTATTAAATAGAGATGTGACTATGAAACTATGTAAAACTATGAAAGTGACTACACTACATCATGTTAACTATACTATGTTCGACTGTTCGTGGATGGATTAGACTAGTTGGTAAATAACGTATTTTATGACTTAAATTAGAGAAACTCATTAAAAGTAATCTAAATTTATCATAAAATTTTTACAGGCTATTGTAACAGTTTATATCAGTATACCTACTGTGTAATAACTGTTTATACCGTAAATGGTTCATGTCTTGTATATGCTATTGCTATATTTATTGACTAAATATCAAAGTCTATTAGTTGCCTTTTATACAATCGACTGTATGAAATCGACGATCGATGAAGTTTTCCGTACTATAAAAAAAAAGGCTCAGATTCAGCGACTTTTGAATCCATATGTCAAGAAAAGATAAGGTTACGCTCAGACATGTCTTAATCTTAGACCCTTAGACCTTGCAATTGCGACTATAATTATTGTAATATAGAGTAACATTTTGTTGTTTTGTGTTGCGACCTTATCGGGCCGACGCGCGCGCCGCCATTTCGTACGTTTTTTTGTACTCCAGGCTTTCTATAATTTTTTTTTCTATGTATACAAATCTTATAATCTAAATTATAACTCCCTAGCAAGTTCTTCAAGATTATACTTTTCTTCATTTCCGAATTTAAATTAATTAACCGAATAAAGAAAATGTATAAAAGCTGGTTTACGGACCAATAAGTATCACAGATAATTATGTAATTAGAAATCTTTGGTCCTTATTGGTCAAGTAGACCTGCTTTCATATGACAGTGTTTGTTGGTTTTCCCTAATCTTTACGTGTCTTACTTGGCTGATCTGAAACTGACTCGCCATATCTTTTTTCACACAGCAATTTAAAATGGTCCTCGAGCATTTTGTCCGATTCGCCTTTACTAAATTGTAGTAGAAACTTCTTTTAGATTCTAAATATTTTGAAAGAAATTCGCACATGTGAGTTTTCTGTGCGTCGATTTATTATTCTATTTATGTCATTATTACCTATTATGTTTAGAGAGGAATTTTATTACATTAATGGAATGTAGGTAATACTAGGTAACCTTGGTTATACTAGGTACATCACACCCTTATTTGGCGACTTGTTTACCTTTCTTATATGTTTTATACTGCAGGTGTTAACATAGATGACGTAGATGCAGACACAGTAATGCCAACAACAAAAAAGAAAATTCTAAATGATGAGGAGCAATACAACGAAGACATAAGGTTCAATGTAGCCATCAGAGAAACATTCCTCAATAGATTTGTGCACATATTTCTTATGTATGAGAATTTCGTCATCATGCCTGATCAGGTAAATAAACATTGAAATTTACCGTTCAGGCAAATAGGATTGCGTATTACGTGGGATTTGTTTTATCCAAAATATCATATTTATAGGATCGTGAGTCATGGCTATCATCTCGTGAGTCGATGGTTAACTTTGATAAAGCATCGTTCTTGTCGGACCAACCGCAACGACATCGGCCATTCCTGTCGCGGTTCCTGGAGACGCAAATGTTCGCTTCACTTATTGATAACAAGATCATGGGTAACTGGGGAGAATACGATGCCAATTTACAAGTCTTCGAACATCGGATCAAAACTGTCAGGTAAGATTAATGCTGTTAGCAGGAATCTCGTTCACGGTACTTGCCGTGAGTCGAGCTTATAAGTCACTTGATTTAAGGCTGATTTTTCAATCTTCAAATATAATGGTAAAGGGTAATTTTGTCGGACAGATTTTGAAATGATTGAAAAATTAGCTCCCAAAATGCGATAACCGACTCTGTTTGGCATAGTATGTTTTTACTGTGGTTTTGACTCATATCATATTGAAGCATGTAGGTTGGTTAAAGCATGGGAATTGGGTAGTAAACATATAGTTTGAATAAAAATATTGTAACACCAATCGGGCTCACGCCACGCATACTAACGTCACATTAACATTTAAGTTGATCTAACCGAATACACCACATCAATTATATAATATGGCATCAATTCTAAATTAATCACTCGATCAATTAAACCTGCTGGTTTCGAAATCTCAATAAATCTTTATCCGAAGAATCGACGAAGTGCTCCATTTGCGGAAGTCGGGTCGCTGCAAAACTGCAATAAGGTGAGCATGTGTTGCAGGCGGCGGATAGGCGAGGGTGGGCTAGCGACGCGCGGCTACTGCGTGTGGGCGGGAGCGGGCGCGGCCACGGCCACGGCCACGGCCACGGCCGACACCGCAGAGCTGGAGGTGGGCGCGCCCGCCGAGCGCCTGCCGCACCGCGCCGCCTACTACCGCGCCTTCCCCGCGCGCCTGGACGCGCTGGCGCTGGCTCGCCCCCCCCCGCCCGACGCCAGGTGCGACCGCGCTGTGTGCCCCGCCCCGCCCCCGCCACCGCCCGCTTGCCCCGGCGTCTTGTGACGTCACTCTCCTCGCCACGCTCCGATCCTCGGCTTACATACCGAAAGTCGTGATGGGGAGGGCCCGTGTTGTTTGGTCTCGCGACCGTGCGCCTTCGGTGTTGTATTATCTAGAATTGATTGATGAAATTAGGCATCATCTTCGCCGCTTAGTTCAATTAACCGCGGTGCAGCTTTCGTGATATGAATACAGTAGATTTCTTTTGGCGTGCATTATCTGTCAAGAATGTTTGTATTGTTGCCGAAGCTTGCATGTTGCCTCGTTCGTATACGTTGGACACCGAGATAACATATTTTATAGCACAGAATGTGAATTATACGCAATAATTCTCAGGTTACGTAGCTACACAAAAAAATTGTTACCTCGATGAACACGGGATTTTTGGTCATTCGACTTATTTTTATATATTCATCGTCATTTAGCATCATCTTTAAAACGTAAATTTAGAATGACCAGAGATCTATCACTTAAACTAAAACGTAAACTTGCTTTATATGGCAGCATGCGACTGTACGAATCTGGTTTTATATAATAATTGTATTAATAATGGACTTTTAATAACGTTGATTAGTAAATTAACACTACCATGTAGTGTGTGCAAGAAAATTGTAAAATTCAAATTAAATCAATGCTTCCATATATTTATACAATAAATGCCAAGTACCATTTGGGAGCTAAACGAATCTCGTGCAATTATTATTAATTTATAGTATGAAATATTAATTAGGTAAGTTCTTCTTTCTGTGATACCTACATTTATACTCGGATAGAAGAAAAGTTAAAAAAAAATAAGTAGAATAAAAATTCAATAATTTCCCTCGTATTCGGACATAAAAAGATCGAAGGTATTATTATTTATTTACGTTCGTCTTTTCAGAGGTTAAATTATGTAGGTCCTAGACCTACTTTAGTATTGGTGAATGTATTTTGAAATACATAACTCATTGTAGGTATATCTGTTTTTTTTAAATCTAACATGTCATAGGTAGATAAGCCTAGTTTGTTATATTAAAAAACTTTTTGACTAAATATAGAATATTTGTTTTACTAATGAATTAATGATAGCAAACTAATAATTAATATAATGAAATGACTATGGCAGCTCAAAAAATAAGCTAAACTTTTAACAATATTAAAACTTTTTATAATGATAAGCATCTTTGAATCAAATGCTCATTCACGTCCAACTAATAGCATACTTAGATGTTTTTAAAGTCGAGGAAAGTCTTAGGATTCCTTTATGAATTCTCGAAATTATTTTAACGAATTTGTTTATATACCTAATCCTAAGTTTCTTAGTAACGTATAAGATCATAATCCGAATTACCTACACTTTTTTTAAGGCATATGAGACCTTATGAGACCGACTACGGTCGCAGTGGTACTATAGCCGCAAATAAAAATTAATACTTATAGAGAATTTGTTTTTGGAAGGCATAAGAACAGATATGATAGTTACAGAAGATAACTAATTTCTATTTTTTTTCTTCAAGATGTAAGTTAACCTTACACAGGTTATTGAACCAGTTTAAGTCCTTAGGGCATCCTTAGGCAAAATCTACTTTTTATGTTGTGATAGGCTGTATTTTGTACTAAAAGTGCATGATTTGTTATTATTGCATGCAGTATGAAATACGTTCATGTAATATTGTGTTATTTAATGTTTATATTAAACTACTCAAAAACTATTATTGTCATAACTGTTTATTAATCATACTTTTGTTCTTTTTATATTTTTTATATACACATAGTTTTAAATTTATAATATCATAGTAGATAATAGTGACAGATCTTTTCTTATAATGGTAACTCCGTGATGCAATATATTGTTCGTTTTAATCTAGGCTTATGTAAATAAGAATACTTATAATAAAAATAAAGTTATTTATGTGTAATACTGTGTATTTTGAATGGTTATAAACCTTGTCCTTAAATTAGCAGTTAAATGTTTTGTAGTGTTGCATAGTGCGCGCGAGTTTACTGTAACTGTAACGTAAAAGCTTCCTGCGCTTTTGTGTTCAGTTGCAATGTACATAAAGCTATACGGTAGCTACGATATAATACAATATACATACGTATAGTGATAACTTGGCATGTTATTTATAATTTGAAGTTTTGAGCTCGTATATGTGTTCCTAGTGAGAAAGGGTAGTGATAATATCAAATTCCTTCAAATGTAAAAGTCAAATTTTACACAAATTGCACTTGTAGCTGTTCCCACAGGGCAGAGGAATATCACGATATACACTTTCTCGCTAGATGCATAAATATTTGTATTATTTTGTTCATTAAATCCGACCGCTCAAATTATACCGCATTATTATACACATTAAATGCAGTTGCTTTTTGCTATGCTTGCTGTCCATACAAAAACTTCATTTCTCGTACTGTCATTAAATAAACCGTTTTGCTATTTCAGAACCAACAGTCTAAAACGTATAAAACATGCAAAATGGCAAGTTAAAGATTGCCCTCCGGAACTGTTACTGGGCGATATTAGTAGGAGGCTGTCCACAGAAGTTACACCTGCAGCCATTGCTCAGAACAATAGAGCGTTTGTTGAAAAACTTCTCAAGGTAACATTGTAAACATTCACTCTAGTAGTATCTCCTCTCAGAATGAGAGGGATTAGGCTGTCATCCACCGCACTGCCGGAACAACCACTTAATGCGGGTTGGCACACTTCCTCGCGATGTTTTCCTTCACCTTTTAAGCGAGTGATCGTTAGTTATTACTAAGCACATGGTTACTAAAAGTCAAAAGAGAGAGCCAGACCCTTAGATTCAAACTGGAGACCTTCGACTTGGCAGTCCAATGGAGAAGGTCTCAGTAAGACTCAGTTTTTTCTATCTATTACATATAATATTACGAAACATAAAAACAATTTCTTTCAGGAGTGCAAAAGTAAAACGAAAAGAATGCTTCTAGAGAAGATGGGCACAGAAGAATCTGACTTAGGTTTAGGTTGTGAAGTATCGATAACGGGCGTGGAAGAAAGCACAATGATTGCATCACTTTGCGACCTTTTAGAAAGGCTGTGGTCACATGGATTACAACACAAAATGGGCAAATCGGCCCTATGGATGCACCTCACTAATTACCAAGAGTTGGAGCAGTGCAGCAATTCTACTAAACCTATCGATCCAAATTACCTCACTCCTGGTAAGCGGGAATAAGTTCTTCTTTTTATAAACCATATTGTAGACTTTGTATTCTCAATTCTACAAAGAAATACACACATTCACAAACAGTATAATTTTAGAATGCTTTACATTAGTAGGTACCCAACAAACCATAGATGATCAAAATTCAAAACATTTTTAAACTACATTATATTCAATGTGCAGCCTAAAAGCCCTGTAATACTTAATATTAATAGTGTACAGAGGCCAGCACATCAAGCTACCCCAATCTGTCAAATTTCTTCGATTGATTTTCAACTTTAATACAACACAATGTGCAGAGGCGAGGTGTGTTGCCCCTCCAACGAAAAGGGAGGATCCTCCAACCAGGCGGGTGTTTTGCCTGGCGGGCCACGGCCCGACGGTTGATGTCGGGCGGTTGTATATATGCAACTTTTCGTTGCGAATGTTGCTTGTGCGATTCAGGCCTTCGTAGTTCTATGTAGCGCGGTAGATGTCGCTACAACAATAAGGTTCATTTTCAATTGGGAAAATTTGACAGTTTTGGATAGCTTGACCTGCTGGCGACTGTACCATTTCGTGTCCATGTCATCAATCCTTTTTATTCTGTTGTTTTGGAACATGCAGCTTTGGCTTGGTGTGTGTTGCGCAAACGACTCGATTGTAAGTAATTTTCTTCATACTCGGTAAAATCACCTGTTGGTATACCTATCCTGACTGTTAGATATATCAATGTACAACCCAAGCCGTTGGGTAGCTTATACGATATCCAACGGGGTTAGGAAAAACTTGAGAAAAGGAAAATAATTAAATGATTTAAATACAGATCTATCATCCGTGGGAGCTGAAGTAGAGGCACACCAAAGTACAAGTACGGGCAGCAGATCCCGCGATAGTTCCCGAGGGGGATCACGAGATAGCTCAAGAGATCGTCTCAGCAATTCTGGAACTTTGGAAAGAAAATCGTCTCAACCTCCTAATCCATTACGACCATTACCAGAAAGTTTAACATTTGATATGAGGTCAGTTACCTACATAATTTTTTTTTAGGTATAGATTTCAAAACAATAAACGTACTCATTAATACAATATTTATTTTTACAGAAATGTGCAAGCAATGACAGATATTAAAACAGAGATAGGCTACGCCCGCGCTTGGGTTCGTTTGTCGTTGGAAAAAAAATTGTTATCCAAGCATCTAAGAGAACTACTAGCTGACACCACCTTACTAAGATCCCAGTATAAACGGACAGCTTTCCTTCGCTCCGAAGAAGAGAGGGAACAATTTCTCTATCATTTGCTCACTTTAAACGCGGTTGACTATTTCTGCTTTACCAATACCTACCCTACCACCAGTAAGTAGAATCTATTGCGAGGAACTCGTAGCTTTATTCATACTAATGTTTCTTTGATATTCGGTTACTTTGAAATTAATTATGCTAACATAGCATCTAAAAAACTTATTATATATTATATAAATTGTATTGTTTATACTTACTTTCGTCCTGCAGAACTACCATATCGTGTTCTCATCGTACCATCACGCAAAGCCAGTCAGACCACTGCAAACTGTTGGATATCAATATCTGGAGCAAATGGAGAATCTACGCCAAAAATACCTATACCGCGTAACACAAACGAATTTGTTTTTCACGTAAGTTGGATATTATTTTGACTACGTTTAGCGTAGCGGCTTAGGTTTACCTCGCTGCTACCTCTACAGTGTGCAGTGGGTTCGATTCCCACCTGAGACAAATCTTTGTCTGATCCACAGATATTTGTGAAATGAAATGACGATTTTATTTTATGTTGTTTTTTATCCATTACTTAAGATCTGAGGAATGTCGCCTTGTCGAGAAACTACAATTACTTATCTATAAATAATTACTCTGTATGTATTTCCAATATCTACCACGTTTTTTCATTATGTAGCACAAAAATCTGGGAATTCTTTCGACACTGCGCATTGGACACGACAACTCTGGACTGTCGCCAAGATGGTTACTTGATCAAGTTTACGTGAGGAATGAAGTTACGGGGCATACTTACACGTTAGTAATTTAATTTATGAATGCTAATAATATATTAAGTTAATTGTGTTAATTCGATGTATAGATGTTAGTTTAATATTATATATCGAACTGTTTTATTCATTATACAGGGTGGAAGGGACATCGACGCGCAACGGCTTACCATGACTTCAGTACATGATTCTGGACCCCCCTGCGTTGGAATTTTTCGTCGGCTTTTTCTTAAATTTTAGGTTTTTAAGAATTTTCCAATAAGAATTCCAATAAGAATTTTAATTAAAAAGTCATTAATTCACTTTGTTCATTAAAAACAGCATTGTAAATTAAACTCGAAAGATCTTCTGGTCAGCTGTTTCCTTAGAGTTCACTTGCGAGTTGTAAAATTTAAGGAAAAGCCGATGAAAAATTCCAACGCAGGTGGGTCCAGAATCATGTACTGAAGTCATGGTAAGCCGTTGCGTGTCGATGTCCCTTCCACGCTGTATATAGGCCTTTTAACTATCTCAAGTTTTGAATTCTGCACTAAACCTGTTTACAGCTGAATTCGTTAAATGAATAAAACTAAATGTTTGATGTTTAGGTTCCCGTGCAACCGCTGGCTGGGGAGTGGCGTGGACGACGGCTCCACGGAGCGGCTGCTGGTGGCGGCGCGCATGCGCGGCGGGGGCGGGGCCGGGGGCGGGGCCGGCGCTGCGGGGGGCGGGGCCACGCCACGCTCGCCGGCGCCGCCCGCCCCCGCGCCGCCCACGCCCACCACCACGCACCTCTCCACCTCTACCATACAACACATGATCGGTACATTCTACCATACCATGCGACGAGTTTTTCTTAACACGTGATCGGTAACTCTTTGCTCATCATCGGCAGCGCAAAGCGAAACATTTCGACTGACGTGTTGGTACGTTGTATTTTACCTGCACATAGCATACCACGAGTCTACAGTCTTTACATGAGTAAAGGGATGGGCGTTTTAAATTGAAAACCATAATTAAATAGAAACATATAGTAACGGTCGCAACATTTGCGACACGATGTGCACAAAAACTAAAATTATAATTTCAAATAAACACTAACTCAATTATTATTTTATTCATAGGTGACTGTGTAAATGCTATAGTAAAATGGCACTACCAGTCGAAGAGAGACAAGGATGCAAATTCACTAAGTGTACTGCTGTGTGGCGAAAATGGGTTGGTGAAGTGCTTAGAGCAAGCCTTCCTATGCGGATTTAAGTCTGTGCGACTATTTGGAAAAAATCTTTTCATCTGGGATTACTTTGGTAAGTGTTACGTGTAATCTCATAACTTACATAATTGTAACCAAATAAATGTAGTGCGTTATTTCGGGATACCGAGACCTGGGCACATTAAATAATTTATCTATTTTTTATTTATCTATCTTTCATCAAAAATTCTTCACGATATTATACAGCTAAGGTGAAAGAGGAGTTCAAAATGAGCCTGTGCGACGAGCCTACTGCTCAGAACAATAAGAGTTGCGGCATGGCGTACAATTGCCGACAGGACCAAGAACACAGAGCCATCTGGCGGTGCTACTGCCACCTTATGGATGAGATCAATTCCGTAGGCCGCTCTCTGGGGAAAGACGGCAAATTCCAACTGTTTATATGCCTCAGTTTGCGGTGAGTTGGTTTTTTTTATATATTCTACGTTTCTGTGGGCGTTACGAGAAATTAATATCTATCAGTATGGGACTGACATTTTCAAATGCTTTGTCTATCCGATCTATTATTTTTAATATACCTATTTTTAATTTTGATTATTTTTTGTTTTGTTGAATCTCTCTATAGTTATATGTGTTTTGAATATATTACATAAACTTATCATAGTTTTCATATTACTTGGATAGGGGGCTGACCACTGACCTCTATAATACAAGTACGCGGGCTGACACACCCGGGTATCAAATTAATTACTATTACTATTGCCTTTATAGATTTATAAATAATTATTATGAAAATGTAATTGAAACTGCTAAAACCGAAAACGTTGTTTTTGTTCATTTTCAGTGAACACTGGCTTCACAGAATGCTTGTGCCGATGTCAATGACGCGCGTTACCGTTGAAATGTATGAAGAGCAGAGTTTCCTGCGCAAGCGCGGCCTCCTCACGTTTCTCAGGCAAATACTCGAACCGCTAGATGAATTTGATATTGTACTCGAGAATTCTCTCACTCAAGGCATTTAAATTAATTCATGTTGTTAAGTAAATCCTGTGGTTAAACCAGTAAATTGAATGAACTATCTAGCCATTTACCACTTCAAATATATTTTTATACATAATTATGTAAACTCAAATACTCACTAATAAGTTATGTTTATTTGATATTAGCAATCAGGGTCTGATTATTTTCTAGTTTTATTGTTAAGTTTTAAATGTGATTACTAATTGTGTTAACTTGCCAGAACAATCCAAAGATTTTATTTTATGATTACGGTGCTTATGGATATTTTATTTTTAGTAGGCAATTATTTTTTATGAATCAGAGGGGTTCTTCGCATTACCTACTACTAATTTTTGTGACTAGATAAATTAAAATCGTTTGTTTTGGAAATTTTAAAAAATGTTTTACGCATTTATTAAAATCATCGTGTAGGTATAGTTTGCAGAAATTTATAAAAACCAGTTAATGTGGTGCATGAGCCCTGCTATTTTTATTTTTGTGTCATTATATTATTAATAAATAAATAAATAAATTATAATTTAAATTACATATTTCCTAATGAATTTAAATTAGTCCTCAAGGAACTGTAACATGTACAGAGTGAACTATCCACCGCATAATTTGAAACTATAACTATATTTAAAACTTCATAATGTGATTACTTACATTAGGTGTTAGTTTAAGTTGATTAAAATAGTTTTGTATTACGTGAATATTTCTGATTCGGACCTACTTGGCTTATTTATAGCTGTTACTAAGGTCAATATACCTAGTTCAAATTTAGAATGGCAGAAAGGGGAATGCTGATATCGGGCAAAGTGAGTCCAATAGAAATTGTGTTATTTTAATAATAAAAACAGTCATATTTACCAATTTGTACAGAATGAAGTAGATCACGGTAAGTTACTCCTACAAGCGTGCTCCATCGTTGACCACATCGTCACTTGAAATCAGGTGAACCTACCTTTGTATTGGATAGGCTTGTGTTTGACCAGTATCAAACACAAGCCTATCCAATACAAAGAAAAAGACGACGAAATCTACTTAATCGACGTTAGCGTTCAAGGCAGATAATATACCTGTCTTAGCAAGCAATACAACTTCGTACCGGATCACACAGTATTGGAAACTGTGTGGCTTGGTCACTTGGCCTAATATTATATTTTGTATTAGCAATTCCGTTTTAGGCTAATTTGCGTATTCTCCTGAGCGGCGTACGTATCGAGAAATTTCATGTATAATGTTGTTATTTTTAGGAATAGGTACTGGCATTCCCCTTTCAGAAACTTTTTGTATTTTGTCAAAATAAAATCTTATGTACCGCTGAGGTAAAGGTTATTTGTGTAGTATAGCTCATGCTATTTTTTTTTCATGTACCTATAAGTTTCTCATTTATAAGAAATATATTTCTTGCACCCTTTTCTTTACAATATCACTGTGTGTATACTTAAATGTGGAAAACCTTATAATACGTAGATGTAAAAAAAAATGTCCGAATTTAAAATTATATTTTTTAGAAAAATAAGTACATGGTCCTTCTTGAGTCGCGATGAATTTTGTGCATTGTCCGTAAAACATTAGTTTTTATTACAACCCAACCTTTTATTATAAGTTTTATTGTCTTCTAAATGGTTGTTTGTAGTTTCTGCCGTCCTGATTGTTATACAGTTCATTACCTATCTACCAATGTATATATGTTATGCTTGAGAACTTTATTAAAGCATTCTAATAATTATGATTAAATATGTGGGATATTCCAAATAATTTTAGTCAAAATTTGCATACAAGAAACGCGTGCACGAAAGTTTGTGCCAAAATAATCAGTCAGAAAACATAAAACAATCATTATATTTATCAAAACTCATTCTTCCATTATTTTAGTGATAATCATGCGCACTAAACGTAGCAAAGAATATATAATGCAGTTTAATTTACTTATGTCAATCCCGATCTTTAAAATTGTCAGGGAAAAATTAATATAATATTGTATTATGTGATTTAACTTTTATTTTTATAAAGTATCTTAGAAATATTTCGCCTATAAAAAAGAGAAGATTTTGTCTCCAACCAATTAATGAACTATGCAATTTATGCACTGAATATCATAATAGTTTGAGGCAGATATTATATACCATGGAATTTAGAATGGTTTTCTTTATTAATCTTGCACCCTCAGATCAAATAAAATTTTATTTGATCTGAGCTTGCACCAAGAACAAACATCTGGATAGGTACAACTCCATACAATAACTGTAGTGTTTTCATTTCCTCATTCATACATACCGGTAGTTTAGAATAATTATGTTTTTGGCTGTAAGTCTTCCTACTTTTGAAAGTACCAAAGACAATTAATGACAATGAAATTTTAAATAGTCAGCTATTGAAGAGGTTATGTCCAATTAAAAAAGTTATTGAATTCGAAATCTACTTTGTTTTCTTTTATCCCTTCCATATAAATGAGAAATTGTTATCTAGTCATCATGCTTACCCACGAGACGGGATGAATCGATAGGCATTAACAGAAATTATAGTTTATTTCCTAGCTTAGCTGAACTCTGTCGGACTCGTATGTTTCCAGTTACAACCTGGGAGTCTTCAAGTCCCGAGTGAAAACTTAGTTTCAGGCAAGCGTGATCCATAGTCGACCGCATCAAACCGTAGAAATAAAACGAAAGTCTATCCAATTAAAAAAATAAGACTGATTCATATTAGCAACTCTCTACCCTGGAGCCAATATTATATTTTAAACTTACCTTATCTACCTACATATTGTCAATTGAAAATTTCTTGGAAATTCTAATGGTGCTGGTGGTGGTTTTCTGAATAGATTCTGAAATAGGTACAGAATCACGGAATAGATAAATAAGGTTGGAAAGGCCCTCGCTGCAATTTCAAGTCACGGCAAGCGACGAAACGTGCAATGGTTGAAGTGTAGCGAACACAATGCATGCAGTAGGTACATTGCAAGCGGATTCACATCTAATATCGGGCAATGTATTTTTTTTTTTGTTACTTATTGCAATAATGATGTTCATTTCGTGTTTCAATAAAAAAGAGATCAAGACAGCAACCCACTTCTGGGCATGGATAGACAGAACTACTGCCAAGCTAACTTCCTTGCACTGTGACCTACCCTTTTTATTCAAGTCACGGTGCTGACTAGGTACCGAACTTCCTTTTAAACACAGCTTAGTAACTATCTTTTTGTATATTTTTGGCATTTTCCATGCTAAGATTTTAAAGTTATTTAGAAAAGGAAAAATTCCACCGCGGGCAGGATTCGAACCTGCGTCTTCTGGTTAGGTACACCAGACGCTATGACCACTAAGCCACCGCGATACCTACCCGTCATGTCGAATTTTTCCTTCACATACTGAATTTACGTCTTTATGGTGACGTCAGTAACACCTATTTAAAAGCAAGTTTTTGCTTTTCAACCGACACGACTTACTTTACAGTTAGTTAAGTCGTGGTGTACCTAACCAGAAGACGCAGGTTCGAATCCTGCCCGCGGTGGAATTTTTCCTTTTCTAAATAACAGCTTAGTAAGTTCAAAAGGAAACTTTTCTAGTATTCAATACTATACCTAAATTTTTAACACTGTCCATAGTTAAATACTCAAAAATAAAATGGAAATCCAGGTGATAGGTAACAAACCAATGGAATAAAGTAATAAACCAGAATAAACACTATCTACTTAACCTTTAATTTAAATTGTATCACGCACAGTAAATAGGCGTAAGTACCAAATTTTGAATATAGTGCGACAAGCTTATCTGAACCGGTTACCGTAATTCGAACTAACTACGATTTGAACCATTGCCATATTTTTACAAACTTCGTTATGTTTAATGGTTCCATTTCCCGTTTTGTATGTGAATATTTGATAACCAAACATGGAAAAAATAATTTTATCACAAAATATTATCCTTATAATCGTGGAACATTTTCATTTTTAGGTTAGAATTTTTCGTGCTTTTATAATATTTTTGGAACGAAGTTTTCCATACACCTACAATAATATTGCGAAATACTATTGAATTTGTGGAGGTAGGTAGTATTGAAAGGTTGATAGGAAGTTTGAGCAAGTTAAATTTTATCTAGCAATATTAATTTTTCACTGTGTAGGCTCAGGCGTAGGTGTACATGGTACTATAGTACTACATACTAATAATATTTTTCAGTTCGTTCACTGCTTGGAGTGTTCGTGATTGGTCAGTCACGTGTAGTGTAGGGTAGCATTAAAATGACAATCAAAAATAAGTTGAAAGGTTGAAAGACAAAGGAAAGGCAGGTCAACCATTCTTTATCCAACATTGTTATCTTTTTTCAACAAAATCAGAAACGGCCGCAACCATAAAAGTTGATGCGAATAGCTCATCAATGTTATTGGCTAAATATTATGGAACGTTTGGGGTCAGGGAGGTATTTGTAGGTGTATGGCTCCTAACAAGGCTTTCGGTAGGAGTTGTTTGGTAGAAATCGTCATGAAGGAAAAGTAGCGTTATGCTGCCCCACTCCGTTCTATTCCGTCCGGCGCGGTGTCGTTCATAATCATAATAAAAGTCAACCGTCGGTCGGGCCGTGGCTCGCCAGGAAAATACCCACCTGATCAGAGGATCCTTCGTTTGGATGGACGGGCAACACCTCGCCTCTACACACTTACCCCAACGTGATCCCAGTATCTCCACATATTGAACTTCATTCCTGACGGGGTACCCCGACCTCACTTTTGGGTTTTATAATAATCAGTCTGTTAGCAACGTTGACCGGGCGCTGGCGACGCTGTCTACCTGTTGAGTTACGTTTGTTCCACTGTGAAGGACCACAATTTATCCACAACTAACAGCCCTTTAATATAAATGAATGATTTTATAGGGCCCAGAAGATTTTTGATTTTCCTAGAAAACCACATACAGAAAAGGGAGACCCCCTTAAATTTGAATTTCTTGCTTCTTCCTTTATTATTCAAATAACTGTTGTCTACGGTTTCACCCACATCTCAAAAGGCTGTTTGTAACAAACTGTACTTATGTCTTTCTGATTGAGATTAGAATCTATTCTCTGTACCAAATTTCATCAATCGGTTCCCCGGTTAAGTCCTGAAAGCGTAACAGACGGACATTATTACTTTCGCATTCATATAGGTATACCTATTAGAACGAATTATACGAGTGTTTTAAAGAGATTGATATTCCATATCAATCAGACAGTCGTAAAATCAATTTCAAATAAAACAATGAGCCATTGACCATATTTTTTAATTATTTGGAATGACGTTATGTTTCTTCATTTATTTTAATGAATATTTTAGTGAAATAGGTACATTACCATGATAACTTTTGAATTTTGATTATTTGTCTATTATGTTACGTAGAACTAAACGCAACATCTAAGCGGAAATCGCGATTTTTAAAATTTTTTTGTAATCGGACGCTACTTACTTATTGATAAAATTAATTAATATAGTAAGCTATTTAGTAGAAAAGTACATTATATTCTAAAACGAAGTATTTCTTGACAGCGCTATTAGTAATAAAAATATTCGCAGTGAAAAAGTCTACATTTAAAATGGTTTCATTCTCTGAAATTATTTTGTAGATGGCGCTGTACCGCTTGTTTTGTGTGTAGTGCGGTCGCTCGTTCGTTCGACCGACCGAGCGCGCAACACCGACAGCGACAGATATTCGACAAGTAAGATGGCGGCGATTAATGTGAAAGGCGAAACGTTGTCGTATTTCCACTTGTAAATAAAGTTGTTGGTTTGTTAAAATATTAATGTCAGTATACTTAAGGCAAAAGATTTGATATTGCCTAGTGTTAAATAATAGTGATCTATTGTGTACAACCTATGACTTGAGTTGCATATTCATTTCACAATAGACAAAACCCGTCGCAACGAGCACTCGACTAGTCGAGGCCATATTTATGATGTTATCTGTCGTGTGAGCGTCCTCCGAAACCACATTGATAAATGGTTGTGGAAAACTAAGGCGATGGTATGTTTCTTCGTAATTTGCAAACTTGGATATAGCTGACAGTGTAAAATGCGATTCTGTATTGTTCCGTCACTCTGACGCTTCTGTAGCGCAGCACCGGATTATTTTTATTTCACAAGGGTCGATGCTTTAGTTTGTTATTAAGTTATTTGGTGGTTTCGAATGAAACTGTTATATTTACTATTATAACTAGTATTTGTACTTCTTTATAAATACTTTTATGTTCTTATAGCACCGAATTAGTAGCCTAAATTGTATTGTTTTGATAATATTTTTTTTCTTTATTTTCAGGAGTGTTACCTCTGTATGAAGAGTATGTAAATTCAACATGAGTTCCAGTGTTCCAAAATAGTGCTAATAGCTATTCATACAATTGATTGTGTATTACAAACTATGGATGAAAGTGTGGACTTCTATTGACATATTACATACATTGACATTTGAGCATCACGGAGGTGGTAATGGATCCAGTAGGACCATGGTCAGCATATTCATACAATCGGTTAGCTGGGGTTCAGGCCGGAGCTGCAAGTGGGGATTTTCATCACCACCTAGCAAGTGGTGGTTCTGGATTAGGCAGCCAATCAGTGCCATCGACCACAAGTCAGTTGCTCCTTCAAGCAGCACATACTACAGCTTCATTAGCAGGCCAACTTGGTTCATCAACTGCTTCACCTTTCAATCCAGCAGGATTTTTATCTCCCCCAGCTGTTGGGTATGACGCAGTATTTTCACCACTTTTTCATCATGCAAACCCCAAACCTGCCCACTACAGTTCTTCTCTTCAAGCACAGCATCGACAAGTTATAGCTCAAGCTCAAGCTGCCGTTGCATCCAAACAATCTTCAGTGGAATCAGAACTATCTACTTTAAGAGAAAATTATTCACATCAAACATTGGCAGCACAAGGTACATCATTCTTTGACCAGTCATCAACTCCAGGCAGCACTGCCGGATTGAATTGGCAAGGAAATAACCAACTGCCAAGCCCATTTGGAATTTTACCCCATGAAAGTGTTGTGCCCTCATCTCCAAGTCCTGCTACAACAAAAGCATCTGCAACATATGAGAATTTTAATGCACATTTTGCAGCAGCACAAAGTCTTAATAATCATCTGAACTCTCAAATATCAAGTACTGGCAAACAAACAAACAGATCTGGTTCACCAGCAACTGCATCTAAACAACCAGCTACTTCAACACCTTCATCAACATTTTTTCAATCTCCATCATCTTTTGGAAATCAGACTGATAATTCATATAGTACAAGCAGTGCAAAAAGTGGTCAACTGTCATCACAACAGGATTATGCAGGAAGTAAGTCCTATTCAAGTTCTGCAAGTTCAACTGCTCATTCCCAGCAATCGTGTATAGTGTCAACTCCACCAGTGACCTCCTCCTCAACTCCACCCAGTAAAGATTACCGGTCATCAGCTAGTACTACCCCTAGGCCATCAGCATCTATTTACAATTCCCAGTCTCCTAAAAATACAAGTAGTGAAAAACCTTTAAGACAAATCACAAATAGCATTAGTAATTTTGTATCTCCTACAGTAAAGCCACCACAAGTACAGACTAAAGCTCAAAGCAAAGTATATCCAGAATTAAGTAATGATCAAAGAAAAAGCTGTGAGTCTAATGAAAAACTTCAGCCACAATCTTCACCAATAAGTTACTCTATAATGGATGCCCCAGGTAGATTGAATTATAGTAGCAGTACAGGAAGTTCATCCAAAACTAGCAGGATCAATAGTTCACAGTATTCCACCACACAAAATTCTAGTTTTAGGCACTATCAAAGTGGAAATAATATTGAATCAGATTATCATGTTCGGGCTAAGAGTAGTTCCAGTACTGATACAGGATATTCTAGTAGTAGTTCTCAGAACGGTCCAGATTGTGGTGTTGTTGTGCCTAGGCGCCAGAGTCCCTCACAAGCAGCACCCCAAACATCTCCTCTCGATCATGGGTCTAGTCCTGCATATCCTATGTATCATAGTCCTATGAATTCGATCAATTCCCCACAACCACATAGTGAACACTACAATAAAGTTAACAATACTGCACCCCGATCACCATTAGATGCATCAGTGACTCGATCACCATCTCAAAATAGTCAGGTAGCTTATCCTTCAGTTATAACTAGAACTTTAGGCCTTGAACAAAATAAAACCTATAGTGAAAGTCGCTATGAAAGGAATCAAACTCAATCTTCCAGTCAATCTTGTTGGGACGGTGACCGACAAGGTTCTAGAAAATATTCTAGTAATAATGGTAGTAATAATTACAATAATAGTGGTTTACCAGAAAGTAATACTCAAAATGATGAATCTGTTCCTCAGAGTCAATCTTCCAGTAGGGTGCTAAGCTTGCCAGAAAAACAAAACTATTTCGATGGTAATAATGTAGCTTTACAAGATCTTTCTAGCTGCAGAGGAGATCCCATGAGTATAGTAAAAAACTTACAAAGTTTGCAGCAAAGTTGTCAATTACAAGATGTGAAAACAACCAAAAGTCAAACACCAGTAACCGTTCCAACAACTACAAACAAAATACCTTCAAGGAGAAAGAGTGTTGAAAAATCTGTTCCCCATGCAAATATGAATGAATTGTCAAATGTTGTTATGGCTGATTATTTGGCAAACAGAATTCCTCCACCTGCACATAGTTCAACTAGTAATCAACAGCAAAATGGTAGCTATTTTGATTTTGAAAGGTGGAATCTACCTCCTCCCCCACCAAAAATGTTCCCTGGCACTTCAGCTTTCGGGTCACAAGCCCCTTTACATGCAACAAATTTTGCTAATCAACACCAAGCCTTAGCTATGCCCCATGGACATGCCCTTACTTACTTTCCGCCCTTCCACCTAGGTCCCCATCCTGATTTCCAATCTTCTGTGGAGTTAACACCACTCTCGTCATTTAGCGAGACTCCACCTTCGGCTTCCTCGTCATCTTTTTCGACGCCTGAAACACGTGAAGAGGAACAGCCTAAGGTGGTAGTACCTAATATAGAGGAAGAACTTGGTTTCCTTGCAGAACAACGGGCAAATACTGCATCGTCGGTAGCACCCTCTTCACAGCAGCAGAACATTAACAACACTTCACAAGACGCTACTTCAAAAATTATGGATAAAAAATTTAATGTTCCTGTCACGGGCCCCGGTTCAGGTTTCATGGCTTCATATTTAAAGTTTTTACAAGGAGAGCGGGATACTTCTCCTCCACCGGCTGGCAGGGGCGCCAGAAAATCCACGTGGTCTAGAACCAGTACTAATAACACGACGAATAATAAGCCATATACGCCTAATGATCATAATAAAACTCAATGTGATACAAATCCCACGCACCAAAGTGCCAATGGAGCCATGGCGTCAACAAACGTGATAAACGCAGGTATGTCACTTAGTAATCCAGTCATGAGCTCCTCGGCGAGTATGAGTGCGTCAGGCTTATTGGGTGCTAATCAAATACATGGCGCTTCGTCGGGTCTCCTTACCTCTCAAACAAAAGAGATGGACGATCCCCGTTATTACAACTTGAATAAGGATAGGAAACGTAAATATGACGGAAGTGAGGAAGCTGCCTATGACGCTGAAGAAGAAGCGAGAAGGCTTAATAAGCCGGTGCTGAATGTGCCGAGTACACCCCTAAATGACAAAGGAAAGAACAAGGGTCGAACAAGTATAAATAAGCCAACACCATCGGCGATAGTGGCGCCCCAGCCGGCTGCGCCTAAGAAGCCACGACCTCCTGCGCCGCCGCCCGTGACGTCGCTGCAGGCAGCGCCACAGCAACAATACTATTACCAACATCAGCCTGACGAAGGTGCGTTCAATTTATTAGATTTCCATTTAAGAAGTAGAGCGCGATGGTGAAGAGCTAGCCCTGAAGCTTGTATGACAGGAGCAAGCTAACTGCCTTTTGAGCAGGAAATCGATATCGTGAAAACTTGTTACATTTTAACTGTGATAATGTAAATTTTTATTAGATAAAATCTGATTATATTATTTGTAAATATTTTCTGTGAAAGAAATGTGATGTACCTATCCTAGTAAACGTCGATATTTTTAGGGTTAGCCTGTAACAAGATTTCACCTAAATTGTTGTTAATGACACATTATTAGTGCCATTTTATTGTAAATTGTAGAATTTGTGACTCTTGTCATACTCGCTACTGAAGGGGTGCTACCATAAATAATTCCAAAATCATGGTATATTTTTTTATGGAATTCATACCAGTGGGTGTCTGTTGTACATAAAATAATGTATTGTATTTTACAGTATTTGAGATTAGTTAGTACTTACAATAGTGTATGCATATTCTATATAGCTGAAAGTGATTTATATTATAAGGGAAATTAATTGCATAATACATTGACAGCTATAAGTACGAGATAATGTATTAGAAGGCCATGCCCTGAACATAAGTTTTTTGTATTTCTATTTAATTGTTATTTGTTTATGCACAACTCTCAATATTTTATGTAAATAATTTTGTATAATAGAAGACATAAAATAAACATGAGTATATTACCGATAATGTGTTAAATAATTTTAATTTGTAATTATTCCTGGTAGCACCCCTCACTTCGCCAAAATAGGGATAACATGTACAATACAGCAATATGAAAATAAAATTAGTAGTTTAACGTTTTGACATCTACAAAATATTTTAAATGAAAGGCAAATCAAATATTGTGGTGTGTGTACATGTTATCACAGTGATGAAATTCATTCATCTATTGGCTATCCTTTTCCTTACCTGTCCTACCTTTATAGCTGTGAATAATAACAAGTCATTGTTAGCGTCATTAATTAAACTTTTAAACAAGTCATGAAAGTTAAACATTTGAAAAATAATTGGTTACCAAATCAGGGCAAAGTCCTTCATTGCCAAATTTTTTCATTCAATTAAATTATTTATTTGTTACGAATTCCTACAAAGTTTATGCCTTGTACAGCCTTGGCTTATTCAATGTAGTTTCCATATTCTGTGGTCCTACCTACTCCAATTATGTCACACCCATAGCACGAAAATCCCAATAAATGGTGGTGTTTTCAGTGCTTACTTTTCACCTATTACTTAATAAATGGAGCTATAAACAGTAATGATAATTTAAAATAGAAACATCGTCCGTCGTCAATCAGGAATTCATTTTTGGTGGAAAATCGAGCTTGTAGCTTGATTGTGTTTCTATATTCTAGTTGCAGCACATGGAACTAACATGGGTTACGGGCTATATGGGACAACAGATAACGACAAAGCAAACAGAAATATGCAACATGTAAAATCTCATCATCAAGTTTCTAGTAGTGGACAAATAGACAGTACCAGGCCGATAGAAGAAATGCCATATCAGGTATGAAGTTTCTACAAATTACATAGATGTACAATTGAACTATGATATTATATTATTGCTAGCGGTTTCAGTCGCAACCCAAAGAGCTTTTTGAGACAAAAGGTAGCCTATGTCCTCCAAGATCTAATCTATATCTGTACCAAATTTCATCAAAATCGGTTCAGCGATATAGGCGTGAAAGCGAGACGACAGTGTTTGTTTCGCATTTATAATATTAGTAGGGATCACAGCTATGATATAAATATATCGTCTGTTATCTGAAAGATCATAATTATGCGAGGGTGACAACCAATACAGCGCACTCACACATTATCGCAAACTTAACTTGCCCGCTCGATGGATGGCGATAACTCTGTCAAGAACGTTTAACCATCCAACACATGATTTGGCCACGCAAAGCTTATCGTTACAGGACAGTTCATCTATGCAATAGCTATTTGCGACGCAAAACAATCGGTCTGTGCAAAAATATTAGCGTCGCAGATCAATCGATCTGTAGGTGCAATAACTATTAATGTTGCAGATCACTCTATCTTTAGGTGCAATAACTATTAATGTTGCAGATTACTCTATCTGTAGGTGCAATAACTTGGTCACGGTAATATTAATATTACCGTAACTCGGTCGATCTGAACAATAGCTATTAGCGTTGCAGGTCACTCGAGCTGTAGGTGCAATAACTATAACATCGCGAATACTCTATCTGTAGGTGCAATAACTATTAACGTCGCAGATCACTATCTGTAGGTACAATAACTATTAACATCGCAGATCACTATCTGTAGGTACAATAACTATTAACATCGCAGATCACTATCTGTAGGTACAATAACTATTAACGTCGCAGATCACTATCTGTAGGTACAATAACTATTAACATCGCAGATCACTATCTGTAGGTACAATAACTATTAACGTCGCAGATCACTATCTGTAGGTACAATAACTATTAACATCGCAGATCACTATCTGTAGGTACAATAACTATTAACGTCGCAGATCACTATCTGTAGGTACAATAACTATTAACGTCGCAGATCACTATCTGTAGGTACAATAACTATTAACATCGCAGATCACTATCTGTAGGTACAATAACTATTAACGTCGCAGATCACTATCTGTAGGTACAATAACTATTAACATCGCAGATCACTATCTGTAGGTACAATAACTATTAACGTCGCAGATCACTATCTGTAGGTACAATAACTATTAACGTCGCAGATCACTATCTGTAGGTACAATAACTATTAACGTCGCAGATCACTATCTGTAGGTACAATAACTATTAACATCGCAGATCACTATCTGTAGGTACAATAACTATTAACGTCGCAGATCACTATCTGTAGGTACAATAACTATTAACGTCGCAGATCACTATCTGTAGGTACAATAACTATTAACATCGCAGATCACTATCTGTAGGTACAATAACTATTAACGTCGCAGATCACTATCTGTAGGTACAATAACTATTAACGTCGCAGATCACTATCTGTAGGTACAATAACTATTAACGTCGCAGATCACTCGTATCTGTAGGTGTAATAACTATTAACGTCGCAGATCACTCGTATCTGTAGGTACAATAACTATTAACGTCGCAGATCACTCGTATCTGTAGGTGTAATAACTATTAACGTCGCAGATCACTCGTATCTGTAGGTGTAATAACTATTAACGTCGCAGATCACTCGTATCTGTAGGTGTAATAACTATTAACGTCGCAGATCACTGGTATCTGTAGGTACAATAACTATTAACGTCGCAGATCACTCGTATCTGTAGGTGTAATAACTATTAACGTCGCAGATCACTGGTATCTGTAGGTACAATAACTATTAACGTCGCAGATCACTGGTATCTGTAGGTGCAATAACTATTAACGTCGCAGATCACTCGTATCTGTAGGTGTAATAACTATTAACGTCGCAGATCACTGGTATCTGTAGGTGCAATAACTATTAACGTCGCAGATCACTGGTATCTGTAGGTACAATAACTATTAACGTCGCAGATCACTGGTATCTGTAGGTGCAATAACTATTAACGTCGCAGATCACTGGTATCTGTAGGTGCAATAACTATTAACGTCGCAGATCACTCCAACTGTAGGTGCAATAACTATTAATGTCGCAGATCACTCGAACTGTAGGTACAATAACTATTAACGTCGCAGGTCACTCGAGCTGTAGGTGAAACAACTATTATCGTCGCATATTAGTCAATCTGAACAATAACTACTTTAAGTTTCAACTAAGAATAGGAATGTCAATGATATCGAATGACCCCGATCTGTCAAAAAAGTACAGCTTGCAAAGAAAATTAATTTTATCTTTTGAAATTTTAAAACTTTATAATATATTTATAAGCAGTAATACCAAATCCGGAACTCTCCGAGTTAATAAAAAGGCACAATCTGCCAAAAAACTATATTATAGACAGTATTTTAAACTCCCATGGCTTTGAAGTTGCCACCCTATAATTGTTATTTTAATCCAATTGAATATAACTGGCACTTGATAAGCGTAGGGGGTAGTCAACAATTATAAATCCAAATTGAGAATCTAACACTGGAAACTATTGATTCAATTACCAGTGACGATTGGAAAAAGAAATTAACTACGTCAAATGAATCGAAAATAAAAACCAAAAAAAGGGAAATATTTCAAGACAACGATAACTTTAGTTGTATTATAAACACGGGTCTAATTTTCTTCTAAATAACAATCAGTGGAATATTTTGAATACATAAAAAATATTATTACAAAAATATCTGTTTTGATCACCCTACCTAGCTGGTTTGAATTGACAGCTATGAAGTCACAAGATGGCTGGAGGTCAGTCCTATTCTTATTTGAAACGCATAGTATTACCGAATACTATGAAAGAGGCTTACCTCCTATTTCCGGGCACAAATGCCAACTCCCGAGCTGCTATTGAGAATTTAATAGAAAAACCCAGTAACCTGGGAATCGAAACCAATACCTCCTGCCCAACAGTCGCGCTTACGACCACTAGACTATAATGTAGTAAGCCCACTACCCCTGCAAAGGGTATGCCTTGGTGTCCCAGACAGCAGCAATAGCTATTTAGAATTACCATAAAGTACAGTGGCAGGCACGGATCTTGAGCGCTCGACAAAAGAGTAGGGATTGGATTTGCGCGAAAAAATCACGCAAGTCATAACGAAAACGAACGCGTCCCGTGATGGACCAATCACATAATCGAAATGTGTCGCCCCGCCCTCACACCTCACGTTATACCGCCAAACAGACCCAATAATTTACTTCCGCGTAGTAACGTGAGAGTGAATTGTTGTCAGTAGTTTCCTCGGTGCCGTGCATGGTGATTCAGCCAGACGAATAAACTGCCGTGATGTCTTTTTATCGAGAGATAGATAGAGCAATTTTTTATCCATTCAAATGAAACTAACAAACAGCTCTTTGGAAAATAATTACCACAATCACGATTGTTTCATTTATTTTTCAGTCTGGAGAATTTATAGCAATAAAAACCGAATTGAATGAAATGTGGCCAGCTATTTGGAGGGTCGATGGCAAGACATTACTCCAAAAATATGAACCATTTGAAGAGAATGGAAAAGTTTTATATCGTAATATATCTACTGTAAGTATTAAATCTACTCTAAGCTTTTTTGATGTTCATTATCTTGGTGAAATTTTTTGGCAGGCAATATTAGTTGCGTTAAATTTTAAATAGGGTAAATTCTTATTACCGACTGAATAACATACGTGCAACCAAATCGCGATACTACATGCGCTTATAGTTATTTGATGTTGCTCAGTACGGATATGAACATAGTCACCTATAATATAAGTTTAATAAATAATATAAACCTGGTTCACTTGAAATTTTTGTATCTATTATAAGGCGCTGCGCAAACGTAGACACTTGTTGTCGACACGGCACATCATTACAGGAAATCGTAGTTGTTGTGTTCTGTAGTGGCTGATTTCATACTGGTTTTAAAGAAATTAAATATTTATTGGTAGCTTGTATCAGATACAAGATACAAGTGTCCACGTTTGCGCAGCGCCGAAGACTGCTTTACCTGTAACTACCTAAGGATGTGTTCTTGTAACTTGACCGTCTATACTGTGATTTGTTATATTCATAGTAACTGGTGACAGAATTTTGATGTGTCAAGAGAAACAAAAATATTATTTTTGGTAACGTGGAATTGAAGTATTTTCTAGCCTCTGTAGTTAGATGATATCTACCTCCGATCATCATTATAGTACCTATGTTTTTTTTTATATATTTGTATCCCTCTATTATATATTAATTTCTGATTTATTTTTCCAGTATACAGTATGGAATCCAGAAAACAAAAAGTTATACACTCAAGTACCAGTAAAAGTAAGGTCCCAGACACATCTGGAGACGATAGTCGAGTTAGTTAGAAGTGAACTTCCAATTGATGATTGTAGTTTTATTGAGAAAAGGATGTTGGAGACACAAATGTACCAAGAGAATTTCGAAGTCTATATTCAAACATTAATATCACATGCACTAGACCCCAATTTTCTAACGGAAATATTTCAGGAACAAGGTATTCGCTTTCTATAATGATCTTTTTATTTATTGTAAACAAAATATGTAAGCAATTTTCCAAAGAACATAGTTCGATATAGTTTTTTGCTGTAAATTGTTTTTATATGAATAAAAGATAGGTCACAATAATAGGATACTTTGGCGCTAGTAGCACAGAGTTGTACTTTGATAAGTACATCAAAAAGTACCGATAGATGGATGCATCAATCGTTGTCGATATTGCTTTCATTTTAAGCAATTGTTGCAGCGAGACAGCAGCGCGACCGCAGCTCGACAGAAGCGCGATCGTCGCCTAAAAGTTTCGTTACATACCATAACCGCAGCACGCCTGCAGCGCTGCTGTCGCGCGACCGCACGCCCATGCCTGACGACCGTCACAAGTTGTCGGAATCCATCGTGAGGTTTTGCCGCACGACAGCAGCGCTTCAGCGGCTCGGCCGAGCACCCCTCGGGCGCGCCGCCGTCGCGCGCGGCGAGCCCTCCACCTACCTGCAGCATCACATTTCAGACGAGTACTTCCTGTCCAATGTGAAGACGGTGGACGAGGTGACGGAGACGATGCGCGCGCGTGTGTCTGGCGGCGCGGGCATGGCGGTGGGGGCTCGCGCGCTGGACGCCGCCGTGGGCACGTGGCCGGGGCTCAGCGTGGCGGCGGCGGGGGCGGGGGCGGGGGGCGCGGGGCCGGCGGGGGCGGGGGCGGCGGGCGGCGCCGGGCCCTGCCGCGCCTGCGCCCGCGCCGCCCACGCTCGCCTGCTGCTGTACGGCCAGCCCTACAACCCCGCCACGCTCGAGCCCGTCCAGCCCGACGCGCGCCTCGCCTACGAGAAGGTAACCTGATCATGTTAACCTAAAATTGTTCAGATTACTCTAAAGTAATCTGAACAATTTTATAGGGTTAACCCTATAAGATTTTGCTAAAAATAATAATAATAATCGTTAAAATAAATAAATAAATATTTATTAAATAATTAAAATGTTATTAAGTGTCCTTATTTTCGTTTTTCAAAAAGACAACTCTAGCACGTGAAGCAAGCTCTGTATCACGCAAGCGTAGTCCTAGGTCGGTCGGAAGTCATGACACCCCTCAAAATCAAGTAGAGAATTCTCAAATATTTATTACTAGCTTTTACCCGCGACTTCGTACACCTAGACTGGGATAAGAAGTACTTAATGTTAGGGAAATTCCCGCTTTGTTCCGAGAAAAGAAGTATTCAATATGCCAGCGCCAATCACAAACTATTAGTGTACCAACATTTCATTCAAATCCCGTGAGTAGGTCTCCTACATAAGTTTTCTGGAAATTCCCACATAATTTTGGGTTAAAATGTATCCTATTTGTTATTCCCGGTCACATACTGTGTCTGTATGAAATTTCATTCAAATCCTGTAAGTAATTCTCCTATATTAGTTTTTCGAGATTTCCGGGATATTCCCACATTTTCTGGGGTAAAATATATCCTATTTGTTATTCCCGGTCACATACTATGTGTGTATGAAATTTCATTCAAATCCCGTAAGATATTAGTTTTTCGGGATTTCCGGGATATTCCCACATTTTTCTGGGATAAAAAGTAGCCTATACTTTATTCCCGGTCACATACTATTAGGTTACCAAATTTCATGCAAATCGGTTCAGCCGTTTTTGCGTGATTGACTTACAAATAAACAAACAAACAAACATCCCAAACTTTCACATTTATAATATTAGTATGATAGTATGATGTAATAATCACTTATTCCCCCCAAAGTGTTTGGCTGAAACGGCTCCTGGTGTCGCGGGGACTTTACAAACATACAATTAACAGACTAATAAATAGCATTGGTAACCTTGGAGGTTAACCTGTTAACCCTTATTAGGAAACTTTTAAAGTCAATAATTGAACAACTGCTAATGTCGTTGGTTAGCCATACTATCCTTATTATATTTTTATATAGGTAATTAGGTATTCATCATCCTTCGAGCGTTTTGTCATTTGTGTTGGAGTCGGCTTCCAGTCTAATGATGCGACTTAATATCAGAATTTTACAAGAAGAGACTGCTATCAGCCTTTTGCAACCCAATTTCTGGGTAATACGGATATCCTTAAGATAGATAGGTTGCCAGGCTTTTTCTGGGCTTAACGATAACTACAATTATTTTTTATATTATGTCCGTACTTAACTTTATAAATGCGAAAGCAACTCTGTCTGTTTGTTACGTTTTCTCGGTTAAACTGATAATTTGATGAATTTTGGTATAGAGACAGATTGAACTTTGTATAAGGACTTAAAAGTCGTAATAAAAACCTTTTGTTGTCTTTAAGTAATTCTGATTTGTATTAGTAACCATAGTATTTGTTAGTAATACAAACACCTAATATACTAGGTAGAAGGCTAATTGTTTGTTCTACTAACAATCAGTCGTCGAATCCTCTAGTTGTTGCACACTACCTCCTTCAGACATATCGCTGCAGTTTTACATTTGTGTGTATTTATAAGGTTCCCGTTAATTTCCAGGAATTTCTTGTGTGTGCGACGTGTTGTAGTCGTGTGCAGCTATATTCAAGGATATCCCATCAGAAGTATCTAATGTACGCGGAGTGCAGTAAAAGAGTTGCCGAGAAAAGAATGCAAAATCCCAGCAAAGACACCACTGTGATTCTGAACGAGTTGTTGGCGGACGAAGTGTGGCTATCTCAGGTGAGTCAAATTGATAGTAGGGTTCCAGTGCGGCTCAGTATCAGCCTTCCACAACAGAATTTCTAGGCTATACCAATATACTAAGGACTGGTCTGGTTGTCATCACGTTGCTATTTGGGCTTCTTACACCAACGATTGTAAGTAATATATTTATGTTTGCCAACAATTAAAATCCTTGGCAAGAAGTGGAGGCCCAGAAAATTTGTCGGAACAGACAAAAAAAAATGTCTTGTGGAGGCCCCGGGGTAGAGTGCCCTGCCCCTGTTGCCCTTGTTGAGTGCAGTGCACCTGCACAGTGCACAGTGCACCTGCACAGTGCACAGGGTTGATGCGTTGTTTGTGTGTGTGTGTGCGCAGTTGTTCCGGGACGTGCGGCACTCGTGGGCGGAGGCCGAGTCGTGGGAGCGCAAGCTGCGGCACGCCATGTCCCGACAGATGATATAACATTGGCACCGACTCGCGCGACTGCATCTGTGCTGCCTCTAGTAAATATCTTGTAAGGACAATATTTTCATTTAATTTTTTACATGTGAGAAACGTGCTGTATGTAATTGTTTTATATTTTATTATATAATTTTTAGCATTTAATTATATTTCATATGACATCTGGGGCAGGATCTATTTATAGTTTTAAACAAACCTCAATTACGTTTAGATTGGTTTTAAAATTGTTTACATTCTATTTAATTGGCTGTTACTTAGTATTTATTTCAAATACTCCGGTGCCATTTTATGCTTACTATTCCTGAAATTTATCATTTGGCATTTATTATGCTGATAACATTATTCAATTTGTTATGCTCATGTAAGTGATTGTAATAGATATTCATAAACCGAAGGCGGCCTTAGCTTACAAACATATCAGTTATGGGTTAATCACCCTGATTAAACTGAGCCAAATTTAATTAGCTTAAATAATTATTACAGAATGATTATTATCAGAATGTTTGTTTAAGTCAATAAGATTCCCGGTTTAAGAATTACCGTCAGCGTCTTCTACCTTGAGTGTGATCATACCGCGAATGCATAAGCAAGAGCATAGGACTGAGGTCTTCCTTTAAAGCTATAAAATTTTAATAGAATGAGTACCAAGATTTTTATACAGTGTAAACATAAATAGTGCGTTAGTACGTATACACCTTGTTTTAATAGTACTGCTAATGTTACTTCGCTAGGACTGCTTAGGGTCGTTAAGGCCGTCAGTTAAAGTTTATCTTGCCGGTCTAATTTATCATCACAAAAGTTCGTGTTATACCTGTTAAGTTAAACAAATATGAATAATTTTCCTCTTACCAATAACCATTGTGGAAACTATTTACAACCAGCTTATTTATACTGTTTAATGGTATCCGGATTACTGTAAGAACCATTAGCTTATAGTAAATCTAGTCGAACCAAGGGCGGAAAATAAAATTAAAATACATTTTCAACTCGTACATTTTCGTCAGTCTTACCATGTGTAGCTATCAAATCGTGTTAAGGTTCCTAAGCGTTGCTTAACAAAAAAGAAATTGATTAAATAAGTTTACAGTCAGTGAAATTTTACTGCGCCAGAATTAACAAAAAAAATTTACTTAATCTTCACAGCACTTACCTTAGCCTGCAAAAGTATTAACTAGTGGGCAATCCACACGACACTGTCATTTCACAATTTTTCTTCAGTTTACAATCTCATTAATTAATCTAACGGTGCTTACAATTTTCCGGTGTCATGAATATGTAATTATATTCACAGTCGCGGTAGGTCCATAATTTAATGTGTTATAGCAAAAAAAGTAAGATTTTTAGATGATGAATAGTAGGGAATACTAAGAAATTATTATTATTTAACGGTTTAACAGTTAAAGGTTTAACCGTTTAAGCCACAAAAATAATTACAAAATCTAACACCATTGTCTTTAAAATTCCAACAAAATAATGTCATCAGTTTACGTTCGTCGTCTAAAAATCCTTTCCCGTACTGTCCCGCCGTGGGTCAAACAAAATTGTATATGAGTTTTATAACTTGTAACTAATCTGAATTTACAAATTTGCGACTCGTGACTCGTGAAGCATAATTAATAAAAAGTTAAATGTTGACTTGTGATATCCTTTTTTTAGGGCCTAATTACTGTAACTTGCAAATGTAAGGGTACTGTTTTTGTATGTAATTTCTTTTTTACATATACCTATATTATTAACAGTAATAAATTAATATACATACTATAATGTTGTGTGAAATTAATTATAAAAAGGAGCCGTTTTTACTTGAAAAAAAAAACTCACTGAAGGTTGTAATATTGTATATTATGTACATTCGTTAATTTACAACGGGTCTTGCAGTATTCATGTCGATTAACAATCTACCTATACAAGGTGTTTTGAGGAGGATTGTAGATTTTGCAGACGGGTAGGACTAACCATGTGCGCATGCAGAATCAAATTCAAAATTTGTTTTATTTTCATATGAACCATATACAGGCACTTATTAAATTTCGAGTCTAGGTGCATGGTTCCAAATTAGTCGGTTCTTATGCAGAAGAACCGGCAAGAAACTGCAT
Source organism: Acronicta alni (assembly GCA_964056405.1). Classification (NCBI taxonomy): domain Eukaryota; kingdom Metazoa; phylum Arthropoda; class Insecta; order Lepidoptera; family Noctuidae; genus Acronicta; species Acronicta alni. The sequence continues at coordinate 9,510,318 of OZ043921.1, forward strand.
GATTACTTTTTTAAATTTATCGTTTTTTACAATAATGTTTGATACAATAATAATCAGAATATTTATTTGCAAAAATACTGTGACATATAATAATCGGATACTTACATAAATGAGCGAACAATTTAGAAATACTTGCGAAAATTACAAATATATAAAATACAGCTAGGCATAGAAAGGTCTAAACAGTTATCCCATTAACATAGGTTTCGAGAATAATCTAATATATAAAAATCTCGTGCAGAAGCATCAGTCAAACTATCGCCAAAAGTTCCTATCATCGACTAATTTTACAGGAAACTTTCTTAATAAGTAACATGTGCCTTAAACTTCACAATCTTCCCAATTTAAGGCAATCTTTATAATTAAGTACAACATTATTTGCTGCAAACCACTTCGTGAGAAGGACAAGGCTTTCGTTTACATGTGAAACACATCCATTTACTTAAAAAATAAGGGATGTGTCATGGGGAACAGAAATATGGCGATAAGGGGCTAAAAATAGCAAGGGCCCGAGGATTAAGCCCTGTGCAACAATCATAGTGACCGTTGAGCCCGAAGAAACTACTAATATCTCATTCTTCCTCAAAACGCCTGTATGAACTTGACTATTTATACTTTGTGAATCTAAGGATCCGAAGGTCAAACACCAATCTTATATGGGACCATCTCGGAAGAAGGTATACCTCATCTAATACAAAAAAAAAAAACTTAATCGATCCATAACCGAAAACTATGCAGCTTTTTCGTTTATGAATCGATTTAGGTTGTCGAGTAGGTTGCGCGATTATAGATAAAAATCGGTAAAAAATATTATTATTTTAATTGTATGAATAAAAAAATGTTGTTCCATCAGCACAATGTTTCATTTGTTTAGCACTTTATTATTATTAAGTAATTTTATAAAATACATACTTTAAAGCAGCGTTATCGGTAATTCTAGCCATTTCCGCATGGAGGTGATAGAGACACTCAAATGAACCAAAAAAGTAACCGGCATCGACATAAGTACTTACAGTGACAGGTACGGATCTAGAGCGCTCCGCTCGGCGAATGGGTAGGGATAGGATTTACGCACGAAGAACTGAGACCCAATCACGATTGTAGAACTGACAACCAATTTCAACTGAAGAACTGAAAATCAATTAAGACTGGCGGTCATCAAGCGAATAAAGGAAGTGTCAAGTCAAATATGTGATTTAGATGTGATCATCATGCAATCACATAATCGAAATGAGTCGCACCGCCCACGTAGCTCATGTGTTACCGTCAAACAGACCCAATAATTGTTACCTTTAATACCCTTGAGTTGAGTCATTTAACAACCTCCTCGCCGGAATGCCTGGAATTACCAGTAACCCTGTATAATTGATTTTTATAATTGATTGTTGACTCGACACTGTTGGTGAAACCGGATCAGTAGCCCGATTCACGTAATTAAAACCGTAGCGATGTCGCAGCGACTTAATAGTTGAAACAGTTTTCCTATTCACATCCGTCAATCGGAGCGATTTAGAAGTCGTCCTATTGAAAAATAATTCTACTAATACACACAGTTCAACGATTTGAAAACGATCACGGATTTGAATAGGAAAACTGTTTCAACAATTAAGTCGCTGCGACATCGCTACGGTTTTAATTACGTGAACCGGGCTACGAGACGGCCCCGTCGTAACGTATTGCATTGCATTTCGTACACGTTGTATGAACGATCGCACAGAACAGGTGATGCGCACCAGGCCGCAGTTTATTTTGCAATGCGATGAACTGCGGGTGTGCGACTGTATGTTGTTTCATTGAATAATATAGTTATTTTGTCCTAATCTCCCTGATCAGTAAAAATTAAACAGTAAACAAAATTGGTTATACTTAGTTAAACAATACATTTGCTAGGTGTCTGTACCTACTCACGTTTACCGTTACCAATGTTTTGATCATGTCACAGATTGACTGATGTAATCGACATGCATGCGGCTTGGCTATAAGATAGATCTGACTTCCAAACTGCTTCCTTTCACTGGTAGTGTGGTCTTCAGCTTTAATATGTTCAAGTTTAAATAATATAAAAGCAGCTTCCTACACCTTTAAATTGATCTAAGCATAATTAAATTACCTACTGGTAAAAATTATAGGCAATTGAAAATTGCTATAATGACAGTCTGAATGATCTCACTCGTCTTTATCTTTAAGGGACAGTTGTGGAAAATACTGTATTATGGCTTAATTGATTTCCATTCTGTTATGTATTACATCTTAAATTGATTTTATATTAAAGTACCGCTATTTTAAGTGATTTCATTTCGGCACATGTGTTATCTGCCCTATAATAATTATTTATAAATGAACAAAATATGGCGATATTATAATTATATTTTTAAATAGTATATTAATCATAATAAGTACATTATGAAAAGATATTTTGTATAATTGCTCTAGGTTGTATAGGTTTTTAATAATATGACTACGCAAATGTAGTGCGGTAGTAGTTATATACATAGCATTGTAAAAATAAAAGGCTCTGTCTGGTAATTAAAGTTGAAGAGAACTTTATTTATTTTGTTCAGATTGGACAGGTATAGGTCTATTTGTTTTAATACCATTTCGTACTATAAGTCATAACGGCAATTTTATCGAATAAAACCTATTACTAGCTAATCAGTTTCATTTATTAAACCCAAGATTATCGTCTAGACTTTATAAACTGAAACCCGGCAGGTCTTGGTCCCCGATCTGCTGTTTTTAATGACATTTAGTATGGCGGAGATCGTGGAAACTTGGGGGAATTATTACTATTATCATGACTTTTCTCTTTCGGCAAAAGACAACGCACTTGGGTACAAGCCCTGTCGCGGGTCTTCACAAACATACAATAAATGGACATACTTGTCCATTTATTGTATGTTTAGAGCCTAGAAATGCCTCAGGTGGGAATCGAACCCACAACTATAGACAGAAAACGGATTTTAAACGATTCAAACCATATGGTTTTAAACCGTCTTTTTGGTTTAAAACGATTTAAAACCACACAATGTTTTGCTAATAGAATACACTGAGGCTTCACACGAAGTGATCTAGATCACTTTTTATTTTATTTTATTTTATTTCGGGATAAAAAACAGGAGTACAATTAAATGTTATACATAGTATGTTACTAGCTAAACAACATACTTATTATACTACTAGCAACATTATCCACTTATTACTAACTTTTGATTGTTAAAGCTACGTGTGATAAAAATGAGCAAAAACAGAAAAGATAAGAGAATGGACTTAGTGCATGAATAAATTCCTATTAATAATATATTTTATGGTACAGAAAAACGAGAAATAAAAATAAAGGAACACCACAATAATTTATAAAGCTAAGATAGAATCGACTACAGATTTCCTAAATTGATGTGCTGTTAGATTAAAAATGTCAATGTTTTCGAATCTAGCGTTGTATGAATCCACATGTTGGCGCAGAGGAGCGCGAAGGCCAGCATTAGAGTTACAGACGTGCGTAATATTGATAGATAGTAACCGGTATGGACGCGCTCGTCTACGCACTACTGTCCTCGGAACGATGTAACAAAGTTTATTTATTAACTCTGAACAATCATATTTATTATGCACAATACCATATAGAAACATTGCTCCGAGAAGCAGTCTTCTGGATTCTAGGGTTAGCAATTTGTAATTCTTAAGCAACATATCATGCGAACCGTGGCTGTGATAGCATCTGTAATGCAGAGCTCTTAGGAATTTACGTTGAACAGTCTCAATTGAATCCATATATTTTGCGTAATAGGGATTCCATACGATAGTAGCGAACTCCAGACAAGGCCTAACTAGCGAAATATACAGGATGTATCAAAAACCCTGTCCGATCCTTAAGGGTCGTATAAGGTGTCGTATTACGTACACAAACACGTAAACGATAATTAGATACGAGATATTTTTTTTTCCCCGATTAATTTAAATATAATTTTAAAAAAAAACTAAACCTTTTACATGTCAACACTCAATCCACGAAATAAAGTTTATTCAATTCGATCTACACTAGTGTCAAAGAAACCGCCCGAGCAATTTGCCGCTTTTTGATCCTTTGTCATGTGCCGCCAGCCCGCTCTGTCGCGTGCCGCCAAACAAATTTAATGCGAATGAATCTTACCTACTGGGCCTACACGTAGATATTAGCTGATATCGATTAGGCATAGTTATGTTTACCTAATAATTGACGTTCTTTTATGTTTTTCATAAGTATCAGCTGTTACGTATTAGTCATAGGGATGATTACCTCCTACCGGGCCTACGCGTAGGTATCAGCTGGTATCGTACAGGAATAGTGTTGCTTACCTAATAGGTACCTAAATAATTATTGACGTTGTTTTTCAAGAAACAATGAACTAAATGTATTGCTTTGTTAAAATTATTTTGTAAAACATGAACTAGATATCTACAAAATTCTGCGATCGTGTTCCTTAAGTGAACTTCCAATAGGTACTTACTGATATTCCACGTCGTGTTTTCGTGGTCTTTCGGCATTAGGGTAATGAGTCTTGTACTCATTCATGGATACTGCTTGACACGTGTTCGTACACGTGTACACGTGAACTTCAAGTTCATGGAGACGTTGGATACACGCTCCGACGGCACTGGCATACCTTGCCTAGCAAAACGCACCCCATACTCTCACTCACTCGTAGTCTTTTCGAACATCTGCATAATTGCAGCATAAGCACATTGGAACACGACATTGACAACAGATTGGAATACGACATTACTCACGATACGATGGGTAATCGAGGTGATAAGAGATTCACGGACGTCCGATCGGAAGCGAACTCTACGCGAGACTGACATGTCAAGGACAACAATTGGCTTACACGTGCCGCTCTGTAGGTAGTTAGGTACAGTCTGTCGGCGACGACAAAGCGAGCACGGAGCGGCACCGCTTGGCGGCATCCTTTGAGGTAAAAATGAAAAATAAATTGGTAAATATTAAAAGATTTCGCCGCTGGGTGGAGTATTGTCAACTTATGAAATTTTCCCATATTTAGTGGAGAATTGTGTAAGTTTATTAGAAGAAGAAAAATCGATACTTTCTGGTTTCTTTAATATCTTATTTTTATTTATGTTTATTAATAAGTATATAAGAAAGGGAATACGCCTCTTTCGGATCGGACAGGGTTTTTGTTACATCCTGTATAAGTATCTATAAGTTGAAGGACGTTTAAAATCTTTGCTATTGCGCATAACAAAACCGTACATTTTAAGGGCTTTGTTAATAATGTAGTCTACATGGATATTAAAGTGAAGTTTAGAGTCTAGTATCACACCGAGATCTCGCAAAGAGTATACTCTTTTTAATTGCGTATTCAGCAAATGATAACTATAAGTGTGCTGATTTTTGTTTTTAGTGAATGTAATCGAATTACATTTGGATAGGCTCAATGAGAGTTTATTCAAGGTGCAGAAGCTAGACAGTCGATCTAAGTCGCTTTGAAGCATCAAACAGTCGTCAATACTTTTTATAGTTTTGTAGACTTTTAAGTCATCCGCATAAAGTAGAAAGCTTGAATGCCTGAAACAAGCGCTAATATCATTTATAAATAATTTAAATAATAAAGGGCCCAGTATTGAGCCCTGGGGAACCCCGGATGTGACGGAAATCAACTCTGATTGAAATCCGTTAATAACAACTTTTTGAGTACGGTTTGTTATGTAAGAGGTGAACCATCTCAATAGATTTCCGCGAATACCATTGAAGGCAATTTTGCGTAAAAGTAATTCGTGATCCACCTTGTCGAAAGCCTTTTGAAAGTCTGTATATACTGCATCAGTTTGTAAACGATTATCCATATTTTCAAAAACAGAGCCCACAAAAATAAGCAGATTTGTATAGGTAGATCTTTGTTGGACAAATCCGTGCTGTTCTTTAATTATAACCTTGTGTAAAGTGGGATAAATTTCGTTATAAACCAGTCTTTCAAAAAGCCTCGACAAGGTAGACAAAATCGAAATCGGGCGGTAGTTCTCTACATCATCCCTAGGACCCTTTTTAAAGACGGGGGTTAAGTGAGCTATCTTCCATACTTCGGGAAATACGCCTTCGCTGATACATTTGTTGAACAGCAGATGTAGGGGATCACTTATGTGATTGGCAACTCGTTTGAAAAACGTAGGAGGAATGCCATCAGGTCCAGGTCCTTTGGAAGGGTCTAGCGACTTCAGCTCCTTATAAACTTTGGAAGGCTCTATAGAAATATTGTTGATAATATCACTATTATCCTGAAAGCTAGAAGGTGGTTGCCATTGATGGAGATCAAGTGTTAATGGCTCATACATTGATTGAAAATAGTTAGCGAATAGTTTACAAATCTCATGTGGATCACTTTTTTTATATTTAATATATTTATTTCTTATATTTAATATTGGATGGAATCGATGAGTTATTCCGTTTACTAGCCACATAGCCCCAGAAGTGTTTAAGATTTTTGTTAACATTTTGTTCTACAGTTTTTATATAGTTAGAATAACATAGGTGACATTCTTTGTTGAATCTGCGACGCAATAAGGAAAATTGCTCATAGTCTGATATATTGTTGTAGACTTTCCATTTGGCCCAGGCCTTGCTCTTGTTTTTGAATAACCTTATAAGAGGTCGAGTGAACCAAGTGGGGAATTTAGAAGTTCTGTATGATTTTAGGGGGACATGTTTATCAATGATATTAAACAAACTACCTATTATAGAATGTGTGTACAGACTCCTGTGCTGGTAAATTGTTTAGCAAGCTGTTCCAGTCGATTTCAGATAATTCTGCATTAATAAGATCGTAATTGCCCTTATTATAGTTAAATTTGATGATTGGGCAGCGTTTCATAGGTGAATAATTCAAGTAAGGAGCAGTAACAGCACAGTAAGGAGGGTGATGTAGGTCAACGGGTACTAAATTATCACTCGGTTGGTAAACATGGCAGTGTTCATTGGAGATCAATAAATCCAATGTTCGGTTGTTAGCGTTTGTAAAATTATGATATTGCGTAGCGTTAAATTCGGCGATGAAATTTTCTAGATATCTGCAACTGAAAGACCGAGCCACACGAGGCTGGTCGCAAGTAGCACTATCACAGGTAGACCAGTCCAAGGTCGGTAAATTGAAATCACCGAATATGTAAAAACAATGTGTCATGGGATTACTTAAAATTGATGAAAGCATGTCTAAATATGTAGAATAGATGTTGTCTGGTGTGTTCGGTGGTATGTACACCACGCTGATAAAGTGTCGTTTCATACGGTCACGGCTAGGTAATTGTATAAGTAGATATTCTATGTGGGTATGCAAAGAGTTACCTATTATATTGGTAAAATATATGGGTTGAAGTGCTCGTAAGATGGCAACAAGAACACCTCCACACTCGCGTTTACCAGTGGCTGCGCGATCACGGTCACGACGAAAGACGCTATATCGCTCATCTATAAACTCACAATCTGCTATATCCGGTATAAGCCATGTTTCCGTTAATACGATAATGTCGTATGAAGTGCTTAAGATATTCATATAAATTGTCTGAAGTTTGCCACGAATGCCCCTACAATTCTGGTAATATATAGTAAGTGTATTAGCCATCAAGTTGGAGACAAGTTTTGACATGATTGCTAGAAGATGTAGAACTTGAAAATATATATAAAGATGCTGCCACTAAGCCTAGTGTTATAAGTAACAAATTACGAAAACAAAAACGATATTGAAGGTGAAATACTTTAAAATGGCATGAACTTAGGTTGTTTAAAAAAGAAAAGTACAATATGTAGTCGATTTCTGTGATAATAAAACGTATAATATAATTAGTTGAAGTAATAAAACTGTATAATATCCTAAACATTGTGTTTTGTGGTTGTATCATCCGTGACTTTAAATTTGTGAAAATCATTGTTGTTTCGGATAGCAAGTATTGTTGATATATCAGTCCTGCGTACAAGAATCGTAGAGTGCTTAACCCAACAATGCTTAAACTTGTGTTTATTAGCCTCAAGGCGACATTCACGAAAGAACAATTTTTTCTTCAATGTGAGGTGCTCATTAACGAATATAGTATGTGGAGTACCCGCTATGCCGATCTGGTCAGATTTTAATCCCTTAGCCAAGCGATAGGCACTCAATACATTGTCACGAAAAGGCACTGAGGAGAACCTAACCACAATATTTTTGGGTCTATCTTTATTTAAAGTTTTCTGGGGCACGCGATGTATAGAAATAATATCGTTTTGGGTAATCGGAAATTTAATTTTTTCACCAATTGATGCGATAAGTGTGATCAGATTCTCCCCCCGCCTCTCCGGGACATTACATACTTCAATATTACAGGCTCTGGCCTGTTGTTCTAACGTGTCGATTTTAGCCTCCAGCTCAGCAACTAGACTATCGGTGTGTTCCGCAGAGGTCAAGCCGCCTTCCAGTGTGGAGATCTTCTTCATAACATCGTCGCATTGATTGGAGGTAAACTGAAACGAACCCTCTAATGTGTCGATGCGTTGAGTCAAGTCCTTGTTCCTGCCATCTAGGGCTGTCATCTGCCGCTTGAAAGCTTCCTGTTGAGCACGCAGACCGTTGATGTCATGAATTTCAGTAGTGTGCGTGGTGAGAAGTTCTAAGTCACTTTTCAAACCAGCAATGCTCGAGTTGATAGCGGCCAGGCTGGAGTCCACATTGCCGCGAAAAGACTTTAACGTAGATCTTAGCTCGGAAGCAAGTGCGTTTAAACATTCCGTAAACACGCACTCCGGTTGTTTACGTTTCCTGCATGTAACTCCCGGCTCGGCCTCTGACGTTGTTTTGTTAGGCGAGTGAAACATAATTATTAGTTCAAGTTTTGATGGAAAAGCAGGAACCAAATCAACAAAAAAAAAACACACAAACAAAATAATTCAAGCGCCGCTCTGATATCGCTATGTATCGTGGTACAGGGCGACCGATGTGACGTCACCAGGCATCAAGCTACTGCTAGCGTATTTCGCTGCGCCGCACTCGTGTCGAGTTGGCTGAGTGGTACGAGCCGCGCCTCGTCGCTTACGCAGGGCGTCGCGGGTTCGAACCCCACCAAATGATTCTCCGTTTGTATGTTTGTACTCACGATTTCTACGAGCACTGCCGAGACCCGACGATCTATTCGCTTCGCCTTCGGGGAACACGAGTGAGACACAGCAACAAGATCAAATATGGCCGCCACAGTAAATGGACAAATCCGCAAGATAGTAAGAGAGGGACCGATAAATAGCAGAAATCGTCAACTTGACCGCCAGAAAATCACAAAAATAAATACAAAATAACACTCAGAGAGGCAAACAAACGTCCACACGTAGCAAAGTAGAAACGACGAATTGACTTTTGATTCATGATATATCAGGAAATTAAAATGCCGGCCAAATCAATGTGAATATAGACACACATAATTATAGAAATATTTTATTGTACCTACTGAAAACAAAAACAATGCAAGCGCAGGACTACCCCATGCCTACCCCTCTGTCATACCTACGTTGCGATTTTGGTAGTGAAGTGCAATATATAAATGGTAAACGATTTCAATTAGCCTTATTAATAAAGTAATACAGCAACGCTAATAGCGATGTGATCACCGGTGTTTCGATACTCCAAAATAATATAGTGTCTTGCGGTCTATGTCCGATAAACTAGAAGACGATACCGAATACAAACGAGATTTTCTCAGTACTTTCCTTGCACCCATCATTTTTACTAATAAATATAACTTTATAATCAGGTGAACTAAGAATTTTAGTTATGTTAGTAAGATCGATCAATCAACTACCTATGTAATCGTCTTCTTCTCTTCGCAGCGTTGGTGACATTCCTTTAGGCTAGCGTTGGGTTTGACTTCCCGTATATAACACAAGTAAAATTGCATCTGGTTAGACTGAAAACTGAACGCCGAGGTACGCCGAGGCATCCCCAATTATTTTCTGAAATATAAGTTTTACATTTTCCTAGCAGCTTGATGAAATAAAAAGCAACTCATACGGTGTATATAGGGTCTTAAATGTTGCTAATTGGTTCATTGATTATATTTATATCAAACGAATGAGGTGGAGGATCATCAACTAAAAGCTAACGAATGATTACCGAACGTTAGTAATCACTGTTGTACATGTTTCACAGTGACCATACTCTTAGCCTATCTCATCTTTGATTACCACGCAAGGATTGAAATAAAATGTATTTTAATTTTTATAGAATACTTTTAATTTGCTTGCACACAGCCTCTATTGAGAACAATGTTAAGGAATATGTAAAAAAGCCTGGACAAGACAAACAAAAATAATTCAGGGAAACCAGTAACCTTAATACAGTTTTATCTGATCAATTTGACGATAATAGCTCTATTTAAACGATAAATAATTACAAGCAAAATCAAATAGAGCTACTGACGTGTAGATTGGAACGCATTCTAGTTTACATACATACATAATTAAAGTAATATGGCCAGTTCAGTTTCTTAAATCATAAAATGTCAACATGAATAAGATGGGTTTGGTAGGTGTTAGGTATCGAGTACCATTCAATTCCAATAAAATTAAAACAAAACTCAAAAAAGTTGCGCAGGAATAGTAGCAAAATTATATATGTAGTAGAGATGAATGCTTCATTATATATTTTAGTTCTATGAGAAACAAATATGTATAGAATATCTTAACACATTTATAATTACCATTTTAATCAAACTGTATTAAAAGTACAAAGATCAATGTGATTTGGAAAAAGGTTCCACTTGACAGTATTTAGTCAGTTGTGTGCACATCTCCTGTACTTATATTATCACGAGGACGAGGCACGCACGAGGTACTGAGCGACTGACGACGGCCACGAGCGGCCCTCCCGTACCGCGTCACTAATAATCACTTGCGTGACATAACTTATACAAGAATCTAGAATTACGTAAGTATTAATAACTGCATATATCATACATCTAAACTCAAGTAACTTATTTTTTATTCAGTTTCAAGTTTTAATATTTTACTTTTTTTTTATTATTTTTTATTTATTTTTATACCATAATCTCTCGTTTGTTAACCACAGCGCGTTGTTGCCGGTGAAATTTGCCTTCCACGAATGAATTTGTCCATCATAATAATACATTATATCGTGATGATGTTGCTAATGCAACACACCGTCGAGATCCACAGTAACTATTCAACTTTTTCTGGTTTACGGGTATACTGCGACCGAGGAGGCCGCGTCGCACCGCGAGCCCCGCCGCGAGGCCCCCCTCTGCCGCGGCCCTTGAAGCCACCCTGGTAGCTTTGGTTGTCGTTGTATCTGTCACGACCACCATTCTCATTTTGTTGGTGGCTGTCGCCTGTGTCGCCGTTGCCGTAGTACCCGTCACGATCGTCTCCTCCGCGACTCTGGTAGTTGTCTTTTCCGTGCCTGTTTTGATATCCGTCATACTGCCTGTTCTGGTAGCTGTCCTTACCGGATCTGCCCTGATAATCGCCAGGATGCCTGCTTCGATAGCCCTCTCCACCCTGTCTGTTCTGGAAAGAACCGCGGCCGCGGTGTCCGTTCGGGGCGCCCCTACCGCCGCCGCCGCCGCCGCCGCCGCCGCCGCCGCGGCCGAAACGTCGGTACCTGGCTTGACCGTCACCTTGTCCGTGAATTTTACGGTCACCAGCATCGTCGCGTTCAGGGCTTCCACTCTCTTTGACGTCATCATCGTTCTTGCCGTCTGCGGGCGATGCGGCCGGGCGCTCTTCCATGGGTCGCGGCGCGGCGGGCGGCGCCTGCAGCGGCAGGGAGTGCGGCAGTGGCGCCACGTGCGTCACGGCGGCCAGCGCCACGCCGGCGCCCGGGTAGGCCGCGTGCTCGGGGTGCGGCGGGAAGTGCGGCTGCGGCGGCATAGGCAACGTGCCCGGCTCGGCCACGCGCCCGCCAGGCAGCTGCACGAAGTGCTGGTTTGTGAAAGTCTGAGTCGGAATCGGTGCCGGCGGCGACGGCTGGTTGGAAATCGCTGGAGGTTGTGGTGTGCCGACGGGACTGTCGATCTCCGACTCTTGCAGAAAGAAGAAGTTCTGAGACCCGATGACTTCGGCTATGGGTCTCTGCTGAGGATATTGCTGGGCAAAGTATGCATGTTCGACTTCCTGTAAGGTGATAGGTGGCAGGGGTCTCAGAGGGTAGGCAGGCGCCGGTACCACAGCAGGTGCGGGCGGCACTGGCAGTGCTCCCGGCGGGTACGGTCCCGTCACTTCGGGCTCCACCTCGTTGTCCATCACTTCAACAGGCTCAACTTCCGAAACCGGTACATGACTCTCTTCAACTTCCAATGCTATCATGTCCACTGAACGGTCAAAATAACCACAATCATGAACTGCACTCACAATCTGCTTGATGTGAGTATAAGTAGTGCCCAAGATCTCCTTGGGCCTGCCATCAATTATAGCATACAAATGTTCAGCTGCTTTTGTTGTGTGAATATGAAATCCAGGTTGACCTTCCTCATTTAATTCATGTTTTGGTGTCACTTCAGGGTACCTAAAAATGAATATTTATATTGTAACTAACTTTCATAAAAATATTATGCATGAATATATTTTAATGGATAATACCTTGTTTTTTTAAATAAGATTACCCCACTCCAGGATGTTCCCCTAATGTAGGTGCATTTATTTAGTTTTATTAATTATCTGTAGGCCATACTCATATTTATTTCGTGCAAGAATCGAACCCGCGTGTCCGCAACCCGTAGCGCAAACGCCGATTGTGACGTCAAGGGTTATTTACTATCATATTATTAGGTGCATCCTCATCAACATTTTTTTATCTAACAATGTAAACATAGATTATTTGGTTATAGGTATCAATGGAAATCATATTATGCCTTTGAGTTCAAAGATTGATATTGTTCAATACAATGAGTGCTAATGGTAAACATATCTGCTATAGGTACATTTATTAATTTATAGATATGTAATTATAAAATTACACTTACAAATCATCCAAAATTTTCAGATCTTCTTCCGTTAGCTTTACTGCACCATTGGTTCCATTCAGAAAGTCATTTCGAGCTTCTGTATTGCCCATTTGGTTTAGACAATCTAACACAAGCAAAACTTCACGGATTTTGCTGGTCTCTGCTGCATAGCGCACCCATGCATCCTGTATTTAAATACTCTAATATTAATATATTTTAAAATAAAGGTTACTAATTGAAAGTTTTTTTCAATGTTTTAAGATTTGATGATTGTTTAGATATTGTCGCCTGGGAGGGCAATGAAGCTAAGCCTCAATTTTTGCAATTGTGGCTAGCTTAAGGCGACGATATATATAATATTATAAACTATATAAATTAAGGTGAACATTGCATAAAATTATAGACGAAATATTGATTATGTATTTGCAGTGTAATAGCATTTATACTGTAATAATTAAGGTTGTACTTGTACCGTAATAGTTATGTTTGTTGGATTATTACCTCAGTTAAATAAAGTGACAACCACTTCTGTCAAAGCCCCTAAGAGTTTTGAATCTTTTTAATAATTAGTAAAAAGCCTCAAAGCCATTCTGCATGATTATTTGATGGACCAACACAACAATACATCTAGCTTTCCCTTTAGACTGTCTATATTCCATCAATAGCAATTAATTTTTGCAGTGCAGTTGTATCATTTGATTTTTGTCTTATGTACATAAGTCAAAATTGTATGTTAAATTAATGATAAATAAAGAATATTTAAAATAATGAGTTTGGTACCTTTTTTGCTTGTTTTTTAGCCTCACGCTCTGCAGAAGTAGCAATAGATGTGACTTGCTTAGACAGGTCTCTTGCAAACTCCAGGGTCTGGGTAACCTCATCATATTTCGCAACAGCCACTTTCTGATCACTATTCAATTCTTTTCCAGCTTTTTGCAAGTCCCTATATGATGTCAGCTTGCTCTATAAAAAAACAATCTATAATTAATATTTTAACACAAATCTGTGTTTATTTAGTGAATTTATCATATACATTTTGAAATATTATTAGACTTATTTGGAATTTTAAGATATTATGCTTTTATATGGAAAGGGCATTACAACATGAAACCTCTTATTTAAATTTGATGATAGCATTACCACTTTTAGATTTTCAGGGATACATTAAGCCTAAAGTTATTTTTGTTTACTAAGATGCATAAATTGATGGGATCCAGACAGTGGATATTATAATGCAAATTAGGAATAAGAATAACTTTTAAAAGAACAATAACAAATATAGTTTTAGGTAATGTCTAATAAGCCCATTAGAAAAGATCTGCTTTTGTGGAATTGTGATTATTTGATAGTGTAGGTACCTATTATTATTATTTATTAGTGTTTATATACCTACTCCATATTCAAATAACAAACTGGTCAACTGAAAAAATACCTGTACCAAATAATAATGAGAAACCTTCAAGAAGCGCCGTTTGTAGGAACAATGAAATGTAAACTTTAGGGCGTCATGGTATTGTATCGTCAACATTCATTGAGCACATGTGTGAAAATGGCGTCAAGTCTGCGGCAATATTTAGCGCTACGAAGTTATGAACCAGAAATATATTTAAATGGTTTAGGGCTAAGCCAAATCACTGAGTTTTACGTGGACATCAGCCATGAGAAAAATAACCGATTTTCCTAGTTGTTACTGTTGACGAGTAATACATACCTTTCTTTTCTCCAAATTACGGATTTTGTGTTCAATAATCGTCATAATTTGTCGTATTGGAGAATTATCCATAGCCTCTGAAGAGGCTGGTTTCTCAGACTTTGCATTCGCAGCTGAAGGCATCCTTCACAGGCAACAACTCTTCCCGGATTGCGTATGGTGGTGGTTGAAGAGATAGAGATAGAATTTTCTATCTATCTTTATAACCACAAAACAACTGTCATTCCGAATTTCCGAGACGAACAACGCAAGTCGGCAACTTCGCCCTGTCGTAAACGTAAAGCATTTTTTCATGCGGTTGGCAGAACTGAAATAATTGAAAAACATGGTAACATTTAATACGAATATATTTTTTCTGGATTATAACACGCTTATGGCGGGAACTAAAAAAAATGGTGAATCCCCGTAGAATAGGTTTCTCTATCTACGTGAATCCCATACTTAGGGAGGGTAGATGTATGGAGAACCATCAGAGGACAACTGGAAAAAGTATCCAGCTAGGTAGTCAGGGCTGCCAGGTGCAAAAATGGTGTGATCGTACACAAATTACAAAAAAAACGTATGCCAAGGAAATCTTGAAATAAAAAGGTCGTACAACCTTTTAATTACAAAGTTTTTATTAAAAATGTTAGACATAAACAAATTCTCTGTGTTTATATTATTTAACATTTCTTTGGTTGGCTTAAATTTCGTACAATTTTCGTTTCTTCAGGCAATAAATGCCTGTATTATAGATTACCAGGTCCCCATCCAACGGAAAAACAAGAATATTACAAAGTAATTGAATACTATTATGTAGTCGTAACGTTTTTTATATAAGTTTATTTTATTAGGAGTAATAAGTTTTATAAAAATGCAAACATGTCTTCATTCAAGTAAAAGATTGGAGAATTCCCCGAAATTCATGCTTGCCCGTGGATGACGTTTCTTTCTTTATGAAATTAATGTTGTCAGGTACATAAAAATCGTACATTTTCCGTACGATCTTGGTCTAACGATCGTACATGAGTAAAAAAGCCAAAAAATCGTATGAGTACGATTTAAATCGTACAGACGCCAGCAGTTCAAGCTATCCAAAACTGACAAATTTTCCCAATTGAAAATGAACTTTATTACGTTGTAGCAAAGTTGAAAATCAATCACAGAAATTTGACAGATTGTGGTAGGTTGATGTGCTGGCCTCTGTACATCTGGCAGCCCTGGGCAGTAAATAATAGTTCAAGAACCTACCAAAATAGCGCTGGTGTTGGTAAAAGGTATCAAATATTTAATGTTTTTGGTCTGACACTGACCTCTTTATTACAAGTAAGTAGAGGACAGTGAGTTCATCTATACCTAAGAATGCCAATTGAATTGATGTTGTGGATTGAAATTGATTGGAATACATTGAAAGATTCGGAATTTGCATAGAATTAGTGTGACTCGATTATTCAGAAATCGTGAAGATAATTTATTGTCACAATGAAAATAAAAAATAAATTTGCTTTTATTTGTTATTAATTGCTGAGTCAGTAAATTATGTAATTAATGAAGTAATGAACACCTATAGAACAAAGGCGTGAATGTGTGTAAAGTAATATAAACACGCCGGATTAAGTTATAACTGATATATCTAAGGTATTAATAAAATTAATCAACTCTCAAAAAATATTTAAATGATGCGTGCTAATAAAATGCGAAGTATGAAAATGTTACTTTAAATTATGTTCTAACTTAAGTCATGGTCCTGGTACAAATTTTAGTAGGTACCTATTGACCAAAGACTACAATACAATGGCCTCTATAATACACGCTTGTACTTGTCTCTTACAAGTACAAGCGTGTATTATAGAGGCCATTGATCAGTGACTCAGTGCTACAATACTAATATTGGAATTGAATTAACCAGAAGAGAGCAAAACAATAAAAAGTTTAACGGGTCGAAAATTTTACATAATATTATAAAGATAACTAAATAATAATTAAGAGAATGCGATTCCAGCTTAGGATCGTATTGGCGAAAATATAAAAAACAATCGACTATTTTTTTGAAAAACAAAAAAAAAAACTTTTGGAATATCGATTTTAGTTAGATCGAATTCGAACAACCCTAGACTCTAAGCTTCATAGGGATGCGCTTTTTTTAAGCTCGATCCGATTTTGTGGATTCATGGATTGTAATGGATCGCAACCTCACGATCCGATCCGCGGACCGGATCGCATGCATTTGATCCGATTTTCAAAAGTTCGATCTAAGAAATCGCTTGAAAATACAACATTTAGTAAAATTCTTAGATGGCATTTATTTCAAACAAAAATGGGTTGGGTGTTTAAATTAAACAAGGTAACTGAAATTATACGAACCTAAGAAAACAAATTTTTAGATTAAAATTAACTATTACCGACGTAAATCGATTGGATCAAATGCGCACGCCGCCGCCGATCCGATTCTATCTTTTCGAAGATTGGATCGGATCGGCGCATCACTTAAAATACTTGACTTGAATTTGATGTTGATAGTTTGATAGACAGTTATTTTTCAATTTGTTGGTTAAAAAAATAGATAGTTGTTTTCCTATAGATTATTGTACATTAATAAATTGTACTAACAAGTGAATCTGAAAATTTTATTTCATGCGCAATTATCTTTGTTTTCATATTGTAGGTATTAGTTATTGAACTTATCATGTTCCCAATCGTAAGGGTAAGTAAACATTTTTCATCACTTTCATATCCAAGTCTCACCGATTTAAATTTTATTAAATTAGTTATTGAAATAGATTAGATGTATTACTGTTTACAATATCTACATTATTGAAGTACAATGCCCACATTAATATTTATACTATACCTACTGGACATGCATGCACACCAGTATAAATAGAATAGGTTCGGTTTTTGTGCTTAACCTCAACGACAACTACGTTAATGGGTCATAATTTTATGGCCTTTCAGCTAACTCTATTCATATTTATTCTCAATTCCCTTTTATGATTTATTATTGAGTATATCAAGAAATTTGTCATCAAAATACATTACTTTTCTGATACTGTTTTTGTATTTGGTAAGTCTATTTATGTTCTTGTCTTACTTGTCCCAAACCAAAATTTGTAACTAATTATTAGTGAAGATTTTTATCTAGTTAAATAATTATTTTATTAGCCAAATTAATCTGAATAAAATATGAATAACATTTGGTAACTCAAATCACATACCTACTGCCACATTGAGGATTGCTAAAGTTTATTATTGATTGGGCCATGCTCTGAAACTATAAATTTGTTTTATCTTATGTATTGTTTTGCAGATTCCATATGTGGTGAGGCAAGTTGTTGGGATTCAACAAATTTCAGTCAGATGTAATACTACCCAAAAAACTGAAAAAAGTTCGTAGGACACATTCATAAACTTCATAATATTTTTAAAATACACAGTTAATTCTTACGATATTTACATTTTTTACAGCAATAAATCAAGTAACATTACTAGGCCGAGTTGGTGCTGACCCACAGAAACGGGGCTCGGAGGAACACCCTGTTATAAATTTTCCACTAGCTACTCATTACAGTTACAAATATGAATCAGGTGATATCTTGCAAAGAACTGACTGGCATAGGATAAGCATATTTAAACCTGGTTTAAGAGACACCGTCTACAAATATTTAAAGAAAGGTCAAAGAGTTTATGTAACTGGAAAATTGTCATACGGAGAAGTGAAAACTGATGATGGGCAGGTTAGGTCAGCCTCCACAGTCATAGCAGATGATGTCATATTTTTCCAAAATGCTCCACCAGACCAGTCATAAAATGGAATCTACTATTACTTACTGTTTAACTAGATTTTAAGAGTAATGTAGTTATATAGAAAAATATAAAATATCTTTGATTATTTGTGTTTAGTTTACACCTCTTCATGTCTTGATAAAATTGAAGAAAAAAATATAAGTTAAAATTAATTTAACTGATGAGAATATGGAGGAGGATCTGTGCTGGGCTATATATTTTTAATGTATGTTCACAGAAACGTTCGTCAATTGCGCACCAATTTTTTTTTTGTTAAAGCATTTTATTTACTGCCACTAAAATACGCATGTCCGTGTGTTACCTTGTCTGCAAGCGGCTATAAACTTTAGTGAATTATTGAAATAATGCGACCACGGCTACAAACCACTACAGTTACGACGACTAACTGTGCCTCAAAGTCTGAAGTACCTAGTACCTCTATGAGGCCGTCTCCACGAGCGAGAGAATCGCGACGTATGCGCGCGTCTATCGTCGGTAATCTCCACGAAAGAGCGATTATTCCGCCAGCGTATTGTCGCGACTCTTAACGGAACCGCTGCCGGCTGTCCGCGACGACTCGTATCGGAATCGCCGCGTTTCCGTCATAGCGTGCTTGCCGCGCTCTCGCTGCGACAGCGCCACGTTCCGCGGCAAGCGCGCAGTGGCAGCGCGGCGAGACGATGATGTTTCGCTCGCACTAAGCCACTCGTTGCATCGCCGCGATAACATCGCTGTGTATCAGACACGTTCTATGAGGGTGTATAGTAGAAATAAATGGCACGACGATAATATCGCCGCCATTCTCTCGCTCGTGGAGACGGCCCCTATGAGTTGTACGCAAGTGATTGCGTAGTGGTAAATTTAACGATAAAGTCTCTGTGAAAAGACACTTTGGTGACTCTTGTTAATTTACTAGGGATCTGACGCAGAATGTCCACTTCGGAAAATTTCAACACCAAGCAAAATGCCCACTTCGCAAAACCTCCACTTCGCATAATGACTTCTTCTCAGAACGTCAACTTCGTAAGCCGTCCACTTTGCGAAATGACTTCGCAAAATATCTAATATCTCAAATAGATCAGGCGTATGCCATAGAAAAATAAATCTATGATTCGAGCTACGATGAAACATCCATACATGAAACTTATTACCCTTCCATTTCCAAGGTCTAGTAAAAATGGCAATGGCTATTGCTCAAAAATGTTCCATTCATAAATGATCAGTCGCTGGCGCGCATATCGCGCGAAGGTCTCATCCATGTTTTGGTCGTGTCGCGTCGTTAGGTTACGACATAGGTTGCGCCCACGGTAAGGTTAACCTACTGTGGACTTGACTAGTGAAGTAGTGACCTAACCAGAAGTCGTCAAAGCTGCTTGTGATTTAATTATTTCTTAATAAAACTACTATCTTCATAATCAACCCTTAAACTGTCCCACTGCTGGCACGTCCCTCAGATTGAGAGGGATTAGGCTATACCCAGTCCACCACGTAGGCATAGTGCGGGTTGGCAAACTTCAATACTGTAATACAAAATAACTACTATGATTAAAAAATAACTTTCGGCGTCATTTTGTATTTACCGGAAGATGGAAATTGACGGATAAGTACACCTATACGCATCGTGGTCAAAAGGCACCCGTGATGTTTAGAAACTGAAGTCCACTGAGTTTTCGATCAGAAGCAGAATTATACCGCCTAAGCTCAGCTGTGATTATGTTTTCTTACTGGGCGCTACATAAGTGAAGTCACTGTGCACTTTATGACAGAAAATAGTGTCCGTACCCTATTATAACGAAGAGATAGGCTGATATGATTCGATATATGTATTTATGGGGGGAAAGATTTCCCATGAAGGGTCTTGCACGTAGTTATTTAGTTATTCATGATTGGTTCATTGTTCTGGAATGTTAATAATAAACGTTTGTGTAGACAATAATTATTTCTCATTTATTTTAAGTTATAATAAATCTGACACAATGTTTTAATGTGAAACTTCATGTTTATTGTATTGTGTACATACACGCTGGAAATATTGGCACCTGGGCCAAATAAAAATAATTGTAAAAAATACAAACTCAAGTTGTAATAGAACTTACTGTTATACTAGGTACTTTGATAAAGCTCCACTTTTTGTTTTACAAATTAATCATACATACACTCTCTTTACAGTCAGTTCATTATTCTAACTTATTGATTACTAAAATTAATATTTACAGACATTTTTTATACTCTATAACATCTAACTACCTACCTACATTGATAAAAGAGATCACAGAAAATTGTAGCTGGAAATCTTTGAGTAAAGTCCCTACCGTACTATTAATATGTCTACCACTTTTATTTTTATCACAGTGGGTGGGTTTTATTGAATTAAAGGCATTTTCATTTTCATTAAAGTTGACAACTCATTGTCTTTTTAAATATATATATATATATATAAATATATAAATTTCTTTACATACCAAAACACAATTTAATTCTCAAAGCTGCCAGATACGATGATAATTCGCATTTACATATGTGGTAGATGTAATAGTCCCTACATTTCACACGCTACAATTGAAGGTTTGCCAAAAAGAACGAATGGAAGACGTTATACAATGATTATATTCTTTAAATTCTCAACACTTTTAGTTCTTTCGTATTATATCTTCTCTTTTTAGCAAATCTAAACAAAAATATAAAACACTTATAAATCTAATTAAATTACGCAAATGCATTAATCGAGTGCGAAATACGCACGTAACATAGTTATGGGTTCATACTGAGTTTTGGCAAAATTATCTGTAACTGCAAGATCTCAAGTCGCGAGTTACGTAAGTGAAAGTCCATTGCACAAATCTTATAATAATTTCTATGACTTCGATACTAATAAAATCTGTCCCTTTTTGCTAACTATTTTTAGATAGATAATTGACACTATTAGGTATAAAAATCACTTGGCACAAAGGCATCATAAGGTCCATACCCTGTTAAACTCCAATGACCATCCTAAATCTGTCAAAGTACTCTCAGTGATTGTTCATCAAGTACATTATATTTTTAGAGGAAGACTTTAAATATCCTTTCTGAGAGGAATTTGACTAGAATTTTAGTGGGTGGAGCTTGTTGCACACTGAATATGCAGAAAATATGTTTCGCACTGATAAGTGTCCCACGTTTGAAGTCTTTTGTAATCATTGTTCACATTTTTCACTTTTGAGATTGAGTGCATAATGTTCAGTGGCGTATTCAGATTCCCGTTTCATCATCATGTTGTCACCAATGAGGGCGCTTATATGGTGTTTGTCATGCGGCGGCGGTATAGAGGCGGGGTCCGGTCGCGCACGTTTCCGCCATGGTTCTGAAGCTGCCATACTCAGGTCAGTAGGCATATCTTCATCGACAGGTTCTTCATCGCAACGTTCTTCTTTCATTTCTGTTTTCACGACTGCCTGGGGTACAACTCTTGTTGGACTCATTTGTTGCCGTAGCAGTGAGATATTTTTAATGTTCTTAAGTTCAGTTGGATTCCTTAAAAATCTGTAAGTAATTTATTGCGATTAGTTTATAAATCTACTGAAATCTATACTATAATATAATATTATGAAGCTGAAGAGTTTGTTGTTTGGTTGAGCGCGCTAATCTCAAGAACTACTTGTTCGAATTGAAAAATCCTTTTTCTGTTGGATAATCCATTTATCAAGGAAGGTTATAGGTTATAATATAACATCACATTACGACCAGTAGGACCCGAGCAAAAAGTAAATAAGGCGGGTGACACCACGCTATTAAAATTATACTGGTGGATAATTCTGATTTCAATGACAATATTATATACTTACTGGTAGCAATGTCTTTCGCCTTGCACTTTCCGCAGAATATTGACGCGGTAGTAGTATCTTAATGCACGTGACATCTTATCATAATTCATCGAAAGATGATTTTTCTGGATCCCCCATAATTTTGCCAATCCAGCGGGGTCAACTATTTTAAATACTCCCGTCTCTCGATTTTTCCAAGCAATGTAGTTTGTGTACCGTTGTGAAGGATCATTTAATAGCTGTTGAAGGAAGTCCCAGAGTAATCTTCCATCTAAAAAAAAAACAACTTATTAGTGTCGTGTCATCATTTCATTTTTTATTTATAGAAATCAATTCTGTTGTTTACACCCCTTCAAATTGTCATTTAATACTCACTTGTATTCGATTCCGGCATATCATTCGGGAAGAATTCTCTGTGTTGAGCACGGTAATGTGAATGTTGTGGCGCTGGATGAGGCTGCGGTGCTGGATTGTTCAAAGGTGCTTCCTTAGGAGACCTTGGTGGTGGAGCGAATTGACCTTCTTCATCAGAATCAGAATGATTACTTCCTGAACTGGCAGCCTGAGTCGTAACAGGCATAGATGGGGCGTAATTTGGTGCATAGTTAACCGTTTCTCCTCTTTGTGGGCTTCCTGAACTGTCAACTGACGGAGCAGGACTTAAGGTCACGGAATTGGGTTGAGCAGCCGCTGCAGCAGCACTATGGAAATGGTGAAAACCGTCAACAGCCCATGTCGGAGTTGGTGGGTGAGAATGTGGCGAAGGGGGGTAAGGTGCAGCTCGCGCTGTAGGTGTCACTGGGGAAGAGGGAACTCTTCCCAATAATGCTGCATCACGTACTAACATTTGCAGAACATTATGTAGTACGTCTCCAGCACCTGGACAGCGCTCGCCCAAATCAGTTTTAGTTAGGAGGCACAAAGCTTTTCCTGAAAAGAATAAGTCATTATTAAGTATTGGATTTATTAGAAAGAACTTTTTAAAATTATTAGCATGTCACTTATTTTGTTTATTTACCATTCATTTGGAAGAGATCCATATCGAAGTTCGGCAAATCGAATTCTCTTTCGCACCATTTTAGGAAAACTGAAACATCTTCTCTAGTCCATAGTCTTGGTTCTGGGGGTAAACCTGCCGGCAGTTGCGCCTTGGTATCACCCAGTGGTGAGGGTGGCGGCGGAGCCCATGGCAAAGGATATCGCCACAGCAACTCGGTAGGGCTAAATGGTAGCGGTAACCGCTCCATGCTTGGCCCCGACGGCAGTTGCAGACTTACAACTTTCATCACGATTGTCTGTAACAACAATAAAATGCTTCATTGAATACATGGTTGAAACACAAGTATCGATAATAGAAAAGTTCAGTTATTCAATAACAGATGTCGCCACGGTGTCAATTTTCAAGCGCTAATACCCCTAGACTTCAATAGTTAGTTTTCTTATCTTTTCTGATGGCATCTTATCTGCATTATTATCGCGAATAATAATTCTACTGTCTTAAGGTTTTTGTGAGGATTTTCCCAATTTTTATGATATTATTTTACCAGTAAGTTATGTTATGACTTCCATTACCTATCAAAAAATTTCAGTGAAGTAAGTTGTGAAAACGTATTTTATATCCTGTTATACAAGCAAAACTTACGTTACCTATTCAAAACAAATTTGTTTTTGTGGGTTATTTTATTGCATTTTATTGTCAACCTTTTCGTAAAATAACGATAACTTGTATTACATAATTTATTGTTGTGAAATTGTACGGATAGTAATAAGTAGTTTGCAATTTGTACATTGTGTGTGATACACATTTTAAACCCGTCGAATTTGGCGATATAATTATTAATCTCTGACTTTCCATTAATTGGAAGCACCTATAATAAGTTAGCTCAGTTAAACATGTTGCGGATACTTATACCGCAACATGTTTAACTGAGCTAACTACGTATATTTATGACTTTGTTAACGTATAATATTAATTAATGAACATAAAAATTATTGTACGCACACACAATTATTTCCTTAGACACCACCACCCGCAGGTTATCAGAAATCGATAACCCGAACTTTTCTTCAGCACTTTTATAGCTATTATCGGTAAGTGGTTGCGAATCTGAACTTGTTATTGAGTTTTTGAATGCATTGTTTTGTGATATAGTGGAACAAATTTTTTAGAATGAATTCTGAAAAGTAGTTTTTGTCGTAGTCATTGAGTAAGTAGATAATGCGCAAAAGAAAGACGAAATTCTCAGAATCCAAATTATTTGATATCTTTTAAAACAGTAGAAACTATCAAGTTTAACTGAGATAGGTATATAACGCAAACCATATAAGTAAGTTTTAATATGAAAACAATAAACTATGTTACTACTACTAGGTACACGGCCCAGGAAAATTATTTTAAATATTAGGGCACAAAGTTGGAGCATTTTAATATGAATTAAATTATATTTTCCAACTTTGTGACACATATAGGTGTGAACATACAATTTTGTCATCTAGTCCTATGCTGTCTTTTTAAACTTCTGAGGGTCTTAGGTAGGTATATGTGTACATCTGTGTGTTAGACGTAGTGAATCCAACAAGTTAAAACTTTGACAACTCTCGACCCATTCTTCAAATAAGGATTAAGTATAAGTTTTTGTTGGTCGTGGCTTCTATACTTTTGTTCAAGCAAACCCCTTGTTTTTAAAGATATATGCGTAATATGGGTACCGATAGTATTCGAGTTTGCTGTTTGTTGAAATTACTGCCGTATCGTATCTGTAGGTACTGTACAGTCAGTCGCCTTATCGGGCGCGGTCGGAAATGCGTGAGTCCGCGATAGCGTGGTCTGCGATAAGCACCGCTACTTACCGGCTGAGCTGATCCGGAACTGGTTGCGTCGTCAAAATCCTATAGGTCGACCGTAACTGGACAAATCAGCACATGTACATCGTCACAACACTAGTAGCACAGAATCCAGTGTTCACAGAGCACCAGGCACACGCGAAGCAGCGGCGGTCCCTCCAAACGTGTCGTGTTACGGCACGCCGTAAACCAGCAGCGTATCTGAGGGATCAAACTCGCAGACAAGCGTCGCGGGCAACTTTCCGACGCGGACTGATGATGCGGTGGCGGCGCGGGCGGACGGACGCGCGCCAACCACTCCCCTCCCGCACGCCCTGCCGCCCCGCGCCACCTCACACATTGAGATAAAACTTCGGGAGCCAGACCAAGTCCCATTTTTAACTAAACGTACGAGCACTGTTTCCGCAAACCGTTATCGGGGTAGATTGGCGCTGACGGACGACGCCCCACTGCCAGCACTTGTCGCAGCAAATCTTAAGTAATAATGTATGATATTAGGAACGTTGAATAGGATTATTATACAAGTGTGCCTGCTTAGGGCACGCGGAAGTGCTAGTTAGTGTGGTAGAATTACGTCAGCGCGCCAGTTTTTAATAACTCACAATATTTCCTTGTTTGTACAGTAATCGTAGAGCCACGAGTCTTGTTTTTTAATATGGATTTAATGCGTTTAATTTCCGGGCAAACGTAGACATTTCTTAATTACTATAACTGGATAAATTTTGGTATCGGTTCAAGTTCGAGTGATCTTATTCCAGAGGATTATCTGAATACTCTCACCAAAAATTCTTGATTCCTATCCCTACAGTTCCTACTGTGATGTGATGAGTTAATATTACTCTTATTGTTCTGAAGTCAGTTTATAGCCTAACATTTGGTATAACAACACGAGGAACTCACGAATGTGATCTATCAATGTACAGTTCAAGATATCGTGACATTACTGAGACAAAGCACAGGAAACGTCTCAGCAACCGGCCGGCAGTTTCCTGGTGCAGAGTGAGACAATATGAGTGCCAACCGGTTTGAGTTGAGCTCATTCGACTCTGCTAAGTACGTGTGCATTATGTTTTTAAGCTCTGCGACACGCATAAAATGATTGATACCTCGCGTTTAAACATACTGAAGCGTTGGTGTGAAAAACTTTTAAAGCGACATAATTTTATTATAATATTAGCAGAGCCCCGCATTTCATAAGACTACAGTATAGGTTCCTTTCTTCATAATCTTTGCGAAACAACGAAATAAGAAGAGGGCAAAACGCAAGTTGGTTTCATTATATCGGTACCTACCTACATTTTCGTGTATGCGTGTAGGTTGAGATTATCTTGTTTGTGCCCTGGCCGCCGTCCCACTACCGGTTCGAGACAGAAATATTCGGCAGCCAAGACGGAAGTGGCCTCGGAATCTTTACCTGTTGCTCCCTTCGCCCGCCCCGCGCTCCCTGCTCGTGTCGTCTCACTCTTGCTCATAAGCCGGTATAGCTTGGTGTTCTGGCGGCATGCAGACGTTCGTCGTGGAGTTATGTGCAGTAATTTAGAGAATAAAAGACCATGATGTTCGGTCATACGTGACCGTGACCGCAGAACTTGCTGCTACTTTCTTTGTTAACATTCTTATGTTACTAGTTTAGTACCTATTACGTGATTACTTTTTATTTATACCAGATAAATAAAAAGTATTAAGTAGGTACCTTTATGCAATTATTATAGGTAGGTAAGTACTTATTGTAACAAATTTTGTATTAGGTTCTTGTTGTCCTTTCTGTTTAATCTGTTACCTACCTACTAGAGATGTTATCTTCTCGCATATTTGTAGGTACTTACCTACCCTAAAGATTTAGGATATTTCATATAGATAGGTATTTAATTTTATGGATGTTTAGTGATTGGTATTTTATTTTAATTGGTATTTTAAAGAGTAAGATAACTTGCCTACCTAGAGTCTTAAAAAATGTTTAACGAATAAAATATGTAACAGACAAACCATATGTAAATTGTAGATCATTTATCATTCAGAACGCGATAAACGAATTTTGGAATCCGAATACCTACATGCGGAAGTACCTAGATCCGAATATCTACATGCGGAAGTACCTTCCTATCTGAAATTAGTTCATAGTCCATACTTGCATGTAGGTACATAGCAAGCTCAGCAGCCCTACTGAGAGTTGACTTGTTTTTTATGCACTCTATAGTGTGGACTAATTTCGAGTCCATAAGTAGGCTACCTGCCTGGCTTTACGAAATACTCAAATCAGATGCTACATGTATTTATCTAAATAAAATAATGCAATTATTGCTTTGATAAGGTGTAGATTAGACGGAAGTATTGTCGGAAATAAACCAACGGAAACGGAAGCTGAAATGGTGTATAATAAAAATATGATTTATAAGTAATAAAAATAAATGATTAGATTGCACCCACTTATACTTACATATAATTGCCATCTGTGCTAATTTATTACAGCAAGGATGATCTGCTCGTTAAAATGTATTCTATACTTATTGTTACTTCAGGAAAGACAGCAGTGGCCTTAACTATTGCAAGGCTCCGGGCGGCAGGTGTAAGCCCTGGTGGGTAGTTCGCGTGAGTGTTTGAATTGACAGTAGGTATTTCTGATGATTGATGAATAAATTTAAAGCTTTTTGTAAAAAACTACTGAACCGCTTTTGCTTCGCATGGTTGATAAACTTATACTTAAATATAAAACTTTCGGAAGAAATTTTCCAAATGGTACTGAAAAATCGTATTAAAATCCGTTGCGTAGTTTAAAAGATCTCAGCGTACAGAGCAGCGACTTAGTTTTAAACTCGTATGTATACAACCGCGAATAAAATTCTTTTTAAATTTGCCATCTCCAAATTAATTTTCTTTAGGGTCAAAATATTAAATAAAGTAAATATTCTTGGATAATTTTACACAGCACCATCTAGTCCCAAACTAAGCAGAGCTTGTGTTATGGGTACCAACGACAATGGATATAATACTTAAGTATATACTTTTTTTTGTACGAGTAAATACATAAGATGCAGCGGTAATAGTCTAGCGATATGACCGTTGAACTCAATCGACCATCGAATTCAAGGCCTCTGACTTTTCGAATTCATGTGCGTATTAATAATTAATTATCACATCGCTGAAACGGTGAAGGAAAACATCGTGAGGAACATGCACCTGCATGCCTTAGAGATTTCTCGACGGTGTGTGAAGTCTGCCAACCCGCACTAGCCCAGCGTGGTAGACTATAGCATAATCCCTCTCAATCTGAGAGGAAACCCGTGCCCAGCAGTGGGACAGTATATGGGTTGATGATGAACACATAAGAAACACCCAGTCAAACATAAACACTTATGTTCATCACATAAATATTTGTGTCCTGTGGGAGTCGTACCCCACGACCTCGTGATCAGCAGTACGATACGCGAACCACTGGACCACAGACGTCGTCAGAGCTTGGCAGAGTTTTAAAAAAATCCTTCTTAATACCTAAAATCATAAATTCTAAAGTAACTGTCTGTGTTACGCTATCTTATTTTAATGAAATTTTCGTAGGTACAGCGAAAGATAACACCTTGGAGAAGGCAGAGCTATCCTTTGTCTCAAATTCCTTTGGCTTGTCAGTGAAACCGGGCAACAGCTAGTAGAAAATAAATTAAAGATGTTACAAACATTTTATCCAATAATTTTCAAGACGACATTATAAAAATCGTTTCGAATATTAAAAGGAAATGAACGACATGAAATAGTTTAAGCCGGAAATTAATACACGCGGGAAGAGGAAATTGGACAGCGGCGGCCTACGGGCACCGGACGTGTAGGGGCGCGGGAGGGTAGAGGGGGATCTCTGTCCTAACTTCCGATGATGGTCGCACCACGGAAAAGGAACGGCTATGTGCGGAAACGTAGTTGTATAACTAGGTGCTCTCCATGTCTGTATGTATACATCATTATGTATATAGTCATATATACTGACAGACATGGCAATATTTTGGCATATTAGCTTCAACCCCGCGGTGTCACCCGCCTTTTTTCGCGACTCCTATTAGTCGTAATAACCTTCCTCGATAAATTTATGGACTATCGAAGACAAAATTAACATACAATGTTAACTACTGGTGGAAGTTTTCGATTTGAACCAGTAGTTCCTGAGATTAGTGCGTTCTACCAAACAAACAATCAAACTCTTCAGCGTTATAATATTATTATAGATAAGTCATTGACTTAACAAGTATTGTTGTTTTATCCATATTACAGAAGTATCATGCAAATGCTGTAAATCTGTTTAGAAAAGTGCTTATCCCCAATTTATTTAAATCTGAAAACCGATCTTTTTCAAAGATGGATAAAATATATCTTGCATGCCATAGCGATGCGTGGAAGTTAAAAAAATAGATGAACTGGCCTTCAAATATTTGTAATTGCTTTGTGTTGCTATACTTCGGAATCGGAACAGAATATTCAATTAGTTCCCGTATACATTACACTACATTAGTATTCCAATTAAGAATATTACAATATTAATTGTTGATGAAATTCTGAACAAAATAATCTTAAGTTGGGTTTCATAATTGCAAAAAGAAAATCGATGCGAGGAAAAGCGTTTCAAACAGGCCGGAAGTCTGTGCCGGATACCGCACCATTTAAATTGCAGTCGTATGGAAATAGCGGCACTTCCTGCGAACTGACCCGGTTCAGATGTATTACTTCCATTTGACAACACTGCTAAGAATGTCTCAATACTCATATTTTTACAAAGCATAAACACAGCTGTGTTTTTATACTGTACTAGCGGTTATTATAGTTCTATGCAGTATATTCAGTTTTTCATCTACCTTCATTTAATTACCAGGTAATATTAGTTCTATTTAATTATTCCGGCAGGTTCGATTCTCATGTCGAGCAGTATTATTAGGTTTTTCTAAGACATTCTTAGAAGCAGCTCGGAGTTCGGATTTTTGTTCTAGGTTAATAGCAAACGGCTCGCATTTTATTTCATGGAATCCAACTATACCGGCGAACTGTAGATGTACAGGACATAACTACATATCTGCCTAATTCTTTGGGGAATACAGGCGTGTATTACAGTATAGGTACAGTACATACCAAGTATAATCATCAATAAAAGTTATGTAATTTGCTTTTATATGCCTAACTGGCAATGCGCCTGTGCTTAGTGCTTGCAATCACGACAAATGGTCGGGTGTTGCAACATCTGAAGCATTCATTGAGTCTCGACGCACTTCCGAACGCTTGCTCGCAGACCGCGACCCCGATTCAACCGTCGTTGTTCTCGCATTACATAATCAGGTGCCACTCAGAACTAGGCAACGATGTCACACCGAAAAATTGCGCCACTTGCCTTTAGAGTAGACCGAACTATACTTTGCAATGCCATATTTTGATTGAGTAATCTTTATAAAATATTATAACTTAATATGAAAGTATTAAGCAAGATTAAAATGACACGTAATTGATTTTTGGGATAAGTAATTTTTTCACCTAATTTTTTTAGCTGGTATTCAGGACAGTGATGCAAATCTGAACGCGATATCAAGTCTTATTCTTTCAGAATTACGTAAATAATAGGTACACTAGTTTATTGTTCATTTATTTCATTTAAGTAGTTTAATATCTTCCGTGCTAATAACCGGCTACTAGTTTGTGAGCTGGGAAAAAAACCGTTCTCATTTAAGTGGATGCCTCCTCGTATAAGGAACCTACCTGCCAAACTTCTTATTTCTTGCTTGACCAAGCTGATCTGGACTGTGCGTTGATTTATATCAATATACTTAGTCATTATTCTGGCTAACCTACTCATAGTCTAATGTCAGTAAGTATTATTTTTAAAACCGGCCGTGATCATGTGATACGCACAGCCCTTTTCTTGTTTCAAAAGTATGAACATAATTGCATGTTGTAAAGAAATCGTCAACTTCCGTCGACCTCCGCCGATGGCAACGCGCAACAGTTTATGGTCACGCAACAAAAACTAAAGATTGAGTATCGTCGTTTTCGTAATAATTATGTAGGTATGTAGTTCACAGAATACATCTACACCAGTTCCATTCAATATTTTCTCTTCTACTTAACTACCTGGCATCTACTAATTATTTATTTTCAATTTGATAAAAACTTGTATCTACTTACAGAAAGCTTCGTATTGATAAATGAAACTTTAAAATAATTATTAAAATTACTTGTACGGGACAAGTAATTTTATATTTTGCTACTTTACTGCTTTTATCAGTATTTTTAGTTTAAAAACTACAACTAAAAATGTATGTTATAAGGTTATAACTTTTAAATGTAATCGGACTTTGTACACGGTACACAACACATGGCATTTATTGATCATGTCGATGTAACAACCCGAACTGGCCCTGAATGGACAATTAATCCCTGATTTTAACGAGTAACCCCCTGGGTGAGTCTCTGTGCGCACAAGTGTCACATGACAAAGCGACCCCTCCGTTCGTTTCGGATCGGCGTGATCAAAAAACCGGGTTGGGAATGCATCTGTATGGATGAGGGCACATGACGCGGGCGATGTTATGTAGGTGAACTACGCTGGAAAGTTTTTTGTTTGCCTAACTTATCGCATAGAAACAGGCTTTTTTATAAATAATTAGCCTAATCAATCTTGTACACACCTACTCAAATCAATGTACGTTGTCCCTTTAATGTTTTAAATTGTTATACATGAATGTATGTATTTTTGCAATTGAACATTTGAAACGAAGTGCGCCACACATACATGTAATAACGTGCAATATTTTGTAAACTTCGAGGAGTGACGATTAAAAGCAGGAAGTAAAAATACCGTATTCTGAAAAAAATATTCGCTGTGTTTACACTTTCGTGTTTAAACATGCGACGGTCTTCAGACATAATCTATTAAATATCGTGTGTAATAATAATATTATAACGTGTCGTAAAAAGTGTATCGTCTGGGGGCTCACTTGGTATGTCCCAATCAGGCCATGTGCGCGCGGTCCCACGCATAGTTGACGCACAAGTGTGCGCCAGCGCCACATAGCGCTCCAACCTATAACTGATATAGTCGCTTCCTATGTGTGAGTAAGTGAGCTGCTACTTCCTGGTACAGCGCGCGAGACTCTTTATTTAAATTCTTCCTTTGTGTGCGTACGCAATATTATTTATATTCAGCTACTTCTACTCGCGGGATGGTACCTACACGAATATTATTACATTAACTATACGTGTGTGTAACGAGTCTCTTTAATCTTCATTGTACTTCCTCATTATGCGTCTGTATGCGTGAGCCACTTGTTTGAATGCTAGGGCGACTTTATCTCAGTGAGGGACAAAGTGCAGAGTCCGATTACTTTAGAGAGGAGATATTTTATCGACAGTTAACATTTCGAATTATTCATCTATTACATTTTGCGACTGATTTTGCTACTTCAATTAACACGGTCACTTCTGGCGTCTTTAGCTAGCTACTTACATCAAACAAAGAGCTGATGTTTATATTCACATTGGAAACAGGAAGCATAAAGTCCGTAATATGTCTCAAGCTTGTACTGTTCTCGGTATGAAACAATACCAGTTCCGCTGTGTTTGCTAAACTGTACTCCTTTCAGGAAGTGACCGCACTTTAATTGAGTCGCTTTAACCGTTGGCTGGGAACTGTTATGTTGCTTACTGAGCATTTAAAGTGACTTAGATTTGATATTGAAATGGCATCCTTGAATTTGGAAATTCAAGTTGTGCATTGTCTATCTACAGTTAACTATAAATTATACTTTACATCGATAACACTGTCTGTTAAGAGCGGCACTATATCGGCAAGTGGACAGATGCATCGCATAGCGAACAGTTTGCACAATTTGGAAGGGTCCGATCACAGTCAGGGAGGGAGATCTATGAATTTTCACTGCTAAACCCCCTGTCGTTCACATCTGTCGCTTCTATGGCCTCTAGATTAGATACAACGTCATTAATTGATTTAAATTAAGGGAAAGGGTAAGGGATTACTTTTATATGTAACATGCACATGTTTCTTTTTAAAATAGGTTTCTAAAAATCTGAATTTATTTCCAGTTTTCGTAACAGGTTTATGATTGTCGTTACCGCATTTAGATTGACTTTTAAATCTCTTTGAAATCAATTTCCGGATGTTAACCCTTCATTGCCCATGACAGTGATGGCATTACAGCCGATAATGCAATTACACTAGTTGCGCATGTTTACGTTCTGGAAGGAGGGATGCGGTGAGGGATGAACTTGTAAGGTATCGTGCAGTGTTGTTGATTTGACGTAACTTACATTTTTTATTAAGTACTACGTTGACCTGTTGCTAAGAGATTTCCAGATATACCTACTTAGAGTGTTAATATAGGTACCGAGGTGATTGTCCGTATGTATTGTAATTTATGTATGAGGAATTTATAACAAGATTTATAACAAGGTAACCTCTCAAGAAGGATAATGCAGTTGCTGGTCGTGATTTAAGACGGCTAAAGAATGAGGGTTCACGCACGTATTCAAAATTTCAAATCTAAAAGCTGCTTCTTTGCTGCGAGCAACGAATTATCCTCCGCCTTCGTATATTATTTATCTATAAGTATGGAAGTCTTTCGCAATATTCAGTAAATTTAAATTTTTCGATTATTATCATCTTGTTTAATAGTATAAAATATAGGTAATTAAGTAAGTTCTTAAGATATTAAGATAGATAGGTACGCTTTTTAAGATAAACGAAATAATATGCTAGATTGTGTAGACATGTCTGGAGTAACCCCGTTTAACATAATTTTTATGACAATAAGTAAAGCAGTCGACAGTTTGATAAACGTTGTTGCACTTGTAAATCAAATGCGACACCTTGCGTAGAAGAGCGTGAGAAGAAGGGCAAGTTCAGCCCCTCGTTAAGATACACACACAGGTGTAAACATTGTTCTGATACGCCCCGCGACCCTTAAACCTTTTCAACAAGGAAGCTAAAGTTATGTACCTACCTGCGCATAAGTACGTTAAGTTCCATAACTATATTTTTTTATTACATTTTATAGAAGTTTTATCTTACAAGAGAATCATGAATATTCAATTAAACAAAAGTACGTACCTGGTTGAACTAGCGCAATATATTTTCTTTTGCGTAGGTAATCATTCATTGCCGTGCCTTTGCTCCTAATATTACCAACAAAATAGGTAGTAGCGATAGTCGTGACAGCAGACGCAATAAAAATTGTGGAAACTCAAAGTAAGTTTGTTTGGATTCTCTGGATAACAATTTTGTAATAGTTTTGTCTCTGTCTTGCATCTTACTGGTACATATTATAAGATACCACCTATAATACATTACTTCCACATTGCGCTCGACGTAGAACCGACACAGATTATTTGGCACAGATTAGTGTATTGTTGTAGTAGTACTAACCTAACGCGCGGATGTTCCAATTGGTCATTTTTAGTGTTACCATACTTTACCTTATTTAAAATTACTTACAGTTGCGTAGCGTAGAGTTTATATGGTTTCTCTTATTCTTATAGGCGTACATTTAGCAAACCTCATTTAATTAAACAATCGTCGTACATTGACAAAGTACAACGTATATTTAGTTAGGAAGAATTATGTTTGCCAGCTTCTGAAATAATTTGAATACTTATATTGAAACTATATAGATAATGTCATTGTTTAAATAGGTGTAATACCAATGACATTATCTATATAAAAAAAAGGAAAATATACATTCATTATTATAATTGAAAAGTTTTTCATCCTATGAAGGTCCTGTGAGAAAAGAGGTGTGAAGATTCTGGCCTACTTTTTTATAACGGGGCGGCCATTTAATGCAGCCTATAAATTTCGACATCTAACAATAATACTCTTATAAACAAAAAATGTCAGATAAAAAGATCTCTAGAAGTGTCAGGTTTCCAAGATAAATTCTATCAAAGTTTAACTGTTAAGTCGAGATTAGGTCGAATAAATCTGTGACTTGACTTCAATTGTTTTGAAAGTTTTTTAAGTCCATTTAAATCGATGGATGCTACCATAGAAGATATATTATGATCATTTATTCGACACAATATTCTTGGACAAACATTATCCAAGAATATTTTACTTAATTTATTTAATATTATCACAGTAGGTACCAATTACAAACACATATAGTCCCAACCTAAGCAGAGCTTGTACTATGGGTACTAGACAATGGATATAATATAATATTCACATACTTTTTTTTATAAATACATACTTATAATGCATTATGAAGGACCCAGAAAAACACAAACACTTATGTTCATCACATAAATATTTGTGTTCTGTGGGAATCGAACCCGAGGTCGACACTCGAACTAGACCATCTTACATTTTTATATTTTTCTGTAATAAGTACCTAGATTTTGACGCCTATTTGGTAAACTTTATTTCCTGAAACTATTTCTTCTCTTTTCCTGGTAGTTGCTAAAGACGTTAGAACCCTATTATGTTGAAAAAAAAACACTAACACGCATACTGTCATGGGTATTGGGTAACTTGAAATAAAATCCGCCGGTTAAAGTAGTTTTATTTTAGTGACTAATATTCGCAAGTTTCAGAAGCGAATTTAGTGTCTTGTTAATTATTAGAAAATAAATCTCATTTCATAATCATTAATGAATCTCATTACTAAAGAGTCGGGGAATCTATTCCTTGATACTATTTTGCCTCGAAATGTAATGTTTGAAATAGGTAAATAAGTAAACTTAATAAACACTTAAAACTAAACGCAGTGATGTTTTTTAGTACAGTTTAATTTTTCAATTCCATTCTCTTTACTTAGAGAACAAAATTTCATTTCAGTTGGAATTAACAAAGAACGATGTTATGAATACGTGTCACATCACCCGTGAAACCCCAGCTTTGTCCAGAGTGTGAAAGGGTTCACTCATTAGGAAGATTGCAAGGGCGCGGAGCGATGCAAAACACTGTATATGCGTGGTTGCGCTCCCACATTGTCTACGCTACGCCTAGCGCTCTAATGTTTCTAGCGCTACATCGTACCTTGTGCTCAGGAAGTTTATTTTTCAGAACATAAAGGAAACGAGACTGTTTTGTACGATAAAAGAAAGTGCATTCGGGTTAGACGGATTCACCCACTACAGATGAGATGCTATAACTGTCTGTCCATTACTATAATTACTTAATTACTGATGCAACATTAATTTTTCTATTTCTTAGATACGTATGCGTTCATTTTGCGAAGTAAGCTTAGTTACCTAAATTCATTTAAATATAATAAAAATAATATTGACGTCAATGAAATAATTATAACTAGGTAGTTTATATTAACTACTCAGGTTATTATTTAATACAATACATTATGTAACATACATTGATGCTATATGTTAAATTATGTACGAAGAGTCGTGTGTATGGCGCCGGTGGCGTTCGATTCAAACCAAACTAAGATGGCATCGAGCAGGAAGTGAAGTAGGAAAACGTTCTAGCGTCATTCAAGGTCGACATCGCGACGAGCTACATCCACCACGCTTGCTGTTATGCGGCACCTCGCTTGACAAACCTCCATTGTTCTGTAATTAGTTAAGTTTCGGTATATTTCAGAATATATTGACAAAAGATTTTACCTGATTCATATTGTATTGGCTTCCCGAACATTTGCATTTGTATACTGCCAAATATGTTTCGTATTAAAGTTTTGTGATTTCAGTAATCCTATGTATGTTCCTAGTTTAGATCGTTAACAGCATTCCTAAATATAATAGCCTTTCCTACTATGGAATTGAAAGACGTTCCTGTTTTTTCTATGATCAATTACACTGCCCAACCCACTTATAAAATGTCTGCCAATACATTGCTTTACACTTAGATGTATTATCCGAGCTCTTGTGAATATTTGCACTATTTATAACCGTCTCATAATATGTGTGCAATCCGTACCTTTATTCTTTTCAATGGCAGGTAACGTTTGCGGTACACAATGGAAACGAATTTCGTTCAGCTAAAATATTAACTTTCATACAAAAGGATACATTATACTTCCAAGTATGAAGTACTTCTTCACTTCCGAACAATACATTGAATGGGAAACGAAGTGGTAAACAGTGGTTCTTTTCCAGTTCCATCTTTTCCTTTGGTTCACATGGCGTTCTGCGTTTTTGTGGGCATGGTCAATGTATCGATGCCCAGGGCCATGGGTTAAATAAAAACTAGAGCCCATCTAGGTTCTACTAAACTGCAAAAATATTGTAGGCTGGTTTCATGTCTCATTCCTAGGGTTTAAGAGATTATACCTACTGAGACTTGTTAGGTTAGGTTAAAAAAGAACACAGAGTGGACGTTGAAGAAGTTCACAGTGAACACGTTAGATATAAATTAGGTGTTACGTAAGTACATACATTCTACATTCGCAAAATAATTTTCTTGAACATTTACATAGGACCCATCGCGCGCCTAATCCGAGTTCTACTTGGGATTTGCATTTTTTCAACGGCATCAAGACGAGTAGGTACGTCCCTACATAATATATACTTAATATAATAAAAGCTTTTTCGTAGAAAGTGGGCAAACTGAAGCTTTAAATAGGATATTGAGAGGTCTATTCATATTACAAAACCGTGGAAGGAGCAAGGAAATAATAGGTTCGAGAGCTTTACAGCCATTTTATTATTTGTGCTAATACAAAAGATGCTTACGAAACGTTAGGAATTCCTTTTCCTTAAAAAGTACATTGTCAAATAGACGCCGGCGTTAGATTATAAGCTCTAAACAATTTGTACAGAAGCCTATTGCTTTATGTAATAAGCTGTGGTCTTCATCCTTTTGTATATATCCCGACGACCTAAAAACTTTTTTTTAGTTCTTCGATTTAGTGAAGTTCTCTTTTTTGTTAGTTACCGAGATTTATACCAAGTACTAATGTACTATCTACTCACACTGAATTCGACGATGTCTGTGGTCTAGTCAAGTCTAGTGGTTAGAGTGCCGGACTGCTGATCGCGACGTTCTATATTTATGTTCGATTTTTCTGATGATGTACGTAAGGGTAGTAGGTATTATAAGTAAGTATTTACAAGGTATATAAGCATTATATACTTACTCTAGTCTAGTATTATACACCTACCCATAACATGGTGCTTTGTAAAAATGTGCCAAATATTGATTTATTATTTAAAATCTATTTAATATAATTACATATACATATGGTGCCATTGATTTTCATTTTTTTATAGTGCCATTGATTTAAAAATTTAAATCTTCAATAACATGCTATTTGCAGAATATAATTTTTTTTAACATTTAGGTATTTCTGTAACATTGTGAATAAAACCTATATGTATAAAGTAATAGTTAAAATACAGAAACAGGAGCTGCTCATATTTAACTGCACCAACGTATTTTTATCTACAGTGATTATTATGATCCGATCAGATATGAAATGATGGGCTGATATTGGTACAACTGCACTTTAAGGCGCTTCTTTTGCCGACGCATTGTCTGCTCACTCCACCACATCCCAAAAGGATTCCTGTTCATTATAATTCCGGCTAGCATTTCCATAAAAATCGTTGTGATCGTTATCTTCGTGAACAGGTCGGATTCTTTTTTTCTAAGTGCATCATTTATTATCTTTAAGGGCACAAAAAATTAAGGGTCTGAAGGCGCCGCGGTGGCCCTTCTAGGAAGCGGCCACGGATTTGTTTGACACTCATCTGTGAGATATAGAGCGGCCAGTGGACAGGGTTGTTCGATGAATCCGGACACTTGTGATGGTTTGGACATCGGCTTGGGACAAAGAGGTGTGAATTCACAACTCAACAAATTTTGCACCGAGTAACTAAGATCATAGATATGATTTTCGACCATGTTTTTGTCTCCTAAAAAAACCATCTACTTAGGGCTACAATCCACACAGAGTTTAATTTAACCATACCTGCGTATCTACATCATAAACTGTTGTCTTTCTTTATTCAAGAAAGATTGTTCTGCCTTTGTAAAGCCAGTTTTGTTCTGGTTTCTGAAGGTAACTGTTACGTTGATTTAGGATTATCTCAGGTATCGATGTACTGAAAGGGTTGTATAAAAAGCCTTTAATTCACGCTTACTGCATTTCATTATCTGTCATGATACTGCTTTCAAGATGATGGATCAAATATGTCTTACAACGTTCAACGGTCGTTGCGCAATTTCCCACAGCATCTCAAAAGCAAATACCTTCTATTGAGCCAGGATACAATGGCAGGGCAAGAGTCAGGTAAAGCGCCTCGCGCTGCGGGGTTCCATCGCAGAAGTTTTATATTTCCGCTTCTTTGTCATGTCTTTGGGCCAATTAATAATTTCTCTGGATGACCGACGTCATTGTTAAACCATCGTGCACCTACGCCCCATTCAAATGGCGAAGATTGATGAACTCCTTGCAATTGTCACATTTTTACGCGTTTATAGACTGTTTTTGCTATGTATTCACTGAATGAAGTTACTGTCCCGTGGTTGTAGTTAATGTCTTCCCTATCAAGCTCAAGTAATAATTCCTAGATACTATGTATGTAAAATTATGCTTACTGTATAGGAACATGTGAATGTAAGTTCCGTTTGACGTCAATGTATTCAGCATAATATACCTAGTAATTGTGTTTAAATTAAGCTATTAATTAAAGCAACGTCCTGGTTAAAATATGTGGTTGCGTAATCTTACCTAACGGGTAAAGATAAAATACTATTTACACTTATAGTAAATATAATAATATTTATAGAGTTCTAAATCATCTTCGGCAAATGTCTGTCGATGTGTTATTATTTATATTCTCTAATTTAGCGATGATGCAATTTGCACGATTATTTTTTGTAATTCTTATAAATTGAAGTAGGTAGGTAGTGCGTATGAAGGAAAAATTCCATCTCAACATTCTTCCATTAATATGAATAGGTAAATACGTAGGTATATGTATATTTCGCGTTACGTCTTTTTTGTTCTTTAGTTTGTCTGCTCGTCTCAGTATTTCCTGTTCGCAAAATCAAATTCAAATATATGCATACTTTTTGTCGACCAGTTACGACCGGGCAGTGGTGGCTGAACGAGCTGAGACGATGAACACAGAGAAAAAATACAGGTTCTTGAGACTACGTAGTATTTCCGTGTACTTCCTGGACCCGCTGTATCTCTTTTAAGTATAATTCAAATTATATTTATAACAAAGAGTACCTAAGTACTTAAGTATAATTATGTTCAGTACTTACAAGGCTTGTTTAGGTTCTTCAGTTATATTTTTGTTACCGATGTATTACGACACATTTACCTTCACCTTCCGTCACATACCATTGCATGTGTAAGCAAACATATCACTTAATCGCCTATGCGTTTTTCTTTGGGCCATATTTATAGATAAAGCATAAGTATAGTATATTCCTTACGATTTGTTACGTTTAGCCGTTGTTTCCCAGTTATAAGACAGCAGTTCTCTCTTATATTATGTGTCCATGTATCTGGACCTTGTGCTAATTAAACCTCTTCTGTGTAAAATGAGGATTTATCCGGATTGAGAAAAATGGATAAAAATATAATGAAACTTTGATTTCGGGTTATATTAGGAGCGAAAATGATAATAATTATGTTTTCTGAGGTTATGTCGTTTCACCAGTCTGATTTAAATAAGTAAATACTTACCTAATTATTTGCCTGCGTTATGAAAACTAGACCGGTAGGAATTTGTACTGAAATCTCTGTAACCAAGATAATTGTTAGTAGGTAATATTACTGAAAACGGTGTGTTTGAACAATTGTTCGTTGATTGTTAGATCCAAATTACGAATACCGATTAATAAATCAATACACGGTCCCGTATTCACCTACAATTTTATTAGTGGACTGTTGTTTTGCCAGAATGTTAATGAGCAAAGCGATATTCTGGGAAATGTTCAACGATATGTTATTCTGTCCGACTGTCAATGGTTTTTTCCTTAGAAAAATGTTGTTTAAGTTATCCAAGTTATTTGAAAATTGAGATGATTATATCTTATATATTTTGCTTAAATCATAATCATCAACAACCCGTTTACTGTACCACTGCTGGCAACGCATCTTCTCACAGATATTTGAGGAACTAACGAATATCCTCTCTGAAATTTGCTTTTTTCGATGTCTACCACCTTAATACACTGTCGAGAAATGTTGGTTTCTTCACATGTTGTAAACTGTAAACTTTTTAAGCAATTGATACGCACACAATTTAAAAAAATGAGGTGCATGCGTGGATGAATCCTAACCCAAGACCATTGACTTGGCAGTCCATAGTCATCGGTGTCGAGAAATTATAGGATTACTAGACATAGTAGTCCTAAAAAATTTACGAGATGGCTGTATCATCATCAACCCATAGACTGTTCCACTGCTAGGCACTGATCTCCTCTCAGAATGACAAGGTTTAGGCTACCACGTTTACCACGTTAGAATAAGGCAGGTTGGAAGACTTCACACGCCGTCGAGAAAGGCATGCAGGTTTCCTCACGACGTTTACCTTCACCGTTCAAGCGAATGATAATTAATTATTAATACGCACATGATTTCAAAAAGTCAGAGGTGCGTGCTTTGGATTCTAACTCGAGACCTTCGACTTGGCAGTCCAATGGTCATATCACTATGCTATCACTGCTAGATTATGTATTATAATAATAATTACTGAATTCCAATGGAAATCCATTGTTTCTATGCAGTGTGAATACCGGACTATTATAAATCAGCAAGGTTTTATTTAAAGAGTTATTGTCACGATAATTATAGTTGCGTATTTGATTAGTAGATACCCAAACTGCTTGGCTATCTACACAAAATTTCGCACAACCATTTAATCAGATAGTCCGATTTTGGAATGCTAGTTCTTAGTAGTTCCGATTAAAATAATGTTGTGTATTACGATAACACTATAATCTAAAATATTTACAAGTAACTGTTTTGCATATATTATTTTATTATTCAGGAATTACATTAGGGCAGTGAGACATGTTTCAGATTTACGAATAGGTTCAAGATCGATGTCTTTCTATTTTACGTGATATAATAAATACTCAGACAAATACAAACACTTTCAACACACAAATATTTGTGTCCTGTGCGAGTCGAACCCACAAACTCGTGATATTCAGCAATCCGACACTCGAATCACTAGACCACATAGGTCGTTATGTAAGTACCCATAAGTACTGTTATCTAGCAAGACTATTAGCTATTCTGTAACATATCATTATAGATTAATATGCTTATCAACCAAACACCTCATATTTATAAATTTTAATACCATTCCGATTTAAACAGTTGCGTGGTAAGCATTGTGCAGCGTATACTCTTAAAGACATTATGTAGGTAGGTATGTACTTTAACAGGTTATTATAATTCTGGACTAGATCTGGAATGTTAACTTTTTAAGCTTCCGCGTCGTAATGAAAACAAGCTGCAGATC
The DNA here is from genome assembly GCA_964056405.1 of Acronicta alni. Classification (NCBI taxonomy): domain Eukaryota; kingdom Metazoa; phylum Arthropoda; class Insecta; order Lepidoptera; family Noctuidae; genus Acronicta; species Acronicta alni. Next base: position 9,552,834 of record OZ043921.1, read on the forward strand.
ATGCTCTGCTGGGTTGCGCTGAAAGACGCAGCACCTCACCAAGCTAGCAGTGGGGAAGGCTCCATACAATTCGATTCCTACCGAAAAGTCGCTATTGGTATAATTGCCAAAGTCAAGGCAAGCATTGTTGTACTCCAGCTCCCTTACCAAAATTGACCTTTCGCCATGTAAGCTTCATTTAGGCATATAATCGTATTCTACAACATTATTTGTGGGTTGGACTGCACGTGCTGAGTGCTAAGCAAATTGAATAAAAATTGGCTCGTCTACCAATGGCGTCGGCGTTGTCTGTGTTCTCGTCGATGTCGCTCGCTTCGTTTGAGAAGTGTCACCGGGGTCCGGGGGACGTAGCGGTCTGCCTTGCACTCTAGTTGTGATTTTAATTACATTATCTTGGCAGTTGGCACTCTACTTACTTTGCTGAGCCATATGCTCACCCGCCAAGGGTGTTATTAGCGAGGACTCTAGTTGTTTCTTAAAGCGACAGTTACTTCAGTTCTAAGAACCCAACGATATCTATGAATTCATTTTATAGTCTTTAAACTTGTCTTATAATAACAAAAGCCATATTTCTACTGTCTTTATAAATTTTTATTTTATTAGGTAATCATCGCGTTTTATATGTGTTTAATTTAAATATTAGTACCTATTATGGAGAAGTCGTAATATTAATTCGATAACCTTTTAATGTGCAATAACAAAAATGTCTCGTGACATTGCTAGTGGTCAATGTCAGATGCAGTTTTCTAGATTTAATAATTTCTTAGTCTTGGAACATTATATAATATGTGGGTATTTTATACTTCAACACAACAAATTTTAAGTCACAAAATGTTTTAAACCAGGAAATAAATTGTCCACCTAGTTTATGAAATATCTACGTATCCGCATCATAATCATATTATTATTGTAAATACCAGACGGTGTGATTGCACATAGATGCAGTCCAATAAGTTTTAGAAACGTGAACATATAATTAATCTATCATTTGACAGTTTAAATAATGTGAAAAATAGATGAAACATCACAAATCTGACTGTTGTCAACATAATTTATAGCAGACACGTAAGTAAATATTGATTCATACATTGAACTGCGGTGAACTGCTGACCTATTTGCTATTTAGGGTAAAAATGTGTGTGAAAGGTGATCACTAACTACCTACCTACCTAGTATTATTTATGAAAAGGTATTGTACATTTTGTTAGTATCATTCATGGGTTATAACTCATTTTACTGGGCAAGTGTTTCTTAATTTTCCTGCTCCTATTTCTAGTGCCAGGGTACACCCATATAAAACAGTTCAGTGCTATATAACCTGAAACAGATTAAGTTCTACGTGTAGGTAGGTGTTCCAATAGCTGTATCAATTAACAGTCGGTAAATCACAAAGTGGTAACAGTAGATCACAAGCATGGCGATAGGCACTGTTATGTGTGTAATGTGACAGATTAGTGCATTTTTCCATGTGGTGCGCGTTTAGAGCGAGCGGCACGGATCCGGGTCAGGCGCGTCACGTAACGGGCTCGATGATAACGGCGAGGCCCAGCCTAGCCTAGCCTAGGTCGCGCAGCGGGATGAACTACGCGGAAGTAGGATTGCGAACGGCGATTAAAGCCTATGCGGCTGCATTGACTATACCTTTACCTCGTTGGAAAATAATAACAGTAATAATATTATCTTGTTTTTACTTTAAATCTGTGTTCCATATTTCTTGCTATGACGTAAAATGAAAATACGTTTTTATGAAATGTGTCTAACTACTAATTGTGTCACGTAGACTCGTAGTCAGGGTAATTTGGGTCGGTTTTATGCTCGGTTGGACAGATTTATATCTAAGAAGGTATTTTTAGTTATTATCATATATTTACATTTTTGTAAACAACATGAAGTTTTCAATGCAATTTGTATTTAAATGGTTTTTATTTTAAATTTTGAAAAAAGTAGGTACCTACTTACCTATTATTTAACAGAGAGAAGGTATGAATACTTATTATTAATCTCCACAAATGAACAAAATAAAAAGAGCATGATTAAAATAAAACGAATTACTATTTAAAATTGGAATTTCAATAAATTCCACTCATTTAGCTTGAACGACAGTTTAGTTTTATAAAGCGAGCACGATTCACGCTTGGTCGGGTCGCAGGCTGTGCGAGAGCAAAGAAAGTAAGTTCACTGCCACGGCCGCACGCGGTACGACAACCTTGCTTCACACAGGGTTGACTGCTTTTTGACAACACTGTCTACATAAAATATTCTAAAATACAGCAGTTAAAGTAGGTATGCATAATTCAATGTACTTAAAGATTAAAAATTTGCTGTAAAATGTGCAGACTTTACTGCTATACGCAATAGGTCTTTTTAAACCCTTTTTTGTATATTTATTAAGTATTTATATGTAGAATCACTATGCCTCTCACTACTATTGGACAAGGGCTTTTCTCAAATTAAGAGGCATCAAGGCCATAGTCCACCACGCAAGGCATAGGTATACATTCAAGTACTATCCGGAGCCTTCTTAGATGTGTAGGTTTCATCACAGTGTGTAGGATCAAGTGTTTAGATACTATGTCTACTTTGCATAAGCGTTCTTTTTAGATTAAAATTAGTCTCAAAATGTATCTTAAGTGTAAATTTTGCTATACCATGTGCGTAAAAGTACAGTACTTGGTAAATAACAGTAGTAAATTTAAATTGTAAATTTAATTTGTTAAATTTATGTGTGCCAACCCTAGCTGTGAGACTTCGTTCCTCATCGTAACGTAACATTTGTCTTCTGCCAAATTACGACTTCTACATTATTTACACATTCAGATTACTCTTATGAAATCAAGGTCTCTGCTGACCAATTTCTTGTTCTGATAAAACACGAAGTCATAAATTTATCAGCTTACCTACTTTGGGTATTTCTTAGATTATTTTATTGGATTTTTTTTTGGAGTGCGAACATCCTTATTTTAGGTACATCCACTCCCTGATGCGGTAGGTATGTCGGACTCGTACCTACTAATAACTACACTTGTCTTCCCTTGCCTTAACGTCACAGCCATGATGGGTACCTACATATTTTATCGAAAAAGTGTTTTTTTTTTTAAATAAAATATACTTACCTACATTTAAGTATTGAATTGATTCTATTCTATTCTATGTACCTATATTGTAAAAAAAAATTACAACATAAATTAACTACTTCCTTAGTATTTCTCAGGTGTTAACTCACAATATAAGGCTATAATTGAAGCGATATCCAGTAGCTAAGTACTTAGATCGCTGCGAGGTTGGCGCCAGCCCAGCGCACGCGCACCGTTGTTTTGTGGAATGTCTCTGGATCCGGTTCATACACTTCGCCAGAAGCGAACATATAAAATCCCTTATTTATGAGTATTTGGGATGTAGATTATTTTACTAATTACTATCTATACATTAGTGGTACATACCACTTACACGACATGCAGGTGTTTAAGGCTTGCATAAAAAGCCACATAAATGGGTAATCCTTTACCACGTCATGAACTACATATTACTATATGGATCTGTCACGACTACGAAATACATTTTCATGTCTACAAGAAAAAGTAAGTAGTATATATGTATGTGCCATGTGCTACTACTAGCCAAGGCCTAGGTTTACTACAATGAAATGAATAGAGTGCATTTAGACAAGGGTCGATAATTTTTAAAACAAAAAAATAATAATAGCAGGATGAAATCCCTTAGAAAAGAAAGTGAATATAACAAAAATGAAAGGAAAATTAATTTAAGGGCAATCTGAGGTCGGGAAATGGATGGGGGTGAGTTTTTAAGGATTAAAAATGGTTTATATCGATTTCCGGCAAAATCTATGGAAAAAAGTTAAATGGCAAAATTGTAGGTAAGTAATAAAAAGATCTACAAGTTTTGCATTTACTTATTCAATTTTTTTCACTAAACCTCAAAATTTAGAAAGGCAGAAGAACATTTTAATATGATATTCTTTGGATCCTCGAATTAAGCTAACTGCTCGAGCGTACTTAAACAATTGAAATAATTCGAATACTTTATATTACATAAACGACTGCAACAACAATCGAAGCATAATAAAAACATCGTTCGATTTACAATTTAAGTGATGGAGACATGAATCATTGGCATGATGTATTTATTATAAGTTCATTACGTTTCGTACATAATATATATACAAATAAGAAATTGAAATCACGAGGTTCGACGAGATTCTCAGACGCACTGACGCGGTATTCGATAGTAGACGCAGACACGTGTGCTGAATGTAAATGCGACAAATCAATGCATAAACTTCATAACTTTACTAACATGTTTATCTACTTTGAAGAACATTAGCCCGTTTGATATAATCAATCAAACTCAGGAAATGTTGCTAGTCTGGTACAAGTAACATTTCCATTCCATTACGGTTATCTTTAAATTAATTATGATATCAATTGAATTCAGATCATGTTAATTTCTTATCGGTCCAAAATTTTCTTTTTAGGCTGTTCATTCTATCATGTTTACACACATTGTAAGACGAAAAGTAAATTAGTTTTTAAAAAGATAATATTATTTACGGATATTATTATGTGCTAGACAGCAAATTCCAAAAGATGTTAGTCTGGACACCTACTTGTTGTGTAAGGTTGAATCATAATACAGATATGCAGTGAGCAAGCCAAAGTCAGACGCCATAATATGTGAATCAGCGCGACCGGAAACTTCGCCATGTTGGCTCGCCGCCGCCATGTTTATCTGCGCTCCGGAAGTTGCGCGCGCGCCGGCCGTCTTTAGATACCATTTTCACAAGTAGTGAGGAATACGAGTCGGAAATATTCAACATCTATTTTGGGTGCCGACGTTTTTCCGCTTCACGGAGACATTCGCCGGAGTTAATCATATACTTGACGACGGAGCCCGTTGTATTTATAGAGAAAATTGCTTGCTGAGACGCATTTAGATTTAGAGTCTCATACTTCTGTCTGGGTAGATGTTTGTTTGCCACAAAGTTTGTTTAGATCATTACATTCATCACATAGGTTTCCACATATTTTTTAATTTATGATATTATATCTACATGTATTTTTATTACATTACTAAATATTCAGACGAATTTAGGCAAGTAACGTTGTTTCCTAGCTTTAGGAAAATAATTTGCGGGTGATATTCTTATAAACGTGAATCTTTTTATAAATCAATTAATTTGCATAAGTACGATCTTTTGAATATGACGTTAGATTTATTATTATTTGGACCAGTTTTTTTTATTAAGAAAATAAGCTTAGTCTACCTGAATCACCTTTATGTGGTCCATGTGAATAAAGTTATGCTTTTTGTTTTCGCAATCGTTTTTATAGAACTACAGCCATTTCCTCTATAATTATTAATGAGATATTGAGTGTTATTAGTTATCAGTGTGTTTGAAGAAAGGGTGCGCTCGCGCACGGAGGCTCTAAAGGAATGTGGTTGGACAAGCGAGAGGGGAGAGGTGGACTGGGGACCGGGAGGTTGTTGAGGGACAAAGCCTCGAGAACTGGTTTTGCTTCCTGTACGTGTCGGATGTCCTGCGGCTTCCTGCCCCTTTCCCCGCCTACCGCACAGCGAGAGAAAAAGGTGTGATTAGGGTTGTATCTAAACTAAAGTACACATAAATATTAGTTAAAATATCTACATTACATTTTTCTGATATTTTTTTTGTACTAACCTACAAATTTTGTTCAAACACCCTCTGTAAAGAATGATGGGACTTTTTGTCAGACTGTACACTGCTGCACTGCAATGTACAGTATGAATAATAAGTATTTTAGCCTAAAAACAATACGTTACAGATGTTAGAGGTAATAATGTATATACATTTAGTTTATGATAAAAGCAAGCAAATAATACGGTAAACTTTGGTAATTTAGTTGAAAATTTGCCATTTCTATGTAGAAACGGAATCGTGTACATCACCATAATACATCGTGTCTATTGTAAACAAACGTCACTAAAGTTGGTAGAGACAATTTGTCATGATTCACACATCGCACGTAGGTGATATGCCACGTAACGTATCAGCCTTATATGACCACTGAGCCTTTTGAATCCAACTTACTAACATAATTATGTTCGAAACGTAGGCTGCGCTCTAATAGAATACATTTAACACCATTATTGGGAAATTTCCTAGAAGGCCAGTAATGTGTGAGTGTAATATGAATAGAGAGTGACGTATTTAATTGATCAATGGTGACAAATTTAAACCGGTTAAAGTGACAATATTTTATTCAAATGTTGCTAAATTAAGACCTAATATTATATCATTGAATTTATTGTCGTAAGATTAAATCTACTGGTATAATATATTGCCCACTATTTAAACACAAACGTGAATCTTGACTTTCACCTAAGAAATTTTCTTTAATAAGCTTTCCACCAGCATACCATTTTTAAAAACTATTTGAAACATACAACGATAATTTATCTATGGAAATGCTATTAAGTAAAGGCCCCTGTTAGTCAATTCTGAAGACAGTAAGCCCTGCGCGTGAGTGGACCGCAGGACACGCACGATTGAGGACATGCTCTTGGTTTGTTTTTGTTTCACTGCGGTCACTGTAACACTACACGAGCAGAGCCCCTGCCTTTGGGAATAGCTACACAAACTGCTTTAATGTGCAGGTATTTTATAATAAGTTTTTAATTTTGATATTTTGTTCCGTATAATAGTGAGCCGGGAAGTTAAGTAGATAATTCTAAATTTCTAACTATAATTAATAGTGTCCTAATTATGTAAAGATTCAGTTTTTACTGAAAAATAATCGTTTGGCTGTGCTGTAGCAGTATTATTAGTGTCGCATACCGTTTTGGATGGCTATTACCTAGAAATAACGGTATCTATTAGAACATTGCTTTCAAATCTAGATTTTTTATAATCAATATAAGTTCTGGGCTATCGCTAGATGTGCTCTTCTTATACCTAGTAACCACAGTAAGACAGCAATAATATGTTTTTGTAAAGTGAGACAAGAATGAACTTATTGATTTCTGACATTTACGCGAATATTATACATTGAAATAAAACTACTTTTACGGATTTTATCGCGTATATTGATATTATTAATCCCGACGTTTCGGACCCTTTACAGCGTCCATGGTCACGGGTAGACTGAGGTGGTGGGCGTCTTGATGATATAATTACTGACAGCTACCCTACATTTTTTATTGTTACATGATCAATGACATTTATTACTAATTATTAATTAAAACTAGATGGAGCCGGCATTTCCTAGCTGACGACCTCTGAGAAGAAACGCTGAAACAAACTTTAAAAGAGACCATGATTCTCTGAGTTTGTTTCGGCGTTTCTTCTACGACGCCCACCACCTCAGTCTACCCGTGACCATGGACGCTGTAAAGGGTCCGAAACGTCGGGATTAATAATATCAATATACGCGATAAAATCCGTAAAAGTAGTCAAGAATGAACTGCTATTTAAACAACCAACTACTTATAATCTCAATTTCCGTCGATACAATGTTTATTATTGACTTTGTAATTATATCTTGTTTATAGGTATGTTGTTAATAATGAAACGGTGATAGTCAAATATTTTTTATTAATAAACTTGATCTCCTTCGACTATAAATCTTAAATTAATAAAATGCAAATAGTGGTTTATATCATAAAATATTTTTTATTTAAAGTAAACATAATTCGTCAAATAGTAGTACCTAAGTATATTCATTAACTAATATAGTAAACGAGTTTTTAGAAGTGCCATTAGCTCAGTAAATATACAAGTCGTTAGTCGCATAATGTATCCGTTTCCTCGGCGGGCGGTCGCCTCCCCCGCGCCCCTGCCCCCGTCGATCTACGTAATCTACGTTAAAACAATGCGCGGGCGCTTCCGTATCGTCAATCGTTTTCCACGCGCAAGGCTAATGCCAAGGTCTCGACTTTCTACCGTATACAGGCGAGCACAAAAACTTACAAATACAGTTAAACAAAACAACCTACCTACAATGTTAAGATATTTTTATACACTACGGTTATTTGATTTGCGTCTTTGTATACTTATAAAATGCCTTTACACAGATATTTAATTTCTGTATCCCCATTACTTATAGCTATAAGTAATGAATTTACAGTAGACTCTAATTTTGACTGAAATCTAACCTTACTGAGCTTCTGAAGGCTTTTCTATACTGTAAATACATACATACGAACATGACGCCTGTAAGACGATGATATCATTCAAATGTTATGTGATGAAAAATAAGTGCATACACTAAGGAGGTGTTCTTAAATGTTTTCTAGGCAGGTACTGAGACAAGACTGTTTTTCAAAATTTTACTAATGTTAATTTCAATCAAGGAATACTTACTAATATTGATAATCCAACTTCAAGAATATGTTTTTGTTAGTCTTATGTTTGATTTGACCATTAATGAGCGAACGCAATTATTATGTCAGTACAATAGCCACTACAAGAGTTAAAACATCCGCGATTGCGTCACGCGAGACGAGAAAAACTGTAAGCCAGAGGAAAATGAATGGAATCCAAGCCGGATATCGTTGTTCACACGATTAATTATTCGATGCAACTTGGCACCAGTTCAACCGCTCCTCGAATTTCCTCGAGTTTCAGGATATAAACAGGCTGCAATTAATTCTTTTATACCATCGTGTCCCGGATGTTACCTGATACTGATACAGCGTAATATGTCCAGATATGTCCTTATTTATTACCCTTTGGCGACATATTGTGGGTATGCAAAATTATTCGTCTTTTTGTCAAATGTTGATAATAATATCGTGTATGCAACTTTACTAGGTTGGGTAGACGATGAATTACTAATAGAATTTGTATGTGATTACACCTAGATAGCACACGTCAGAGATAACAGTAAACAGTAATGAAAACAGTAGGGTGACGATATGAGGGTAAATATTACAAAACGGACATCTTTGGGGTTATACAAATACGTAATTATGTTGACAATAGGTAATATGATACAAACAGTGAGTTGGATCTAAATTGAAGACACATGATACCAATTGGTCACGCGCGCTGCGCTTAGAAACCCGGGGGGCGTCGACTGCGGTACACGCAAGCCGCTGTCACTCTCCACCGTGCCGAGAGGAAAACAATGTGATTTCTTCGTCAAAAAAAAAACATCATGCGAACCGATCTCGAGATGCTTAATGCGATGTTAAAAACTTTTGCTATCGATGATATTTTATTAATTTCTCAACAATATTGTCTGCTAGATTTCTTTTTAATTACCAGCTGCAGCAACAGCATTCAAAAGGTATTAGATTTAGGTTATCTTCTGTTATTAATATTATTTTCTTATTTTATTGTTGTCTGAAGTCTTCTTGCTAAGTTAGGTACATGTTACGGACACTAGTATCCACTGTAGGAAGTATGATATGTTCAGACCCGGAAAATCTTAAAAAATCTGCAAGTTTTTCAAACTAATAAGTACGAGTATCTATTTATTTGCGGCTATAGTATCACTGTTACCATAGTCGGTCTATTGTGATAAAGGTAAGTAGGAGGATAGATAAGTTATTTAGTAAGATACATACTTGATTGATGAGATTGACTGAGTGTTGAGTGAATGCCAGTAACTTAAGACTAGTATGTTCATAGCTTTTCTGTGCTCACTCGAGACATACAATTATAATTGTATTACTAAGTTTCCAAATCGTAAAGTCGTATTGTACCGGTCTTCGTCGAGGTTGCGGGTTAAATACGTAAGTGACCTGATTTAAAAAACATCAATAAATAAATACTTACCTACTTGCCAAAAATAATTATATTATACACGTGACAGCGGCAATTCATTAAATCATATCATCATTAAAATGTCGAAGCCAAAGACAATTTTAAAATATAGGTACCTACCTATAACTTTTTTAAGAGTAATCCAAAACATATCTGAGGTATCCGTGATAGAGATGATCATTTTGATTTTAACCAAATTACGATATATACTTACCTAAATAATTTTAATCACAAACGTGGTTTTATCTTTTTCATGGAATTACGCTTTACAGTGATGATATACCGACACACACGTTCCCTGTAAGGTACAGTTTATTTGATTAATTAAATATAAATAATGATCAACATTATTTATTTCATAAAATTTTTGCTGTCTCCGACTCGGCGGCACCACATGTCTATTTATTTAAATACTTATTCTAAAATAATTATACTTAGTAGTAAGTGCATTAGTGTTACAATAGGTGTGACGTAATCCGTAAGTCGAAGTCCAAATAACAAAAGAGTTACAAGTCGTAACTCCTAAGTAGGTACTAGACACCTCAAGACACCACCAGAGAATTGCGAGTCCGAATCGACCTTCTCCTGTAAAATTTTTGCATGCAAAAAGATACTTATGGCTTCCGAGTCTAGAATTTACGGTGCCTGTGAATAATCTTAACCACAGTTGTGGCCAGGTTCTGTAAAAATCTCAACCTCCAGAATTGAATTCAATATTAATGAAAACAAAACTAGTGCAGTAGAATAACACACTGATAAATTTAATTAAATGTATATGATAAGACGTGCACTTCCACAAACAGTGCGATATATCGATCATCCACCTCGGTGTAGGCTCTGATAAGCTATCGACGTCCGCGGCCAGCTGTCCCGGAAACTGAGCGAATATCAACACTGACGTCATCGCAGTACCGTACACAACAACCGCCGATTAACATAGCAAAATAATATCTTCTAACATTAGCATAAACAAAGACAAGTACCTACGCGCAAATAAACTTTCCGAGGGGACTGCAACGACTTATAAACAGATCAATTAAAATTTAACTAGGTACTGAGGTTAACTCTTTTTATGAGGTAAGTACTTATATCAACCTCCTTGTCTTTTCCCCGACCATATTGGTGTCGGCTTTTCGTCTATCCAGTTATGGCTGAATATTAGTAGTAGTAGGTACCCGAAGCTACTGCCATCAAGTCTCCTTAACCCAATTTCTGGGCAATACTGATATCCTATAAGGATAAAGTGGATTCACGTACTATATTATCTGTATACCTACTATTAATAAATACGGAAATACTTCATTTATGTATGTTGGCAGTATAATAAGTCACCTACATCAAGACATCAAATATAATAATTATATACTGAAACAAAAGCCGTAACGAGATACCTACTTGTTTATCTTTTATTATTCGTATAAATCTGAAGCAAACTGGCATTGCATCATACGCGGAGGATGAATGCCAGCATTTTTTCTATTTCCTGCAAATAAAATTAATACATAATAATTGCATAAATATACCATATTAGTCATTTACAATCATCATGTTGTACATATCACATTATAAGCGAGTCTTATATAATCTATATGACACGTGTAGGAAGATAAAAACACGGAAACGACCGACAATGTTGAATTGTTGGACGTAGGTAACCAACTACAAAGTATAAAGGACGTAAACCTTTAGGTACTGTACATAATTATTCAATTGCAATCAAACATTCTTATTTAAAAAATGTAAATGGCATTACTAAACGTTTACGTAGGTACTTCGTAAACGAATTTAACCTACGCGGCACCACGTTTCTTCAGAATAATTATTTTCCAACAATAACAATATTTATAAGGAAACAACGTAACATATTTGTTCAAACTACGTGAGTTAATAAAGAAATTGTAATGTTTAGCTAGTATTTTATAACTTATGTATGACTTTCAGTTAACTCCCTTTTGATACGAAGATTCCATTATCATGTTCTCTTAGATTTAGTCTCACAACTTGTTTATAAACTGAATAATGAATTGCGATATTTTTTTAACACAAGACATCTTAAAAACGTAAGGATAACTGGTAGCGACCAATTGAAGCAATTGGTATCTACATTTGCGAAAAGAAATCAATTAAGTCTGAATGTGTGCGTGCCTAGCAATGAACACTCATGATTGTCAGACGAGCGTTAAATTGCTCGAGTATTACATACGATGACCTTAATTCACTAATTAAAGTCATGTTATAAAAACTAATTTACCGGCTAAATTACTTGCAAAGCTACTTAAATCTGTAGGCTCTCTTTGGCGGAAACGACTAATGATCAAGCGGCGTGAATTGCCAACGTTGATGAGTTACATACTTGTTTGCAGGCAATGCCTTATAATATTATATTAATACCAATAAAGGAACAGGTATTTTTTTTTATATAATAAGATGTTGCTCAACGTAGACTAGTTAGTTGGGCAGTATGACGACGTAACTGAAGCAAACGAAACGGAAGAACTAGACGGAGATAGCGCTTTGTCCATTAGTTACCTATTCGCAGAGTAACGTTCATTTATGAGGACAGATGGCAGATGTTTGGAGGATGATGACACCCACTAGTGGAATAGAAAGCGGAAGGGTGGCAGTGTCGTCAATTGGCACAATTGGCAGTAATTGTGGGCGGCATGTCCGGGCGCGCCGCGACCCCGGCCGCCCGTCGCCACGTCACAAAGTGGAAAAAGATCATGTGTAATCTTTATGATTAGTACCAGTAAGTAGAAATACCTTCTTTGCTGGGATTGTTGTTTGGAACTGCTAATATATCCACTTATTATATAAACCTTACGTGCTTGTTATGTACGTAATGAGACTTAAATGCCACCTTAAAGAAATTTGGCTTCGCATTACCATGGTCTGTATTTTTTAATAAATTTATTTGGACAATTTTACACAATGTGTTCCATCACCTACACACATGAATTAGAAAAGGTAGAGAGGTGCATGCTATGGATTCGAATTCGAATTTTTGGGCAATACCGATATTCTGAGGATAGACTGGTTGTCACGCTTTTTGAGTTTCTGATTACCACTAACGATTGTCACAGGTGTACGTATACAGGGACAACAGGGACCGACGGTTTTGTGCTCTCTGTTCGTTTTGCTGGGGACAACACAAAAGATCACATTGGATCATAAGAACCAAAGTAAGATAAGACAGTTGTGCTCTCCGAGTTACGGAGTGGTCTGGATGTGTTAAGAATGGTCTATCCATGGACTGACCGCGGCTAATGCAGCTTATCTTGTAGATTGGTTTATCAGCGTAATTATAACTTAACCACGAAAAACCTATCAGTAAATAGCATCTATACTTATGTAAAGTACCTAAGTAGCTTCAATATCTTTAATTAACACACTCAATACAACCAATAAACCAGTGCCATTTTTGCAGACTCCTTGCAAGCTGTATACAGCTAAGAATTCATATACCAACGCTCTGTATGCTGGTTGTGGTGAAACATTATATTAACTATGTAGTAATTGCGTCGGTCGGGCCGTTGCATTGAGCTGGTTTAAACAAGAGTTCATGGACGTTAATATTTTTACAAGATTTTACGACCTAGATCAAAATGCCGTATGCAACACACGACCTCACGAATAAGCAACTTCCATCGTTTTTCATTGATTCTGTATCTACTTATGCAGTCTTTTTGCCTTTGAACAGATCGAACTGCTTCTATTGGTTCCGTCAGAATTTCGTATTAGTAATTAATCTCGTAAAGCGTTTGTTAGTTTAATGGTAATAGCTACTTCCCGCGGTTTCACTCACGCTAAAGGGTTTTTGAGACAAGAAGGCAGCCTATGTCCTTCTCCAAGGTCTATCTAAATCTATGTCTTATGTACCAAATTTCATTAAAGTTCTGCGGTTTAGGCGTGTAATCATAACAGACAGGCCGATTTATTTTAGCATTATTAGTAGGGATTCCATCGTACATTGTGCAAACTGTGGTCTCCTTTAAGTGAAGGAGTACTTACACTACTTACAAAGTGTGTATAAACTATATAAAGTGTATATATCGATCTTTGGAGATCCTACATAAATTACGTTATTATTAACTCTACCACGACGATTCTTCTGACCGGTGTAGGTTTTTTTGGGCGGACTATAACGTAGCCTAGAAAACAATAAGTATAGATTGTTTCTTTGTGCCCAAAGGCATAACATAGCTTTTTTTGTGCCTTTAAGTTTATTTATCCCTTAACTACAACATAGCTTTTTTTGTGCCTTTAAGTTTATTTATCCCTTATAATAATAAGTAAGTATCTATATCACTGATTCATAGTCCATGATGTGTTGTCACTGCCTTACCGTAATGCAATTAATTAGTAACTCCATGTACCTAGATAGTCATACGATTGTTAATTGAATTTGTAATCGATGGATAAACTGATTTGTTGGAGATAAACTGTAAAGCAGCAATGTTAATTTAGTTAATTATTGGGTAGATATAATGCTTCCTGCTTGTAAACATGCTTGACCTGATGTGCTTATCTTACTTACTGCAAATGTGCAATATATAACTTATAATGTAGGCAATATTTCCCTAGGAGATATTCTTTTCTAACTTCTGATACAGTTTACGTTGGTATTAACAGTAATACTGATGTAGTTAATAATTATCTAACTACATTACTACTACAGTCTTCTTGTCTAGGCGAGAAAATTATGAGGGTAACTGTCCTTTTAAAACAAAAAATGCAAAATTATTTTTGTTTCACCGTGCGTCGACACCTCCGTTATGTTGGGTAGATAGAAAAGGTTCCACATGACTTCCACTTTAAAAGAGAACAGTGATGATAGTGAAGATACGCAACACGGCAGTAACAACGCTAAGAAAATATCGTCACGTGTTTACACACAGATATCATGTTACAACATTTGATAATAATTGTCTTCCATTTGGATGTCTCATAATTACGTTACGAGCCGGTGGTTAATATTGTATGTAGCAGTCACGAGTGGAGCGCACGCGCAGCGCAGGGCAACGCGGAAGTCGCACACACTTCCGCGTGCCGCCATCTTGGCTAACACCTCGTGAGATTCGCCTGTTTCTTAACGGATTAGACGCAGATTTAACGCTGGCTTTTACGAACAATTATTGTGGTAAATACTAGGAAAAGTCGTCAACACGGTGTAGAATAAGTAGAGCCATAGAGCCTAAAATCATACATCTTGGCGTGTAGTATAAAATAAAATAATATTATACTTGGTTAAGTTTAAAGTCTACTTGTACCTCTTGTACCTACCTTGTGAATTTTTTTACATGCATTGACCATTTATAATGAAGTTGCACTTAATGCTTATGCTTACCTATTCCAAATTCTAAAAGCAAATCAGTACCTACTTACTTCACGCGTTCTTGCAATCACGAAGTTAACTAAGCTAATTTACATGCGGTATACCTATTCCTGCATGATAATGTGAAATCAGCGTAAGTACCCTCACCCTCTCTTTCTAATTACGGAATAACTTGGTGGAACAAAAAGAGATGACCCACTTTCGGGACCGGTCGTGCGAGATCGGGTGCGCACCGTTGCACACATTACGTGTTAGAAGATGGGGTTATGCACTGAGCGAATTGCGCTGGTGTAACGGAACACAACCGATGTGAATTTTCTCGCCCTAATACCGTTTTTGCGTACTTTTTCCGATTTTGTAACGTTAGTGACGGCACTTGTGCAACGGTTGACACAACTGCATTACGAATCTCGGCATACATTTCTTAGAGGAGGTTACTTAGGTTAAATATAACTGACGCATTAGCCAAGTGGTCGTAACCGTGACAGCTACGCTCGAGTCCTGGCTTTGATTTCTGCGTTGAGTAAATGAGGTATTCGGTTTTTCTATGAAATACTCAGTAGCAGCTGGGAGTTTAGATTTGTGCCTGGTCAATGGCAATAAATACCTAGGTTCCCCCTAAACAAACGAGCAAACTGTGAGTGTACATCCTTCGGGGATTACAGGCGTGATGGTATGTATTTACTTAGGCTAGTTGTTAAAAATGTAAGCACGTGTCTAGTTACTGAACCCTCCCAAAGATGTGTAGTCAGTACAAATAATATGTGAATTTAGTATTTGCTTTATTATCTAACAAACAGTAAGTGTATAACATGATAGTGATGAATAAGCGGTATGTAATTGTTTTGCAACAAAACCACAATATTGCAATGTTCAAGCTTTAAAGATACTAGGCGAATAACATAAAACAGCACCTCTGCATACCTTATGTTTAAATCTTCTCACATACACAATAAGACTCTAAATAAATGTTTCACGGGCATATCTGCATATTCTGCAAGTACAGACGCCAGCATGTCAAGCTATCCAAAACTGTCAAATTTTCACAATTGAATATGAACCTTATTGCTTTGTGTTAATGTTGAAAATCAATCAAATAAATTTGACAGATTGTGGTAGCTTGATGTGCTGGCCTCTGTACAAACGCCAGTAGGTCATGCTATCCAAAACTGTCAAATTTTCCCAATTGTATATGAACCTTATTACTTTGAATTAAAGTTAAGAAAGAGAATTAATCAAAGAAATTTGACAGATTGTGGTAGCTTGGTGTGCTGTCCTATAAATCTACTTCTTTAAAACGAATGATCGTCAGTACATAAGTGACGATATGCCAGCGATGGTTCGCGCATCCTGCTGGGCAGTTCACCTCGCTAATACCTTGCCGACTTGTCAATCTTTACCTCGGTATGATCTAGGTCTATACCTAGAGCTACCTATAGCTATCTATAGGTACTAGGTATATCTCATGCCGACACGAAACAATACAAATGAACTTCAGTCAAAATATGTGAAACGACAGACTACTTATATTTTATTTTGCTTACCTTCATACCTTAAATTTGACCAATACTTAATATGTCACTTGAGGTGGTATTAAAAAAACTTTGTCGTTTATATCGCGGTACCTAACCTACACTAAATAATATTGATATTATCACTTCCCGATGCTTCGTATCCCTTAGGTTGCCCTAAGTTCATTTCCCAAATTTTTAATACTTTGGAACCTTCAAGAAATCTCATTTATTTTATGGCACCCTACAGATAAACCCAGTGATAATTATAAAATAATTTGTGATTTAAAATATTATTCTCTCGGTTAAAAAAAAAGTCCTAGCTTAGGAACCCCGGAACTACAAAGCATTTTTAGGAATCACTGGTTTTAATCTCATATTTTTGCACTGAAAGCTTACCCACTATTTTCTACAACAATATCTATTGTTGAGTTTTGAAAAATGATTCATTTATGCTATACACTGACAACGGTACTGATAAAATACGGCTAGAGATAAAAACTAAAGTAGGTACCTAACGACTCGTAAATGCCGTACATAAGCTTATTTTGATAATTATGATAATTTAGGTATAACATTTTGGTATTTACTACCGTGTCTCTTATCTCATGACGCTCTGCTTATTTCAGTCATATGTGGTGTATCCTAAACAAATCTCATGAAATCATGAATTACTAAGTAAAGATGATAAATCAAATTTTAATTGGTTCTTTACAGTTTAGCCCTATTCATATTGTGGCAAGTATTGCGATAATATCTAACTATGTAGATAAATGTAATATTTTGTAACAATAAACTAAAAAATATTATAGGTAAAATTTTCGTACCCGAATCGTTCATTCTATGAACTTATAGTAACTATCATTCATATATTATAGTTACATTAAAATCATAACCACCCGCGCACTGTTGGTGAAGTAGACTACTGAACCTGTTACTTTTTGAAAGGAACCTGAAAAAATAGAAATTTCTGAAGTAGAGTAGTCTTACAAATGACTTACCGGTTTAAAGTTTGAGGGCCATGGAATACATTCATCATCATAAATATAATTATTCTACTTCTATAATTCCTTGAATTTAAACGGAAAGGGATGAATGAGATAATGATACACAATGCAGTGATTGTTTGTCTCCCTCTCAGTATGATTACAATAAAATATTAAGCAATTGTATGCTGCCAGTACCAAGCAATTTCATAACAACCGTAATATAGTATGTTAAGCAAGCTTTATAGGCTTAGGTAACTGGCCATAGTTCCGAGAGAGATTATACATCCTGCTTTGCGGACGACGGCAACAAGATTTGTTTCTTAATAGCTGTAGGCGTTCTCGTGTTTTACGTTGTACTAGATATTTATCACAATATAAAGCTTTATGACGTTACCCATTTATAAAATATTCATACCTTTATTTATATTGTAGGTATATGATTTCAAAATGTTGATGAAACGATGCCTACAATTCTATTACCAAATATGGAATAATCATAATTGATTTATTTAGCAAACCAGAAGTGTGCAATTCTAGCAACAGAGCAATCGTCAGGTACCTATTAGAGAAAGGATGGTAACTGGCAATGTTTGAGGCGTTGCATAGCATGGTGTGTGGTAACACACAGGTCGCGACCACAGGCTCCCGTACGTGTTTCTCACGTAAGGATAGTGTCCGGGCAGCGGCGCGGCGCGCGGTGCTGGCGCTGGCGGTCGGCGCGGGCGCAGCAACACGCCGCAGCTACGTAATCCCGCAGCAACGGCACTTCCTGAAGGTGGCGCAAGCGGTACGCGAATGTCGGCCGAGCATTTCGCGCCACTTTCGTAATTCGTTGCGTGGTGCGACCGGCCGCCTTGCCTGGCCCGCAGGAAGTAAAAGTTCGAAGGTAAGAAAGTAGGTCTCCGCTGTAATTGGCAACGCGCCTGCATACTGATGTTTACTATATTTATATAGGTTGCAATGCGCCTGTGAATACAATAAGCAACGCTGTCAATTGACAAAATTGTCACACTAGGATCACTTAGTTAATAAAATTGTTGTTGTCATAAATAGGTCAATTCAAAATTTGTGTCCTTGATCACTGTAGATTTTTCAAATAATACGTTGCATAATAAAATATTGATGAAGCAGGTATATCGGATTCCAAGCAATATTCTTACGAACTGTCTCGAAATAGATTGTGTATTATTCTTTGATTGAAAACAAATGTTATTTTGTAACACTACTAAAGGGTCCGTAGACAGCACGTATATGTGTTACGCACGCACTCTGTATGACATAACTCGTATGGACAAGGCGCAGGCGCCGCTGCTGACCCAATCCACTTGCTCTATGACGTAACGCAGCAGCGAGCATCGAGCGAGCCCGCTACAAACTAGGCCGAAATTCAAGATGCGCCAAAATTTATCATTTGCGCAACGTGTAACTTCTCTATTGCTCATTAAATAAATAAAAAATATTAAGTATAACATAATTGACTTCTTAATTAGTTTAAGGGTAGACAATTAAAATGATGTTTAGGAAAGAGACATTTTAGGAACTGACACTTTTGATAATGATCTTGTCTTTTTAACAGAAATATGAGTGATTCGTTGCGTCAAAAATAATAAGAATTTACAAATTAACCGCAAAAGAATTGCATCAGTATGCAGGAAGTCGACGGGCGTCGGCGGAGTCCATGGCGGGGCGCGATGCGCCTGCGCCGCTGAAGAAATTGGGCGGCGCGCGCGCGGTCGACTCGTGCAATGAAGGAAGTGGTGTTATCTGATGAGCTTGCGACAGACTACGACGCTTTGCGAAATCCCAGGTCTAGCGAATATAATCATTCAAATTAAGGTGAATGGGTTTTGTACCCCATACAACGTGTTACAAAATACCCCGTAAAAAATATAATTAATTATTATCTAAGCCAAAAATGTTGTCAGCTGTCATATCAGGGAACCAGATTATTTAACAGATAACCCTACGTACCTATTTTACCTAGTAATTGTCTACTATGATAGTTTTTCTATTATTCATTCTTAATGTTGTTTTCCTTTTTTTGGGGTATGTTATACAGCGGTACTACGGTTCTTAAATATTGTAAATGGACTCGTTATAAGGCCCCATTTAACCTCCTTTCGGCTTTACGGGTAGTTTTGTAACACTCTGTAGATAGTAAATCGTGCTGTACGGGAACGGAACGAAAATAAAAAACTAAAATTAATTCCAATTGTCACATCTAATTGTGGATGTTTTTCAGATCAGTTAAACATTGTTTGTTGGTTCTAGTGAAGCTTTTAAGGTTACACAAATCAAACAACGGGACTGCTGAGACTAAACAATTTTATGCCAACTGTTGAAAGGAGATAGGCACTAACATTTTTGTGTGTGAAAATGTTTTACACAACATGCGCGGGACTAATTGGAGCCAAATCTAAATTAAGAGTACCTACTTACAAGAAAGTAATGTGAAGCCTTTGCTTAAATCAGTAATATTAGTTTATTTTGTGACGACGTCTGTGGTCTAGTGGTTCGAGTGTCGGACTGCTGATCATGGGGTCATGGGTTCGATTCCCACAGGACACAAATATTTGTGTGGTTAAAACATAAGTGTTTGTGTTTGTCTGGGTGCCTCTATATATTATAAGTATGTATTTACAAAAAAGTATATAAGTATTATATCCATTGTACTAGACAATACAAGTCCACCCAAGACCCATAGTACAAGGTCTTCTTAGTTTGGGACCAGATGGTGCTGTTTAAAAATTGTCGAAGAATATTTATTTATTAAAATCTACTTCTAAGAATCTTCTAATAAAGATTACTGTTTCAACACAAAGTGTCTGGCAACGCAGACAAGCGTTACGGCTTGAAACGGTGGGTCTAAAATTTTATATTTATTCAAGAAGCATTACATTTTTGGATAGTTCCTGTGCTCACCAAGAATAGAACAGAATATTCTTCGATGGACACCATCAACAAATGCCAGCCAAGTATAGTTTTTTTCCCGAGACCTGATTTTGGGAACTTTCAACAACATTCTTATAAAGGTAGTTAGTCGCCGCTGGTATGCAGCGAGTGTACATATAATTTAAAGTAGGACTTATTACTTGTGCATATGAGATAAACCTATTTTTTGTAATATATTATCTCAGTGTATAATGTGAAAATGAAGCTCACGCGTTGTTTTACGAGAGAACTCTGAATTGCGAGAAAAGTGCTACTTACATTTTCTTTCAGGACTAAACCATTGAAAATTAACTCTCTTTCTTTTAAAAGTAAATAACACTTACGATATTATGACATAAATGAATGTTATGCGCGATTTTTAAGGCCGAATAAGCACTGGTGAAATAACTTGGATTGACTGAAGGCAGTTAATCCAATTCAAGAAAGTCTGTACTTTTCTATCACCACAAGCGTTTTAAAATAAACTTTGCAATATTATAATTATTATATAAACCCAAATCATACATATTTTTTCTAATGAAACTATGATTATACTACGAAAATTGAGAAACAAACTAGTCATACGTATTTAATTAATTCTACCGGCTTCGACAAATGCCCAAAAAAAGACGTCGGTTGGATTCATGGAAGGTACGATAAAATGCAAATAACATACCTAGGTCGTGGTTTGCACTTGGCAATGACATTGTTGCCAAAATATTTAACACAAAATAAAGACATGACGGTTATAAACTTGACTGAGTCACATTAATATCGACGTAATTATCGTATCTACTGAACCAAAAAGCCTCTTCCACGACGGGGTAGCTAGAGGAAACTTCGACCGACTTCAAAGGCTGCCGGAAACCGGAACCGCGGTAAGGGTTAGAGCGGAGACGACGCCCGTTTCCGGCGGAAGTGCGGCGCCAGGAAGGTGGGTAGATACAGAGAAGATAAATAAACCGACGCCATATTGCCGGACTCCAATCGATAAATCCGTTCGGTTTTGCATGTTCGTTACGTACGACTTCCGTCTCCTGTTTACTTTTAACGTTTCAGGCAGGGACAAAGCACCAACTACGGAAAAGTTGGAAAATCTTTTCTTTTAAATTTCACGCCTTATTTTGCACTAAAGAAGATATTGAAGATAACTTATCTTTTTGTACATTTGTCCATGGCTGTGATATATCTATCTACTCGGAAAATAGGTGGAAATTTTCCTTCTTTGATATAGGTACACTTACAAAATGCGCTTACAAAAATGATTTTGTAAGGGCATTTTGTAAGTGTAAATGTGCAAATGAGTGCACATTTAATTTTGTTGTCATAGATTTTAGTGATTATAGTTACTAGGCATATATTATGAGTATATTTTTATAGATCAATGTAGATTTTTTTTGAAGATGACCAGTTACCACCTACTTATTTTTTTCTCAAATCATTCGCAGCATACAAAACCTCTAATTAATAAGTAAGTAATGACCTAAGCATGCCACCTTTTCATGTTAAAAAGCTGAAGAAGTGATAATTCATCACTGTCGTTCCTGAGGACGTAGGTAGGTAAATTGTTATGTTTACGAACGTGTGTGGTGTGGATAAGAGAAGTGTTGAGTCACACCGATTCTAGAAAACGGATGTAGCTATATTATAATAATTTTAAAAGCAAAACATAAGTCGCATATATTTCTAAAGCAATAAGATGTGACTATGCTTAATACACGGAGAGACAGGACACAAAGGCTGGATTTAGTTAAAATATATCTGAGAATATAGACATGTTCTAACTTATAAGTCCAGTAATAGAGAAGTAGAAGTCAATTACTTGACACCATGTGAAATATAAAAGCCTAAAAAAATGCCTGAAATAAACTCGCTGGCTCTATGACATTTACGAATCGAAGTGGGATTTTAAATTATGGTCAGGAAAGAAACTTAATTTACAAATATTTTATTCAATTTTTTGCTACACTAAAATCTTGGAAGTACCTACCTAATTAATGTTAGGTAGAAACTTACCGGGTGTCCACACCACTCGAGGAAGGAAACGAGTTGATATTTGGCGTCGTCCGCGCCGTGCTCTCAACCGGTTTCGCAAGTGTTATTCTGTAAACGAGATGACTCTGGACTTTCCGATCACACATTATTTTTACCTACTCATTTATTTTTTTGTTTCGCTCATATGTGGAGGACTACAACAGCTTTTTACTGACGGACGAATCGAAGGTCACACGGAACTTAAGTCTAGCTCGACGAGAATAATTTTGCTTGGAATTACGAAGGAAGTAATAAAAAACTTAATGGAATTGATAGAGCGGGTAACATTTAGACTTTTTTTTCATATGATATTATTTATAATTATTGTGCATTTAATATATGCCAATTTATACAACTGGAGCGCACCTTCCTCAATGTATATTTACATTTACAAGTTAGTGGTACTCAATATACAACCGTGAGGAACAATATTGCCGTATCCATATCCGATATAAATGAATTTATGTTTATTTATGAAATACCTATTTTAAATACGAGATTACGTAAAAACATTTGACTTACCTACATCATACCTAATTTAATTACTGATTTATTTAATAAGTAACCATTTACTAAATTACGTCCTGTGGGTAATAAGTAGATAATCTATTCAACTTACGCATGTTTTTCAGGAATATTAATGGACAGGATATTTAACTGAGTAGATAAACATGTCGTCGTCTTATTCTCATCTCAGCTTCATTAATATGTAGATGAAGTTGTAATGAATATGTATGGCCACCGAGAAGAGGCCTCGACGACCGCTCTAGAGGTCAATGTCAGTTGAAAGATACGACCACTCAACTGAGAACCTTCACAGATAGATAGACTTCCCTTTCTCCAGTACCATTTATGAAGCACAATAGAATATAAGAGAGGTCAAATTATGTTGGCATTTATGTAGACTACCGGTTCCGCTTGGTGTAAGTACACCTAGAGTTATCACATATTGTTGTAAGATGCCTCAGTGCTAATGCTCTGCTAAAATATTAGTTCATCGTGTAACTGGCATTTTCCTATTACTTATGGGGAACTGCTTTGTCCACGAAACTAGTTGAGAAATAAGATATTTTTAGTTCTCAGAATTTATTTCGTCATCAAAATTCCTTAACATACCGACAATGTTCTATAAAAAGTATGTAAGTATGTATTTAAAAAGAACATGCTGACCTGTCCCCGACTGTAACAATATACTTATCACATGAATTTGTCAAATAACACTCCATTAACTTAAAGATTTTGGTATACCTAATCAAGTACTTAGGCGTAGCCTTTACCATCACAAGCAAATTGAAAGCTTCCTCCTTTCAAACCCCACAAAAAAATATCTACACCTTTTAGGACATTTTATTTTAGAACTTTTGATACAGACATTTTTTTCAGTGTAAACGCCAACTAGTCTCGGTAGCTTACAAAAATACAGGAACTAATTAGTTTACCTAATTCCAATCGTTTAACAAGGTTTACCTATAAAAGAGAACATTACAGAATGAGTTTGAAAATTAAGTACCGCTGTGTACCGACAATCAGGCAACCCGGATGTCGATAAACTTTTAATTTTAATGCCAGATTTTTTTTCTAATGTTCTTACGAGTGAAGTTCAGACTGGTCAAGTTAAAGTCAGTCCCCTTTGACAGGACAGGAGCAGTGTTAATATAATATAACTGTTAATTATTGCTTCTGATTCAGAGCAAGCCCGGAAAGATATAGTGTCAATCACTCTGATAATATCTACTTAATAAAAACGGAAATTTAAAAATTAAAATACTATATGCGCCGTTTACATGACTAATACACAATGAAACATCACTATTCAGGAAACAGTTTCATAAAGGTGTAGCCTGGGATGCCAAGACAAATGCTAAGTCATGCTCGGAGTAAAAATAGTCTTTAAGATCAATATAGGTACATACCTATATGTTTTTACTTCGTTGGGGATTATGCAAGTATAATAATTATCTAAAGCTGTAATGAGTTAAGATGTAAGAAAAAGCTCATTAGCTTATTGTGAGCTTATTTTTATATCTTTAATATTTTTATTGCCATCATAATTAAACATTTTACGCATCCAGATTTCCATGAGAAATAAAATCATAGGCATTAAAAACAACGGTTAACAAACTATCATCATCAGAAATTAAAAAGAATTTACTTAAACTAATTGTGTAAAAATGAATACTTGCGTTTCTTATAGATATAAGCTTATTGTTCTACCATGATACCATTAATCTCATTACGGTGACATTGTGAGGAGTTAATTACTGTGTGAGAGGCTGCGAAGGGTTCTGACTAGAAAAAGAGGCACTGTAACGTATTTTAGACATGGTTAATTATACCTAATTGAAGGTATAGCTATTTAATTATCTATCTTTAATTATCAGGAGCTGTGCTTCGGAGTGACAACACGTAAATGCTATTTTATGGTGCGTGGCATCCTGAACGAAGTCTGAATAGATTTGGGAGAGGCTATGTCTAGAGGTGAACACGGACAAGTTAAATGTTATGACTATAATACAGACCTATTCACATTTGCAATATGACATTTATTCTCACTCGTTTGGTAAACGAGTTATACATAAACTAAGAAACTCTTTATTTTTATTAAAAATTATATATAGCACTAAATATGAAACGGGATGTGAAGAAATTGATGTATTTTTATTTGCATTCACCACAGCTTTTATTCGGAATAAAAATCGGAGCATTATTAATTAATATGCATTAATCCTCAAGTTTCTTCCGAGATAGACGAAGATACTTTATGCCATCGCGTTAATCATCCAAGTGAATGCTTCTCATTCTGTGTATTACGGCAGCGACTCATAATGCCAATTAAGATGATGAACAAAAATAGAACATACCAGGGTTCTCTCCGTCCCTTTCGACCTCCTTCGTCTGTCTGGCGATCTGTATTCCTGAAGCTAATCATGGGTGTATAATGCTCAACAATGCTCGATATTATTGTATGGATTATCTAGGTGCACTTCTCGTCGAAAGACTAGAATACGACTGTAACTTGGGAACCCATGGGATCTAAAGATTTCACAATATCCTGTATTTGTGTGAAACCCTAACAAACAAAACTTTCATCTTAACCAAATATTTTAGTTTACTTTCAATATTTATTTTCGTGTTCCAACTACATGCACACTAGTTAGAAAAGCGAGGTAGAGAGCAAGGGGCATGGTCACGCGGCGTGACAACTCACTCGTCCAATTGGTCGAGATTGCGCGCTTCCGTCGCGTCTTCCGGCCGATAACAGCAAGAACGCTTCAAGTGGTACTTACGAAGTTACAACAACGGTCAACGGACTTGCTCAATGCTCGATACTACCTACTTAGACGGTCGTTATGCTATTTAGACCGGACAAACGCCACATCGGATGTTTGAATCGAACATTCCGGATGGACAGCTATTGCTATGTAACTAGATTACTTTTTTATAGTGAGTTAGGTACCACTTTCAACGAACATTACGTATTAAAATATCTTCAATATTCGCATTATTTTTAGTTTTTTTTTGTTGAGATTAGGAGGAACTTGTCTTTTTATATGCAAATATAAATACGCTCGTGCCATTTTTACATAGGGTGCGCAGTACCTTTGCTTCATCCACGGTTGCGAATACTGTGCTTCTGACCTTTTTGGAGGACGTTATCAATTGTTCGTAAGTTTAGAACCTTCTTATTAAGGTCATGTTCCTACTGACTAATATTTGCCTTAGTGAATACTTTATGGTAATGCTCTTTTAACATTTTTAGAAGTAGAAAGAGTTCTTTAAATTGAACCTATATTTTTCCCTAGCTTTGTTGTGGTTCTAGCTGAGTTTGGTGGGCCAGAACCGCTCACTAACTCTTTACTATTGCAATTTTAAGAGAGGTACGGCATAGTGGTAATAATTCCTCTCAAATTGGAGCTGTCCGACTGGGGAAGTAGGAAACTCCGCCTTGCAGAAAATCGAAGTGAAATAACACAGCTTATGAGCTGTATTTTACTTCGATTTTGCCACCTTTTTTGCCAACTTAGTAGTACCTATAAGAAAAAAGAAAATCCTTTGTTACTATGAATGCACGTATTCTTTTGCAGTAATAAATACATATTTGCGACTAACTACTTCGTTATTCTAGTGGTCAAAAGCGTGACTGCTACGCTAGTGGTCCTAGGTTCGATGCCCAGGTCGAGCAGTGTTATTGAGTTTTTCTATGAAATTCTCAGTAGCAGCTAGTTAGGATTTGTGCCCGGTTAATGGAAATAGAAGCCCTCTTTTAACTATGAGTGTAGATTGGCACACCTCTGCCTAACCCTTCGGAGAATACAGGCGTGATGGTATGTATTTATATGAAATATTTGGGACATTTTACACAGCACGATCTAGTCAATATAGATAGAAGCAATGGATATAATACTTGTGAAATACATAAGCACCTAGACGAACTCAAACACATGATAATCACATAATTATATGTGTCCTGTGGGAATCGAACCCACGATCTAATGATCAACAGTGCAACATTCGAACCACTAGACAGACGACACAGACGTCACCATAATCAGGTATACCTACTACTAATGATATC
This sequence comes from Acronicta alni, assembly GCA_964056405.1. Classification (NCBI taxonomy): domain Eukaryota; kingdom Metazoa; phylum Arthropoda; class Insecta; order Lepidoptera; family Noctuidae; genus Acronicta; species Acronicta alni. Next base: position 9,579,973 of record OZ043921.1, read on the forward strand.
TTAATTTAGAACAAGTTTTTTTTTTTTTCAATTTATTTGCGATAGTACTTAGGTACCTGTAATACAGAAAATTGCGGATGAGTTATCCAAAATATTCAAAAAAGATATCAGTAGGTAATTAGACTAGATAATGGCCCCAGTAGGCGGTATGTGTGTTTCCTTCACACGTGGATGTGAGGCCACGCTGATTGAGGGGGTCCAGCGACGGCTGGACCGCACCCTGTCACAGCCGTGTCGAATTTCACGGATCTCATGACCATGACTATTGGGCACGTGAAGGCAAGTGGGGTTTTTAGCCGGTATGAGTCCGACATACTCTGCCGCCTCCCCAGGTGGTGGATGATCCATGAGAATTTTCCGTAATATAAAAAAAGGTGGAGAGGCCAGCACATCAAGCTACCATAATCTGTCAAATTTTTTTGATTGATTTTCAACTATAATGCAAAATTATAAGGTTCATATTCAACTGGGAAAATTTGACAGTTTTGGATAGCTTGACCTGCTGGCGTCTGTACGTAGACTCGGAAAACTTACCTAAGTATGAAACTTTAATAAATAACGTTTGTTACCTGACTGTAAACAACGGTATCTTGTAACTTGTTATGTGCCGATAGCTGTTGATAAATATTGCAAAATTTCCAGAGAAACGAAGCGGGGACATTGCGACACGGTCCTGTTGTGCAACTTAGACGTTCCGTTAATAAGTGTAGTGGAACCAAACGTTATGCTTTAATCACACCTACTCAGTGACTATATTTTTCAAAAAACTGTGAACTCTTTTACGTATCTTGAAAATAATATTGGTTTGTTTGTTCATGCGTTGATACCTACACAGTATAAGAACGCTTTGGGTTATACCATTCATCCGATGACGATGAAACCCCCGCACCGCCACCCCGCACGAGGCAAAAAGGTTCTTATCTCAGCATAAAATAAAACACAGGCTAATTTTCCTTCTCAAAGGGTAGGTGCATGTAGGCAAACTATGTTGTAAATAGCCGAATATCGGGCAACGTTCGCAATTAAAGAAGAAAAACAATTTATTCTTTGAGAAAATAGTGATACTATGACTAACATAAATTGACATAATGACACAAAATAGCTAATAGAAGTACAATGCCGCAAAATAATACTATGGTGAAGGGTGGGAGTGAAAAATTTAAATTGTTATATGGATACAACCACTGTAATTATACGACAAAAACCAACTAAACTTCCTACATGCATGCACTTATGATGAGCATTAAGATTTGTCCTACATTGTTTGCATGTAACTGAAAAGAGATGAATCTAGAAAATATAAGTATTTATGATTGACAGCTAAAACCCAACACAAGTCCAAATGGCTCGATCATGTTTAAGGTCACCCTACATAAAGGAAATAGCTGAGAGTGCCGAGGCGCGAGCGAGCAGAGCGGAGCGGAAGTGGCGACCGTTCCCACGGACATTCATCCGTTACTTCACCTCGTCGCGGTACCCTGCCCCCGCACCTCCCGAATCCTCCATTACTTTCTTGGAAAAATCTTAGTTATCTCAAAACAACAACATGGTCCCAAAAAGTCCGCTCCTTACACCTAAAGTTCATAAGGTCCAAATTTAATCGATAAGGTCACGATTAATCGGTCAAGCTACAAAGATTAACGAACTTATTTAAAATTTAAATTGGTGTAAAGGAAATAATAATAAAATTGAAGCTTTATGTGTATAAGGATAGGTGGAATGTCGGTCAAGGGCGCCACCATCAATCAAGGCAATCAACATTACGACGGAACAAGGGCAATAAGTATGGAAACATTGTCAGATAATCACTAACTCATCCGAGCCAATTCTAAAAATACATTGGAAGCCTATACTGCACTCAAAATTCTCCCATTAACCTTTTGGGTGCTTATCTGTGAGACACTCAAATCTTGGATGATTGGATGACTTAGGAAGTAGAAGCTGAAATACTGAAGATCTGTTAATGCATTCTGCTTCTTTCTCTTATTATTTTCTCCTAAATTCCATAGTTAGCAGCTTTTGCAAAACTTATGTAAATAATACTTTCACCACATCAATGAGTACTTCTGTTGCAATTTGTCTATAAACTGTGACTCAGTTTCCGAGCAAAAAATCTCCAATATGTATATACAATCTCTCTCTTTTAAAAACGTAGTAGCAACTACGTTTAGTTTGCGACGCAGAAACAGACTTCATAACAATAGTCAGGAATAATTTGACGCTTGTTTACGTACTTGAACACGATCCCGGCGCGGGCGCAGGCTGCCCGAATAGAATCGATGTCTTTGTCGACTAAATAGCCGACGTTAACGCCATACCCGCAATAGGTTCAGCTGATCTCATTGTTTAGTCTACACGGGAACGCTTTTAATTCCTAACAAAACTGATTACAAAGATTATGTGATTACTCACGAGTTCAGGACGATATTTATTGGTTATGTGGGTTTGCCAGTGTTCTGTGGAATGCATACTACCTAATGCATTTCATGCATTCGGGTTACATTATAAAGTTTGTGTGGAAACGTTACCTTCTTGTTTCCATTATTTGAGTCAGGAAAACAAATCTTTGATGTCTTGATAACATATACCGTCGATTGTTACCTTAAATTGATAAATTGAAAATTATATTACCACTTTAAAATTCAGTTTAAAGCACAATGCTTGTCACAAATAGTAGGATTTAGTGAAAATTTATGTAAATGAAAATATTTAAAATAAGCAGTGTATTTTAATTAATAATTAGTAATAAATGTCATTGATCATGTAACAATAAAAAATGTAGGGTAGCTGTCAGTAGTTATATCATCAAGACGCCCACCACCTCAGTCTATCCGTGACTATGGACGCTGTAAAGGGTCCGAAACGTCGGGATTAATAATATCAATATACGCGATAAAATCCGTAAAAAGTAGTTTTATTTCAATGTATAATATTCGCGTAAATGTCAGAAATCAATATAAGAAGTGAAGTCGAACGCATTCAAAGTGTTAGTGAAACAAGCACTGACGCATCATATCGCGTTTTCCTGCACACTTAGCAACTGCGTTACTATCTGGGATAGGCTACTTATAAGGGATGAGTAGGGTTTATGCAGCCATTATCCATGGCACTAAATCACTAAAAAGTATGAAATGTACCTATATAGGGTAATGTCCGTTAAATCGTCGGTCGGTGGAACGTCGTGATCGTACAAGTGGACCGGATCTCCGGCGTGTGCGCCGGGCGGAAGTGCGCAAGACTTCCGCTCCCTCGGGAGTCACCGTCACGCGTCGCGGCGACTGCGCAACCGTGTCTTACCAACTGCGGCTTTCACGACAATATATTACAAACGACGCTACAATATTAACTAAGTCCTGTTCATATGGAACACATTCATATAACGAACTCGTCTAATTATAATTCTTGTTATTCATATTGATAACTTACAGCTAGCATTGTTAATGACGAAGCGCTTTTGTTATCTGTTCTCGTCCTTAATACACAAATACGTAACTGTGAGGAGACATTGTTTTAAGACGACTAGATAGGTATGCCTCGACAGCACGCCAGTTATTTAGGTATTTAATACCTACTAGTGTGCCTTGCAACTGCATATCTAGTAACATCTGCTCCTTATAAATGATACAGCAATATATTTTTAGTTAAAAAAATAGAAAGAAAATGATTTTACTTAGTTCATTATTGCCGTCCACTGCTGAACTAAGCCCCCCCCAAAGAGCGACAACGTTACCGGTCTTGGGCTGCTCGCATCCATCCGCTGCCATCCACCTTTTTCAAAGCGTCGCGTCGGTCTATCATATCGCAGGGCGTCCCAAATTACGCTTGCCCAATTATTACTTTATTCAATTGAAAACAATTGATTTGATATTTACCTAGGTATCAGTACAGCTTTTTATTCAGTAGGTAAGTCATGGATTTAGAGGTAATTGCCGTGTAATCAATCATTGATTGTAAATGGCTACAATAGATATACATTTTTATGTGTAAACCTTAATACAAAATATTGAATTTAACATTAGCCGGTCTTAAATACTGAAGTAAACGAGGTAAAAAACGACGTATGCGCCATTAAACAGATTTTACTGATACTTACTAGTTCACAAAATTTATTTCAACTAACGCAATAGAGGAACCTCCACGTAAAGTCTAGTATACTAAACTAACAAATTTATCTTTCTACGTTATTTGGCCTTCGTTCACGCGTTATTTATTATCGCGGGTTTTTGCTAAAAATATTTTATTTACAATACATAGCTATTTTGGTTAACGTATCCAAGAAAGCAGTAAAGAGGTTTGCCAGCACCTATTTAAAACGTGGCAACGACTTAGTAGTTTTTTTATTGTAGCTATGATTAAACTTCACTGAATATAACAGTAATCTGTGGATTGATTTTCAGCCGTCATGCATCCACTTGTAAATAAAAATACTTCACGTAATTACAGAGCAAATTATACAATTCCTTAATATGTCGTCAAAATTAACACTAGTCTATGAAGATCCCCTACAGCCCAATCTTCCTCCTATGATAATCACGAATCCTCGGAAGAAAATCCAAGCAGAACAGGTAAACAGTGGGTTTGTTTGAACTAGATTTTGATTGTGTACTTACAAGTCTTGTGATATCGGCTTGTCTCAGGTACCTGCTACAGACATACAATTGAAACAGAAAGATAACGCGGCTTTTGTGACTCAATTAGTCTCATACCCCACCAACCCGCCTCCTATTCCTATACCCAAGTTTCCATTACATATTACATGGCATCCGAATACATTGTGTTTAACTTTGGAAGAGGAACCTGTTTTATCAAAATGTTGGTAAGTAAGAATAGCGTTAATCAAATATTTACAACGTAATTTATAGTGTAGAGACCAATTTTATTCGTCATCAATTATTCAAATGTATTTATTGAGAGTAATAGTAGTTGACGTCATGACTGACAGACATATGCAAATTGCAATACTAGAGTATCACTTACACATAATTATCATCAACTACTGTACTATCCCACTGCTGGGCACGGGTCTCCTCTCAGAGTGACAGGGATTAGGCCCTCCACAACGCTGGCATAATGTGTGTTGGCAAACTTCATACAAGGTCGAGAAAATCTCTAAGGCTTCCTCACGACGTTATCCTTCACCGTTTAAGCGAGTGATAATATTATTAATACGCTCATAATGATTCCAAAAAGTCAAAAAGCTGCGTGCGTGGTTGATTCAATCTCGAAATTCGACTTGGTAGTCCAATGGTCATATGACTAGGCTATCGCTGCTATTAATCAATTACACTTAATGAAGCAAATATTTACATAAATAATCTAAGAAATTATCTTAATAATATAAATAGCGATTTTAACCAAATACCTAGTACACATTTCTGCATTATGACAGGATTTGGAATCTCTCCAAACGTTCCATCTACTTTAATTGCTGCGGACTGTGGGGTGATACGGCGCGGCTCGGCGCCAGTTGGCGCTGCTTCCCTCGCACCAGGATCTGGCTGCCTCCGGGGCTGAGAGCCGAGTTGTTCGTCAAAGCAACTCCTCGATTACTAGCACCAGTCCCACAAGCTAATGCTTTCATGCAAATAGCGGCTGGACACTTAAGAGATAACGTTACGGGCTACTTTTCGATACCGATACAAGTAAAATTTTCGAAATATATACCACCTCTAGTGGGTGAATGTGAATAAAGTTTCAAATCTTTAGCTGTAGTTTTAATAAAAATAATGCCACTACCTACTCCTATTTCTTAAATAGTTTTCCTTATCTCAGAAAGATAATCAAATGCAACAAAGACAACATTAGGTAAAAAAAAATATTATATTTTTTTCTATTCATCAAAGCCATAATATACAACTCCAAATTTAGTGTACCTTACTATACAATATGTATAACTATACAAAAGTCATAGAAGAAGCACAAACGAAATACGACATAGTAGTAAATTGATAAATGAACATTTCTATTCCATGTGATAAAAATATATCTTTAAAGATAGCATTCTCTTACAAGTCATCGCTACTGATAAGATTTTGACACGTGTGGATGATTAAAACCACAAATTCTATAAATTATATATACATATATCAAAATTAATTATTTGATATCATATCGTTATAAAGCAATATTATATACAAACCCGTTTCAGAACTCCTCATCGTCCTCACGAAGAATGGAGCTCTAAAATTAAGGGTAGAATATAAATAAATACTGTCGATTCACACGAAAAATTGAAGATTAATTTCATAAGGGTACTACAAAATAGTACTAACAACGAGTCTCTTTTATGATTTCATAAGAAAATTATTTCTATGGGTCTTGAAGAAAAGGCATGAGAAACTTCGTTCCTGACGGGATTCCCACGACCGTACCTACCCATTTTTATTGATTTATTATTTTATTTTTTTTTGCATTTTCCCTGCTAAGATTTTAAAGTAATGTGACTAAGTATTTATAAATTATCCTAACCTATTATAGAAATTGCTATTGAAAGCATCTACATTTATTTAATTTAAAATATGTAATCTATATATCATGCATGGTAAACAAATACTTCCCTAATTAGATATACCTAATATATGTATACATAAGACATTTTTGCCCGACTGCGAAACATGACTTCAACTTCGAGACGGAGACAAAGCGGACGGTTAAAAATAGTTATGTTACACCTTTTTGGATATTTTTGTATAACTAGTTTCATAATTATCACGTAAATTATGTCCATATACTATAATATCTTAGACATAAGTGTAAGCGCCATGTTGCTCTGGTAATATATTGGAACATTTATGTAGGTATTGGCGTGATCGGAGTTTTAAAATAAATAATTATCATCTTGTGTAATGTGTAGGTATAAAATATGGGACCCGGATAAGCATGAAACCTGTTACTTGCTGGGAACATTAAATTGTATGTTCTAGAATTTACGGAACTTTAAAGGTCTGTAAAATATATTTGTTTTCTGCTAAGGTAGGTCTAGGTACCATACTAAAGTTTCCATTAACATCAGCTTATAAAGACTGATTTTATTTAATAAGTATCCTATGAAATTTTTCAATTTAATTACATAATCAAGATCTGTTCATTTTTTCATATCGATTACCTAATTATTGTTAAGGTTTTCGTGTTAAGTAGACATTTTGTTCCACAATTCATAGGCATATTTTGACTTTTTCTTTTTCACAATGAAAAATAAAACCAGCAATATCTTGATTTTGTTAACCTTGAGTCTATTGTCGATATACTCTTTTCTATTGTTTATGTACTTATAAATATATATTTTTTCAGTTTTAGTTAAACATAGCTCACTAATCAAAACTAAAATAAGAAAGACATACTATACCTAGTTAGCACAACCGCTCTAATAATTCCTTTGGGGAAATCCTGGCAGCACTAGAACTGCTGCTTAGACTTAAATTGAAGAATTTCCTTATTTGGATTCCAATAACCTATTTATATAATACAATTTCCTTAAGACTTGCGTCAATTGTTTCTTATACTACGTCACAAGACTTAAAAAATTTAATAGTAATTATCTAAATTGATTCTGAAATAACTAAACTTTTCGACTAATTGATTCAGAAAAGTGACGACGACACACGGTGTCGACACTCACATAAAGTTTAAAGAAACTATGCATGGTATGAGAGACAATGAGAGTTACTCATATTACTTACATAGCCCTTCATATAATTATCATGTCATGCTATCCATCAGCTTAAGAGACGGGGAGTCTAAAACACTGGAATGTGTAAGAGGTGGTCCTTTTACACATTCCAGTGTTTTCACTGCTGTCTGATGTGAGGAGCGGCTATGAGACTCGTACTGACAGTGTGAATACAAGCAAGCTATGTGTTGATAGCCTAGTTGAGACAGTGATAGCCTAGTGGTATGACCATTGGACTGCCAAGTCGAAGGTCTCGAGTTCGAACCCAAGGCACGCACCTCTGACTTTTCGAATTCATGTGCGTATTAATAATAATTAATTATCACTCGCTTAAACGGTGAAGGAAAACATCGTGAGGAAACCTACATACCTTAGAGATTTCTCTCGACGGTGTGTGAGTCTGCCAACCCGGACTACGCCAGCGTGGTGGACTATAGCCTGATCCCTGTTAATATGAGAGGAGACCCGTGCCCAGCAGTGGGACAATATATGGGTTGATGATGATGATGTGTTGATAATGATGATTCAAAATATATCAAGAATTGTCTGCGTGGAGATGTGGCGGGCGATGTCGTAAGTCTTGTGCCATTCGCTGTAATATTAGGCCTTATAATCTCGTCGATGACTCACTGCCTTTGTCCACAAACCGTCGCGTAGGTTAAACTATAATATACGAGAGACTTTGATGAATAACCCACCAAACATATTTATAGCCGTTTCATCAGCAATTTCATACTGAACAGACGCCTTATTTTTATTTTAAACACTTTGGAAAACGTGGGTGCTTCAGCAATTCTGTTTTTCATACAATAAGGTACAGAAATGGTTTATAAAAATACCTGCATTAACGCACACGAATTCCTTCTTAGAATAAACTTATACATAGGTGGAATACGCTACCCACACCTATTTATTGTGTACATACAGGTATCCAACTCGACGCAATGGAAAATTTAACCCGTGCTGTTTATAGATCAGTCCTAGCGATATTTTGGTTTTAATGTTGATTGTCCTCTGAATAAAATTATTTGTATAGTGCCTACGAGCCGCAATAGCGCGAGAAATAGATTTTACGAGTGCGTGTGGCGCGATATTTACGTGTGTTTACACTTCAGACGATTTTATAGGCGCAACGACACCGTCATGTGCCATATTAACATATAAGGAGCTCTTTAGTACCCCCTCGTTATTACGTAACTGCTACAGTTAAGTACCGTGCACGATTCAGGTAATCTTTACGGCTGAAAGTTACTTCTTCTAATTTACTTTTTGACCAGTTAAATAATTTTATGTTCCGACTATTAAGTATAATATATAATTCAAAATGAACGTGAGGCACGTTAGCATATATTTTTCTTTCTATACATTTAATTTCCGTAAATTTTCGTTTGCTAATCTACTCTTTGTACTGTAACAGCTGTAATGTCGCAAAATAATTTACTCTAATCATATTGAATGGGCGAACCGAATAGAGATTTTAGACATTGATTTTATTATAACAGTAGTGAGTATTAATTAGAAGTAACCTATATGTTAATATGCTTTTATTTGTGAGGAATCCTATGTCTTGAAAGTAAATGAAAACATTTCTATCTGTTGTACTGGGGATAGACAAAAAGATGGGAAATATTTTATGTTAGCAACTTAAGGTTTAAATTAAACAAAGACAATGTACTCAAAATAGTCGTAACTACATTTCCTATGCTTAATTATGGTATGTACCTAAGTGTGTGAAGGTTGCTGCCGAAAATGATTGAACCAAAGCTCGGTTTAAAGCAAAAACGTTAAGAACTGGGAAATTGGATTGTTAGTGAATAAACATGTGAATTTGTGGCACGCATCGTCGCCAACGAACAATCAGTTGGTCCAGCTACAAGGCTTCCGGGTGCTGATTGATGTTGATTGATATTGATTCGAACACTGTCGGGCCTACGCCCCGCCGGACATCTCCCGACTACTACACTTGTATGGTACTCAATAACATTCGTACTTATTACATACAATTAAGTACATATATATATCCATAACCTCGACATTAGCTTCTTCTTCGAACATTGAATGACCACACGTGTGTAACTATAATGAGGACAAAGGAACTGAAATAAGGAAAAATATCTATAATAATACGGGATGCGTAGATTAAACTGTCGTCAAGCAAAACCAAAAAATATTCTCTAAATAGTCTTGTTCCTTTATAATGTGTGTCATTCTATAAAAATATAAAAGCATATCATATTGTGACACTTTCTTTGAAATACCGACGTCTTACCTATTCAGTTATGTTCAAAGACATTTTATTATTGTCGAGGACTCTCTTCTTTATTAATGCTTAACATAAAACGTTTTCAACAATTTAATTTCACCGTTGCTTCTGATGTTCTATTCGGAACACAAATTATCGACTCGGTTTGATCCCACGCCCAAAATAAAATATCATATTTCCTGTCAGACGGGCAAGCTTCAGCATTGGAGTCTTTTTTTTATTCTTTTTTTCAGGCCACCATGTTTTTTAAGGAACTGCATCGCACATGTTTGTTAACATACGCGTCTCCTTTACAAGTGTTTATTGGCGCTAGTCTGGCGAAGATACTAATTCTAACGCTTTTATAGTACATATTAGAGATATTTGAGATCCTGTTGAGTTTGTTACAATGATAATAATATTTTTATTTATCTATATATTGTAGTACAATCGAAAGTTTTTTTTTTTCAATTTAAAAAATGTAAATACGTTGATAGTATATTGCTAGGGCTTGGCTTCTACTTTAAGACAAACACAGCTGTTGGTCATTCGTTTATAATATGTGAACATTATAACCATTTCAATACTTCCTTTAATTAAAAGTGCTATGCTCATGCTTATTGCTGTACAAATTTGCATTTTTTTCCTGTAGGTACGGTCAAAATATTTGAACATGGTCTCCTCTGATTTCCCGATTTTTTTATCTGCGTTCTCTATATTTTTACATCCGTGGTAAATATAGACAATACCACGCAACAAACTTTGTTATACTTGTAATCCGTAATTAATTCAATGACGTGATTTCACAATGACTGATCAGTGGTAGTTATAATGAGGTGTGCTGCCGTTAGGCGACTTGCAAGCGTGCTCATGCGCGTTTAGCGGTAGCAGTGTATTACAGGTGTTGCGCTGCTTCTCACGGCCGGTTCCGCGCCGCTTGCATAACGGCCTGCGCCCGCGCAGCACACGTAACGCGCCGTAACACCGCGCATTATGCATGTAGGGCGCAAGTCGACGTCTTCGACATTACGCTCGCTGGCTTTGTTCGCAATAGATAATTCATAGATTTTATACCGATTTTGCTGTTCCTGCTTTTTAGGGTTCCGTACCTCAAAAGGAAAAAACAGACCCTTATAGGATCACTTTGTTGTCCGTCCATCCGTTTGTCCGTCTGTCAAGACCCTTTTTCTCAGGAACGCTTGGAGGTATCAAGCTAAAATTTATATCAAATATTCAGGTCTACTGTCCTTTGAAACTGAAAAGGTTTTAAATTGAAAGTCATATCAAATAGTCAGGTCTAAATACCTTTAAGCTGCAACAAAATCAAAATTCTATGTCAACGCAATCAAAAGTACTAACCTGTAGGTATCTACAGGTTAGTACGGAACCCTCGGTGCGCGAGTCCGACTCGCACTTGGCCGGTTTTTTTTTCTTTATGGGTAGGTAAGGTGCTCGCATAGCTTGATTTGCCGCAATTAATTAGTATGACCACTCCATAAAACCCCAATCTATTTTTTTAGTAAGTTATCATTTTCGAAAAAGCTTTTGTTTTTTTTAAACTTTAAATATTTAATTTAAATTAAAGTAGTTTTTACTTAAAATATAAGTTTTCACCTGGTAAATTAATATGTCAGGTAGACACAGCGGCTGATGAGGATGACAATTCAAAATCAGTTTTTATCATACCATTTTAGGCGCAAACTGTCTTTTGTACGGCTACCACAAAAGCCTGCCCAAGTGCCCACGTCTCAGGTTACGGATGACATGCGCACGAGACAACACAGATCACCCTGTCAGATACATGCTGAAATCTCGCTTCCATCAATAAAAGATCAAATTCCGCGATCGGAGTCGAATCGCACCCATTTTACGGAAGCGGTAGGCGCCAGCTGCCTGCAGAGTATCATATATCATACTGATAAAGGCTTCCTTAATAAGAAAAATGTAAGGCTAACTCACCACGTTCAACTTCAAAATGTTTTCACGCTAAATCAAACCGAGACAGTGTACGCATGTAACTTACACCGACTACGTATTCAATGATCGCTTTGAAATCTTCTTTAGTTCTCTTTTCATGCATTGCTGACGATGCTTCGAAGATAGTACTTACATTGGAATCAAATGTCTTGTGTATTGAGTACCGCTCAAATTTTGCACTTTGGCACGAGCTTATATTGATACGATATTAATTTCTAATAGGTATAGACGTAGGTGCTCTTAGCAGTTTTTGTTTAACAGTGGATTTCTTTTTGCTGATATAACGTACTCTACATCCACTACTCGCAGGCTTATCGTAGATCCAAATTTTATGGTATAGGTAATAGGTAAATCACAGATTATCATCACTACATAGTATAAAACAAAGTCGCTTTCTCTGTCCCTATATCCCTATGTATGCTTAAATCTTTAAAACTACGCAACGGATTTTGATGCGGTTTTAATAGATAGAGTGATTGAAGAGGAAGGTTTATATGTATAATACATGTATTTTATTAGTACATTGCACCCGTGCGAAGCGGGGTCGGGTCGCTAGTTATATTTAAATTGATATTTAGATTTCTCTGATTGTAAAATTATGAATCCCTAGACAATGCTGATGCTTCTACCTATATCTGAGGTCTTCACCCTCGGGAGGAGGTATTGAGTTGTATTATAAATACTTATCTGTTATATGTATTGATAGTGGTTTTTACCTTAAAATACTTGTTTTTATTACATTGCCTGATGCATGTCGATTGCAATACACAGCTTCATTAGTTCTTCGTAGACAGAAAAGAAATTATTTGGCACGTGTGCCAATAACCGGAAAGTTTTTACGTGTTCTGCAATTATCGGCATTACTATGCAATGTATACATTTTATTCTGGCTTTGAAAGCTGAGTTGACGGCTGTCAAATAGTTTGCGCCTGAGATTGGCACACCAAACGAATCTCGAAATGTATGCATAGTAATATTCAGCACGAAATAGATTAAAAAGCGGTGGTCATATAAATTAATTATAAAATACCTACTACTGTATCAATTGATAAATTATTATATTTATTATTATTATTTCATAACTAATAATCGTAATATATTATATTGATGAGTCAGTTACTAAACACTTGAGTGGATAGGTTACGTCAAGCAGCATCGTGCCTATCATGTTTCTATCTCTGATTCACGATCTTAACTCTTTGCAAGTCAAAAGAGGATTAGCAAAATTCAAATCAATGTATCAATATATAATTATATATATAACATAAGTAACCAAAATGTAGATAAATATATGAATGTGTGGATAGTTTTCTTGGAGTTTTGAGGTCTTTTAAGCATTAATGTTGTTCATTCTTCGTAAAATCACGATTTGTAATATGGGAAGCACAATCTATCAAGGAAAATTAATCATGAAAATTATAATACCTCCATTAGTATGTGAAGTGTTATAAAATTGTTCCGCATGCAATTTTATTTATGTGTTTTCCGCCTACTGCCAGTTGAAAAGTTGGGCACGGAAGTCCCGTGACCGGAAGCGGGAGAGGATGGTGGGGTAGTAGGGGGAAGCATCCGGCGACGTCCTTGCTTTTCCGGACATTAACTTCCGGTTTACTATCTGTACCATTTTCTCTATACCGTACTGCCAAATGAAATAATATTATGAAATGTATTATTAAATATAAGTAGATACGATTCCTAAACATATACCTACATAAGTTTATGTTTCTTTAGATAAATGAACATGAAATACCTGCGATAGAAAAGGTACATATAGGCACCGTGTTGCTTATTATATTAAAACTGCAATAGAAAACTGTCAATTTAGCTGCCTCATTTGTTTATTGTTCGGAAGCGCGACTGTTACGCTAGACGACCTGGGTTCAAGCATAGCGGTATTGGGTATTTCTGAAATTCTCAGTTTAAGAGCTCGGAGTTTGGATTTGTGCCTGGTTATTGGCTTTAGGACCTAAACATACCAGCGAACTGTGGGTGTGCATTAGTACAACTTTGCCTAACCCTTCGGGGAATACAGGCGAAATGGTCTGTATGTTAAGGAAATAGAAAATTACGTGAGAGATAATTCACAACAACAATAAATAATAATACGCATTTTTTTAAAACGGTTGTGGCTATCCAATATCCTTTCATCCATTTCCACAGTTTATTGAGGTAATTTTTGGTTATGTTTTTATTATAAATGCGTCGGTACACGTGCACGTTGTGTGCATGTGATTTTAAAGACAGTTGTATGGGAAGAGTGCCGAGACTCCCGGAGAGCAGAGAGGTCGCTCATCGCTGCGTGAGGTCTTCCGTTCAGGAACCATATTATATTTAGGTATTCGGTTCAAAATAAACTTATATGGATATGTATTAAACATGGACATTTTCGTTTCAGATAATATAACTGGGATATGACGAAAGACTTCCTTTAGGCAGTCAGGGGCGTACTCAGTATTTTTTAAGGGTTGGGCAGAAGTAGATATACTTTTGTTTCTTAATAAACCTATTTTTTGTGTTTCGAGTCAGGGACTAGGGTGGGGCAGATCGACCTTATCCATATTAAATTCTTGCAAAAGATACTCCAAGACCAAAGGACACGGTGAGTTCATTCTGCGTGAATGGGATCGTTAGGAATTTACAAAAATTTAAGTTGGCTATTATAATTAAACATTAAGGCGAATACTTCAGTCTACTCGTGACCAGGTCGAGAATTAAATAATTTATTTCAATTATAGCTTTTATTTAAATAACTTTTTCTGTATGGCAAGTCTATTATTAAAAGTTTTTAATTATTATCATAGGCGTTAATAATCTCCGTTTGGATTCGAACGATGTATACTTATTAATTAAATGGTCACAAACACGTTACTGTTTTATTACTTACCTACCCACTTAATCTATTACCAATTAATAATTCATTGGTAAATCGATGTTTAAATTAGTTTATTGTAAATAAGAAGCAGTAGGTACTTTACAAAGATATAAATATTGGAATCTTTTTAGTACATTTTGATTTAATGGCTACTCTATTTGGCTAATAAAATCAAAATTTTACGACTTTTCAATGTAAACTAAAACGTTACATATACCTAAACTATGGCTGCAATGCAATACGATCATTGTCTTGTCTAATATTAAAGTCGCACAAGTTTCATAGAAAACTCGGCGGGAGATAAATAGTTACCTAAATAATATGACACTGTTACGGCCGCGTAACCGAATGAACTGTTACGTGATACTTAACTATTTCTGTTATGGTTATTTAATCGGTAGGATAAAATATAGATGCTGAGGTCATTACACTGGTAGCTAAATGTGAGGTTCTATCGATAGCAGTTCGGTAGATAACGAGTTACAACTGTTAAGTATTACTAAGTACCTAATATTCTAGTAATGATAGTTGTTGCGTAACAACTGGTTTGGTCCCGCCACACAATATTCAATTGAGGAAGAAGATATGAAATACAGATATGATGTAATCAATTCGCGTATAAGGGAGTCAACATGTCGACCGTTGGCAATAATAAGGACATAACTCAGAATATAAATTTTCTGCGCATATATTTTATCTTTATGACTAGATAAAAACGCCAATATTGCAGTTAATAGGAAAAAAAATTGTAGGAACTTAGACATTCTGATCCTGTTTATCCAATTTTTTATTATTTTTAGTCTATTTCTACATAAAGATCTTGTATGTAGGTATCTAGCGTTGCTGATTTATTTTATTTCTTTGTACCTAATCAGTAAATCAGCAATACATATATTTTGTTTATTATTGCTATTGATATTATTATTCATCGGTATAAATAATAATATCAATATATATGTATTAGGTATGATAAACACAGAAACACAGTAGCAATTAGATACTGATGCGCTAACACAATATGCATAGTTTACAGTTACATAATACGAATCCTAATAATAATATTTCGCATAAACGAGAATTTTTGGATATCTGTTTGTTTCTCAATCACCCAAAATCGGGTGTACCTATTAATGATATTAAATAGATGAAATTTGGCACACAAACAGCACGGGATTCTCCCGGAATCCCGGAAAGCACATACACGAAAACTACTCATGGAATTGGAATAAAACTTCGTATACACTTAGTTTATGACTAGCGCTTGTAGATATCTGTAAATCTTTGGAAACTGAATTGGTAAAAGGTAAGCAAAGTGCCAACAGATAAGTTAAACGACTAAAGGAGGTATATACTCTTATCCTGGAAAAAATGTGAGGATTTCCTACTACATACTTTCGGAATTCCGATTGCAGTAAAAGAAATAATGGCTTAACCTCCCCGAAGTGTAATATATTTTTTGTAAAACAAAAACGGATGGTATTGTAACATACCAAATCCATGTACTTATGTACATTGTCCACACGTGCGCGCGCGATCAAGACAAGTGCACTGACATACAACGGTTCAATTCTTAGAATCGGGTTAATTCGGTGCGTGACGTCACCGGCGACTGCGCGGGCGCTGTTTCCTTGTCCGACGGAATAACGACTCGCGGGTAATTAATAGTTAAATTCATTTAGTTCCTGACTTACAAGTTGACGCTTTGAAAGTGAATAATTTTCGTTTGAACTGAAACTGTGGGCAAACGTGTTCCTGGCTTAGTAACTTATTATAACGTAATGCTATTTACATGCTTTATGTAATGCTGCAGAATGCAAGCTATCGATGTTGCGTGCGGAATAAAGATACCAGCGGAAAGTACTCTTCTTGTATAGGCCATAATACTCAATCTGTAGTAGTCCTTTTTGGTCATATAATATTTAGGTAGGTACTGTCGGATCCTGATGGGATCCTAGGAGGCTTATTCAAAGAAACTCTCGGTTAAAAGGTACTCTGCGACTTTATTCTTCAAAGGTCAAGGGAATTCTCCCTGACAACCATTAATCACTTTGACTACACATTCTACAATAATTTCAAATGATTACTTCTTCTTAAACCAGCCAGTCTCATGCTGACTCCTGGTAGCGACCTCTACAGTACCTACTATCTGCTTGTCTCTCTATCACTGAACTTTATCCTCGACTTATCTTATTCGGCTCCTTCAACAAGCTGGCAGCGGTGGGCACTTTATCGCATTCTCCTTAGCCAGTTTTGTTCTTACTACTTTTACAGAGCTACAAGTAAGTTGTACGGTCGAAAAAAGAGTTAAGTATACAGGCAGCTAATTAAACATCGTGTTTTTTTAAAGATTGTGTAATTATGTATCACGCAATATGTCTCAAAACACAGGTATTGCAAGCTGCTACACATCAAACCCTTCGACGGGTAATTATTTAAATCACAATCTGTGGAAAGATGCGGATTTCGTTCGCTACCTGTATACCAAACTCTTTTGTTGACTGTACAAAGCTTAAAACTACAGCTCTGTAGGTACGTACCTACTGAAAATGTAACTACCTAAATACTTTGTTTTTTTAATACCTTTAATTTTTTTCCGATTGTTGAAGAAGAGTACCTAATTAACTAAAATAAACTTACCCTTCAAAAATTAATTACCTACAAAATGGAGACTGAACCCATCGATAATCGATGTGAAAAAAAATTAAAACCCCGACGGTCTTTGATTGGAACCACATGACGTCGTCGAACGACAAAATAAATTAAAAAACAATCACCAGATCATTTAAGTAAACAGAAAAAATTTTAGGCCTCGCTGCAACCGAGACATTTGCTCCCGAAAACAAACCAATTAGTCTCTAAAGACTATGAAAACGCGTCCACAGTTCAAAGTAAGTTTGTTCCGAGATGTTACCCGAGCTTTAACGTTAACTAAGGCGTTTATGTTTCAAGGACTTGTTGCGTCGCAGCGTGGGAAAGCTCAGAGAGGTCAGGTGGCACATGTGGTGCACTCCTGTTTAGGATGTTTAAAAATAATATTTAACAAAATACAGACGAAGGTGCA
Source organism: Acronicta alni (assembly GCA_964056405.1). Lineage (NCBI taxonomy): Eukaryota > Metazoa > Arthropoda > Insecta > Lepidoptera > Noctuidae > Acronicta > Acronicta alni. The sequence goes on from OZ043921.1 coordinate 9,597,794, forward strand.
GAGATTATGAGGAGACTTTGCGGGGGAGATACTAAGTTACACACCTACACATCAACCTGGGACCCTTGGTGGTCCGTAAACAATAACAGTGCACTATTTATCTTATTTATGAACTTATGACGAGAGTTTACGATACGAACGGAGAATCTACCTACATGTTATGGTGTTAATCGTGTTACCGCAGAATAAAATTATCCCATTATACTTCACTTTTCTGAGTAGAAGAGTCGGGTTTTGTGGTGATCTAACTTTATGGAAATCAATTATATTACTCCGAATTTTATGTAAAATTACTGCTGTGGGTAGTGCGTGTGTGAGTTTATGGCTCCATATTTTGAAGCTGTTCTTAGCTCTGCTTGCTGTAATTTATTTTTGAAGGTAGAAAGCTACAATGTGTCCTGTATTGTCGCTGTTTGCCTTCAAGGCATTTGGAATAGTATCCTCTTGTGAATACTGTTTCGCGTGATCTGCTGGAAAGAATGTCATTGTACACAAAAACTAAATCTCAGCATTGGCAACGCCCAACTTTGGCTTCTGTACGTCACATGAGCCCGTGGGATTGGCGTGATAATGGACGGGAATTTGCAACGTGGGTGTCCGGCTCGCGCTCGCATTATGCAGCACTTTTTATGCCTCCTTGTAGATAGAACGTTTTCTGTTCAACGATGCGCAATAATGTAGGCTTTGTCAATGAACAAACATGGTGCGTAAACACGCCCAGTGACGCGTTGCTTCATTGGCTTTTGGTAAACGCCTGCTTCTACAATTTCCAAACTCAAAATTTGTTCATATTCCTACATTACATTCGCTGATAATGCTTCAACACAAAGTGAGACCAGCATGATGTTTGTAATTCTGAATTACTAAGCTCTATTATTAAAACGACATGGGTAATGTTTCATTTGATTTTAATTCTAATCGGATAAGACAAAATATGCGAGATTATACAATGATTACCAATTCAAATGTTTTACTTAAGTTCCGTATTTTGAGAACAACACTCAACTTTTTGTGTGTATGTACGTACGTACCTACCTACTTATTTAATTTTTATTACTCCTCTGTGCACATTTTGTAATAAGTATAAAATATTAATTTGAATCTCAGTGTTTCAAATGATGATAACTATGAAGAACCTTTACAGCTTTTTACCTATGTTTCTGTTCCAGTTTAGTAAAAGATTTATTTTAATACCTTCATAAACAGAAAATACAGATGAAAACAATTTTTTTTAAATTACGAGATGAGCGTGAATTACAGAAGTTGGTCCGGCCGCGGATAGCATAACCGACGGACGTCATAAATTAGCAAGTTGAACCAGCAGTGGGTGCTAGAAACGATAGGCACACAACTTGACAGACTGACACGGAAGCTAAATGTGCCTACAAACGCCCACAGCGACCGTCCGCTTGCGTCAGAATCGAATCTCAGTCTCAGCCTAACTATTACTTCCTATTACACTGTACTTATAGGGTTGCCACCACACTACTGCGGGTAGGTGTTAAGTATGTATTATCTAATAATAAATTGCAATAACATGTTACTAGGATTAAGGTTGAACTATGATTAAAAAAGAAATCGCAAACTCATTATATATTAACGAATCTGCGCATACATGCACTTGGTAAAGCTGTACTGATTGTAACGTTTACAAATCTGACACAATAAAGTAAATGTGCATCCTATAGTGATAGTACAATATGTTATAATGATTCAACACGCATCATTCTGTCCTGCAAGTCTGGAATATCTATTGTGATAGCACAAGTCGTTGTCAGACACTTCCCGGTTCAACGCTCGTCAATGAGATCGCATACCAAACTATGACTTAACGCCGACTAACTGTGGAAGTGCTGCATCTAATTAGGTAGATTACGTGCGCGGGAGATTCAGTTATGCCATATAGGAAGTCTGTTTCAGTTATATTAACACGCATAATATTTGTGGTACTTGGGAAATCCCAGCTCTTGATAAGGAAGACAGCGCTATTATTAGATGTTTACAAATTATTGTATTTTACGAATAAAATTTGTCATGGTTGTTTAAAGAATATCGTTTTTCAGTTCCTCGTATTGAATTGAAGTTACTAGATTTTGAGTTGAGCATGTTATTCAATCAACTCGGCCTCTTGGCGTCTCCTAATGTTTATCCCAAGTTACGTGGTAAAAACCTTAAAAGAGTTTGCTACCTAAGCATGTCAAAACCATTTTGTAGAGGTACTGGATAATATTTGAAGAATCTGGAACAGTTAGATAACCTTATGCACATATTTAGTGACGCCACTCTGGAACTCTTTTTAACCGATTTAAATTGGGAGGTTATCAATGCGTCCACTTTGTTATGTATGTTCGTCATGTTCGGTTAGAACGATTCCTTATTAGTTTGATATTCTTCGTATCGATAATCGGTATTCCTTTCCTAAGAAGTTGATTAACGTAAGTATCAGAAATTCAGGAAACTCGTTTTCAAGACAAATCTGACTGTATTTGTCTAGTTCTCTCATTCAATATAGAGAATTGTAGTCACACGTGAATAACTACCGACGGATTGAATCAATTATTTTTTTTCACCTCTTCAATTTGTGCAAGTTAAATGATTTTGTTACGTATTAACCTTGAGTTTGGTCTGACAACCGCTGGCTTCCGGTATAGTCCCGTCTAAAGACACATTGAGGACTTGAATTATATTAATAAGTCCGTTAGAGGTGGAGAATTGCGCTCATACGCGACATTTTTTTCTGTGATACCGTGATTAGTTTCTATCGTGAACTTCTTCATAGTTTCTATCATAAACAGGTTTTGCAGCTTGTAACGTGATTGAGCCCATTTTAACGTAGTAATCTCGACTCTACGTACTCCACGTCTACTTTAATACCTATCGTATTCTATATTGTTTACCTATTTGATTGGTCCATCAGTGATCTTAATACGGAAACACTGGTACTCAGTACGGCATCGAGAGATTGGGTCAAGAACAACGAGCCTACATAATTTATCAGTTCAAATGATTACGACGGAAATACCATTTAATGGTGGCATACAAGATAACGCTTTTAATGTTATGAATTCAACATAAAATATTAACATTATTCAATTACAATAACAATACGCGGTGTTTGAGGTCGTGTTTTATCATGATAGCGTCATTTTATTACATACTGTCAGCCTTTCTCAATTCCGTTTATCGGTACCAAAGCATAACAAATTCCAATTACATCACATTATACAAGCGGTCCCGAGTGCCACGTAATAGCTCGTAGATCGTGGAGAAAGCACGCTGGCCTTGGCAATGAAGCGCGCTCAGCCGGGCGCGTCGTCGCGCAACGACCGCTGCGCCATCGCCAGCGCGCCCACCGTCGCCGCTTGCGCTTATAATTGGCGCGAGTTTTCACGCATGCGCAACACTTTCGTTGTCAATGAACTTGGAAAGCGGGGATGCTCTGTCATTGTCATTAGATAGCTGAGAATGCACTCTCGCTGCCTTGCACGCGCTACAATGGCTGCTGCTTGCACGCAAGTGACGCAAGCCACACAATCGTTTATTAATTATAAAAAAAAACATTATGTTAATAATACCATTTAAATAATTTCAAAAAAGTTCTTATGGTCACCACATTATCAGTCTGATTTTAATCCCATTGGAATATATTATCTAACAGCATCCAATCTGTATCTTGAGGGTCCATCCATTCAAGGATAAGGTCTTAACGATAAGGTCGTAATTTGCTTTAATAGGTAGAAACTGAAATAAGGACATTCGATATTTAATAGGAGTCTTAAGTTATCTAATGAATATAAGTAACAGTAACGAGAACGTTGGTCATTATGTAAATCGTGAGTGATTTACTATGTGATCGTGTGGTCGTTTAGGCATTATTCAACGAGCACCCAAGTACAAGAGCAGTGACAAAAAACAATCACGTTCTAGCCGAGATGTCGTCATAGGCGGCTGTTAATTTTGGTTATTTTCCTAACAGATTCCTAACGTATTTGTTGCGTGACTTAATTAGTTAGTAATAAGGTTTCGGGTGACGGGGTGCGGGATCCTCCCGGTGGGAAAATTGTAGGCGTTTGGACTCACTGGACGCTCCAACGACCACGAAAACTGCCTTACTTGTATCCAGAACACTAAAACATGCGAGTAGGCGTCATGCATAAAAAATACAATATTAATTTAAGCTTTATTGCTAAAGTGTTTAAACAAATAGGGAGCACCACTATCCCACTAAAATGGAAGGCTTGTTCGAAAAACTATTCGTTGATTTGGGGCTATCTGTTAATCATATTTTTACCGCAAGGTAGGAAATCAAGAAGACACTGAATAAAAATATAAGCAGGGTACTTAACAAGAATGTCTTGGCTCAGTTGGTCGGTTCCGAAACTTGTGGTACTTTGGAATACAAAGTGTTCCATATAGCACTGAAAATCATGCAATAGGTAAGTATAAAAATTTGGCTAATAATAAAAATTGTAGCGTGCTAAAAACGTTATTTATACATCGAAATGTTATTATAAATTGGTACCTATGGTAAAGCAAAACAAATTGCGTCGCATTGGGCAGTTTACCCGCTTTGATCAATAGAAGCTTTCCCCGTAAGGATAAGGAAACTACCTGCGAATTTTAATTTAAATTCTAGACCCAGCGGTTTGAGATGTTCTTTCAGTCTATTTCTTCTCATAAATAAGACGGACTGCTACTATGTCAATGACCGTTGATGATCGAATGGTTTTAGTACCAAAGTGAGTAATATTAAACTCATTAAAATTAGTTAATTAGTAGCTGGATATGTTTTAAAACTAGTAATATTAACGTTACTTAGCTTTGCAAATAATTTAATTTTAACTACGGCCGGAACTTTCATTATCGTATCATTAATATTCAATATTTCCGCTATTTTTAAATAGGACGATATTTCCGATTTTTAATTGGATTTTTTAGTTTTACATTTTAAAACAGTATTTCATAAATGTTAAAGTTAAAAGTTTTTTTGTTATTCAAGAATTAATATTTGTTGTATTGATGTAATGTGACATATATTATAAAAAGTATTTATTGGCTAAAATGTGATGAATTGTTAATCAATTTAAATTAAGGTTTATTAGTTTCATTATGCCCACCTGATGCGCCTACCACATGGAAGTAAAGTATTTTTTGTTGGTACCTATGTATTGAATAATTAATATTTTTCGTGCTAAAGCGTCTCCACGGGCGTGTTGTTTTAAATCAAAGCACATAATAAGAAAGGCTTGGGGGAATCGCGCTCCATTGGCGCCGTCGTTACGCCCGAGCCCTTCGACACGACTGCCATCTGACGGCTAACCTTTATGAACAAAAAGCACAAGCTTCAGTAGATACATTTTTATACACATCATCTTGATTTAAGTTAATTATTTTTAGAAAATTATGGAAACCTTGAAATGTCTAATTTCATATATTTTACGTCAAAAATAAATACTTAAGTATATAGGGTCACAATTAATAGTAAAGGGGCCATTATCTCCCCGTAGGTTGTAGTGTATTAGGTAAGTATTTGACTGTTTAGGGATGCTGTATATCATTTGTGCTTTTTCATATAAAATAAAATAAATAAATAAAAATAGTCTTTATTTCCTCTGACCTTTGCACAATTCGTGATATAATAAAATTTAACATAAAACTACTAGCTATACTCAACTATACTATACTAACTATAACTTATTTCCGTTTTTCCTATATGTTTATAACTTAACTTTAAGTATCAGTTACCAGGTCAGGTTGTTTGCGACATAGGCCTCCTCAAATTCCCTCCATCTTTGCCTGTCCATTGCTGTCCTTTTCCAGCCTTGGGGCAGGCTTTTTCATATAATAACATTGAATTCTGACCCGAGCACAGCAGTTGTAGTACCTACTATTCATAATTAATCCAAAGCTTTTTTTAGTTCCCCGAATGGTTAGGCAGAGGTGTACAATTTCACAAACAGTTCGTGGGCATCTTTAGGTTCCATGAGACAATTGCCACTAATCGGGCACAAATCCAATCTCCGAGCTGCTACTGAGAATTCATAGAAAAAATCAATAACACGTTGCTTGACCTGAAAATCGACCCAGGCCATCTAGCGTAGGATTAGCGCTTAGGACCACTAGACTAATGAGGCAGAATACTGAACTAGGTATTATATAATCATATTTAAAAAAAAACTGCACATGATAATGGCATTATAATAATACCAACTAATAAAGAAGCACGTACACTGACGTGATTGACTAATCCAAGTTATCTACTATCGGAAGTTACTATCAAAATAATTGAACTATTACAAAGCAGTTTTATGCTTAAGTACCTATGTTATTTCATACGATTATAATAATTATGAGTCATACATTTTTAAGATAGTTGCATGTAGTTTTGATTATGATATAGATAGGTATCACTGTTGATTGGCAAACCTTAAATTTTCAATATTTGTTTTCATGATCAATCAGGCTATACTTCAAACAATTATTATCAATAAAGCCTTTAAGTCGGTGATTTTTTAGCTAGTTCTGTGGAATGCAATCGTTGAGGTAAGGGTAAGGAAGTAATTGCTTCGTTGACAAAAAATTTCATAACTACAATCTTAATCCGGATCCCGTATTAATAAAACAAAACGGAAAAGCAATTCATCATCAACCCATGTATCTACTGTCCATGTCTGAGCACGAGAGATTCGGCAGACTTCACACGCTGTCGCAACCTCTAAAACATGCAGGTTTCGTAACAATATTTTCCTTCACAGTTTTTAAGCGAGTGATTATTATTTAATAATACGCACATGATTTCGAAAAGTCAGCGGTGCGTGCCTTGGATTCGAACTCGAGACTTTTAACGTAGCAGTCTTTTGATTTGGTTATATCACTAGGCTACCTATCACTGTTTTTTTAAAAGCAATTGCAACATCACTATTCAATACACCAGGTTTTGGATCTTAAAAAAGTCTTCTTACATGTAATTCAATAGAAAAACTCAACAAAGGGAGGCTAAAAAAGACCTCCAAAAACCCAAATCACACAAAGAACGCATCCGGGTGAACTGGTAGCATAGCAATCACCTCAAACTACTAAAACGTCTCAAAGATAACATTTTTAACAACATCTTTTCACTTACCTAACAATTTAGGTAACTCCATGAAGTTACCCAAAGACCTGCAGTTGGCAGAGATACCAAAATCGGAGTTCTTTTAAAAAGAAGAATAACAAGCCAACAAATAACAATAAATAAATACCTACTTAATACCATAATTCAAAATAAATCTGCTTTCAATAAACGACAGAAGTGATATCCTAAAATATTGCTACGTTCAAAGTACCTACGGGCTATCCATTCGAAACGGTTTTATGAGTAAGTAACTATACATAAAGAATACTGTGAATAGATTGTAGGAGGGGAGGGTGGGGAAGCGAATATCGGAGGCTTTACGGTGGCTCGGCGATAAAGGAAGTGAACGGGCGTGACCTTGACATTTCCCTCGTCGCGAATGTTGTTATAGCCGTCCGCCACGCTAGGAAGTAGGAACACGGTACCCACTCCCACGATACTGAAGTTCCTAGCATTACTCACACTTATCTAGGTTTTCTTTATAACCTCTTAAGTAATTAATTTAAATTTATGTACTGATTTTAATGAAGTAAAGTACTTATTCCAATTAAATAATTTTTGGACGAGACGAAGACACACTGTGATTTTTACATTACTGTATTTTTATGTTTTACTTTGGAGACAAACAATACGTACGAACACTTTGAGCTCAACAAGTTGTTGCCATGGTAACACCTAATCCTACAGAGTTTGTGTATCGCGGCGTTTTCACACTGCATGTGTAATCGTGTCGTGATTTAGAAGTGTATTGTTATGTGTATAATTTTCAACTTAACGCAACGGCGCGACGTGTCGACTACGTAACATCAACCTGGTATCTCCTTCCAGTTTGGCTACATGGTGGCATTCACGTGGCCTCGACGCAGTTTACGCGGCTACGGCCACGTAGCGAGCGAGTGTAGGCTGTACTCGGCTTCTACAGCGGTGTCTACGCTGCGACTACGCGGCGTCTACCTAGTGCCTAGGCAGTGACTACGTGGCACCTACTACGCGGCTACGTCTCGTAGGCCATGTACACTCTACTCAACTTCTACAACGGTGTCTACGCTGCGACTACGCGGCGTCTACCTAGTGCCTACGCAGTGACTACGAGGCACCTACTACGCGGCTACGTCTCGTAGGCCATGTACACTCTACTCAACTTCTACAACGGTGTCTACGCTGCGACTACGCGGCGTCTACCTAGTGCCTACGCAGTGACTACGTGGCACCTACTACGCGGCTACGTCTCGTAGGCCATGTACACTCTACTCAACTTCTACAACGGTGTCTACGCTGCGACTACGCGGCGTCTACCTAGTGCCTACGCAGTGACTACGTGGCACCTACGACGCGGCTACGGCTCGTAGGCTACGTACGATCTACTCGGCTTGTCTACGCAGAGACTACGCTACGATTGTATGGCGATTGCGCTGTGCCTACACAGTGACTACTATTCACTAAGTAGCGTCTACTCGGTAACTACGCGGTGGCTAAGTCAATACAGGCAGAGGGTCGCGTGGACTCCACAGCCTATACGCTGCGACTACGCTGTGTCTACATACATGGTATTCATAGTATTGTCTGACTGACATTGACGCACATCGAAGCTAAAATCTAGCCTCTTTTTGCGAAAAATATTTAATATATATGGCAGTGTTCTCGGTAGCTATTAGATGGCTAAAGCGACGCACTTACCAAACAGGACGCAGGTTCGAATCCAGCCTGAGGTTGAATAAAATCGAAATACTAAAAACATATACCTACTTAACCACAAAGACTTACTTATAAGTGTTGATATAATATAATCTTGTTCAGTACGTATAGGTACATGTGTGAGGAACAGGTGCTTGAAGTATCATCGCAATGATTTAAAAATAATATGATGCAACCAATAATTATTCTTCCTTTGGAGTTTTAAATAGAGTAATCAAACAAAGCTCCTGATCGCTCGTCGAGCAAACAAAAAGTCAATAAGATGTCTCTGATGAGCACTCCCTTAGAAAGTGCATTCAAGCGCAGCGCTTACAATGTGCCCGCAGACCAAAACCACTTCAATCATGAAGCTTCGGAGAAATAAAACGTGTAAAAAATGTGATGACGTTCAAAAAACTCTTTATGCTCCACCAGCCAGTTATTGAGTCGATTGAATTTGTAAGCCACGGTTCATGTCTAATTAGGATGAAAGATAAATAGATTTTCTTTAGTAAGTATCATCTCTTGCGTCACATTTAAATGAGTAAATTGTTCATAAATTAATAAGAATAGGTACTGTGCAGTTTATTAAATAAAGTTAGATCGTAAGTCGATGATTCATCAGAAAGGACATAATTTAGTCAAAATCATTTATACAAGATGGATTCCATTACTTTTTACATTTTAGACTGACGATGTTTTCCTTCACCATTTGCATTATGATACATACTTATTATGTTTCTGATTGATGAACACGGATGTCAGAGGTGGGTGCCCCGGATTCGAACTTGGGTCTCAGTGCATGGTAGCTATCTACAAACCTATCACTGCTGACCTACGCACATAATGTGCGAAAAAAACAATCCATGTACAGACAAAACTGTCAAATCAAGCTATCCAAAACTGTCAAATTTTCGCAATTGAACTTGAATCTTATTATTTTGTATTAAAGTTGAAAATCTATCAAAGATTTTTGACAGATTGGGGTAGCTTGATGTGCTGGCTTCTGTACTTAAAAGAAAAAAATTGTATGTTGTACACTACCTAACTGTTAAGTTAACGTAATCATCGATGCCTTGCATAACAATAGGAACTGTTTAGTAGTTACTATGATATTTTTCAACAATGACTAGAATAATTAAATTATGTTTTGGTGTTAGTTTATACTCGCACTGTGGTTGTTTGATTTACCGTTTTGTATTTGTGCTGATATATTTTTTTTTGTGACTTTAATAGCTGCAGATTATTACATTTCTAATATGTTTCATTATTGGTTTTTTTTTTCTTATTTATAGTGCCGTACCTAATCTTTGATTGTGTATCTTTTTGTATTTTTTTGCATTTTCCATGTTATTTTAGTTAAGGAAAAATTCGACGGCGGGCAGGATTCGAACCGGCGTCTTCTGGTTCAATACACCAGACGTTATTACCTGCCCGCAGTCGTTTTTTTATTGTGGTTATTAGAATAATATAATCCTAGATATGACAATGTAAACATTCCACCATGGTTCATCTATATGCAGATAGCGCCACCTGTCGTTGAGTAAACGAAATATTGTAGCAAATTTTTTTTCCATTCTCCGTTAGATGTCACTGTGTTTCAAGTGTAGTGTAGATTTAAAAAAATATTTTATTGTAAGCGGTTTTAATTTAAATTAAGACATGGTGACTTATGAAGACTGCTCGGCCTTAAAATATTTTCATCGGTGATAGCTGCTCATTTTTATAAGATTGCAATTTATTTCTAACTTGGCTTTCTCAATACACTAGTTTATCATATTATTATAATGGTAGTCGGTGCCTAACTATCTGGAAATAAGATTTAGATACTGGCTCCCGGAAGCACAACATTTTGTTTTTCATATCATTATAATCATTTTTTACAACACGGTTTGCGTGTTATAAGCAAGTGATGAGAGTGATATGAGTTTATTAGTGTGTATGAGTGATAACAATTTTCCAGTCACAAAAAAGATAAGATGTACTTCTTTCAAATTTCCGCTAGACACATGATTATCAAGATGTAGATAGATACTTACTGAAACTTACTTAAAACTTACTTAGGAAAATGCTACCTAATATATAAAATTAAAAAAACATTCCATCACGCCGGGGGTTAGGGGTAATTTGGATCATAAGCCTATAAAATTGATAAGACCACGATTCCTTTGGAATCAATTCTTAATCCACGGCAGGTCCTTAGCAATTTTCCATTGTGAATCATACCTACTGATTTATCTAAAAAGCAGCCCTTTTAGCCCATTATAGCACGGGATTTTTTACAGCTCTGTCTAAAACTTTATACTTACTTATACTATGAATTCTTACTTATGATCATATCCATAATCTAAACGTTGGTCGAATGCATTTAGCTCGCTAATTTTCCCTAATTAAAAATTCATGTAAGTAATAAGTACCTACCAACCGACTTCAACGTTCACACACATGTGTATGATTTATTTTCCAAGAAAATACCTAACTATGTATGTGACCGGAAGCAATTACGACAACATTCCTGGTATCAATAGCTATAAACTGATTTTCACATGCCGTCTACGTGATGATACGTAGGTGTAATGTTACCGTGTACACATAAGTAATAAATTTACTTCAGTATGTGGCCGCTTTGACCGCCAAATATTGTAATTTGTATTCTACGTACAACCCACAAGTGCGCATCAAAGTCACTACTTGAGTTTACCTCCATGAGTAGGTTTTTCAAACAATTTTAGGGTTTTTACTTGGTACTTATATCATAATTTTAATATAATACATAAATTGTATCGATATCCTGAAACTATTTCGTTAAGAAGGTCGGTAGGTAAGTGATGCTTATGATAATTTTTGTAATGATGAGCACCTATAGAACAAAAATAACTCACTGACTCAAACGGTTAGATATTGCACACGCATATCTCAGAGCTAGGCTCTAGTGATTATAAAACAGGTCTTTGAACTCGTGTCATATCGTTAACAATTAATCAAATAGGTTTATAGTCAAATAAATAGTGCAAATGTTAATGCAAAGCTATATTATATCATATAAGGCTTGCGATATTTTTTGTCGGTCTATTAAAACAATAATATTTAAATAAACAATATTAATTCACTCTATAAGTACTCGTGGCGTATTGAACTGTGAGCACCCTATTGTTTTATAACTTGTAATACATACTGACTAAACAAGGATGTACATTCTAAACATTCTGGCTGAATTAATTTGAATGCTTGAATTTTCTTCATGGTCGATTTATTGGTTTGTTTTAATAAAACATAAGGCACAAGTGGTTTATGGCTACCTATATACATATTTAATGTTTTATATTCTTTTAAAACATCTAGCCAGGTGTTTAGGTCCGTTATAATTATCTAAACCAAAGCAGTAAGTACTTAAAATGCTAGATTGTCAATAATAATCATTAAAATTGCACTTACAGCCGATTTTATATGACTAAGTAGTGCCTTAAGTAGGTATGAGCTAATACATGCTTTGATCAATATCGCGGCGCATTTGAATTCTGCTGTCAAACAAGGATCTGAATACAATTTGGTGCTTCTAACACGTGTGGGTCGTCTGTAGATAGTTATTATTCACATTTGGCACAAAGCCGACTTGGCCCGCGGTGTCAACGCCCTTGCATCATGTAGGGAGAATCAAGTAAGTATTGAGGAAACTAATATTATTACCTAGTCTTACACCAGTTATAGGCAGTTTTTGGCACAGAATAAGCGTTGCGCGGCTGTCAGAATATTTCATCATCTTTTGCGTAACCTTGAATATATTAGGCTTGGCTTCAGTCTAACCAGATGCAAGTTGCAGACCATTTATCCTACACCAAATGACAGGGTTTTTGATTAGGTACTATTGTAACTTTTGACTAGGTGCACGATCAATGTAGATGTTCCATGCAGTAGACTAGCAAATTACGGGACGTCAAAGGGTTTACAGTATATATTTATATCTGGCATGTTTATTGGAATTTATATTTGGAATCTATAACAGCTCCTTAGCAATTAATTATATAGTTCCGAAAATGGATCATTATAACCCATCAAGAGTGCCTCTTTTTAGTGGGACCTAAAGTGGGAAAACAGCTGAGATTCGATTTTAGTTTTAGTATAGCATAAGTAAAAAACAGTAACAGCCTAGTAATATGACCAGTTTAGAAGTTGGCGAAGTCATTGGTCTCAAGTAACAATCCAAGGCGTATTAATTAATAAATAATCAATGGTGCTTATAATCTTGCTTAAATGGTGAAGGAAAATATCGTGAGGAAACCTGCAATGCCTGAGACTCTTGACGGCGTGTGAAGTCTGCCAACCCGCATTAAACCAGAATGGGGGACTATAGCCTAATCCTTCTCATTCTCAAAGGAAACCCGTGTCCAGCTTTGAACAGTAAATGGGTTGATGATGTACTTTGTAAATATAATGTAGGCATACTACCTACATACATTCTTGACATTTTGTATCGTCAATTCATTAGTTACCTCAATAGCCAGAACCAATATTATGAGTCAGCAAGTGTCAGGATGTTTGCTTGATATGCCATCATGCCGAAAAGACTCGGTCACACTTATTTCGGGGAATTTATTTAGGTATTTATTAAAAAGGCTGCGATTACAAAACACTGGAATTGGACTAACTACACACATCAAAAAAAGTTTGCTATCACTTAGCATAAGCTGATATATTTTTTTAAATTGAACTTTATTAAGAAAAAATCTTTATTGTGTGTTTTCTTTAAATAGAAATACCATGTTTGAAAGAATCTAAAAAGAAGAATAAATCATAATATAATCTACTGTAACAAAAAAGATTTCGATTTTTCAAGTGATCGCAATCTTTTTTTGATGTGTGTAACTTTGGTAAATATTGAACAGTTTCTGGAACCGCCATTTGTCAGGGAGACCATGTTACCTTATCGACTAGGTGTTTGTTTGATATTGTGCGAAAGGGTGCACAATCGGAGCACTGAATAATGATAATATCATTATAGATACTTAATAATAATAATGATAATCCCAGAGGACTACGATACACTATTGTGTCTTAATTACTCTCAAGTCATTGTAGGTATTGTACAGTTTCTTTACTTGGAAATAGGGAAAGACAGCCTGAGTTTCCAACATTATCCTCAAAGCTGGTGTGGTTAAACCTCAGAGCCTACGTGGCCAAACCGAATTACTCAGCGACTCAGGAACAATACAGTCGGTTTTCCCCCATTACTCCGAAGTTACTATGTCGGAGGCACCTAATCCATTCCGCTGTCGTATTGTACAATTAAATTACCATAGCGGTTGCGGGAACCCGGCCAGCAGGAAGCGGCTGTCCCCGCTGCATACTGATGCAGCGCTTTGTCTCTGTAATCGCAGGCCCACAGACATTGCCTCTTATGTATAATTGTAAATTAAAGAAAATATATCTTCAGATTCTTAAGCGCCGTCGATTTATTCTGTCAAAAAGCGCCGCGAAACGGAATATTAAATCGGTGAGGTCTTGTAAGCTTTTGCAATTCTATATTCATAACGACCATTACAGTATCATCATTATCAGTAATCACAAAGTCCGTTTTCTCAAAAGAGAAAATCCTTCCTTACACAGAGAGTTCTAAGATGTTACAAAAATTAAATAGGGTACACTGAACTTATTGGTGAGCCCTTCAAAAGGTCAGGTGCGTAATACGTACTAGTACTTAAGTTGAGGTACTATGCAAGAATAAGCAAATTGTAACTTTGTAAGTAAGTAGATAATTAGGTACACGTACCTAAGCGTCATGTAATCTTTGTGTATTAAGGTAAAAAAGCGTGAATGTGTACTTATTGTAATATTAAAATCGTTCGTCCTTACCAAGAGCGCATGGTAGGTTAAATCGAAGGATTTAGTGCTAGACTGGCACAAAATGAATGCCTTTTTAATAAAATAAAAAAAGTAGGTATACAAATAACGGCAGTACATTACACTTAGACTACAATACCAATACTGTTCAACATTGGTTTACAGTCCATCCTTTATAGTTCCTACGTGACAAGCTAAGTGGCAATAATTAACTGTAAACCGTGTTTAAATCGTATCATACTTAATATTATGTAGTCACCCGGAAAATTATTAGCGCCTTGAAATCTAGCAGAGACCTCAACATAATTATGTGCAACATTGGGAAATAGTTCCGTAGAGTAGGTAGGTATTTACTTAGTTACTTACCCTTAAAGTCATCAGATTTGAATAAAATTATAATGGGCACCTTGGAAAATAAATACTGATCCGAATGTGCTCAAATAAACAATAAGGTTTCTACCATAATGTTATTGAAGTCTGTTAAAAAAGTAGAAAGAGCAAAAAGGCAACTTTAGCTTATTGGAAACGTTTCGGGTGAAAAATGTATTTACCACAACTTCATTTCCAATACTCACTTATGATTTTAAATATATCAAATGAATTTACCAGCAGTAAAGTAATAAAGAGCCTACGTAAATATACCTTTAATTATACAAACGTTATAAATATTTTATGGATAATCATTAGAGGTTACCGTTATCGATTAAAGTTATATGTCAGACTTTTAAACATTTCATTGTTATGTACAGAAATAGGTAGGTATGTATTTCACCTAAACGCTAAACAATACAATGACGTGAGTCGCCATAATGGACGTTGTCAAAAGTTGTTTTACACTGCTTTCATGGAACGAAACTCAGTACGTTCCTCATCAATATGACAATGATAAAAAAAATAACAATTGTTAACAAGTACTTGAGAAGTGTCAACATGAATAGTTTTGCACCATTCTCGCTAGTTGGGGAGTCCGTGACCTTACCGGAATACAAAGACAGGCGGCTCCTTATGCACGACGACGCATGTGCGGTCACCGACTCCAGACGCGGCCTCTCTCCCTCCCTCTGCCCTCCCCTGCCTCCAGGCCACGTGCTCCGGCGCATACTTACTGTGAAAATGACCATTTCCACGAACGTACCGGAACTCCGTACGCTCACCAAATTATTTTGTCGATATTGATGAGTTATTATCAACTCTTCAAACCATAATTTGGGTGGAAATTACGTTTTTTTTGAAATTTTTGACTGGTTATATTTCATCCTCTCCTTCAAGGTATGCTGATTAGTTATCAGTAGGCATACAATTTATAACGCCCATGAAAGTTGCACGTGTAATATTTTGGAGTGCAATAACAAATAAACAAACCATAATTCATTTGGTATTAGGGCACAGTACCGCAAGTTTGCCTCCGGATCCGTATTGAGTAACTGTTGGGGCGCGGGCGCCAACCCAATAGGCACTTGATGTAACCGCACCGCAACCTTTCCGCTGACGCAATACTCAGCTGTTCCTACAACGCTGACGCTCCATCTAAACAGTGTCAGTCGTGCCGACGCGGAAATAATTAGAATTGTTTACGTCACTCATTATGATTACACTACGAAATGCAATGTGAAGATTACATTATCTACTGCATGTTACTCTGGGTGGTCCGTGGATATTAGACCACCCGGCACCCTTATTCGTCTCATGACTCCATCTAAGAGAATAGTAAAAAAAAAGTACTTACATAAAATTTACACTGAGAAAACAAAAACTGAAAAGAGAAAAATAAAATAAGCCTATACTTAGTACCAATTTTTTGCTGGACAAACAATCAACGAATATCATAATATTTCCAAGTTGAGTTTGTATGTGCGCCGACTCCAAAATATTGCAACTAAGGTTTGTTATTTTTTTCACTTTTCAGTGTTTGTTTCCGTTTTTGAGATTAAAATCTACTTACCTACAACTTAGCTAGATCTAAAGTTCTTTTTGAGACAAATGAAATAAGCCCAAACACGAGCTGTAAACCGTTGAGGAGTTCCTTCGACTGTCTTATGTATCCACCATCACAGCAACCCTGATGACCATGAGGTCATCAGGGTTGCTCCGACTGGAGACCTATTCACAATCAAAGTAAATTTTAACATTTTTTTTTCTTCATCCAAATTATTTGAGTTGCTGACGATTCGGACACAATGTATTGGCAAACATTGTCCGAATTGACACATTTTAATTTTAATATATTTTTAGTGACAATTCGGATACCATTAAATTATTGAAGCTATTTAGTACAGTCAGACAAAAAAGCGTTACCAAATCTATTTTAGAGTGGTTTAGACTTTTATATATGCATGATGAACATGCTGGTTCCCCATCTCCTAAAATAAATATGTAGGTAAATATTTCTAAACACTAAACACTGGAACGATTAAAAGTCTCTCTGATGAAAAATTTAATAGAAATCTCATACAACCAGATCTACCATTTCAGTAATTACCTAAAACCGTAATCCTAACTAATATTATAAATGCGAAAGTGACCAAACATAATCAAACATTTATTTGACAACTTCTTGGTTTTTCTAGAAACCACACGAACATTCGCGGAAAACAGGTTATTATTACAACTTTATACTTAGACAAATACAAAAATCTTACACAAAAACTAATTACTAAAGAGATAGAAAGAGTGTCTTTTCTATGCATCTATTAGCGCTTCAAATACTTATTACCCAACTGCCAAGGCGCGTATCTATGTATGTGGGTTTAGAATATTATTTATTAAAAACGGCATCTTTCGTTAAAAATAAAACTGTATTTTACGGATGGAGGACGGATTTCTACAATTAAGGTATCGTTGGAAGTTTTTTATCTGACTGTACAAAACAGCTTTTTTTTATTGGTGTCCGAATCATCAGTGAAAGAAATATTAAAATTAAAATGTGTCAATTCGGACACTGTGTCCCAATATATTGTGTCCGAATCGTCAGCAACTCAATTATTTACGCAGCACGTCACATAGAAATCTTAATATTTAATTAAATTCGTTAAATTATGTGTGCAATGCATCTGATAGTGGGGTAAGTAATAGGTAAACTGAGACAGGGTAGGGTGTGTCAAGTGTAGGTACCTACAATTAACAAAAACATAAAAACTAAAATAAATAAATAACGAAATAAATAAACTGCCTACGTTCATGTTAATATGTAAAATGATATAACATTCATGGAGAATTAGGTATTTAACTACTGTAAAAATAAATATGATTAATGGAAGGAATTTTTTGATACTCTTTTCTAGTCTAGATTGAGTTTGGTTTACTTTGTATTTTTTATATTTTAGTTTGTTAATAGTGTATACATATCATCATCATCATCATCAACCCATATACAGTCCCACTGCTGGGCACGGGTCTCCTCTCACAGAATGAGACGGATTAGGCTATATAGTTCACCACGCTGGCCTAGTGCGGGTTGGCAGACTTCACACGCCGTCGAGAAAATCTCTAAGGCATGCAGGTTTCCTCACGATGTTTTCCTTCACCGTTTAAGCTAGTGATAATTAATGATTAATATATATATACCCATGAATAAATAAATAAAACTTCGTCCTCCGAGCCTTTTCCCAATTACATATGTTGTATTATAGATGTTATATATTATGTTTATTATTATTATTATAATAAGTATATCTTAAGTCTTTCTAAATTTCTGCACCATAGTAAACCCCATTTCTAGTTCTGTTCCGATATGTCCATCCAAAGGTTGCCTGGAAGAAATCGCTGCTTGCGATAAGGCCGCCCATTGTATATTATGTTATAAATTAAGTTGTGTCCTCATATAATGTATTTTTAACGGTGTACAATAAAGTATATATAAATAAATAAATAAATATGTTGAAGTCGTAGCTTCTAGTCTAAAGGAAATATACTAATGCAATGATGCTTGCTAAATATCTAATTTCAAAAATGCAAAATATTTATTTATTATTCTCATGTTATTGCATGAGATACCTAATAGTTTATTCTTCAATAAAATATGCATTCAAAATTGCTTTCGTCGGCCATACAATGCGTTAAAGGTTGTTGGACGGAACGAAAGGATTCCAAGCATTTCAATTAGCTTCTAGTAGAGTCTTTCACAGATTACTTAATTATAGTTTACGTTCTTAGTTACGGCTCTATGTAAGTGCTTGTGCAGCAATAATTTTGTCTTCATTTGTTTTATGATAGTCGGCTTTGAGTGACTAAAATATACATAGGTACATACAAAACCCCACACAATTATAACTTACATAATTTTGATGTAAAATCTGAAGATGGTCCGCATGGCAGGATTCCTCATAGGTATGTATAGTTCCAGATGATTCCTTATAGGTGATTGTTGTCGGTTCCACTGTGTATGTTATAGCCATTATTGGAACAAAGCTGCTGCCATCTACCGGGGGCAACAGTAAAACTGAAGAACACTGACCGAACCGGGAATTCGCACACAGGCTTCGCAGCACTTTTGGCCACTATATCTACATCAATGTCAGTTGTCATTGGAATTGGAGTCATGGAGTGGAGGTATACCTACAAGTAGGTAAATCAAATAAAATCAAGCATTATACGTTTCTTCTTTTATTGGCTTTATATGTAAGTACTTCTATCGTTCAAGATAACACTGAGTCTAGTAGATACAATCCTTTCTTCAAAACTTTTATTACATGTTTAATATTTAAATCACTATCATTTTAGAATGTAAAATACCCATAGCATGTACCTCGCGGCTATTTTTGATGCCTGCGATGTAACGTTGGTCATTATTTAAAAACAGAACACACCCGTTGACATAATCGCGCCTCCTTATTCGGCAAAAATACATTGTTTGGTGTGTCCGCGAACAATAGAGTTAACAGTAAAGCTGCTTCTTATTCCGCTCGGATACGGACACGGAGGGACCGCGTCGACCGGTTGGAGTCTGTAAATTCCGTACATTGTAATTCAGATTGAATGTCGAAACGCACGAGTCGGCATGCAGCTATGCGGATGCTTTGCTGTACTCGAACTTTGACTTATACCACACTTATACCTTGCCGACTGAAATATTATATCTTATAATGGTTCCTCAATTATAAAATAATGTAATGTAGGTATAAAATCTTAGCCATCAATTCATATTCATTGCAAAATAAACATAAATTATAAAGCAAGCTTACTTATTTTTAATTAAAAATACATCATATTTTACTCGCAACCAGTGCGTCGTTTCTAGGAAGCGGCATCGTTAGCATCTTCCGCGTCTCCACCCACTTTATTAATCAGAAAACGTCTCGCGGCCAATAAAAGTGTGGCATTTATAGACTGGTTGTATAAAGCACATAAATCCAAGCCAAAAGAATGGCGTACCCTGTCTAACATCACAGAAACAGATTTCAAAGGCACATCGTTTTTCATTGGGTCTATAAACTCAGGTGTTTATGGGAATTGTCACTCTCGCATTTTTTTTACCGACCCTTTCTATGTGGAAATATTTATAGCTGTATAACTAGAACTTAGGATGAGTTCCGAAATTGCAGTTGAAATACATTCAGTTCGTATATTTGGCTACCTATGTAGGTAGTAGGTAACAACTTTCTTTAGATATGGATATTTATTCATAAAAAAGCACCGACAATTGATGAATATCGACAACTATAGCAATTGGAGAACCAGCAACTACAAAAGGTACTCTTCAGTCGGCAATTTTATTTTGCCAACATATCATATTATGCATTATTTTCAATAAAAACCATTTGGATCATGAATCGACAGTTTTATACGTACACAAGTGCCGATTCTTTAGATTTGCTATCAAAAATCAAAACAAAATGCGTTCCTTTGTTAAACTACGCTTGCCGAACTGTTGTCAAAGCTTTTGTGTTGTGCCGCCCTACGATAGAAAAAAGTTTTACGCTTATGACACAACATTTACTAAGGAACCGCTTTTTTGATGTCGTTTCCTTAGTAGATTGTGTTTTTTTATTAAATCGGATTACATCGAGCATTTAAAGATATTGGTAAAATGGCCTTTTGTTACCATTAGAATAAACTCAACACCAGCAAAATACAAAGTTAGTTATTGTTAGTGTGGGAATTAAAACTCAATTTTTGATGTGAAGATATTTAAAAAGTATAGAAAGTGATGGAAAATCTACCGATTGCCTGAAAGGGGTCAGGAGGTGTTTTGCAACAAAATATCTCCCATATTGATTTCTGACATTTACGCGAATATTATACATTGAAATAAAACTACTTTTTACGGATTTTATCGCGTATATTGATATTATTAATCCCGACGTTTCGGACCCTTTACAGCGTCCATGGTCACGGGTAGACTGAGGTGGTGGGCGTCTTGATGATATAATTACTGACAGCTACCCTACATTTTTTATTGTTACATGATCAATGACATTTATTACTAATTATTAATTAAAACTAGATGGAGCCGGCATTTCCTAGCTGACGACCTCTGAAAAGAAACGCCGAAACAAACTCAGAGAATCATGGTCTCTTTTAAAGTAACAATATTCAATGATCATGTTTTAGTTGTTAATTATTGGCGATCCGATTCACGCAGAACGAGCTCACAGTATCCTTTGGTCTTGCAGTTGTAAGCCTGGATTTTGGTTTAATAGAATCTATAACAGGATTCCAAGCAGGTGGTAAGACCCAGCCATCTTCTCTATTGAAATTTGGATGTTTTTTAATTTCAATAGCCTCACGAATCATCCTGGGTAGGTATCGACTTTCCTTCGCAAGTATTTGTGGTTTATCAAATCTGATATAATGCTGGGCCTTGTCAAGAGTATGTTCACAAACTGCTGACTTCTTGGAACGGTGGTGTTTGACATCGGCGATGTGTTCGAAAAATGTAGGGTAGCTGTCAGTAATTATATCATCAAGACGCCCACCACCTCAGTCTACCCGTGACCATGGACGCTGTAAAGGGTCCGAAACGTCGGGATTAATAATATCAATATACTCGATAAAATCCGTAAAAAGTAGTTTTATTTCAAAACATCTCCCATCAACCGCGGAAGGAACCTAATATAATAGTTATCATTTAAAACAATTTAATACGAGTATCTGTGACTGAAATTTATTGGAATTCACAATTATTAACTGAACCATAGGTAGCCATAAATCGTTTTTAGCGATGGCTTAGTGGTCATAGCGCAAAAGAAGTTATCGTTCCACATAACACCCATATCCATAAACCCAATTAATTATAAGATACTACATACTTTGCAATAGTCCTGCACTCACCCGGGAGACTCCAGGCTGTTAATAGTGCAGTTTAGGAGTACCCCAGGTTGGTGCCCCATCCCGTATTAGAACAAAGTTCTCCAAGGAGCCTCTACGCGTTGGACCTGTGTCCCCGCGCAAGCCTGCCAAAGCACCGGATGTCTTCCTCACGGGAGATATGCCGTGATATCCAAAATGGAGATATAAATAATAATAATAATATTTTAGGACATTTTACACAGCACCATATAGTCCCAAACTAAGCAGAGCTTGTACTATGGGTACTAGACAATAGATATAATATTATATGGAACAATATTAGCTATGCTGATGACATGCTTCTGGGCCCCTCAATCAGTTCCGTGAGGTCACTATTGACCATATGTGAACGGTATGCTTTGGCCCATGGGCTCAAGTACAATGTTCAGAAGAGCGAGCTACTAGTTTTTAAGGCCGGGACTAAAACCTACTCTGTTCCTCCGATCACACTGAATGGAACCGTCCTACAGCAAGTGTCAAGTACTTGGGCCATTGGGTCAATGAAAAATTAAATAATGATATGGACATGGATAGGGAGCGCAGAGCATTGTCGGTAAGAGGTAATATGCTCTCTCGCAGGTTTGCACGATGCTCACGTGAAGTTAAAATCACACTTTTTAAAAGCTACTGCCAAACGCTATACACCCGCAACCTGTGGAGCAATTACACTAAAAAACCCTACAATGCTCTGCGCGTCCAGTATAACAACGCTTTTCGGGGTTTAGTGGGGCTTCCATGGCGGTGCAGTGCCTCCGGTATGTTCGCCGACCACAGCACGGACGGTTTCCAAGCGGTGCTTCGCAAAAGAACGGCCTCCGTGTGGTCGTGGGTAAAGGACAGCACCAACACGCTTCTGAACGTGGTATCGATCAGAGTGGATAGCCAAATCCTGAGGTATTGGTCGCACATGCATGTCCAAAATAATAATAAAAATTTAAAATTTTACTAACATAGATATAAGTACATAACTACTAACAAAATATGGACTAATATCAATTATTGTGTTCTTGGTCTGAAATAAATATTTTCATTTCATTTCATATACTTTTTTTTTGTAAATACATACTTATAATACATAAGAAATACCCAGACAAACACAAATGCTCATGTTTGATCCACACAAATATGTGACCTGTAGGAATCGAACCCACGACCTTATGGTCAGCAGTCCGGTACTCGAACCACTAGACCACAGAGGTGGTCGAATATAATAATAAGGAACGCCTAAAATTTTAACGTAAGCAATAAGTATCTATAATGTGTAAACGCTTCACTTAATCACAATTCCAAAAGCGACATTATCGGAACTGGAAGGTTCATGTTCGAACCCCGCTCGTTCCACTATTGTATTATGTCTTCTGCTAGGGATATTATTATTAATATCTCACTCCTGTATAAAATGATTAATTTTACAACCAAAATGTACAACCACAGGTCGCCGGTATGTACCTAATGCCGTCCATGTAATAAGGGTGGACCTATTGCCATTACCGGGCACAAATCCAATTTCAGAGAGGAAACCAATAACAATGCTCGGCCTGGGGATTGAACCCAAGGTCTCTAGTCTAGCAGTTACGCTTGGAACCGCTTTATTTAGTGTTCTGCCTAAATACATTTATCCGTTCTGTGTGTTCTGTAATTGAGTCTGTTTATTGTTATTGTATGGCAACAAATTAAACAAGAAATTATAGTTTACGTTAGTTGCTCCGAGCACAGATTAATGAATAGGGATACAAACGTTCCGTACATAATTATCAATCACATTACCCACAGGAGGTCCACTGCTGAACAACGGCCTCCCCCATAGACTTCCACAAGGACTGATTATATACCACCTGCATCCAATGGCTCCCAGCGTATATTACCAGGGTGTCTGTCCATGCCAGTCGGCAATATATATTAACAACATTATTTGTGGTCGTCAGTTCAGGAGGCGATCTACGACAAAACGTAGATCAATTGGAATCCCACGCATCCGCCCAAAGCCCACGCCTTGAGAATGAGATCGACTTTTTTTAAACACGCCTCTGCCGTTTCTTTCGTCGGTTACGTCAGTAAGTGACAACGAAAATTTAATCTATGCCTACAACATTACACCGATGTTCCATTGTTCACACAGGTCATCATATTCTTTATTCAACTAGTTGGTACAATGTATAGTAAAATTTTATGCCATAAATCTTCAAAGATCGATTTCATTCTGTTTTATTTCATGGCGATCCTAAAAAATAGGTACAACATACTTAAGTTAACTGTGATAGATAAAAAATCGGACGGAAACTTTTTATTTATCATTGCCAACATAAAAAACAATGAACTGATTCTGAAGGAAATAAATGTCAAATTGTAAACTGTCAAATTGAATTCAACACAAATGAATGAAGCTTTTACAGATTTTTTAAAAATATTTTGCTAATAAATGTTTCAAAACTGGATATTACCGAAAGAGAAAATGCAAGGCACTATCAAAGAGCTTCTTGACGCCCTAGGGTTAGCTTTGAGATGATATTATATACAGTGTTTTCGAACTTTTGGATATAACTCGTGTATACAACTCTAGGCAATAGTAATTGATGTTAATGATCTTTTTATTAAATTTACAGATGTAGCTTGGAGGCAGATACAGTTCTAGATTACATCCAGAATGATCCCAACTATGGCAACAGTAATTTATCGTCTAAGCAAGTGAACGAATACGCACAAAGATTGGCGCTGAAAGCTTCTAATGCAAAGTCATTTTTGAAAAAATACGAAGAACTTCGAAACAGAAAGTAAGTAATTTTATATAGTCCTTTACTAAACGAACCTGGTGATTCACTTGTTTAACATTAAATGTTTACTAGATGCCTTTATCTCAAGGATCATTGGTGTTTATCATCATCAACCCTTATATTGTCCGACTACTGGGCCCGTGACCTAATCCCTCTTATATTGTGAGAGGAGACCCGTGTCTCCTCTTACAATATGAGAGGGATTAGGTTATTGTCTGCCATACTGGCCTATTGCGGGTTGGTAGACTTCCATGCCATATATTGGTGTTTATAATAAATATTATTTCTCAAGTACTTACTTACCCATTGGAAGTTATTTTCTTATAATCTATATTATCAGTCCTTTGTGCAACAATGTGGACATGGTCCATTAATTGAACTAATAGCATTTGTTATGATCATATTTACAGTACTGATAATTTAGCAGACATCATAGCACTGTTCTACAAATTGGTGTGTGATGAGAAAAAGTCAAAGATATACAAACCTAAAGTGGCTCCAAAACCTATATTGGGTGATAATAAACATCAAATTACTAAAGATGATCTTCCACAGGTAAGTCTTTTTACATCACCACATTTATGTAAGAATTTTATTTACAAAAATAGTGTAGTTTTAACACCATGGCATTGATTAACAAATTTAGTGATTTGTTTTTTTACAATAAGGATATTTTTGTTTTTAAAATATACCTATGTTTATTTATTAGCTGAGTAATTTGTTAAACTCAAAAACTTTATAAACAGCTAAATATGTGGTAACCTACCAGCTGAAACATGGGTATTAGAATGCTGCTCCTTCTTTTGTCTTGTTCTGTTGTTACCACTTTACATGACTGACAAGAAAAAGTTACACTAACTAACACAATTAAACATTATTAATACAGATCAAAGACAAGCTTTTAAAAGCTGTGGATGAAAGTAAAAAGCTCGTCATGAAATCTTTTGAAGAGAAAGAATCAAAACTTAGACCAAACTGGTATAACAGTTTGGATTTACCCAATTGGCAGAAGGAGCATCCCGCTATGTCCTGGGACTTCCCAAAGGAACCTCTTGCAATCATTTCTTCCTTATGTAAGTATAATGAATATCATAAGTTCCACAATTGTAATTATAAGTACTTATGTACTTATTTACAAAACAAAAAGTTTAGAAATATTATATCCATTGTCTAGTACCTAATTGCATGTGTATTTTCATAATCAATCTGTATTTTGCTTATGAATTGAAAATGCTACTTAACTGCTTGGGTAATTCTAGGCTAAAGTAGAACATAAATTAGGATTTCATAGCTTTTAATTATATTAAAAGATTTTTCTAAAACATTAGTTGGTTTGATAAAATTTTATTTTATCACATCTGCTGTCACCTTTAATTTTATTAGCATGGTAAAAGAGAAAATAGCTCTAATAAAAATATTGTTTACAGCTGGTGTGCCAATAGCATCTCAAGAGAACATCATCATAGATGACTTGCTATATGTCTTCTCGGGTGTTCCTGGAAACTACATTGTTCACCAACCAGTGAAGGACACATTTGACCCTAGAACATTCCTAATATCTGATGATGTTGATGATGCTTTGAAACAAATTGTACAACAAATGCTTCCATTGGCTTCCAATTATTCTATAGTGAGGAGATTTATAGAGCACTGCAACATGTGGTCTGGGCAAGTACTACATGCTCTGGTTGCAGCCATTGAAATACTGTTAAAGGATTATTATGTAAGTTCTATTTAATAACTTTGACTTGTGTACAATTTCACTGTGGCCCCCTCATTTCTTGCACCCAAACTGCAACACCCGGGCCATGATTAATCTGCATGGATAAATAGGGCTTTATCCATGCAGATTAAACACATTTGGAATGTGTAGAGCCGAGTGAAAGCTTTTGAAACTATGTACAATGTTTACCAGAATCTTGTCTTGTCTCTGAGTTTGGATTTGTGCCCGGTTAATGACAATAGACTCGCACCCTATTACATGGTACCTAAACATACCGCAAACTGTTGGTGTACATTAGTACACCTCTGCCTAACCCTTCAACGAATACAGGTTTGAAGGTATGTGATGATATAGTGAGGAAGGAAGTAAATGATGATGATGGCCGGGAGATTGTGACAAACAAGATGTGTTTCACACATCCCTAGTGAAATAGGGGCAGGAAGATAAACTTAGCATTATATTCTCAATTTTTCAGACCATGATAGCACAGTTGGAGACCGAACACATGTCTGCAAACCTCACATTACAGAAGCTGTGGTACTTTGTCTTGCCTACTATGCATACAATGCAAGTCCTTGCCGCTATTGTTACAAACATCGGAAAGGTTTGTTGCAATAAATCTAATAGAGATTGTATTTATTTCTGTTCTTGTTGATAACTTATTTCCTAACAGTGAACAAGGTTTCTATCGACTTTTCAGTCAGTAAAATAATTTATTAAGGAATAAAATTCGACATGACGGGTAGGTATCGCGGTGGCTTAGTGGTCATAGCGCCTGGTGTACCTAACCAGAAGACGCAGGTTCGAATCCTGCCCGCGGTCGAATTTTTCCTTTTCTAAATAACTTTAAAATCTTAGCATGGAAAATGCCAAAAATATACAAAAAGATAGTTAGAAGGTGGCATCGTTCGACATTGAACTAACTGTAAAGTAAGTCGTGTCAGTTGAAAAGTAAAAACTTGCATTTCAATAGGTGTTACTGACGTCACCATAAAGACGTAAATTCAGTATGTGAAAGAAAAATTCGACATGACGGTTAGGTATCGAGGTGGCTTAGTGGTCATAGCGTTTGGTGTACCTAACCAGACGACGCAGGTTCGAATCCCCCCCGGGGTGAATTTTTCCTTTTCTAAATAACTTTAGAATAAAATTCGGTTATATCAATCAAAACGCTAATGAAAGCTTTTTTCAATTTTCTTATGGTTATAGTCTGCGATAAAAATAAGATCAATAATATATAATTTTAAGAGTATTTGTTTTTTTTTAGAGTGAAATGCGGGGTGGCGCTGTTCTAACAGTTTTGCATGACAAAACAAACACACTGATGGGCGATGCCAGGGCCCAGGAGATATCTTTGTTCCTAACCGAGCGTGCTTGCCGACCATACCTTTGTATCTTAGACCAGTGGATACATAAAGGCACTATTATTGACCCTTTCCAGGTATATTCTCCTCACTATACAGTACCTACACACTACTACATAACTGTACCTCCTTGAAGTCGCAAGTGAATGTGGTCAATTTTATGAAAAATTCTCCGATTTGATTATTTTCCTTACAACTTTCGATAATTGTGCACATCATCAAACCGTATACTGTCCCAGCGCTGGGCACGAGTCTCCGCTCAGAATTCGAGGGATTAAGTTATTATAGTCCTTCACGCTGGCCAAATATCTATGGATTGGACGACTTTACACGCCGTCAAGCAGGTTTTCTCACGAGGTTTTCCTTCACCGTTTTAAACGATTAATAAATAAATTTAATTATTAATGCGCACATGATTTCGAAAAGTCAGAGTTGCGTGCCTTGGATTCTAATGAGACCTTTGATTTGGCAGTCCAATTGTCAATTAATTATACTATCACTGCACAATAACACTTTTTTACATGACTTTACATTCGAAAAGACCAACTTGCGAGAGGCATAGTTATACTTTCGGTACTCTACTTTATTACAATAAAAACTTAGTTTTATTGTATTAGACCATTTGTCATGATAACATTTTTTATGTTCATTTCCAGGAGTTTATGATAGAAGACAATGAGCTTATCAATAAAGAAGAGCTCCCAGTGGATTATTCAGCTGACTACTGGGAGAAACGTTACAGTGTTCAGAGGGACAGGGTGCCAAAGTTCCTCGATAAGTTTACTGATATCATTCTTAGAACAGGAAAATACCTAAATGTGATTAGTCAGTGTGGTAAGTTTTAATTTTGTTTTTTATAACATTATAATTTTGTATTTTTTTGGCATTTTCCATGCTAAGATTTTAAAGTTATTAAGCAAAGGAAAAATTCGACCGCGGTCAGGATTCGATGGCTATGACCACTAAGCTAAGTCGAGCTCGCGGTGGCTTAGTGGTCATAGCCATCGAATCCTGCCCGCGGTCGAATTTTTCCTTTGCTTAATAACTTTTATAACATTGTTATTTTTTTTGGTCATTAAATTCAACGGCGAGAAAAAATACACGCAAGTTGTAAACTGAATAACAAGAAAATTAATAACTCTTTGTATCTATGTTACTGCTGCTTTTGCAATGTCTTATTGCAATGTAACATATCATCTTCGTCACCCAGTACACAATACAATACTGAGCGAGAGAGATGCCATGAGATCATCCTTCATTTAGAATTCCATAGTCTGGAATATAATAATATAATATAATCTGGTTACTCTTTGTTAAGGTCTTCCTTGGAATCTTTCATTCATTTGAGCTTATCTTTGTGCAAGGTATAAAACAATGTCTTAGAAACTACCAATAATTTTTAACAGGCAAACCAATCACAAAAACCAACACGGAAGAAATAAAGTACTCTCTAAGAGAACAAAACTACGGTGCCATAATACAAAAAGCGTACGCATACGCCAGCAAGTCGTTATTGGAGCTTCTACTAAAAGAGTATGATCTCATGGGAAGACTGAAGTCAGTGAAGAATTACTTCTTGATGAGCCAAGGAGACTTTATTGTACAGTTTATGGATGCTACTGAACAAGAACTTTCTAAAAAGATTGATGATATCATACCTTCAAAACTGGAATCCCTTTTGGGATTGTGTTTGAGGTAATGTGTCTTTTTAATAATACTCTTGCCACCATCTAAATAGTCATAAGTGTCATAACGCCTGTGGAGCCTTGGAATATAGGTATACTCATTCAATAGAGAAGAAAAAACATTTGAAGTAGTATTTTAATAGTATATTCATATTTGATCATAATCGCCAATAGTTTGTGTGGAGAGGCGAGGTGTGTTGCCCCTCCAACTAAAGGAAGGATCCTCCAACGGCCAGGCGGGTGTTTTGCCTGGCGGGCCACGCCCCGACGGTTGATATCGGGCGGTTGTATATAGGCAACTTGTGTTGCAAATGTTGCTTGCGAGATTCAAGATTTCGTAGTTCCATGTAGCGTGGTAGATGTCGCTACAGTTTGTAATAGTGCAAAATTCGACTCTATTTTCTTAACACCCACTTGACATAATCTCTGCAATGGCCACTAGGGGAGATTTTATCACATGTGAAAGATATCGATATCTACTAAAGCAGATGATTCGTTGTGGTTTATATTCAGTTGTTAACTGAATCATACAAACATGGTATTTAACTGCACTTATAGCAGTTAAGAAGTTTCTAATGTCAAGTTTCGAATATACGTCCTTTGCGCTAAAGTGAACATGGTTCTAACAAAGTTTACTCTTTAATATTATCATTTTAGGCTCTCTGCAGCAAGTCACGACCCGTACAATGAAGACATGAAGATTGAACTACTTCCCTACGACTTGCAATTCCAAATGTTTAAAATTCTATCTATTGAAACTGAAGATGAAAAGGGTAACCGAAATATTTTTTATTTATTTCAATAAATTTAAGCTGTTGAGTAGTACCTAAATGAATCTCATCAAGGCACAGTGTTGAGTTCATCCTATTAAAGTAACATATTGATTATTAAAGAAAAAACGATTAAAAACATTAACATTTTAAACGCAATATGAATAACATGTTCGACTTCTCCCCTTGATTGAATTAATTATAATAGATTTTTTATTAATTCTTCTAATTTTCTTTAACTATTTCAATATCTCAAGTACATAGTATAAAACAAAGTCACGGGCTAACACGGGTCTGTATTTCTGTTTATCCGCTGACTTCTTCTAAACTACGCAATGGATTTTGATTTTTTTTTCACTATGCGATGACACGTTTGGCGCAGCTGCTGAGCAATTGGCCCCTGTGCTACGGGTTGTGCATTCGATCCCCGCACGGAACAAATATTTGTATGACCTACAGGTTGGTAGGTGTTTGTGTATGTGAATGTTTGTGTTTGTAAACACACCCACGATAAATCATAGTGTGGGGCAACGTTTTATAAAAAAAAAAAAAACAAAATTATAATTTAGAAAACGTCTTCCGGAAGGTTTATACATATAATACATGCATATAGTCAGTACATTACACTTGTGCGAAGTCGGGTCGGCTCACTATTCAATGAATAAAAAAGTGTAATATTTCAGAATACAAACAAAACAAAGACTGTTTACCACTGACGGGTATTGAGACCTTCTCGTTCGGTATGGAGGTGAAGTGGCCAGTGTCCCTGATACTCAACCACAAAGCCATCGCCTGCTACCAGATGATATTCAGACATCTGTTCTACTGTAAACACGTGGAGAGACTACTTTGCAGGTTTGTAATTGGCTACAACTTAAAACTTTAAGACCACTTTGATGTTAATTAGATTTTACCTTAAACCTAACCTAATTCGGAAAAGACTAGTATTATAATGGCATTGACTAATTTCATACGGCCTTCAATTCAACTTTTGCTTAGATACTTAAATAGGTGTATAAGGGGAAAAGCACTAATATTTTTGTTATATTATTATACCTTATTTGTTATTAGCTATCATCTATTGTTTGTTTTTATTTGTAGTCGAAGAGTTCAGTATATATGCAACGAACGACATATGCTTCTGCCATAGACTGCGACATGCATAATATTACACAATCTTTGTCAAAACACAGATATCGTTTCTATAGACTTAACCCTAATCCCCACCCAACTCTTATGTCGGCTGTTCGAGGAAACTAAATCTGGGGAAACCTCGTATGTTTGAAGTAACAAAAACCTCGTATCAAAATAATCCTTTACTGTAGAGTGTGGCTGTACAACAAGGTGGTGAAGCGTTTCTCGGAGGCGCGACTGTACGCGGACGCGTTTGCGCTGCGCCAGCGCATGCTTAGCTGTATCCAGCACCTGCAGTACTACATGTGCGTCGAAGTCATCGAGCCCTCCTGGTGTCAGCTCATACAGAGTCTCGATAAGGTCAGTGCAACATATTATACCTATCATAAAGGTGATATAGGATCAGACTTCATATATTTTAGTTTAGGAGTGATATATGAGGTCGTTAATAAATACATATAGAAAGAAAGAGAAGAGAGTGAGTGAATTAATCTCTATTCAAAATAGGAAGACCCCATGAACTTAGAACAACTTAATGAAATCGTTTGCGTGTAAATCGTATCGTATGCGTATTACGCATATGGTTTCAAAATTAACTATCGTAATATTCATGTCACAAAGATTTTCTTTAAGGCACTACGAACCCGCATTAGGTCAGTGTGGTGGACTATAACCTAATTCATCTCATTCTGAGGGGAGAAATTACTCGAGACCAGACCGTGCCTAGTGGTGGGACAGTAAATGAATCGATTTAAAGGCACATATTCCAAAGCTTGTCATTTCTACATGGGATATAACAGAAGTATTTAGTAGATAGTATATGTAGTAGAGTTTACGAAAACGTATAAAGTTTACAGAAACATAATCGATAAAAAAACCAGTCATTTAATTTCTAAAAGAATTTATTAAAATAATTTTATACTCTGAGAATCATAGAAGGAAACATGGGACGCAATAAAATAACAAAATGTGTTCACTTAATATATCTTGCTTAACATAAACGCCTCTTAATGTTAATACTGCATATACTTACTACGTTAACATATTACAAAAAAGATTAAATAAACATCCATAATTAGGTAGACAAAATATAGTTATAACATTTTTAAAGCCCTTATAATATTATGAAAATATATTAGTTCTGGTAGGATTCTAAGGCCTGCAATACTTTCTTCATAGTGCTTTCAAGACTTTCTATTTTCAATTCGTACTTAGTTAACTGTTCTTTTATCTCGTCAAATTCGTTGACATTTGTCTTTTTACTGATTACGTTCTTCGCGTTCTTTACTATTTTACGATCTAATCTGGAATTTTGACAGCGCTCAAAGCAACAAGTGCCACCACCTTCTATGTCTTCATAGTCATCACCGAATTTTCCTAGTGGCTCTGCGTGAGGTATTTCGATCTTGTTTTCCTGGTTTGGTTTCACAATAATCCTGTATTTGGGCAGGAAATGTGGGAAAAGACTGATCCGCTTCGCAAAAGGCTTTATGCAAAACATTGAAGGCTTAATGATATTCAGTTTTTCAAAACTAGCAGGCAACCATGACCAGCAACTACTTGGCCTGGAATATGATCTAGTGTTACCGATCAATACGCTTTCAAAGTATGATATAAGCTTTACCCTGGATATATGCCCCACTAGTTCAGCATTAGCTCTGATTTCTTGAGTATCGCTTACTGCTAGACCGTTCAATAAATTAAATAATACTATTGGAATCATAAATACAAATACAATAAATATTATGTGACTTGTCACTGGGAATGTACTGAATTTAATCGATCCGGCGTCAAATTCTCCTGTTAACATAACAATCGTTTTGAATAACGACCTACCTGGATCTTCGAAAAAGTCTTCCTCTTCCTCCTCATCTTTTTGAGTGTTGTTCGGATTTGGAGCTTTCTGATCTTCATTTTCTTCTTGCCGGAATAGTGTATAAAAGCTCAATGCAAACGCGATAATTAAGATGCAATACCACAACAAGAACTTGAAGAAATTCCACGAAACAGTTCTTAACATAACAATATTCGTTGATAAAGTAGGGAACTGTCCAATAAGTAGAACTAATTCAGCGGATGATAATAATATGGCCACTGCGGACAATTGTTGTTTAGTGGACTCTTCCTCTGAGTTGTAACCTACAATCCAAGCAGTAACAAATATCAATGTTATTTCCATCCAATTCTCGAAACTTTGCAGATATCGCGTTGGCGAAACAAGTAGTTGAAACAACTCTCTAAATATTAAAAGGATTAATCCAATCACTGCACCAACATGAGTAATTATTATCAACGCTTCTATTGAGCCTTTTGGTTTTTTCTCGACTCCATAACCCAATATTATATAAAGGATTAGACTCAGCCAAAGGAGAGAATAAAATGTTATGTTCGCATAAAACAAGCAACTTATTCTTTGCCACTTCAAATATAAGAAGCTGGTGATGACTGGATGTTTTAAAAGCGGTCGCAACTCTTCATTTCTTGTCATGTATAGCAAAGCGTCTGTTTCAGGTGCTAAAGGGTAATCAAATTCTTTGACGTTATTGTTGGAATTACCCATTAGAGGCACTTTACATAGCTCGTTTTCAAGCGAATTGTTTGGATAAACTAGGAAGCCATATTTCATGTGAATTTCGTAATCGTC
Organism: Acronicta alni; assembly: GCA_964056405.1. NCBI lineage: Eukaryota > Metazoa > Arthropoda > Insecta > Lepidoptera > Noctuidae > Acronicta > Acronicta alni. Next base: position 9,631,798 of record OZ043921.1, read on the forward strand.
GTCACTTGGTCGTTCGCCATTAGTCGTAATGCATTCGTCCAAATATGTTTCCAACGTTTTAGCATTAATGTCTGCTAAACATGGTTCATTAAATTTGTTACGAAGACCCACACAAGCCCCATTTCTTAGTAACTCTAAAACAGTTTCTTGATCACCATTCCTTGCAGCGTAATGTAAAGCAGTGTTGTCTTTTATGTCAGGATGATTGACATTTATATTAACTTTGGGGTGCTTTAGTAGTAGTTCCAAACACTCACTAAAATGCGCTTTGGGTGTCTTGGAATAAGACCGCATACCTTTCACAGTGATTTGAATAAGAGATTCACCGTTTACTGGGTCGAATAAAGTAGATTCATTATTAACAAACATTTTAAGAATCTTTTGGTACCCATATTGGCAAGCGATTGCTATAGGTCTACTTGTATTACCGGAACATGTAGCGTTTGGATCTGCCCCGGATAGCAGTAGAGTTCCGACTACTCTATCGAAACCTTTTTCAGTAGCAAATTGTAACATGGTATTCATGCCGTTATTGGCTGCCAAAAATGGACGGTGCTCGTTTTTACTGACGAGTTTTGTGAAGTCACGTATAAAATTGTCTTCTTCGTGCCTGCTGAGGTACATAAATAATTTATCGACATCAATTATTTGTGTTCCTGGATCCTCCGTTTCGAACTTTGCCAGTAGATGAGGAAATGCTTCTTTAAGATAGTCACGCGCTGTCTTTCCTCTTCTATCTTTGTATGTATCCAAATCAATAGGTTCCTTGGCATAATCTAATATCAAAGTCACAATTCTTTCTAGACCTTGTTTAGCTGCAGAGTAAACTGGAGTAATACCTTTTAGATCAGGGCTATTAGCATTGCATCCCGCTTTTAGAAGCAGTTCTACCATATCCTCGTAAGTAGCTAAGTCTCGCTCTCTGTCGTCATCTAAGTCTTCAATTTTTTTTATGGCCATTAATAAAGCCGTATTTCCTTTGCTTTTAATATTGACATCAATTCTATCATCTCCTAGCAGTGCGTCTAATGCGTCGATATTTCCATTTTCTACTGCGAAGTGAATAGGGGCGGCGGAATGTGTTTCATTTACTTTATTGACTTCTACTTCATGTTGTAGTAAAAGCTTCACGAAATCTTGTTTGTCTGGTACGGAAACTGCGAGCTCGAGGCACGTTTTGTAGTCTGGATATTGATACACATGTTCAAGATTCACTGCACCATAGCTGACCAGTTTTTTAAATGTTGCGAAATCATTTGATTGGAGAGCAGTTCTCAGCTGGACCTGAGGGTCAGTACCGAAGAGGGAACTGCCACGCGACAGCCGGTTGGGCTTCATCTCGTATGTGTCCCGCGTCATGTCGCACACTACACTGGCATCTGAAACGTAAAATGATTGTTTTTATCACTGACCACAATTTTCTCATTGAAGTAAATTGTTATGAAACATGATTCTATAGTACTCCAAAACTAGTAATTACGGACAATTGGCTAAATTGAAATGGATTGGCCATTGAACATCTGTCCAATTTTTCCGTGGTTATGGCTTTCAAACCTCCTTTAAAGACATAGGTGTTAATGAATGAAAAGATTCTAAATTCGCGCCTTTATTTGATTAACTATGCTAAGTGCATCCACAAACTCTTTTGTGCAACCGTGATAATCGTTGCTTCGTATGTTCCGTTAGCTACAAATCAATCCATTTAAGTGAGTCGTGCCCTATTTGGAGAATTCTCTTCAGTCGATATATCAGAATCAGTTTTAACCAATCTATCAAAAACCCTTTTGAACTCTAATTTATAGTAAAATAATTTCTAAAAGTAAGGTTCACTCTGCTCCAAATTGAAAGTTTCCGTACCCCAATCTAATCTATATAAATTACGAAAAATTCGAGACCACCAACCCAGGTCGAGCAGTGTTTTTAAGGTTTTCTAAGAAATTTTCAGTAGCAGCCGGCACACCACGATTAGAAACTAACTATTCGCAATTCGCGGTGTTTCCGGAAATCATCTCGTTTCCCCAATCCTGTGGGAATTTCCCAAAATCCCTTTTCGATGCTCAGCTGTTATATTTAAGTCCTGTACAAAATGTAATAATTCAAGACCCACCAGATTCAGCTGTGTGTTGTCTGTCAGTCAATGTTACAGTTTTATGGAGCAGATTTCCAAGCTTATAATACAGATGTAATGGTCAGTTGTTTGTCATACTTTTTAATGAGCTACTTTATTTCACAAACATTTGAGTTCACCTAACTGCCCACCGTAATGAAGGAGCAATTATTCCAAATTTCTCTCACAGCCATAAAATTAATGCAACACGCGTGCTTCATACCTATGCTACGATCGGGTAATTGGATTGATTTGCACTGTCTATTATGTTATACTTAATTGTAAAAGAGCAGCTCTTTGAAAAAGCATTGTAAGTAGTAGGCATAAGTGGTAATTTTGAAAGTAGCCTACTATCTTAATGCAGTAGTTCCCAATTTGTGAATTTTATTGCCGTATAATTGATTTTTGGAGCATTAATGATCCAATGAAGTACAACACTCGCTTTGTTGCTTCACAATATACATACTAAGTACCCGCATGTTAGCTTATTTATTCTGCCTATACACACATTGTTTGGTGGTTTAACTATCGTGTCGTGATGCTTACATTTATTTTGGAGTTATAATCCGCATAACATTTTTCTATTATAATATGCTTAAATCACGACAAAGAGACTCATAGAGTCTTCTATGTACGTCTGTATTTGTAACGTTTGTTAAGGACAAATATTTAACTTCGGAGATACTCTGAATACACCATGACTAAATCTCGCCTTGGGCATTACTCATATTATAATCCTATTAGAGAACTTGGCTTCTGTGTAGGTACCTATTGTAAAAAACCCTTTTGGAAGTTTTCGTTTAATATAAAAACAGCCAAGTAGCAACAAACACAGTGTAAACTTTGAATTTCTTTAATAATGAATTTGCCATTCGTTTTTTATGGTGGCCATTTGCGGCACCGTCCGCAAGTCCAAAATACGAAAATAAAGATGAATCTAACAAAGCGTTTTCACTAAACAATAGCGGTGTTCGCCCATCGGAACGCCTATGAGATACTCCACATGTTCGGCCAGCTATATTATACAACATTGAACTATACAATATATCACGGCTTTCATGCTCGTCGCTTTCGGCACATACGAGGCTTGCTATTGTGTTCCACATCGGGATCACCTGTTCAGAGGCAATAGCCGATGGCTCAGAGTGCTATTGATTGATCGACAAATGTGCCACGCCGGTCGTTAAACAATTTTGTTTGGATATATTTTAAACAGTATTGTATTTTTGTACTGTTTTTTCAGTGTACGTTTCAGTTTAGTTGTTTTTATTCACGAACGCAGCGGAAATAATTGCTAGACTGCGCGGACAAATAAATTATATGAACATTTCTGTTATCATCGTTAGCTACTTCATACGATAAGCCAAAACCTCTCAACTACACAGCACTTGAGCTTATCTGAGATAACAATCTTCTTGCGGTGCCCTTTGCTTCTTCTATTTGTCAAAATCCAAGCACACCCTTCCAAAATCCTTGGCATTTATCGTTTATGAAAAAGAAATAGCCACGGGCGTGTTCCGTGACATGAAGTACAGGTGACCTTTCGTATTGTTTAAACTTTAATTGAGGTTGACTTGCACTCTACTCTTGTACGTATTTATTATTAATATTAGGTATATTATCATTTTTCTTGCCGCCATGACTGACTGTCATGACTCGTTGGAGTCATGAGTTTATTTTTCATTTGCTTAATTAATGCCTATAATTTTATACAATAAGCTAATTTATTACGTAGCAAAAGGATTGTTCAAATTATTAGTGATGCCCTAACCGCAACAGGACATGAAACAGTGTTGTGGTTATTTTCACTGTATTTATACATAATAATTGATAAACAAACAATCCTTCAATTTTTTTTCAATCCTTTTTTGGCTATGTGACGTCATCAATGTAAACAATATATTACGAGGACAGTATCAAAACCATAGAAGAAAATGTTTACAATAACTAAATGTTTATTACTCATCTATTGTCTGACCATTGAGCCTGTGGAACTGAATCATTGGTGGATTGTGTGTAATTAAAATTTAACTTTTTCTGCACCTGCTAATAATACCAGTAAATAAAAGGTAGCAGTGGATAGTGACAAAAGTAACACGCCATATCGGTATGCTCCTACCACAGAAGAGATAACCTGCTCAATATAATATAATAATTAGTATTTGCCTGTTAGTAAATTCGTGCAAAAACCGGCGGAATTAAGGCCCGATATGCTAAGAATTATCACCCATTTATAGACTGACCACGGTAAGCTCAGAGTAATCTATTACTTAGCTTCGAGCCCAAGTAATATCTAGGCATACGTTGCTAAACGTTACCATAGTACGTAAGCTTGAGTCAGAGCGCAACGTCAATAATCACTTACATTTATTTATCAGTAACCCCCATCGGATGCTTTGCATATGGAGATTGGAGTGTATTTGTGTTAAATGTCAGTGTGATTCTTGTGCTAATGTAAGCGGTCTGCTGAGGTCATGAGTATCGACGAATATTGTTCCATTTAAATTATATGTTTGCTATATTTTGGGACTGTTCTTCTTCAATTTAAGAGCTCAGCTCTTGTAGGTGGAGCAATCGCCACTGTTCTCTGTCTTCAGCTTTCCGTTTTAACTCTTGATACGACTCGGGGACTGGGACTGATCAAGGATGACAAAATTACGAAGATGTTCAGGTTGTGAAGCTAGTTAGACATTGCTTTGCTAGGTAAGTTTAAGTCGCATAGCTAATTGCTTGAAATCCTATGTGAGTAAAGGTAACCAATAGCTACTAAACAATCAATTTTAATTGTTTTTATTACGACCGTAGACATACGAACATACACCGTGCCAGCTTGCCTTGCCGATCTATTTTAGCACAAAGGCAACGGTATAGGCATATACTGGTAGTTTAAATCATTAAAAACTGAACTATTGCCTCTTATCTAATGACGACGTCTGTGGTATAGTGGTTCGTGTGTCGGACTGCTGATGACGAGGTTGTGAGTTCGATTCTCACAAGACACAAAAATAAACATTTATTTGATGAACATAAATGTTTGTGTATGTCGGGGTGTTGCTTACAAAAAAGGTATATAAGTATTATATCCATTGTCAAGTACCCAACTTAGTACAAGCTCTGCTTAGTTTGGGACTAGATGGTGAGTGAAGAATAGAATAGAATATCCCAAATATTTATTTATTATTATAGAAACTTAAATTAACATCACTCGGTTGGTTAAATGCCAATAATAAAGCCTGTAAGCGTCCAGTTTACTCAACTACAATAATCTCATTCCAAGCCACCATATCAGGTAAATACTGCTATTGAATCACAAGAAAGTTATTCCAAAGTACAAATAGTTACCTTCTAATGTTGCTGGCAATTAGGCGTTTCCGTTGTTTCTCAATTATATCGGTTTATATATATATATATATATTGTATTATTGTATGTATATGTTATAGTTAATGTTTTATCTGCACGCTACCGGTCCAGCGCTTCGGTCTAATTGCCGGACACGCCTTGTTGTTTGGAGAAATTGCTTCTTTATAAAAAAAAACTATTACGATACTATACTGCGCACGCGTTTATGGAGTTATCTGTCTTATCACGCTTTTAAGTTAGCTATTTATGTCGTTCTATTATTTCGCAAGAAAAGCAATTAACATTTTAAAGATTATAAAATATATTTAATTAACACTAAGGTTTACTTTTTGTAGTTCGAAAGGTAGATTAGTTACTATTGAAACTGAGTGAAAGGGTTAATATAAGTTATATAAATATGTACGAACACTTACAAACGAAATCACGAACTTTTGATTAAATAGAATTTAAATTGAACAGCGTCTAAATCGAATACGTGATCCAATATTATACGGTTTAAGATATCAGTGTAATTCGTTCAAGTTTGTATACATATATTTATATTGCGGTTAATGTGGAATGGGTGATGCAATGTCTAGGCTCCTAAGTATATCTTATAATAATTATATTCACTCATTTACAGCTACACAACTAATTTACTTTAAATCAAAGCTTTATTCATTTAAAAAGCTTCAATATTTTCGCGACTCTTGTAATGAATAGATAATGACAGATTTTATAAGTAAGTTTTTTTAAATACGGTGGTACAAAACACAACATGTCAAGCTAATATAAAGTTGCACTAGAAAACCACTGCTGTTACTGCGGAATAGGTCGGGATTGTAGAGTCCGATATATCGCCGAGGGTACCAAGTTACTTGTACTCTGTTTGGGAAATACAGACTACTATCAAAATCTTTATAATGATGAATGTAATGTTTGGCAAACAGTGTGTAGTGTAAGTATCTTAGATGTGGGCCTACGGAGTTCTTGTATGTGCATTGTCACCTGCAACTTGTCTACCTTGAACGTGATGCAACCACCCTGACCCCACCGCCATGCGTTCGGTACTAACTTACTTACTGGTATCGATTTAGTATAGGTAATAGTAGGAACTTTGAGTTAATCTAATGCAAGTAATGATTATTATTCAATGCTTCTAGGTAGCTAGTTATTTTCCCATTGTGCGTTTACTTTGTTTAGGTAAGTATAACATTAATATAAAAAAAAAATGACTGGTTTAATTACGTAACGCCTACATTTTATTTAGTTAATCGTAGGACTTAATTATTCTATTACCATATATGGGTTGACATAATATTAACTAAATATTAAATTGCCTAACTAAACAGGTTTCTGTGTAGTACCAGACTGCTCTCATCGCAGTAACGGTCCCTTGAAATTTTATGAATTTTAACTAGCCTCATCAAGAACTTGTTTACTTTTTTTAAAACAACCTCCAACTCAAAATAGACGATTAAATATAAACTTGCGTAAAGTTAGAAATTGAGATTGTATTCCACGTACGATCTTCAAGTATGCATCACCATAAAGATTGCTTATGGACGGAACGTGACCAATTCTCTTTTGAGAGGAAGATCATGCGTACCATAATGTCGATGCACCTTCAGATATGTGGTCGAAATAAGTGTGGAGAATCGGTAGTTATCTCAGGCAGTGTTACCACACATCCGGTACTTGACCAACTAAACAGTAAAAAGTCTTCCGTTCCGCACATAACATTTCAATTTGGACGCGCGGTACCTACAACTGCCTGTCAGTTGCACGACGCTTTTTGTCAACTTTGTGCCTAATTTGCTTCGCCCTAAAAACAAGACGCGTTTCTTTTCGCTTCGCTTTCTTGCTATGTCTACAATGTACTTATGCAGAATAATTCCTATGCTATACATGACGTATGGTAGATGACTACATCGGAAAGGCGCTCGAGAGGGATAAAACTCACAAGCCAGATTTATTTTGAGATACGCATAAAATTGCCAATGCAATGTGGTCGTGGTAGTAAGGATCCAGGTTATGAACTGTGTTTAAAGCGCTTAATGGCTATTAAACATTAAATCAACATCGATCATTTACGACACCCTGATACTTTAACCCTGGTACTTTAGCAAATTCATTTCGAGTTTCTATTTCAAGTCGGTGAAGCGGTTCGACCCGCGTTCGCCGATTAAGTTTTTACCAAGATCTCAGCAGCTTCACACTTGGGTTGAACACTTTCCTCTGGTTCCGCGCTATGGTTACTTGATAGATTTGTTCACCTAATGGTCTTGTTTTTAACACCGTTTAGTTTTATATTTATTTCTTTGCAGTTTCGGTTACTCAGTTGTAATACCTACCTACTTATAACTTTCTTTGCACCAAGTCCCGAGTGCAACATTATTAAAAACAAATCTGTCTGTTTTTACGATTAAGTATCTTTAAATAAAAAGGAAAGGTGTAATTTGATACCAAATTCATTCCACTTCTTATTTAGATGATGATCAAATTAATCTAAAAGCTCTTTTCTTAATATTGTTCTTATTGTGCTTGTTTCTTCTTTATAAATTAGGTGTAGGAACATTCATATTATGTAGATCATTCTGAAGGTATGATGACACTTTTTACGTCTGCACAAATTACATTTTATGATGTTACTTGCGGTTAAGTAACTTATAATAAAGAGCTTTAATGACTTGTACCTATCTGCCATGTTAACAATGAATAATACCAAAATTAGTCACCGATATTAATAAACACACCCTATTATAATAATTTTGCATATAATAAAAATAAATAAGCTAAATTAAACCTTTGGGTTCCTCCTAAAAAGCTTATACCCCAACTAAAAGAAATTCATTTTTTTTAAATTAGTATAAATTAAGTAAATAACTATATACCTTCATTCTATTTTATAGAATACGTTTAAATAATTATACGTCACAACACCGATATCTAGTAACATGTAACTTCGTTTCTCTACGTCACCATCACCGAGTCTAACAGGCTCTAATAACTTCGTTCTTCTTTATTCACACTTCCATATATTGGAACCCCAAAATGGCAGCAGCAAATAGTGTCACATGATAGACATACTATTTAAATTAATTTCTATTACTTACATACACTTTTCATAAATGGAAGTACCGTTTGTTGACTTCTGTGTCAGAAGCGCTTTAGAGAACCAATATGAATTTAATTATGCGTATGGTCTGTGACCCACGTTATTTATTTGGTAAGTCAGTTGTTATGTAGGCGAACTGCCGTCATCATTAGTCAACGATTGCATCAATGTTTATGTCTGATCACCGGTCAAGTTCGTCAATATTATAATTTTGGCCTCTGGGGTAACTAACTGTCACTAATGCCAAAAGTGACTTTATGGGAAATGAGGAATACTGCCTATGAGTCAAAACCTGAATGTTGAAAAATGAATTGACAAGCTAGATTATTATTTTATAAGCAAAGGAACAAAACATATTTGTTTGTAAATTACATATAAATATATTTTGTTTAACAAATACGTTTCCACTTTATCATTATCAGCTCGTATCATTCATCCACTGTTGAATGTAGGCTTCTTTTAGTGAACGCCATTGAGTCCGATCTTCAGCTCTTTCATCCACTCGCTGCCAGCCGTTTCCACCAATTGAACGAATTAATTAACTAGTCCCCGCTTGGAACAAAGCTTTTATAGAGCTTTTTTTTCGATTTTTAGTTAGTATTTTTAACGCAGTCGGCGTTTTTATCCTTTCAATAATATATTTTATTTCACACTTTTTAGTTTTTATTTATAAAAATGAAGTTATTTACCTATAAGCTATTATTTGATGACCATAATAGATAAGATAATATATTTTTATTTTTAATTATCTCTCTTTTGCGGACGGATCTATCAATACATTATACCGTATGTTAACTCCCGCAATTGAGACGAATCTAATGACAAAACTTCTGGTGGAATCTGTCAAACTTTTTAGGGTGTAGAGGGTGCCAAAAAATTAGACATACATACGTTAAAAAAACATTACCCCCTTCGGCAGTCGGATAAAAAGATCGACGCTTCATTGATTCTTTAAAAAAAGAACGAAGTAGGTAAGTACGTGCTCACAACTTTATTTTTATGCTAGTGATTCGTCGATATCTCTTTACAAATAAAAATATCAAATATTTGAAACTAACAAATAAAAGTTAACCGTGTGACTATAGTGTTTTATCACGCAAGATTCTAAGTATTCGTCACAGTGTCATTTGGGACGCGTGTTTTCCAAAAGAAACTGGATTTTGTACACACAATTTAATACTTGTAAATTAAAGAGAATTAACATTCTCTATAATTTTCAATCAAACGACTGTTTTTCTGTCGAGTATACATATACCTATTCTTTGACGATGCAGCAGTTTTTTAAAAGTTGGTGCAATGAACCGTCAGTAATAACTAATGACTTCCCAATATATTCCTACTTTGGCACCTACTTAATAAAGGTCAGTTTGGGGTCATAGCCTGTCTTTCAATTCAACTCATCAGGCACTTCTTTTGTCACATTAAAATTATCTTTTGTTACCTGGTCTACGCCAATCGAAAATTGTAAATAAATTCCTCCTCGATATCACAAAATACATAATACTCGTAAGGTAGAGGTTGTATATCATAAAACTAGTATTTCTTCTTTTTTTTCGTTTAGTTCTACAAAACCATTTTGCGATCGATAACGTTTGATTTATGCATTCCGTACCTACTGATTTCTATCCGGGTATTTTTGTATCTCCTGGCTAATAAACAAGGACAGTTGGTCCACTGATATCAGTCACTGTAATATGACAGAAATGGCTTCTTGGAATGTTTTTAACATGCTTTAAAGTAACTCAAGGATTCCCATAAACAAGGTATTCTTCGACACTGACTAGCAAACCTGGACTAACTAGTTTTGTGAAGTACTCATCGACCATTCGTAAACAAACACGTCTCGATGTTCGATGCATTTTGCAATTTAACGGGCTCATTGTCTCGGCATTTCAACCTACGTTAGAATTTTGCTGTGCAAAGATCATCCCTATTCCTTCCACAGAATCTTTATGCTCGAACTTCACAACACAAGCATCAAGTTTGTAAATGCAACCCTTTTCTATGGAGAAAAGACTTAAATCAACTTTACGTGTTGGTTGCAAGTAAAGACTTAAAAATTTATTTTAAAACTGTTACCGGATACGTCCATTTCGCTGACATTACTCTGGTGTGCTCGTCGTATGCATTTGTCTACCACTTAATCAATTACAGCCGACATGGCACAACTTCCCGCGCTCTGTATGGGCTTACCGACCCACATGTCCTGCGTCATCATAATAATAATGACGTCACCCCTGCCGACCTTGTTGAGGGCTTGGACAGCCAGCATATGTGATGATCTCTTTTCTGTGTTTACACCCACACATATGTTTTGTATGGTAAATAAAACTTAGTGCCATGGTCATAACTAACTCTAGATGTAGGTTAGAGAACTAGATTATTTCTTAGCCCGTAGTACCTAATTAATTAGTTTCCGCCTAACAAAATTGTACATAAATACTATTTTTGTTTATGAAACAATTTTCCTAAAATCTAACTGAAATTTCAATGTTATTTTAACTGATTTCAATGGTAGTATGTTCCTGCAAACTTTCCAAATAAGCAGTGTAACATATTGTTTTGCAGAGTACGTATACTCCCTCATTTTAGTTTTGATCTAGATTATGCAGCATTTTAGGATTAGAAGTATATTACTATAAATCGGTTTATATGATGACTATATATTGTTTTTTTTTACTAATTTTATAGAAGTATCTACTTTGAGTAGGTACCTACTCTACATTTGGAGTTGCGACGTATCCCCTTCTATTTGTCTATCGCATTTACATGATATCAGTACCTAATGTATAAAACTTTATGTACCTAATTGTATCTGACTACAATTTCCCTTAACATGCATTTCACAATTGCAGTTCTTATAAACCTGATTGCAAAAAATCAATTCCGATGCAAAATCTTCAGAAACACGGGTATGAAATCCGAAGAGCTCGTATTGCGAAATTAATTTGATACGTATTTATTACTTTTATTGGATTATTCACGGGAATGATAATGTTGTGATTTTAAGACTTCCACAAACCCACCTGAATAACACAATAATACAACTGAAAGTTCACACTTCACAAGCACTTCACTGACTATTGGTTGCTGTTCTCATAGCGGCGGTACGGCCGCGCCACTCGGGCCTGTGTTCGGAGTGAGGCGTTGCGCGCACGCCGGTCGTGTGGGAGGCGATAGTTGCTCGCTTATCCTGCAACTGACTACTGACCAGACGTAATTACTGACCATACAGATCGTACTGATGTACTCACATCAATGTTTTTAATTGCTCATATTAGAATTACAGATCACGTCCGAAACTTAAACTGTGATGTTTTACGTCGGTGTGTATAAATCGAAGGTTGCGGTTTAAAGCTATTAATTCTTCTCTTTCTAGATTGAAGGGTCAAATAACATGGGACATCACTCGGAAGTAGTTATCATACATTCTGTACCGTGACTAAGCTAACATCCCTGACTAGACAGGCGGAAATTCTCTACCTGGCTAATCATGTTATAAACCTTGTTAGAGCAAAATATCCAAATGACCAAGATGGATGAATAAAGTAATCCTACATAGGTTGGAAGGTGAAAAGTTTGGTCAGCCATATTGTTATAGTTTTTGTACAATGTCTCTTGTTTTTTCTGTGGGCGGAGCGGATTCGCGATAATTTGTAGGCGTTACTCCTTACCTGTGGTCGCGTCACAAGGTTGTATTACTCATCGTTTGGTTCGGCGCATTTTATGTAAGGTGTAAAAAAATATAGCCTTTGGAACAAAGCCTTTATTATAGGGTGGAACGTTCCATAACACCAAAAAGCGAAATAATTTTCTAAATAACCAAAAAGCGAGTTCATTTAACTTAATGTCAACCCAATGTGAATTGTTGACAACTTTCTTATGTTTCCGATAATATGTATAGGTTCATAGGCAAATTGTCTTTAACACATAAATGCATATTATATACGAGCTAGATGTTTATTAGAAGGATTGGCTGCAGGAGACTCAAAACTGAGAGGAATGGAAGGAGGGCCCTCGCCCCGTAGTGGGACTATAATAGCTGAATAAAAAAACGTCATAATAATGTATAATTCGAAGGAAAACTAAGTAGCTATATAGTTTTGCTTATGAAATATTTATAAATTAATCAGTAATTAACAACCTTATTAACCTTATTAGTGTACGGAAGCGCGACTGCTACGCTAGAGGTTCTGAGTACGATTCCTAGGTCAGCAGTGTTATTGGGTTTTTCTATAAAATTCTCAGTAGCAGATTTGGGTTAGGATTTATGCCCGGTTAATGGCAATAGGCTCGCCCCTTAGTACACTGACTCTAAACATACCGGCGTAGTGTTGGAATAAATTAGTAGGTAGCTCTGTCTAAACTTTCGAGGAATACAGGCGTGATGATAATGTTAATTGAACTAGTTAAGAATGTTACCAACGAATGCCTTAGTTGTTTTTATAAGGGGGCAAACCGATATGTGGGTAATGAATACTCATAATACTCTATATATTTCCAGGTGCATAATGTGGATGAAGTGCTGGAGCGCCACAACGACTTCTTGGAGTCGTGCCTGGGCGACTGTATGCTGACCAGCCCGCAGCTGCTGAAAGCCGTCACCACGCTGTGCCTCGTCTGCGTACAGTTTTGTACATTCATACAGGTGACATTCCGAAAACGTAGACTTTAATTATTGACTTATCAATATTTAGAAATTACAGATGAAAAACAACTGAAATGACAATAAAAGTAAGATAAAACTTCGTGTAGACATTTACATTTTTTTTTACTTCTCTAAGGCCAGAAAACTACACATAGAAGGAGGTAGTTTCTTTTCACTTAGAAATGCACTGACAAGTTATTTGTAATTTTAGTGACAATAGTCAGTTATACCTTATTCAGGAAAGCAAAAGACGAAACTTATGTTGCAAGGTGTTAATTACATGAGACTGTGTTATTATATTTAAGGGGTTATATAGTATGCATTTAATATGTATGTGTCGTCTTTTTCTTCCCTACACGCATTATTTTGTTATATTATTATATCAATGTATTTAATTTTATCTATCGTTGTAATTTTGGTGAAGGTTTACTTTTATCTTTTGCGTAACCGATAATTATACCTACAAATATTTTATTTCCTTCTGCTGCGTATATTTTATATAATTATACTTTATTATCAATGTTTGCAAAGCTTACCTGTGGTTAGTATACGTACTATATGATTTCTAACATTAATTTATTATTGTATTTTCTTTTAACGCTACCAAAACACGTTAATTGGCAAAAGGAGATGCACAAGTACTTCGTGGACGCAGAGCTTAACAGTATGCTTGGATCGACGTATGACAATACAGATTATAGTGAGGTACATACAGAGTAGATCAACCGTAACACTAGTGCACTGATGCAAGTAAATAATATCACAAGTATCATAGAATGTCACCGTTGTGAACTGATCTTTGGCAATATGGCGACCTATCAAACGTCAAATTTTCAGCCAATCACAAATCGCGCTCACTAAATCGTGTCTTATGATCGGATAAAAACATTTTTCATTGCTTCTAAACGGTAAAGGTGTTTACATAATGTTGTACTAAAAACTAATAATTTTTTGTTACATTTTGCTTCCATGTAGTATTTGTGATGTATCAAAATCATTAATCTATACTTTCTTATCGTTCTTTCATGACTTTTCTGTTTTAGAATTCTACAGTGAGTATAATTATATTAGTCTAATCATGTATTACTATATCTGATATTATTATTAGAATAATAAATTATTTCTACACAACATTCTCCACCTCATTATTCTCTTAGCGACATTCAACTATAGAACTATTAAAAAAAAACAAATTTCGAGTGCGAAGAATCTTTATTTGCTCTTCCCCTAATTCTTGCTTTAACTTCTTAGTCTTTCCAATTTGTTTAGAATATAGAAGACTACCCCAAGTAGTAATCATGTGCTAACAACTAAACAAAATTTATTTATTGACAAAGTGGGGCTAATTGAAAGAAATGAGCTAATTAACCCTTCTCTTCAACTGCACTGGTTACGTGCAAAAATACAAAAACTATAATAAATTCGCATCTCCATTTTTAGGGACTTAAACAAAATATCCATTTGGTACAGTCAGCGTCAAATAGTTAGTGACACTCAGGGAATTCAAATAAATAGACGCAACCAAAAAGTCAATAATATCGGTACAAACAAAGTTTCCATATTGTTGTCAACATTATAGTCGCACAAAAGTTCGAGACGTTTAAAACGTCATAAAGATAGGTTCAGTCAAACCGTCATAAATATGGTTACAGTCATCCCGCCAATGGTATCCAAGCATTCTAAGTGTTCAAAAATATGGAACACATTAGAAAAATAAACCAGCATGTTATAGAAATAAACGGTTTCCCAAAGATGAAAACCTCTTTAGGCAATCTAGTGTTATTTGCATGTCATTCTATTTATCTATCAGTAATATCAATGTCAAGTGCAAAACTAAAGCAAGCTTTCTAGCTTGCTTTAGTTTTGCACTTGACATTGATATTACTTAGCCATATTTCTATATGGCTACGCATTAGTGACACCACAAAACATCGAATTATATATATGAGGGAGGAAGATGTCTCCGTAACAGATATTTCAAATGAACTGGGAATATCCTTATGTACCTATCGTTTTAGATGTTACGTGTAGTTACCTATCGAATTATTCTCATCTCTCTAGATTCTCATTTCTGCATATTCGCACATATATATGTATAAACAAGCACACAGCCCGCCTGACGGTAAGCAGTCGAAAACTGAAAAGATGCAAGCGATTATCGACCTTATTGACATTATTTTATTGCTTATTTTTAGTTATTCATCCATTCTATTACCTTGTTTATGTTTAAAATAGCAGTTTTTGAATAATAGTCAATAAGGTTGAAAACTTTGCACCTCTTTTTTGCAAGCACTATCGAGTCTAGTTTTGTCGACGTTCATTGTTAATTAAAATAAAATAAAATGATCATGATATTGAATCATATATTTTAATATTATGCACTCTTGCTCTATGAGATAATTAGTCATACTCATTATCAATGAGGTTTAGGTACTTACATCTATTTTCAGTCAGCTGTATATTGCTAAGTATCGTAAACGGCTATGCACGAAATTCTTTACAAAACAAAAGATATGTCTATGACATCATGCTTAAAATGAAAAGGACAACAGTAGTTTCTATTCCTTTCATTTTTGTGTATAAATGTTTTCACATTAATTGATGTGAGAAATAATATTTAAAATGTATAGCAGTAAAGTTTATTTTTCTAATGTGTTCCATATTTTTGAACACTTAGAATGTTTGGATACCATTGGCGGGATGACTGTTACCATATTTATGACGGTTTGACTGAACCTATCTTTATGACGTTTTAAACGTCTCGACCTTTTGAGCGACTATAATGTTGACAACATTATGGAAACTTTGTTTGTACCGATATTATTGACTTTTTGATTGCGTCTATTTATTTGAATACCCTGAGTGTCACTAACTATTTGACGCTGACTGTACCAAAAAAAATTGAACGTCACCTGTAGTTTTACATAGAGAAATGTACTTCTCTTGTTGTGGTATGTACCACAACTGAATTCTAAATAGCTCTGGAGAGTCAAATAGCCTTACTTTACAGTACAGAAGAAATATTACATTTTGTACTAACACGCTATGACTATTTCATGGACAGGACGCGGGTTGTGGAGGAGGATCCACAACGAGTGGTTCAGCAGATTCTTTCGCTCGGTCAGTGTCGCGCTATGGGCTGCGATTCACGGCGGCGCTGCTATCCGTACTCGCGATCATAGAGCGGATGGCCAGAGACAACAACACCAACAAACTGTTGAATATATCCGCTAGGTATTCCTTTTTCTCACACATTATCTGTTGCTTATTTGAAATAAAATCATTTGAAGTTGGACGTAATAAAATTTCGTATATGTTATTAAGCAAAGGAAAAATTCGACCGCGGGCAGGATTCGAACCACGACCCACGAGTAGTGGCCCTAGCGTCTGGTGTACCTAACCAGAAGATGCAGGTTCGCAGAATTTTTCCTTAGCTTAATAACTTTAAAATCTTAGGATGGAAAATGCCAAAAAATACAAAAAGATACTTATCGCATATGAACATTACTTATAATAAGATTATTTAACGATATGGCATTGGTTTACAGATTAAACTTCAATACGTACTATGTGAAGCAGTTGGAGAAATTCTGCTCGGACGACAAGCTGCTGGAGGGCGACAAGAAACAAACCGCCTCCTAGCACAGGCCCGCGCGCTCGCGCACCAACCTCGTCACCTCTGTGTAACGCACTTCTTCAATACACAAAATGCCATGTTAATTGAACTGTGTTGAAATTCACCATAGGAGAAACGAAATCATACAACATAATATGTCGGCCTTTAATTAAAAATGAATATTATCAACTTTAGTGTCGTGAGATCGTGTTTCGTGTAATTAGTATCTCTCAATTCTCATTAATATTATTCGAAAAATGTGGTAATTAGAAACACTTATCCCCCTTAAAAAATATTATGGATTGCGAAATGGTAGTAGAAACTAGAAAGCGAAAAATATGCTTTAAATTTCGGCTTACAGACTTAGTTTATAATATGTTTTGCGGAATGGCATGTTTATCAATATAATTCTTAGTAAATAAAATATAATATCTTACTCCTGCCACAGTTTTTGAAGTACAACACATATTTTAATGACATGTATTTTTACAACACGAACATATCTAATAATCTCTAGTAATAAATCTCATAATTATAAAATTCTTTCGTTGAATGTATTGCACTATTAGTAAATAGCAATAGGAATAAAAGCACCTTGCTTATGTAATTAAACCTTTAAAAGTCTCGAAATAATTATGATTAACTAAGTACAAAAAATTCTTACATTGCATTTCGAACATACAGTATTTTAATGTAATTGATTAAAGAGTCCAATATGGAACAGTGTAAAACCAGTGATACAGTAAAACTTTACTGGTATCTACGATACAAGCCCTGAACTTAGTGTAGAAACCACCGAAAACCATAAATGTAAGTGATTGTGTTTAAATAAATAAATAAAAGGGTGTTGTTTCGTGTTTAATTAGGCAAAGAAATAGGAAAATTAAACGATTCGAATATAAAATAAGCTATAAAATAATTATTTAGTAGATTACATAAGTACGAAATTTTAAATCGTAATGTGCGAAACCCGCTTCTATTGGAATTATATATTTTGAATACAAATTAGAAATATCACATTATTATAAATAAGCAATAAGTTCCCTAGAGATTGAATGACATTGATTTTTTTTTTTTTTTGTTGGATGTTATATCATTCCTTGCCATAGTGATAGATTTGTGGAGCCATGACAATTGTATTACTTACTACCTTTATAAATTAGCTGTAGGCATAAAATAATGCTCATAATAATTGTTTATCGATATCGATTGTTATAGATTTCTCTAAATTCAATGTTTACCTATTTAACTTTACCTAAATGAAAATTGTTGTTTTTCTGTCATAACGTTTTTCGTTGTACGATATATGTCGAACGCTTTGGTTTACGATTATCCCAATCAATTTGTTGGTGTTTACCTTTGAAATATTTTTATCTACCTTCTATTATGATTCATTCTTTAAAATAGTACAAAAGTTCATTGTAAATCAGGCACAAAAATGCTCTAGTATTTTCCTAATTTTTATAAAATCAACCTTACGCATTTTAAACAGAGTAGAAATTAGAATGTGAGTGATCATTGCCCTAGATGACAATGGTACTTTTTTATTTTTTTTAATGACAATTTAATTTTCGCGTATGCTGGAGCAGTTTTACGCCTGACCCTATTCAGCCTCATTTAGTGTTGTAAATTTTGTTAATGTTTGCACATAATCAGATAGATCAACAAAAGATTTTTTAAACTAAATTTGCTTGACAGAAGAGAAACATTAACAATATACAAAACCTCGTATCGTCAATAATGCGAATCGCTGCTGGTAGAACGAGAACACACTATTTTCATCATTATATTAAGGAAATAATTAGCAAGATGATTTTTGCGAAAAAGTGATTCCACATTTTATTCGTTTAGTTGAAGCATGTCAAGATATTCAGTATTCACTTCTTTTCAAGTTTGTCACAAATTAAATGTTCTAGTTACTAACCCTCCCAGTATACCTTTAAATAGTTTAATTTCTTGAAGGTCACTTTTTACTATTAATAAAACTTCAGTATGTTTGTAAATACCATCGTTATTATTACTCAATAAACACAAATACTAAACAAAATATTTTCTTTTTGAATTAAATCATCTGACTTGAGTTGAACATTGGGGTAAAAAAAATTCTGTCATTCGCTTTGATCGTACATCGGCCGTTAGAAAGCATATATTGATTACCGTGGTCGCAAACTTGCTTATCCAACATGATGAATAAGTGTGTAACCTTGACTGGGAACCGATTCTTGCCTCCCTTTCCTCAAGGTCACATAAGGCGGGAAGCTGATAGCGTGTACATAGTGTGTTGGCCGTTTTTTTCGTTAGACAAACAAATGCTTCCACATATGAATTCTGTGGGTTATTTATCAGACGGCCACACTACTAGTCAGGGGTGGTAATTTAGAGGTTAAAAATTAAAGACATTGGCGACCATGATAATTAATCTATTTAATACATAACAGACTTTCAAATACAATCTTATCTATGTAACATTCAATTGGTTTCCATCGATACATAAAGCAAATCACTTTTTGGACTTCAACAATAAATACATCATGTAACATTGGAATACTCACTAATGCTAATTCGTGATAAAAACAAATAAATAGCTCGGACATGACACAATATGACTCGAAACGTAAATGAAATTTCATAATACAGCATGCGAAATTATGCACTAATGTACAAGGAACTATATTAAAAGTACACAGCTAAAGCAATTTATTGCTCCATAATTATTAACTTATGGTGTAATCAATGTTAAAAGCCTATTAATTGGTCATAGACACCAACTAACCCTTTAAATAGGGTAGAACAGAATATACATCTAATCAATTCATATTATGACTAACACACCATTCAATCATTAAGCAAGCAAAACAATTTCATTTATAAGGTACAGTAAAACTAAAGGACAGCCCACTTTTATAGAAATGTCTATATGGCAGACATTACAAGTAATATCACTGCTTTAATAACTACAATGTAAATAAGAATGAATATACACTTTAAAGTTAAGCCTACTTTATGTGCATGTAATACATTAAGTGAAATGGTAACTGGTGTCAACAACATATTGTTTGTGCAAAATTTAAATACAACTGAAAATGACTGCATTGATTCGAGCCACCGACACCCCTCAGTATAAATGTATTGGCACAATGTTATGATACCAAAATATTAAAGTAATAATTCCTATGTATCGAATGCCATCTATGCCATCATGCATTATATGGTATTTTGAATTCATAATCGATTGTTACCCAGTAATAAACACATTTAACGTGTTATAATACACGAGTTATTTTCGGGCTTATGATGGTCAATATAAGGATTATGATTTTTTTAAGTTTTAAAACTTTAGTCTTGTATGCCATATAATAAAGAAAATATAAATTCGAAATGCTGTTCAGAAGCGTAATATACATATAAAGAAGTTCACATTGAGCAGTCTGATTCACAGCACACAGATTGGGAGTTTCAAGTTTTAAAACAATCTATGCATGATGAGATAAATAGAACCTGTTACATAAAATTGGTTCTAAGTTTTATAATAATCATCCAACAACAATAAGTACAATCTACTTTAACCATTGCAAAATGACTGAATACTTATTTTTATCCAGTTTTACCTGTATGTGGTGCCATTTTTAAAATGTTCAATAAACCAACTAACATGCATTTGCTTCTACATTTTCTGCTTTGACTCAGAATTTTTGGTTTCCGACACATTATTAATAATACATACATCTAATACATAGCAAAGAGAGCTGCAGAATGGAAATGATAAAAGCAAATGTATGTATTGTAAGTAAAAAACGCCTAATGCACATAATTTACCTACAGTATGAGGAGTATGTACAGAGCTCACGGCTCAAATTCACTAATTCACAGACTAGAGTCTTCGTCTTCAGGGGACCATCACCACATGTGTGTCTCTCGGATCTCACTGATGATTTGTCCGGCACGCTGCAGAGCCTGCAATTATATTAAATCGTTGAATTATCTTTTCTATCTTGCAGCATCACGAAAATAACAAAATGGTGTACGAGGCGGCCTACTTTTGTTAAACCTATAAGACGCATTTCCACTGTCTGTTTAAGAGTGGAATATTGTTGGATGTATTAGTGTTAGACGAAAACAACTCTGTAATCAATTTGATTAAATTGCATTTACATGTATCTTATAATAATTATAACATTATCACAAAAAACAAACAGAAAGCTTTAAAATCATCATAATGTAAGGTTAGGTTTTAAATTATAACAAAAAGAAATATTACCTTAAGCATGTCAGCAGCCTCCTTCCTTCTCTGTGCAATATGTTCAGACTCGTTGAGCATGCTCTCAGCCTGGTCAGACTTGTACAAATGGGTTACAAGTTCAGATTGCAGATTATCTTTTACATAGTTTACTAGGAAATGCATCACCGCTTTCGGTACGGAGTCTTGTATAGACTTGCGTACTATGTAGAAGTATGACTTGATCAACCGTTCTGCAAAATAAAACAAAAACGCTGGATACTTATCACAAAAGGTTGGTTCCTAAAAGGAAATGTTCATCAATAAGTGATACACATCCTGATACAAACCAACTTACTTTTGAATTCATGTTAGTAAATAGTGCAAAATGGTACGTTGCTAAAACGTAATGCTAATGATTAATGATGGTGGTGGATGTTAATGGAAAATTAAGACTTCGAA
Source organism: Acronicta alni (assembly GCA_964056405.1). Lineage (NCBI taxonomy): Eukaryota > Metazoa > Arthropoda > Insecta > Lepidoptera > Noctuidae > Acronicta > Acronicta alni. The sequence goes on from OZ043921.1 coordinate 9,653,305, forward strand.
AACATACGACATTGTCACTGTACTACTGAAACATAATCCCTATATAAATTATTACACTGTCACCAAAACAAAAAAAAATGTTAATGAAGAAAACATTTGCTAAAATAATACACATATTTTAAGGGGTTAGTAAAAAAATTGTAAAATTAAACAAGTTTCAATGTAAACAAGCAGTAAGCAAAATAGTTCGATGATAGGTGGTCGGAAGTTTAACAGTGAGCAAAATGAGTAAAGCATTCTGTACACCGCATTGCTATCCTCACCGACTAAATCACCCATGTGATTCAATTGCATCACGTTGATGCCATCTACTGTCTGAGTGTTAGAGTTTAGGAATGATGGTTCATCGCTCCGTCCACCTAGCATCACAAGAAAATACCGTTGAATGATGGATATAGTGTTGTGACACAATATGAGGTATTAAATTGCGATACAGTGAAACTATAACCAGTTTATGTTGGATAAATATTTTTATAATGTTATGAATTTTTATGGTGTTATTTCCACTCAACTCTAAACTTAATATCCTAGGTTAATGTATCTAAATGTATTGTTATTTTCCTTCAGCCTATAAAGGTAGTAATTATCTTTTGAACTTTCATTCCAAGCCATTAACACACTATCAGACGGTTGAAACCACATGACATAAGATTTTGTAGCAATAACTTACCGATGACGTCACAATCGTGCTGCTCCCTATCGGAGAGCTTGCGTGAGGTGTGATTCGGCACTTCTGGGAGTAGATTCACTGGCTTCTGTGGAGTTAGCACTTTGTTCTCCGGTGTACCGTTCATCTGAAAAATTACCGTGACATATTTTAACGTTCTAACGAGAAACATTAGCTTTTCTGCATTGAAATGGTCCGCGGAGTAATGAGGCGTAGGCAGAACGGGAATTGGTGCACTATGAACAATTAATTATCCATGCGGACCAGTCGTGTTTGCTAAGTTAACTGCACTACTAGGGCTAAGCTCGTTTAGAATAGACTGATCGTAAGTGTAGGCCAACAAGTAGCAGCCAGACGCTCACACTAAACTACACAGCTACCTTTAATACCTTGTATAATTCGTTTTAGAAGATAGAGCATTAATTAAGTACTTTGCATGTTATGTATATAAGCGCATCATCAGCATAAGCTAATTACAAATCAGTTTTATCTACTTCGTGAAACCATTGCTATTACCTGGGGAGAAGCTGGAGATTCACTGTTATTGCTTTGAGTTGGAGATTTGTTTTCCTGACCATCCATGATTGCTGGCACATGCTAAAAAGAGAATTCTGAACGTTTAGGCCGGCCTTAAAGAAAACTGTTCTAAGCATCATCCAAAATAATAAACCTTGCTTTAATGCATGCATACGGGCGTACTGCAACAATATTAACTTCTTGTACAGTCAGCAAATAAACTGTTAAATATATTTTTATAATATACATCAGTCTAGCCATGAGTACACTAGAACGACAAACAGTACGTGAGAAATTGTGGCGGAAGCGTTCCACAACTTCGTGGCAAGCACGATTACCCTACTAACAGTGTATTGACGGAGACTCGAAGTTTACTTGCTGCGTACAAAACGTCATCCGTATTATAATCTACCAAATTTATAATTTTTAGTGAGCATGTTTACTAATGAAATACGGTTAGTTAGCAACAAAGAAGCTAAGTTCAAATGACAAACTGCGCATTTACATTATCTTATATTCTAATATGATGTTTTGTTAAAATAAACGCGCTACAAGAGAGCTTTGTTATCTGAACTTATGACTGGTAGAGCAGGCTGGCGCGCAGACTGATAGAAGTTCATGCGAACTAGGTTCAATGTTTCTATTGGATGACATTTCTCGGTCTAAGTGAAACGAAAGACCAGTTTGCATGAACGCAGCCTGTGCACACACTCATTTAGAGAGAGAGCCCACATAGTATTCGAAGCTTTGCCAATGATGCCGTCACATGATTTAGTAGGACAATGTGGCTAACATGACACTGTAGTAATACAGCACTAGCCCAAACAATATTAGGCGAGTTTTATTTTACCTTATTGTACGTATCCCATACACTTGCCAAGAATACTAGGGTGGACCCTCTTTCACCCATTTGTCGAAGAAAAAGCTACAAAACAATCAGTAAATAGTTATTTTAATCACTAAAATAAATGTAGGTTTTCATTTTAGGAATTCTGAGCACTCATGTCAAAAAAAATTGGCAACTCAATATCATAAACAGACTGCATAAAAAATATAGGAAGTTAATTGTTAATCGAAATACATAACATGCTAATACAACCATCGACAACATACAGTATCTACTCGAATGTCTAAAGACCTTATACCAGAATACAAGACTATAAACTAACAACTTGCACAGCACAAGCAAAGACTCAACAATCTATCTTACTGCTACAACTATGTGACAATTTTATTCCATACAGAAGGTCATCGTCAATATAATATATAAATCTATAATATTGAGACCTAAGAACAAATTATCCCGTTCATATCTACGTCAGATAACAGTTTTTATTGAGCCGAGTATGCTTAACTTGGAAATAATGTACAAATATAAATTGGTTGGCTTAAATTTCTTAATTAAATTCACCAGACAAAATAACGGAGAAAAGAGGCAACAGCTTCGTGATTTATAATCCGCGGTGGGTATCGGTCACGCCTTTCCGAGCATAAAACGCTCAATTCTTAATTACAAAATCAAGAATACTAATTGAGGTGAAAAACGTAATAATTAAGTCAAAATAATAAAAGAAGTAGACTATATCGAATGTCCGATAACCGATGAACAATGCTAATAGTATTTATACCTCTTACTAAGTTATTCAAATTTAGATGTATCTGCTTTGGTGAATAAAGATATTGACGAAAAATAAAGAGCGGGATATTGCCCTGTTCTAGGACTGCCAAGCTAACCTAACGTCTTATATAGTTTGTAAAAGTGACCTATTTTTGTACACTTAACCCGTTATCTTGTCCTGTGTATTCATATCGTAGGCTCTTCACCTGGAAGAAATCGTTTTAAGCGATAAGGCCGCCCATTGTACATTTGCTGTAAGATATATGTATATTTCTTTGTATTTCTGGTATAAAATAAAGAATAAAATAAATAAATAACCATCCACTACACTGCTGACCGAGCCGTACCCTCGCAATGACCGACTGTATGGAGTAAGGCAGCACCTTACTACTTACCTCAGATTAATGTCATTAGTTCCCACAGACACGTTACAAAATAATTAAGCTTAATATATACTTTGAACATGGCGAATACCGGTGAGGGTGTGGGTCTTGGCGTCTTCTGGCGATACATTGGGCTGTGGTCGTCGATCAGACTGTCGGTGCTCTTCAGTAGGCCTGACACTAGAGCAGCCTCGCGGTGGAAGTCTGGGTGTTTGGTGTTAATGTACGCCAGCTCAATTTGTACTAGGTTCTCCACCTGGAGATAGTATAAATAATTATTGACAGGTATAAAATAATATTCATTATCCTAAGTATATTTAGTTATCATAAATTAGCTTTTAGTCTTATGTTAGTGTTAGTTATATGTCTGGTTATATAATGGCTCACGTAACGGTACCAAAAAAGGCATTGGCCTTTGCTGTGCCAATAAAATAGAAGCATTTTATATGAACTGTAAATGCACAAGTATCAACAAAATATATTTATTTTTAACTAATTTCGAGAAAAGGAGGTTATTAATTTTTCTATATAATTATATTTCTTTTTTCAGATATTTTTTATATTTACAAAATGCTTGAGGTTGGTTTTCTTTATTTATTAAGTTATTATATTTAAATGGTTTTCCTGTAAATAAACAGACAGTGAGACTATCAATGTATCACTGTGACACGTTGAGTAAGTCAAGGTTACACATACGGACATTACGAATCGAAGCGATATAACAATGTAATACTACAAACCTACTTATCATAAAACGATTTTCTCGACGTTATCAGCGCTTAAAAGTATTGGATGTATTATGATAATATGTAACTCAGGAAACGCTTACATTTAGTGTGTTGATGGTTAGACAATCTTTTAACATCTTATGACACTGATGTCTTTGGTAAACTGTTTAGAGACTGCAAGATAGTCGTAATGGGGCATTGACAATCTTTAAAACTGATAGTAAGGTCCAAGTATAGGATAGTGGCAATCATTTAATAGCAAGTATAGTCTTCTTTAAATACAACTGAACCCATTTACAAAGGGATAGTGTAGGATAGTAATAGTATAATGTAATTTAATATACCATAGAGTTAGTAGCAGGCAGGCGTGTACGTAGAAGCTGCGTAACAACGTCCACGATGCGCTGGTGTAGTCGCGGGAACCGCAGCATCTCCTGCTGCACCTCTGTGCCGCAGTGCTGCACTATGCGCTGCATCTCTTCATGCACCTGGATTAAAGCCAATGTTATGTGAATATTCGTGCAAATAGGCACCACCTACTGCAAATGTTTATACGTGTTAGGTGTCGCTCGGACGGCAATCTCACGATGCGCTTCTGAACTTTACTGATGAAATTAATGGTGGTAGAACTTTACTGCTGAGTTTGTTTGGGGTTAGTGGTTACCACTGCATACTCCCGTAGCCAATGAGATTACTGGGCATATGAGACTTAAGAATTGAGGTCACACGAGTGATACCACTGGTGGTGCTGGCATCTATAAGCTTTGGTTGCCGCTTACCATCAGGCTTGCTAGTCTTGTTATTACAATAAAAAACTTTCTTTGCATGTAATAATACACATGATGTAACATATTTACCAGTTCAACGCATCGCAGTGATGGATCCTCGAGTCTCCTGATCTGTCGTTTCACTAGTAGCTCGAATGATACTTCTGGAACGAAGAGCGCCGGCCTCGGTCCGGTTGCGTTACGGATCGCGGTCAGAATATCCATGCGCGTCAAACCTAGTAAAATTAAACCATGCGTGTCAAATCCATTGTCTATCATCCCAGCCGAGTTTGGATTGTAAGGTTTCATCTTGCCTACATTCATTATGTATGACATCACTTAGGGAAAAATGGGCGACAAGTTACGACGTTGGTAAATAAATTTCTGATTGTAGGTGTAATCAATTTTCAAATAATAAGACATTTTGATTTGTACATAATGGGAATAGAATTAAATTTTTTTTTATTTAATTACATGAAACCAAAACATGTGTCTAAATGTTGCACCCGCAATAATGGAATGACCCAGGTACATCTTTCAAACCATTTAAAAGTATAAAAATAATAAATAATACAGTTATGTGCAGCTAACAAATTTACCTTTTGAAATGATAAGTATACCACAAACCATAGTTTTATCATTGCATAGAAATTGTAAAAAAAATGTTTTGTTATAACTCACGATGAAGTGATTCTAGTTTATTACTTGCAAGTGTATAAATTACTCATACAAAATTACTTGAGTTTTACCATCAAATAAAATACTATTATTTGATGATGAGTATGTATGAGTCAACATAATGAATATAAAATATAGATTGTCATCCTCTGATTATAAAATGCCGCAGTTTGTTTGTGTTGTAATAAGATTGTATATTCATTTTCAGTATCAAGTCTTGTAGTTCAATGAATTGTTAGTGCATGGTATTAATTCATTGAACTACAAGATTTTACCAGGAACTAGCATGTTAATACCGGGTATTCTAAAGAACACATTGTATGTTTTGAAACTTGAAACAACTTACCGACTAAAGGATGTATTGAATCCAAGGTGCGGCCGAACGTCTCGTGGAATATATAGCATATTCTAGCACCACCACACAGTTCAGTAGTCTCTATGTTCCTGGCTGTACCCTCTATGGTTGAACAGTATGCACTGGCAAACTTTGTGATTATCTGCAGTAACGTCTGCGATTTATCCGAAACGTCTTCCCCATAAGAGTTGAGGAGAGATTGGAACTGTGAGATCATTACGTTGACGCGAACCTGTGATAAAGAGAAAGGATAAATACCTACTGACACGCGACAAAATAGTTGCCAAGTCATAGATATAATGTACTTATAGCATTTATCAATCATATTGCTAACTTTACGAAAACAGATGTTATCCAAAGAGGCACTATTCTATTGTTTCAATATTCATAAATCATAGAAAATGTAAATATACCATAGCTCTGCAATTTAAGGACTGATTAAAAAGTTATTACTGAAAAGTCATTTCCCGCGGTTTCACCCGAATCCTAAAGGCCTTTTTGAGACAAAAAGGAACCTATATCCTCCTCCAAGGTCTAATCTACTTCTGTACCAAATTTCATGAAAATCGGTTCAGTGGTTTAAGCGTGAAAGCGTAACAGACTGACGGACAGTTACTTTCGCATTTATAATATTAGAAGGTATAAAGCTGTATCTGTTAAGTTAGTAGAACCACATCACTAACCTTTAATTCTGGCAGACAATCCCTAATATGGTGCATCAGGAGTCTGTTTAAGGTCTTTGCCAAGTACGGCGTTCCATTGCGTGTAGCGATAGTAGGGTATTTTCTTTGAAGATATGTTGCTTCATCTTTAAGTGCATCCTGAATATAAAACCAATATAAATTATTTTATTTGCCTGTGTTGAGTACCCAGTAACTGTGCTGTTGCAACTTATATTAATAAAATTCTAGATTGGCTCTCAGAATAGTAAAACTATTAAACAAAATCTTCAATGTTTGAATCTAACAAAAAGTAAAAACAGAAGTTGTAGCCAAATGCATGAAATACCAATTTATTATCCAAGCCAAACATTTTCTACGTACGATGACGCAGATAGATCTATATAAACAAAGCAAGGCCAAAAACTACTGATTTCATAATTATACTGTGGATTATTTACCCCTATAGTCTTTTTATCAATAATATCCTGTTGAGATCGGTTTACGACTCCAATAATGCCAAGTTTCACGGGTATAACGCGGCCGCAGAGGATGTCTATAGCGTCAGTTCCTGAAATAAATCACTATTTTAGTATCAACTATGATCTGTTGAAATGGGAAACCATTGGACAATTTTATATTGAAACTAGTAGTATAAATGTTATTTTATCCAAACACAATATTATCGAAACTTATCATGATTGTAATAATATTAGGAGATAGCTCCCTACTGATACTAATTTCACACAAATATTTCAGATAACATGACAAGCATTTTTGTTTTATATTGCATGTTATTTTTGCTAGATTACATGAAGCTTTACACTGTACAATATGGCAATTAATAGGCAAAACAGGAAGTAGTATAAGCAAGAAGTAATGTCAGACACACCTGCATCCATGAGATCAAGTTTTGTGACAACAGCTAAAGTTCTCCTGCCATCTGGATCTACTTCCTTGGACATTTTAATAGCTTCACTTGTGGCCATGTCTGTATTGGCAGCGGTTACTGCCAGGATTATGGAGTTTGGATTGGCAATATACTTTATAATAAGATTTCTAATTTGATTTTCAATATCTTCAGGCTGATCACCTATTGGAACCTAGATAAATATATAAACTGGATAAATGTTGTACCAGGTTTAGAGTGGTGGCAAATCAGTTATTGATTAAGATAACATTATGAAGAGCATAATATAACAATATTTACTTTTGTGATGCCAGGGAGATCCACCAATGTGAGATTTACGACCCTGGTAGAGTATATCTTGAGGCTTATAGGCTCTGGGCAGATACCCTTGTTGCTACCTGCCATGCGGTCTGTTTCTCGCTCTATTTCTTGTTTTATTTGATCGAAATCTGGATAGATCCTTTCTTTGGTATGGAGGAATTTGCCCCATTCTTCTAGATTTACAGTACCTGGAACAATAGAGAGGAATTGTCTAAGCATGGTAAGAGAAGAGATGCTCACAATTTATTAAGTTGAGTGCATTGATTGAGTTTTGCAGAGATTTAAAAGGTGAAAGCTCTTTTATTTAAATTAAAAGATAATTTATTAATAAAATATATGCCCCATGCTGCATGGATGACAAATACCTGAATTAATCCTTAATAAAAACAATGGTGTAAATATTTGAACATCTTATAGTTGGGATAACAAAAGAATAAATAATCAATTATTTATCTATCAACTCAAACACAACCACAACCAAAGACAACAAAATGTCGATAATAAAACTGTATTTGCTAAAGGTACTCATCATGTTATTTATGTACTGAATGAAACAACACTGAAACAAGTACATGCAAGTACATTCACAAACAAATTATGGTCCAGAACTAATACAAACCTGTAGTCAATTTTTGGGAAAGTTTGGCTATTGGGTTCCATGATGTTGTCTCAGTGCTCTGGTTTCTTAACACTAACAATGGATTTTAATAAAAAACAATACTCATTGGGCTAGTAAATGTATATAGTTCAAGGAGACTTAAAGCATGAATTTTGAAAGCAACATTACAATTAGGTTGTCAATATTTTTTTTACTTCAACAACCCTTGTGGATTCCTACACTTCTTTTTGGATTAATAACACCAGGCAGAAGAGGGGATGTTTAAATATTAAGTAGTTTGTATCATGTTTTTAAATGTTTCCTATATTTCATGTGAATCAGGCACCCACTATTTAGTAGCCTAATATGTATTGATTCAATTAAATTAAAATTCATAACAAATATTGAATAACTAATTATAAAGTGCATAATAAATCATAAAGTATGTAATAAATTATATTATAATATTATACTTATGGAACTGTATTTTTTTATGAGCATGAAGAAATTATACCTAATAATTTTAAAAAATCTGTATCAAATCCATAACACAATTGTTAAATAAATAGAATTCTAATGGATAAAGATTTTAAATAAATATTATATTAAACAATTAAATAGTTTAAAATTATTCAATGATTTTAAAATAAATCTTCAGAATAATAGCAACCATTTCAATTTTAATACTCAATTGGTGTAAGGTTTGAGATCAATGCCATTGCCATTGTACAATTATAATGACATTGAGAACTGCACAAATATCAATATCCTACATGTTGTGCTCAGTACATATACTTGGCAGTGACCAATGAAATTTATATTCAAGATCATAAAGATTTTTTTTTTGAATCTTAATATTAAGATTTTTTATCTTAAGATTTTTATGATTAATTATTGAACATAGTAGACTGACCTTCTTCTGCTGAGCGATGTTCCTTACTGTCCTTAGGACTGTAGACTAATTGTAGAACAAGAGGACGTCGCGTCACAATGCCTGGCCCTCGAGGAAGAAATGAACGTCCCACTAGACTTTCAATAACAGAACTCTTTCCAGAGCTCTGTTAGAAAAACAAATGAAAACATTACCTTCAATTTATCAAATAGGTACTACATTATTAATAAAAATATTGAGTAAATTAGAAAATAAACACAGCAATTGATACAGTTTCAGTTGAAATTATAACAATCATACTCAATAATTATAAAATATTTTGGGGACAAATTTACTTCAGTTTACCTCATAATAATTCAATATGAAACTTCATGATGTCATTGATGTTTCAATGATAGGATAAATGAAGCGTGCGTGTGCGTGTCATAAAATCTGTCTGTAATTTCAGTAATCACGTACAATTTCGGGATAGGGAGTGCGGTCTTGGTCAATGACAGCAATCCAATAAGTAAAATGAGGACAAAGAACTCCACTGACACCTTTACATAACCATTAAAGATATATCAACAGGAAATTCATCGCGTGCGTCTGCCAAATTATTTGCAACTAGTGGGATTAAATTGGCGACATAAATTGATAGAAAAATAATTACCTGGGTTCCTAAAACTACAATTTGAGGTAATTGGATGGCATCAGCTCCGACTGTGTTGAAAACGTCTTGTAACTTATTAATAACTGGTATAAGAGCTTCCATCGTTAGTTACGGTAAGAACGAACACACGAATTATATCTTAACAGCCCACGACAGTTTTATGTAATTCGAAAAGATTAGTTTTATCAAATATCAAAACAGACAAACCAACCGGTGAAAGTCGGCCATATTGAATTGATTTGAATTGACTTATTTTACTTCCCACTTTCCCAGTTTGGCAGTTGGCACTGTTGCCACAGATTAATCCACCACAATAGACAGACAAGTAAGTCATGTATTGGAATTTCGAAATGTTGGAAACTTGGAATCTTTGTTGGTATTTGAAAATTGGTTGGAATGTATAGCTGTTCACGTTATGAACATGGACTGCTATACACCGTTATAGAGATGAGACGTATATACTGGTAGAGGTATATATACCAAGTATGTGCTTCCCAGTACATAGACCGGGTACGGACCGAAATAATGGGTAAATACCTTGAAGGTATGACGTCAGACGCATACGAACCGCTACCACAAGGTAGCGCCCAGTTTTATCGGTACTTCGGTACGCCGAAGCAACCCGAAGCTACCCGACAGCTTACGAAGGGACCCGAAACGTCATTCGTGCTTTATGAACATTCGGTTGATTTAATTTAGTGAGACAAAATGGGTACTTATTTTTACGTGCATAAGGAACATAATAGCATAATTACATTTTTTGTCACGACGTGAAAGAGTTCATTAGTTTGTTTATGTTAGGGAATATTATTACGTGTTTGAATGTTTACGTCGTCTAGTGGTACTTCTTAGGTCGACAATGTTTTGATTTTTTGCGTCAGTTGTGATTGCGATTTCGTTACACCTGTTTGTTTTTATCTAGAAAAGTGTATAGTAGACACGTATAATTAGTTAATTATATTGGAGGCATACCATACTTATCGCATACGTTTACTTATCGAAATCCTACCACACCCAAATACTTAGAAGTATTTTGATACGTGGTATTTGTACCAGGTATTTAGTGATACCCATACCTTAAAGGCCGGGTATGGAGAATGGCAGGTATATCTCATCTCTACACCGTTAGGTTTCACTTATATTACCAACACAACCATGCGTTAAACATCTTGTAATTTCAAAATTGTATTGTAATTCAAAGTTTGACAATAAAGAATCTGACACGGTGACAGCAGAAACTAAAATATATTATTTCGTGGCAGAAGCAGAACTACATATTCGGCAGATGCCAATATTTCTTATGTCGTCTTTATTTATTCCGGTTTGTTTTTCACGTAATCCTTAAGATTTCACGCGCAGTTCGCAAGCGGCGCATTCGTGCCGCATTCGCCGAGTTTGGACACCTTAAGACCAATTACACACTAACTTGTAATAAGCGTAATATGCGTTTCAAATAAGAATAGGACTGACCTCCAGCCATCTTGTGACGTCGTTATCCGCTTTGACAAATGCGTTTCAAATATTTGAAATTCCTTCATCAATTGCGTACGTTTAAAAATTAAATTGTTGTTATAAAATAAATTTTAATCATATTTGACTCTTAATCACATTCATATTCCTTATTAAAAAGAAAGTTGAAGAAGAATACTTTGAGAGAGATGATTGTGTAAGTGAAACAATATCGGATGGAGTGAGCTTGGCAATCAATGCAATGTTGAGAAACTTCTTTGCGAGGCCGACGCTAGTTCAGCTCGGGTACATACATTTTAATAATATATCCATGACATGCTTCTTATATTATCATAAAAGGAGCCATCAGTTACCTTTTTAGGAAACCTAGTTAACTTTTTGGGAAAAAACAAATATTTTGTGGTGTATCTTCAGAAACATCATGAACATTTTGACGACGTCTGTGGAGTGTGGTCTAATGGTTCGCGTGTCGGACTGCTGATCGCGAGGTCGTGGGTTCAATTCCCACAGAACACAAATATTTATGTGATGTGTTTGTGTTTGTCTGGGTGTTTCTTATGTATTATAAGTATGTATTTACAAAAAAAAGTATATAAGTATTATATCATTGTCTAGTACCCATAGTACAAGCTCTGCTTAGTTTGGGACTAAATGGTGGTTTTTGAAATTGACAAGCAAGCATATTTATTTAATCTATCAGATAAAAAGGAAACATCGAAATCGAACCAAAAAAATACGAACAGTAAAAATACGAAAAAATATCGAGTCTACTAGTACCTTGGGTTGCCGCACGTGTCATATAGACGCCCAATTTTTCCAATTTATCCACACTGTTGCTGGGCTATAAAATTCAATTTATTTATTTTAATTTGAAATAAAAGTTTATCACTATTCAAAAACTTTAATAATGGTAACAATGTCAATAATGTCATCAGTCAACTTGACAATTGTCAGAATTGTCGACATCGGCATCAATTGCCATAAAGAGAAAAAGGTAGGCTTAAAGGACATGTATCCAGAGCCGTAAACTAAATAATAAAAAAAAAATGTCATCAGTCATGTCAATCAACTAATTGTCAGCTTGAGTTGAGTGTCTGTTTTTTGGCTTGGTTTGGTTGGTCTTGGGGCGGAAAAAAACTATCAAAAGATACGATAATAAATCCGTCAAAAATTAAATGTAGGCTATCTCTTCCAGGTTTAAGGCTTTAATTATAGAATTGCCCAAACTATACAAATTCTTAGCCAGGATACATATTTATTCATCGTGGATATCTTCACTATGTTCAACTCTGAGGTAGAAATAGTATACCTAAGTTGAACCGAATTACTAACCCAGTAACCTTACAAAATACTGGGAGAAGGTAGACATTGTTCTATATCATAAGAAAATCTTCTTATAGTTGCAGGTAAACAGTGTTGATGCCGGAAGGTATACCAGCAATTCGAAATCCATAGAGTTTGGACCTTGGCATATCTCGTATGATGTGAGCTGTATATTGCCAAGCGTATGTTCCACTAAGGTAGTTTGTGAACGTGATGATGATCAATTTTGCCAGTTTTGTATGTGAGTGTTACTTTTGTTTTAAAATATTCAGTCTTTCATTGTTTGAAATAGAAGACAACACATATTTAAGTATGGTACAATGTTTTGAGTAAAAATAGTTATAGGTAATTCTTAATCTCAGCTTATTGAATGCTTCAAGCTTAAATCAAGGATACTTTGGTGTAGGTAATCCTTGTCCTGTTGTGATAGAAATCCTTGCAACCTGTCAAGCAATAAATTAATCATAGAAAAAAGCTATTAATGTGTATCTACTGCAGATGCAATCTAATAGTTTTTTTTCTTTTATGATTATAGTTACTTTTAAACCTAGTTACTTATTAAACTGTCAGGTAACAAATTACATAAAAAAGATAAAGATGATTTATTTGTCAAAAACATGGGTCTACATACTGAGTAGTCAGTCATGCAGGGTGTTTAGATTAAAAAAAAGAGTGTACATGTTTTGCCAACTATGGCATACAAATTAGAATTAATATATAACAATCAAATAAAATAAACTATTAAAATTAATTATAGCTCATTTAAATAAAAATGAAAAAATTAAGTTAAACAATAAAAATAGATTTAGAATACAACATGTCAAAAAGTATCAGTCAAAAAGTCATTTATTTGATAATAGCATTTGTCTGTTAATAAATTATATAAATTAAATCATATTATATTGTATGTAGGTAGTGTATAAGTTTTTAAGACCTTGCTATCGCATTGAGCAACAACCTGTTATGATAGCTTTAAGGGAGAGAATAAATAAATAAATATTCAAAGTAAGTTATCCTTTGGTCTTGGCCCTTGGGGGCCATACTCAGAATTGCTGAAATAATTTTTAGACAAACGAATACCAAAGAAGAGACTAACATAAAAAATATTAATTTATTTTAAAACAATTATTTTCAGATACTGCAAAGAATTGAAGATACCCCACTTTCCTGATATGGTGTTCCCTAAAAATGTCCTTAAATTGACCCATAAAAGTGGTGCAATTATATGTTTTAACCCTCTTGATTCCCTGAGATGTGTAGCAAGCAGGAGGGATGCTATTGAGGTTGCATGTGCAGAGGCTTGGCAGGAGGCCCGGTAATTATATTTATAATTTGTTAGGTTATAGTTACAGGTAAGGAATGGACAATCACCTCATGATGTGGGTAGTTGGAAAAAAATAGCACATTTGGCATTTAAATAAAACTATTTTAATAGTAATTATAGCTATTCCTACTATCAAATTGTTCTTGATTGTTTTTTACTGCCTGTACATAATTTTCGCTAAGACCCAGGTTGAGATGTGTTAATACATATATAATATCAAATAAGGGGTAAATAAATCAAGTTGATTAAATGGTTGTGTATAAATTTCTGAATTGGAATATGATTGTATCTTTGAGTTTAATAATAATTATGTTTAATGTTTTAAGACCAGATGCAGAAAAACCAAAGCGGCCATTTGATTGGACATTTTCAACTGATTATAAGGGCACACTTACGGATAATATTATCATAGAGGCAACCAGTGATACAATTGACTTTAACATACTGAAACAGAAGGAACAAATACTGTTCTATCATGACCTGACTTTATTTGAGGATGAATTACATGACCATGGGGTGTCCAAACTTTCTGTAAAAATTGTAAGTAATCAATAAAATTACATTGCTTCATTAACAATATCACCACAGTTTTGTGTGTAAAAGATTATTTACTAACAATGAATTATGTTTTTTGGTTATCATTATGATATTATGAATGGATATATAGACGAAAAGGACAACTGGACCTCAAATATTGGGTTGTCCCAATTTATTTGAGGTCCAGTTGTGTGAAGGATGATGACAACAATATTATTTAAGATTTGATTTTTTATATAATGATGGTTATATGTCAGAAATTAAAAAACATTTACTTTTTACAATGAAACTAGATACAATGAAATGGTAAGGCCATAGTAGGATTCTGGTTAATTCCTGGGTTGTTTGAGGTAACTTAAAATATTTGATTTGATCACATAACTAATTCCCATAAAAATAGCCCAAACCAAGTTCAGTGGTAATTTGTAACATTTTTATTATATTGCGTTTTCAGAGAGTGATGCCTTCATATTGGTATGTGCTGCTAAGATACTTTTTAAGAGTGGATGATGTGCTGGTGAGAGCTAATGAAACTAGAATGTTCCATTTGCTGGAGTCTGACTATGTTCTCAGAGAATACACAGTGAAGGAAGCACAAACAAAAGACTTAAATGTAAGTATGAATGCTCTTGCTTTAGTCTTGAACTTACCTTTTGCTTTATACTCTTTTTGGTGAAAAACTAATAGAAATATGCACCACAAGGTTATGCCAATCATTCTTTATTACTACTTTTATTGATAAGATCCTTTATTAATCAGAGTTTTTATTTTCTCAGATGCCTACAGTCCTCATGAAAGATGCTGATGATGTGATACCAATACTACCAGTTAAAGAAAAAATTACACATAAATTATTAATCAATATTTCATCAAATTAGACAGTAGTGCTTTGATCTCGAATAATGAATTATGAAATAAGTTAAGAATTATAAATGTTGTAATAAAGTGCAAGTTGTATTGGATAGTAGTACACTACTATTTTTATTACCAGCCAAGACTTATATGGTGTACATTGGTGCTAATAATGATTTACCAATAGAAAAGTTTAATAAAAATTAAATCTAGGTGAAGTAAAATAATGGATTTAGATCTCTTTTAAAATTTGATGAGAACTGAAACCCAGAGCTAGTAGTTTAAAAAAAATAAATACTGAAGTAAATGTACAAAATAGTAATAGGAATACTTGTATGAAACGAAAAGGTTTTGTCTAATTTTCTACAGGTACTTACTGTCTTTTTTTGGAGACCGTTTTCAGTCTGCCTTCGCGCTCTACGACAAGGTCTTCGTTTAGTAGTGAAAAAGAAATGGACCATCTTTAGTGTAGAACAAACTTAATTTCAAAATCTACCAGTCTCATACAGATCAGCATCAGTTCTGTAATGCACTTGGCAATAAATAATGTATTTTTTAACAGTGTTTGTTATTAAATACCCTTGATTACTGTTAGTCATTGTTCAGCTCATTTTTTATCTTATTGAAACAACCATCATAAATACCAGCTGCCTTGGATAGCTGTCGTCTGTATGATGGGCCAGGGAATTCGCTTGGAAGGTTTTGATTGGTTCCACATGCGCATCGACGAGTAGTATGCGTGGCAAGGCCTCCTTGAAGAGGTTCAGCGATTGCTGGACTGCACAGGTAGGTAGCGACTTTCTTCCTTGAAAAAACCTATCCCGATTGTAATGATTCACAATCGAGTGATAATGATAACTAGGCGTCGTCCACAACCGCGACTTGAGAGTACCTACCTACGCGAATTAGATATACTATATACTAGGTATATATAGCAAGCTGGCTCTTAGCAAGACTGGCTGCTTAGCTGGCTGCCCCGGTTGTATCGAACGATCATTGTGTTCGATTTTTAATCAATTTATTACACTTCTTTGTGAATATGGACGAGAACGAGATCAAGGTTGGTGATTGACCCCAAGGTCAATGTCACCTCTTACCAACTTTTTAAGTTCAGTGACCAGAAATTTTAGTCTTGTTCTTTAATCGTTTTTAATTTCCTTTGTTTACGATTATAATGTAGTATCGTGCATCATAATCATAATAGTGTTAAGGAAAGTTAGCAGCAGCTGTGATTTTAATTAATCTATCAAATGTATTTCTTGCGAAACCATACCAAACACGTTACGAGCTCTAAAAAATCTAGACCCGAAATAACAGCTATCAACAGGTCAATGTTCATTTCGTGTGGGAATTGAACCGCTGACCACGTAGCAAACCAATCGCTCTGCCATCGCGCCATTTTATTTTTTTGGCCTCGTGTGCTTGATTCAGGTACTTGCAACGGTTTGATGATTGCATGAAAATCTATCTGTATGACGCCATACTTAGATTGGCCTCGATCTCGTCCACAAAGAAGTTTAATAAATTGATTAAAAATCGAACACAATGATCGTTCGATACACCCAGGGCAGCCAGCTAAGCAGCCAGTCTTGCTAAGAGGCTTCTGACAAGCTAATGTTTTTACCACGGCTCGTCTTGTAACTTAGGTAGGTACCTATTTACCTACAGCCGGGTCGGGCACAGTTGCATCGTGACTGATTGGATGGATGAATGACCGATTACATTAAATACCTTGTTTAAATAAAATTCATTGACACTGGCTCGGTCATAGTGTCATCAATCGTACGAGTCTTACGCCATTCAACGTTTTGTATATTTTTGCTAGCTTATGTCCGCGACTTCGTCTGCGTTAAGTTACATGATTTAATTTTTCATTTCCGTGAGAATCTTCTACAAAGTATTAGAAAACATAACAAAAAAAGTTAAATGTAATCGGTAGGTAAAGTCGTTTTCAAGTTATGGCGTGACCAAGGGAAACAGGAATTCATTTATATACACCTTTATAGATAGACAGTATCTATCGAAAATCCACATGGATCATCTACCACCAGGGACAAAGTATGTATATATAAGTGGCAGGGTGTGTCGGACTTGAACCGACTAAAAACCGCATTTGCGTTCACTGGTCTTAATGTCATGGCCATCGGATCCGTGAAATTCCCCACGACTACAGCACGACTACACGACTATAGCTGTGTCCAGCAGTCGCCGGACCTCTTCAATCGGCGAGGGCAAACCATTCAAACCTACTCAGGATCTTTTTGTATTTTTTGCATTTTCCATGCTAAGATTATAAAGTTATTTTAGCGTAGGAAGAATTCGACTGCGGGCAGGATTCAATACGCAGACGCAATGACCTCTCAACTCGCGGTGGCTTAGTGGTCATAGCGACTGGTGTATTAAACCAGAAGACGCAGGTTCGAATCCTGCCCGCAGTCGAATTTTTACTTCGCTAAAATAATTACTTAGGGTTGCTTTTTCTATGTTTATCTTACTGGCTTTAGAACAATGATCAATTAAGATAGCTATATCTGATGTAGATAAGTAATAATAATAATAATAATAATAAATTTATTCAGTCCTTCGTTACATTGGTTATCTTAACTTAATGAGAATGCTGACATTATGATTTGTTTATTACAAATAACCAAGTTTAAAAATATGTGGACAGTGACCCCCAAACTAGACATTATCTGTATCTTGGGGACCAGAGTTGCATATTATGTATATACTCATTATATAAATCAAGCCGTGTGGATGTATACTTATCGAGCTGTTTGGATAGATAACAAAGGATGAAGATTTTTTAAACATAATAAAATAGAATAAGAATTTGAAAAATTATGTGCGGTACGATGCGTGTGTGTGTGTGTGTGTGTGTGTGTGTGTGTGAATGAGTGTGAGTGTAAGTGTCTGTGTGTTTTGAGTGTATGTTAATTAAATACTTCCTCAGTCTCGTCGTATGACAGTGATAGAAGCCATTTTTTGACAATTTTTTTGCACTTAAAGATCTTGACATCTTTTATATCACATTGTTTGTAGACTTTATTATAAATATATGGATGCAAATAGTTAGGACAACGTCTTGCAAGTAGAGAGTTTACTGTAGGCAGGGGAATTTTGAAATTGCGCTTTGTGGTTATTATGCTGTAATCCGGTCTAAGTTTTAAGTTTTTGTGAGTGATCAGAGTTGCAGTGAGTATGAAGAGTTGTCGTACCCGTAGAACAGGGAAGTCATTGAAGAGTGAGTCAGTTGGGTACCGAAATGGCTTCCTAAGCATTACTTTGATGACCGCCCTTTGTGCTCTTTCAATTTCAATAAATATGGTTTTCCCAGCTCCACCCCAGACAGAGATTGCGTATTGGAGAACGGATTGGCAGAGGCTCAAATAAACAGTGCGGAGAATTTGAATAGGAGTACAATCACGAAGTTTTTTCATTACATTAATAAGCTTTCTTACTCGGCCAGACAGAGAGTGTATATGGGGTTTAAAAGAAAAGTTTTCATCCACAGTAATGCCTAAATATTTTATGGAGTGTACGCGGTCAATTGGAATACAAGTGATACAGTTTGTGTTGTGTTCGTTGGTGCACGTATGAAATTTGAGAATAAGTTGTGGTGGCGGACCCGAGGAAACGGTTTTGAAGAATGTGATGATCTTTGTTTTCTTTACATTTAAAGTGAGCAAGTTTCGGTCAAGAGCTTTAGCAACAATCGACAAACCGTTCTCTGCCAGATTGTACAAGTAGGTACCTAATGCACATTATCAAGATCACGGCTCAAAAGGAAAGTGCAGGAGTGATTCTTATATCATCCAATTATAATCGGTTTAGGTGTAGGTACATATGAATAGTAGATAATCAATATGCCTTTTAATCACCCGTGTAGAAAGATAGAGATGAAATTTGCAACTTTATTATTATTGTGATGGAAGTGCCCCAGGAGTGAAGTTTATAATAACATAAATTTGAAGTTTGTGATAATGTGGCAAAAATATTTATCATCCCTAATTGTGTTAGGTTTGTACAAGTGTTGTCGACAGTTATTTTATTCGGATACCTACTTAGAAGACCGTTGGTTATGAATTTGGTATTTTACAGTGTTACTTTCTTTGCACAATGGGAACGCCCAGACACCTACGTTTGGTGTGCACTTGGAGAATCTCCTTCAGATGCAGCAAGGCATAGGGTGGCCGCTACATCTTCGTGTTGCAGAAGGTCACGAAGCTTTGATGCGGCTGTCTAGAATACTGGAGAACCAACAGACTTGTGAAGTGACGTCTCCAGCCGGAATCACCTTTGATGTCACCAACCCGCCCAGTGATAGGTTTGTTTTAGAGTGCAGTGTACTAATAATATCATGCATAGGTATATTATACAAATAATCAATCCAGAAGAATTATTTGAAAGAGTGAAATATGTTACGTGTTTAAAAAGAAGTAGGTAAGCGGAGAAATAGAAAAACAAACGAGGACGACTTTGTTTTATATTATTTAGAGAAGATTAAGTAAACATTGTTCCACGGAAATTACCACATCATAACTATTGTGAAAATTTAGGTAAAAATAGGTAGGTTACTTGATTATGAAGGAAGTGGCGGGGAGAGATATCCAGCTCCCTCCCCATTCCTAGTAGGCGAACCAAATGCCGCCGCCGGAGGGCGCTAACAGACCTCCGGCCTCCATGAGCTGTGGCCTTTTTGTATGCGAAAAATCCATAGATCGTCTGCCACCTGCCAAGAGGCAGGGTTAGTTCCTATCGGACTCGTACCGTCTAAAAATCGCACTTACCTTCCCTTGCCCTATAGTCATGACCAACGGATCCGTGATACGTTGGCCATGACTATAGGGCCACAACCGTGATACACCATGATCATGTCGATGATCCGCCCGACTAGACAATGGACCCAGTTAGTGGCGCTAATACACACGCGCGTCTTCGAGTAGGATGTGAGGCAAGGCCTTCCCCCTTGTAGGGGTTAAGCGATTGCTGGACCGTAGCCTGTCATGGTTGTAGCGAATATCAGGTATCCCATGGCCGCCATGGCCGTGACCATGGGGCAAAGAATGATAGGTGCGGTTTTTAGTCGGTACGAGTCTGACATACCTACCTACCCTGTCGTTTCCCCAGGTGGCAGTTGATTCATGAGGAATTACCGCAATCAAAAAGGCATCTAATTATAATTGTATCTACGAATTTCAAATTATAATCTGTCGGTGTTTTTATTCTACGTAGGTACGAATAAGACAGCTAGATATCATTTACACGCACTAAAAACTATAATTAGAGTACAATAAGTATATGCCCATTAGAATCAATATATCTAGTGAACTTTGCTTACATTGTATAATACATTCCTCAGTGATTATCATCTGATAATTATAACGTTTAGGTATTGTACAAGTTATTAGAATAGGCGTAATCAAATCAGAAATTTATACGTGGACTGTAGGTAAATATTACTGTATCTACTTACATAATTATAATAAACTACAGAGTGAATTTAATTACTTGACAACACAGATATCCATATTTTAAATCACAATACAGAATATGTAGGTGGCTATATTTCTTTTTTTTTTAATAAGTGGCCCCACTAGGATTTTCTCCTGTATCGTGGGTGCGTCTACAAACACAAACTTTCACATGCACAAACACCCAGACCCGGAACATGTAGATCATACAAATATTTGTTCCGTGTGGGGATCGAACCCACAACCCGTGGCGCAGAAGCCGATTATTCATCATGATTAACCCATAAGCTGACACGTGTCTTCATGATGATCAGAAGGTTAGGCTTATAGTCTACCACGCGTGCCTAATGAATCTGGATTGGCAGACAAACACAAGCCGTCAAGATAATCGCTAATTTTCTCACGATGTTTACCTTTAGGTACCGTTTAAGCGAGTGATAATTAATTTATTAATATAGGTTCTAAAAAGCTGCCTCGTTAGTCTAGGGGGCCTAAGCGCGACTGTTAGCTGTCTTGTGTTCGATTCTTAGGTCGATCTTGGTATTTTTTGGAGTAACAGTAACAACTCGGAGTTGGGATTTGTGCCCGGGTCAAGGGAATAACGGGCTGACTCGCCCCTTATTACATGGTACTATAATAATAATTATTGTTATAATATAAACATACCGGCGGCGACCCCTTGGCGTACCCACACCACTGCCTACCGCTTCGGGAAATACAGGCGTGATGGTACGGTCTATGTTGTGAAGGGTGTTTAGAGCACGGACTGACAGAAGATTTTTAAGGGATTGGGGATATGTTTTCCGAGGTTTCATCCAAAGATGCAATAGAATCACCGTTATTGAAATAATCATATTTTTTTTGTTGTATTTTTATTCACCCGAAATTTCGCCTTGTCATCACGTTTTTTTTTTGTTATTGGCTAGATTAGCACAAAATGAAAGTATTGTTACTCAGCAATTTTTGTTCATTCGAAATAAGTAATTAACTGATAAATTATGTAGGTACAGACGTTAGCAGGTCAAGCTATCCAAAGCTGTCAAATTTACCCAATTGAATATGAACCTTATTGTTTTGTATTAAAGTTGAAAATCAATCAAAGAAATTTGACAGATTGTGTTAGCTTGATTTGCTGGCGTCTGTACCTATAGAAAACGACGTCGGAACTTCCAGTCTTTATAATTGTATCATATCATGCCTGGCAATATTATAAATACCTACATTTTGAGGAGATGGATTAGGATAATATGACGAGGAGGATGAGGAAGAACTTGTGATTTCAAATTGAAAATTTAAATAAAAGAAAGATTGCGAATGAGCCGAATTGAATTTTTAGAAAATAAGAAGAAAAAAAGGGTATTAAAAAATACATTTGTTGCATCTAGTATTAGCTTATCTAAGAAACGAAGCCACTTAGAGCAATTTTGTTAAGACCACTTTTTGGTTTATGACAGCAGAAAAGGGAGGTTAAATTTTATGAAAATTTACTTTAAAGTCATAAACTAATTTGCTACTGAAAAGGCACTCACGAGGGACACTTGATGGAGACTGTCCTTCTTGAAGAACAATTCTCTTCTTTAAAATATAATAATTCATTTTATGTGTCTTCAGAGTACCAAGTTTGTAGACAGGTTCGACTTGAGTACACGAGTGACGACTTGAGTGTACTGTACATCGTCACTGTCAGGAGCTGATGAGGCCAGCATCTCAATGTAATATTTATGATGAATGTGTTAGGTAATCTTCATTATTTTGTGCAACATGGCCTTGTTGACATAAAGAAAACAGTGCGGTCGTCAATACGAAGACACCTCATCAATTACTTTCTAATTAACTAATCTTTTTTTATTAGTATTTCAGTAATTAGGTATTTTTTAAATTATATGATTCACTTGTCGAGTTTGTTTTGTGATTCCATATGTGCCTAATCGTAAATCGTTTTTCTATCGTGTGATGGTTTAATTTCATTTTATTTTAAAGATACGCGAGCTGGAGCAATGGCTGTGGGGTGAGGGTACGGAACGTGATTCCTTCCGATCACGGGCGATGGCGCCTCACTGCCAAAAGTGGCGACCACTCGGTCACTGGCTGGTCAGAGGTGGATGTTGAAGGTATGTTCCCCGTTCTTTAATAACCTAAAGACATTTTCTCATAAACATTAAGTCCTTTAGGTACTTATGAACGCTGGCGAGCACTTGAGTAACATATTATACCCTGTTTCGTTCTTTACTACAAAACTGAAATCAAATTTACTACAGAATCTCTATTAACTGATGAACTAAATAAGTACCTACGACTAAGTATCAAAGAAACCCACCTTGGTTACACACGGGTGCAATGTACTAATGGTATTGTAGCGGTGAAATCCCAACATAAGCTGCTCCCTGAACGTAAGGGCCGTGGTAAGGCGCCACGGCGATATTCACCTTCGCGCTAGCCGCGCTGTGTATCGGAACGTTTTGTCGCGCATGCGCTCTGCGCCGCCAATCAGACGGCCGGCGCCGACCGCATGAGAACGATTAGGATTACTTCTCGGGGAGTTTTATAAAATATGGCGGAATTGTAACGTAGTGCAATGTGTATGTGTGCGTGCCTGCACCGGATCGTATACTTATGACTCAGTAATAAACTAGCTTCTATTAGCAGCGGTAGTTTTATTTGTTAAGCGAACATCTCACTGGCGACGAGGTACCCGTTTTTGAAAAAAAAATAAAAGTTGTGTAAAAAAATGTCGAATATCATCGGAAATTTGACTAATTTCGATCACGATGCCCAAGAGTGGCCTATATTTAAGGGGCGGCTACTTCAATATATTAAACTCAACAGTGTTAAAGCCGAGAATAAGAGTGCTTTGTTGCTTACACATCTTTCGGACGACAGCTACCGCCTTGCACGGAACTTACTTCATCCTAAAGTACTCGAGGAAGTAAAGTTCGAAGAGCTAGTTGAACAATTAGACAAGCATTTCACGCCGAAACGTTGCACTTTTGCGGATAGAGAGAAGTTTTATGAGGCGAAAAGGTCTGCTGGCGAGAGTGTAGAAGAATGGGCGGCGCGCGTAAGAGGTTTAGCCGTTCACTGCGAGTTCGGTGAGACATTGGATATGCTATTGCGGGACCGTTTCATACTCGGACTCGCAGCATGTCGAGAACGGGATCGGCTATTCGAAGAAGATGCTACCAAGTTAACTTTTGCGAAAGCGTTGGAGGTAGCTCAACAGGCGGCGTATGCGCGTTTGGCACGAACCGGTACGGTGGTGGCGGCCGATACAGCAGTTGCGTCGAGCGTCGCGGCCACGCAGGTCAAAGAAGAAGCTATGTACCGAATGAGTGGGCAACGTGGGACCACCACGGCCGCTCGCAGCTCCGGCGACAGCTCGGGGGAAATACGTCGGTGCACAATCTGCGGTCTCAGAAATCATGATGTTGAAAAGTGCCGTTTTAAAAAACTATCGGTGTCAAGTGTGTGGTGTAAAAGGGCATTTAAAGAAAGTGTGTAGTGCTAAAAAGTTTGAATCTCGTTTGAACTGCTTAGACACTGAAGAAAACATTTCGGAGCAAAGTGATTGCGAGGAATGCGAGTTATTTAATTTAAGGTATGTCAGTAACTCACCAATAATAATAAATGTAAAAATTGATAATATTGATTTGGCTATGGAGTTGGATTCTGGATCGGGAACTAGTGTTATTCCCGAAAAATTGTATAAAGAAATGTTTCCTAACCGGGACCTAATAAAATGTTACATAAAAATGTGTCTTTACAATGGGCATAGGATCTCACCTTTAGGATATTTTCGGCCTAAAATAACATACTCAAATGTTTCACAAGAGATTAAGATATATGTGTTACCAAACGGTGGGCCTCCGCTGTTAGGACGAGATTTTATGTCTATGTTTAAGATATATTTTACGTTAAATAACAATAGTATTAAAACTTTGTCGGTCTCAAAGCCTTACATGAAGGAAGTGCAGAAACTTTTATCTAGATACTCCGACTTGTTTACTAGCGAGCTAGGTAGATTCAATAAATTTGAAATTAAACTAATACTAAAGGAAGGAACCCATCCGAAATTTTTTAAGGCCCGTGCTGTGCCTTTCGCCTTAAAAGAGAAGGTAGAAGAGGAAATAGACAGACTGGTAGGTTTGGGGATATTGCAACCGGTAAAATTTTCTAAATATGGGACTCCTATTGTACCAGTATTAAAAGAAAACGGAAAAGTTAAAATTGCGGGTGATTTTTCCATAACATTAAACCGAGATCTAGAAATAGATAAATATCCAATGCCTAGAATAGAGGAGGTTTTTGCCAAGTTAGGTGGAGGCGAGTGTTATAGCAAAATAGATCTTAGTAATGCTTACAATCAATTTGTTTTGGATAAATCGTCGCAAGAACTAACTACTATAAGCACTTGTAAAGGACTTTTTAAATACACTCGCCTTGTTTATGGTTTGGCAAACGCCCCGGCTATATTTCAAAGGGCGATGGAGTCACTATTGATAGGTATAGACGGCGTAAGTATATGGTTGGATGACATCTGTGTAACGGCGTCATCAAATAAATTACACTGTTATAGACTTAATGAAGTATTAAGTAGATTAAAAGATGCGGGTCTAAAATTGCAAAAAGATAAATGTTGTTTTTTCCAAGACAGCGTCACTTATCTTGGCTATATAATAGATAAACATGGATTGCGAACTTGCCCAAAGAAAACTGAAGCTATTTTAAATGCGCCACGGCCCACAAACGTGTCAGAGGTTAAGCGATTCTTGGGATTAATTAATTACTATCGTAATTTCATTCCGAATGCGTCTGCCAAGTTACAGCCGCTGCACGAGTTATTACGTAAAGGGGTGCCGTGGGAGTGGAGTGATCGTCACGAATGTGCATTAAATAGTGTAAAAAATGAACTATCCTCCGAAAGAGTACTAGCTCATTTCGATCCCGCGGCGCAATTGGTGTTAACGGTGGACGCGGGGCCGGCCGGACTGGGAGCCGTGCTAGCGCAGCGAGACAGCGGCGGCGGCGCATCCTCGCGTCTCGAGCGACCGCTGGCGTTCGCCTCAAGGTCGTTATCTACAAGTGAACGAAACTACAGTCAGATTCAAAAGGAAGCGACGGCTATAATTTTTGGTGTTAAACATTTCCATCAATTTTTATATGGACGCCAGGAGCCCTTTATTCTTAAGACGGATCACCGGCCTTTACTTTCGATATTTGGTAAAAAAACAGGCATATCGGTTATGACGGCTTCGCGGCTACAGCGGTATGCGGTGATTTTGTCCGCATACAATTACTCGGTCCAATACATAAAAAGCGAAAATAATGTCACGGCGGACTATTTATCACGCTCTCCGTTACCTGAGTCTGACTGTAGTACAACAGATGGGGACGAGGATAGGTCGTGTCTAAATTTTTTAGATGCTAACATCGCCCCGTTATCTTTCAGCGATATCAAAACAGAAACCTCTAAGGATGTGATCTTACAAGCAGTAATTAAATACATGCAAAACGGTTGGCCGCGTAAAATAAAATGCCAGTTGGTAATGCCCTATTTTAATTGTAAAACGGATTTAGAGGTCGACAACGGTTGTGTTTTCCGCGGCCACAGAGTTGTAATACCAACAGTGTACCGAAATAGATTGTTAGAGGAACTGCATTCAGGTCATTTCGGAGTAGTTAAAACAAAAAGTGTAGCGCGTAGAAGATTTTGGTGGCCGGCTATCGATAAAGATATAGAAGAGTGGGTAGGATCGTGCCATGTATGTGCTAGCACTCGGCCCGCCCCACCACGAGCGTTCCCAGCGCCGTGGCCCCATGATTCGGCTCCATGGCAACGCCTGCACATTGATTACATGACTATAAATCAGCGGGTTTATCTAGTTGTTGTAGACGCCTATAGCAAGTGGTTGGAGTGTTTACATATGAGTTGCGGCACTTCCGGTCGTGCACTTATTACAAAATTAAAGGAATTGTTTTCTAGGTTCGGTATACCGACTGTTATAGTCTCGGATAATGATGCTAAAATTAAATCAACAGAGTTTATTGTTTTTTGTAAAATGAATGGTATTCGATATATTAATTCTCCGATATATCATCCTTCCAGTAACGGACAGGCAGAAAACTCTGTTAAAACTTGCAAGAAAATGATAAAATGTATACTTAGTGATAATTGTCATCCAAATGTGATTAATGAAAAACTGTTAGGATTTTTGTTTGACTATCGTAACACGCCACATTGCGCGACTGGTGAATGTCCCGCCAAACTGATGTTCGGCCGAAATATAAAATCTAGATTAGACTTGTTACTAAATAATAGTAAAAATGAAGATAATAATATTTGTAAGCCTAGCAGACGTTTTTTCATAGGCGATATTGTATGGTTAAAATGGTTCGTAGCAAGGAAAGAAATTTGGACATTAGGCAAGATAATAAAAATAATAGGTAACCGTATGTTCGAAGTATCTGTTAAAAACTATAATAGTAATTGTAAGAGGCATATAGACCAATTAAGAAAATACACTGGTGTAACCGTTATTGGAAGCGAGGAAGGCGGCAGTCGCGCACGCGCTGATGACACGTGTGGTTCCGAGCCGGGTACGCCTTTACCGCGCTCAGTTTCCCCGGCAGCACAGCCCCACCATCCTAATAATAATGACCTACCAGTTATCGAGGATGAGGAAAATAATTCCGTGGGTGAAGATGAGTGGGCTGAGGCTGAAGGTGAAATAGAACCGCACGATCATAATACAGGGGGGACTCAACAAGAAGGGGATTGTGACCCTTCTTTTGATCCTCAGCCTAAGAGACCCATCCGTAGTTGTAGAAGTAAAATAGTACATTATAAGGTTTGAAATCAATGTTATAGATATTATGTTTATATAACCCACGATGTAACTAGTTTATGTTTTGAAATTAGGAAATAAGTTTTATTTTTCAATTACTTGTTTATTTTCAAAATAGTGTTAGAGGAGTGATGTGTATGTGTGCGTGCCTGCACCGGATCGTATACTTATGACTCAGTAATAAACTAGCTTCTATTAGCAGCGGTAGTTTTATTTGTTAAGCGAACATCTCAGTCCTGTGTACTCTTTTAAGTTTTATTAAAGTTTTATTGACTAATTAATGACTAAGACTCTGTATTTCTAACGACCCACCCCGACTATATCTTGGCGCTCCAACGTGTGTTTTCGTAATAAAACAGGGGTCGGAGTCTTTAGTTCGTTTCGTCAAAAGTTTCGTTGCTGCAAGTACCTACGAATTCTCAAAAAAGTTCGAGATGCTTGGTCCGACCGACTACTGTGCTGTGAAAATAAGCTGCATTCGTCAGTGACTGCCGTAGTTTTGTGTTTTCTAGCGCCATTTTGCTGGTATAGCCACGAACCGTAAGTTACCTACGCCAGGTTGTAGGTATCATACTTACATGTTTGCAACATGCCGCGAAGACGCAAGTCGTTACAAGCCGAGGATGACTCAAACTCAGTTCTGGAGGAATCGAGTAGCACCAACAACATTACCATGTCACAGGACGTGCTTACTTCATTGTTGACTACAATTCAGCAATCGCAAGCAGAATTTTGCAATCAACTCTTACGCGAGGTCCGTTCATCAACGCCGCATGTAACGTCGATAGATGCGACCGCCATTATGAAGTCCACAGCTAACTTTGCGAAGTGCTCGTCTCGTTTTAGCGGAGGTTCGGAAGAATCCGTGGAAAACTTTATAGACGCAATCAAAGTTTACAAGGCGTGCCTACATATAAGCGACGAGAACGCGTTGTTAGGTATGTCGATGCTGCTCACTTCATCGGCAGGTACATGGTGGCAAGGCGTTAAGAATACTACGAAGACTTGGGATGAAGCCCTTAGCAGACTCCGTAGTGCCTTTGGTGAACGTCGCCCGCCGTACAGGATTTACGGCGAGTTATTCTCTTTGGTTCAAGGCAAGGAAAATACGGACTTGTTTATAGCTAAAGTTCGAGCCTTATTAGCCAAGCTGCCTCAAGGGGATCTATGCGAACGCGTCGAGTTAGATATGACTTATGGATTGTTAGACCGCCGCATCAGGAAACGTCTCGATAGGACTATGGTCTCGACGTTCGACGAGTTATTGACGAAAGCGCGTGCTATTGAAGACTCGCTGAACGAGTCAAAGCACAGTCAATCTACTCCGCAAAGGTCATCCAGTCGTCGCGACGAGGAGCATGCTGCGCGTGCCGCCCCCGCCGAGTCCGCGCCGCGCGCCGCCGCTGCCGAGCCTGCGCGCGCCGCGACCACTGCCGAGCCCGCGCGCGCCGCTGCCGCGTCGAGTCCCGCTTCCCGCGCAAACGGCGCCGATAGGTCCGACTCGAAGAGTACGGGCGGAAAGATTAAGTTATTTTGTGTTTATTGTAAGCGTAATGGTCATACGAAAGATAACTGTGAAAAGTTAAACAACAGTAACGTAAAAACTGATATTAAGTGTTACGGTTGTGGTGCCGCGAATGTCATTAGGTCGAAGTGCGTCAAGTGTAATCCCAAAAACGGGTCGTATGGTGAACATACAGCGTTTTGTTCGCTAACTTCGTCTAGTGAATCTCCTGCACTCGTCGGTTGTATTGAGTTGTCGCGCATGCCTAGCGATAGCGCTTGCGACTCCAGCAACGAGCGTCGTGCGATCTACGTGCCGCCGCCGCCGCGAGCGCCCACCCCGCCGCTGACGCCGCGAGGTAGTGTGATGCGTGACTGCGCGGCCGCGCGTTCGAACGCCGTGCGGTGCAATAATGTTCGAGGTAACCCTGCGAATGCCGCGGGTGTTTTTGTTACTGTTCCTACTTCAAATGTTTCCACTATGGACACTTATTCTTCAGATTGTAATGATTGTGAATGTGTTCTTCATAGTAAACATTGTGTTAATGATAATGATTGTTGTCCAAGTATTTTACAGTTACGTTGTAACAACAATAGTTTTAAAAATGATCATTTTAGTTCACCAAACATGCTTTATAACAATAATGTTTGTGATGTTTCTGTGACTTCAAATGATAATTGTATTGATCATTCTAATGTGTCTTCGAATGATACCGATAATTGTTTATGTGTTTATAATAGTCGTTGTGGTACTCAAAACGGAGAAAATTATGTTTGTTTATGTACTAAAACTAATGTGTGTGTTTGTACTACTTGCGTTCAGGGGGAGTTCGCGTCACCGTTACAGGTTAATGATAATAAGTTACGGTCGGTAATGTTAAATGGTTGTCAATCTTATTCTGGTAATTCCGAAGGATCAAAATCTTGTGTTCGCGATTTTATGCCTAATTCCAGTGATTATAAACCATTTCCGGACATTGCCAGCGGCTCTCAGATTTTTTCCGATAACACAAGTAATGATAATTTTTCTCGCGTAAATACCAGTGACTCTAAGCAGTCGTGCGGACTTACCAGGGGTTCACAACCTTTTTTCGGTGTTCGTACTAATAATAAAAGTTTTCTTAGGCCCGTGCTAAAGATTAGTATTTTAGGTGAACATGGTACCGCGATGGTAGATTCAGCAGCCAAGAGCTGTGTTGCTGGTCACTCGCTATACACTCTCCTAAAGGCCAAAAATCATCCTATGTCGTCTTGTATGGAAAATGTAAAACTAGCAGATGGTGTCAGTAGACTTATGAGTGTACTTACTACGGAAGTGGAAGTCTCTCTTGAAGGTAGAACCAGGCTCGTAAGTTTTTTAATTTTTCCAGACGCGGATAGTAATAATAGTCTATTAGGTATAGATTTTTTGGTAAATTTTAGTATCAGTGTTGATTTCGGTAACGCTAAATGGCACTTTGTTGATAGTAATAAGCAGTTCGATCTTCTCTTTGAAAAGGATACATATTCTGTACATGTTGATATTGATAGTGTACTTAGGGAGGAGGAGGCGTCACAGCTCAGCGTTAAGCAGCGCGAGGTTCTTGCCCAGTTCCTAACGGAAAATGAAGACGTTTTTGAATTAAGGGGCGAACCAACTAGTTTCGCGGAACACGTTATAGATACCGGTGACCACACTCCTATCGCAGTACCTCCTTATCGGTTAACTCCTGCTAAAAAAGCTATTATGCAGGCTGAGATTGAAAAGATGTTAGCTGATGATATTATTGAAGAGTGCGAGTCAGCATGGGGCTCTCCAGCGTTGTTAGTGCCCAAAAAGAATGGTCAAGTGCGTTTTTGCGTTGATTACCGAAAACTGAACGCTATAACAAAAACTGATGTGTACCCGATGCCGCTTATAGACGAGTTAGTGCAGTCTACCAAGCGCAATTGCATCATGAGTACTTTAGATATGAGGAGTGGTTTCTGGAACGTCTCTGTCCGTGAGTGTGATAGAGACAAAACGGCCTTTTTGACGCCTTTCGGAACGTTTCGTTTCAAAAGGATGCCGTTCGGTCTTAAGAACGCTCCGTCTACCTTCCAAAGGCTTATCGACAGGTTGCGCACTGGCGCGTCACTTAAGAATGTGACTCTGTTAGCCTATCAGGACGATTTACTCGTAATATCGGAGGGTTTTGATAAGCATATTGCTGATTTACGTGCAGTTTTTGAGAGGTTGCGCATGTTCAATCTTCGCGCCAATCGCGAAAAGTGTGTTTTCGCGCGCGGAGAGGTGAAATACTTAGGTCATGTCATCACTCAGGATGGGATTTCGCCTGATCATGACAAAGTTCGCGCTGTGGCGGACATGAAAGCACCAAGTTCACTACGTCACCTCAGAACGTTTCTTCAGACCTGTTCATGGTTCAGAAAGTTCATTTCGAACTTTTCTAAAGTTGCTGAACCATTAACACGGCTCTTGAAAAAGAATCAACCTTGGATATGGGGCTCTGAGCAAAATCAGGCGTTTCAGGAACTGAAAAATCGGTTAACGTCTGCTCCCATTCTGGTCCAGGCTGATTACAGCAAGCCATTTATCTTGCGCACGGATGCAAGCAATTACGCCTTGGGTGCGGTATTGTTGCAGGGTGAAGGACATGATGAACGGCCTATTGAGTATGCGAGCCGCCTTCTTACCCCCGCCGAGCGTAATTATAGCACTACTGAGAGGGAAGCTCTTGCAGTAGTTTGGTCTGTTGATCGATTTAGAGGCTATATTGAAGGTCAGCAAGTTATTGTTGGTAGCGACCATCAGCCTTTAAAGTGGTTGCTGAGTTTGAAGTCGCCGTCAGGTAGATTAGTGCGGTGGGCACTGAAGTTGCAGGAGTTCAATATTCAGTTCGAATACACTCCTGGAAAAGCTAATGTTGTCGCCGACACGTTGAGTCGTCCTACCTGTGAAGAAAATAGTAAAGATCAGTGTGGTATTTGTTCAGTTGTTGTTAACTTACCTTCCAGAAGTCCTGCAGATCTGCGACAAGCTCAGTTAGATGACCCGGAACTGAAAAAGATAGTTAGTGGTCTTGAAAGTAATGATGCAGTTGAAGATAAACGCTGGTCCGAACGAGGTTACTTTATGCAGCAAGGAGTTCTTTATAGGTACAACCCTGATGTCGACGTTGAGGAACCACAGCTCGTACTTCCTGTGAGTTTACGTCTAGATGTTCTTAGGGAATGCCATGACACTCCTGTTGCTGGGCATCAAGGTATCGATAGGACCTTACATAAACTTTCACAGCGTTTCTTCTTTCCTGGCATGAGACGTTTGGTCGCCGACTTTATTAAGTCTTGTGCGACGTGTCAGCGGTATAAGTCGTCAAATGTTAAGCCTTCAGGCCTTTTACAGACCCCGGTGTTACAACAAAGGGGTGAGGTTTTGGCAATCGACTTGTTTGGCCCGCTCCCACCTGGAGAGAAGGGGGAGAAATACATATTGTTGGTTGAGGACACAGCTACTCGGTGGGTCGAGCTTTTCGCTCTTGTTGACGCCACTTCAGAAGTCTGTGCTCGAACACTAATCGAGGAATATTTCCTCAGGTATGGCCTACCGCGTCGCGTTGTCTCGGATAATGGTGTTCAATTTGTATCTTCTGTGATGCAACAGTGTATGTTTATTTTGGGAATTAAACAGGATTTGTTACCTTTATATCACCCGGAAGCTAATCCGGCCGAGCGCAAAAACCGAGATCTTAAGGTTCAGCTGGCTCAGTTGGTTGACACTCAACATTCTTCGTGGCCTAACCATTTAGCGTCGGTTCGTTTTGCCATGAATTCAGCGTTGTGTCATACAACAGGCGTTTCTCCAGCTTTTCTGACCTTCGCTAGAGATCTCCGTTCTCCTGTTGACGTTCATTTTGATATCAGGGCCATCCTGGATAAAGATAATTTCGTTCCCCAAATCACGCCCTACTTAAAGAGGTTTCTGGACTCGTTAGTTTCGATTAGGGATAAGGTAGAGAAGGAACAGGACAGGCGTAAAGATTATGCAGATAAGGGTCGTAAGCCTGAAGAGTTCCATGTCGGTGATCAGGTTTTGGTTAAGTCGCACGTATTGAGTAACGCTGCAAAGGGGTTGTCGGCTAAGTTTGTACCAAAAAGGGATGGGCCCTATAGAGTGGTAAAGATAGCTAGTCCCACTACTTACCTAGTGTCTAAACTTGATGCTCCTGACGAGATTGTTGGCAGGTTTCACGCGTCCCAACTTACGCCGTTTGTTAGTAGAGACGATTTGCCTCCTCTTCCGATTATGCCGAAGCGTAACCGAGGTCGGCCTCGTCTTGTTCAGCCTGTTTCTGACGTTCTTGAGCGGGTTCCTGAGCGAGGACGCTTTCACGAACCCGAGGGGGAGTGTGTAGCGGTGAAATCCCAACATAAGCTGCTCCCTGAACGTAAGGGCCGTGGTAAGGCGCCACGGCGATATTCACCTTCGCGCTAGCCGCGCTGTGTATCGGAACGTTTTGTCGCGCATGCGCTCTGCGCCGCCAATCAGACGGCCGGCGCCGACCGCATGAGAACGATTAGGATTACTTCTCGGGGAGTTTTATAAAATATGGCGGAATTGTAACGTAGTGCAATGTGTCCTGTGTACTCTTTTAAGTTTTATTAAAGTTTTATTGACTAATGACTAAGACTCTGTATTTCTAACGACCCACCCCGACTATAGTATGCATTAATTATATTATAATATAGGTATATTCCGTAAGAAATTATCTAAATGATAGTGAAAACCGTATCAAAATCTGTTACGTAGTTTAGAAAAACGAAACCCACAATCAGAGTGACTTTGTTTCATGTAAAGGTATTAGTGATAGTGGCTAGTGATAAGTAAATGTAAACAATAAATTCATGCAAAATCGTCATCGTGATTGTTTTAACAATTTATTGTTACGAGCTAGGGTTCGGGATAAATTAAATAAAACCAATTTAACCGATAAACAAATAAATGTACCTACACGAATACTCAAAACAAATCACCAGTATGTCACTATACTAGCACACTTCACAATTCACTATCGCATTTATAGGTACGTCTCAGAAAGTTCCAGAATCGTATAATCCCGAAAACGCTATAACATTCGAGTAGGTACTCGCTGGTCTATTGTTTAGCGGGCTTTGACCTCAAAATATTGTGTCGCGAGCGGCTGTGTCCTTGAGGTATTCTTATAGATTCCTACTTATACCTACGCGATTGTCGCGATGGCTCTTTCGGAAACTTTCACGTGTTTCCAGAACCTACGTGAGCCATCTCAGTCGTTATATCATGTACCTATCCGGCGTAACAGTATGATAAAGAAAAAGATATGTTACTTAATTACACAGGGAATTTCCTGACAAATTATCGATAATAGGACTTAATATCAAGGGCGATTTTTGCAAATAGTTCAGAAAAAATATTTCGAATTTGGGACATTTAACACAGCACCATTTAGTCGCAATCTAAGTAGAACTTGTCTATGGGTCCAATAGAATATTCTTTTTTATATAAATACATACCTATAATACATAATAAACACCCAGACAAATACAA
Organism: Acronicta alni; assembly: GCA_964056405.1. Classification (NCBI taxonomy): domain Eukaryota; kingdom Metazoa; phylum Arthropoda; class Insecta; order Lepidoptera; family Noctuidae; genus Acronicta; species Acronicta alni. The sequence goes on from OZ043921.1 coordinate 9,687,940, forward strand.
ACAGTTATGTTCATCACATAGAATCGATCCGACGATGTAGTGATAAGCAGTTTGAAACACTAAACACTAGACTCCAAACGTCGTCATTGTATCACGAAACTCAGAATTTGAGACAGAACAATTGATTTCTCAAACTTTACTTTTGTTTCAGCTAGGATATCACAGTATACTGCTGACGATATATCCCTGCAAGACGGTCAAACTCACACTTTAGTGGAACTCTCGTCACTTAACAACTCGTACTGCTTGGTGACTCAACCGTTTTCTGAGAGTTCGCTGGTGGCGGGACATTGTCACGTAACATTGGATCGTACCACTAGGGCCGTGCAAGGAAGATGGAGCGTTTTACTAGGTATACCTGGCCAAGTTACAGAGCTATCAGTGGAGAGGTCCGTCGCTGTAGAAGGTAAGCTCCAATTGCCAATAACATGAAATAAACGTAGCTCTTTCTGCTCTCCCAGTTAAGATTAATGTTTGTATAATCTATACCCAGTAATAAGTAAACGCTGCCTTACACTATCTGTATCGCACATTCATTCGAATGCAAGCAAACATCGCAACACTTACATATAGAACACGTCACATGTCCGTTGTTCAGATTCCGAGTAGATTTACGATTTTACTGTCCAAGTCTCGAATCCAGTATTTCAGGGCATTTTAGTGTCAGAAATTCTTGCGCCGTTGCATGTTTTATTGCAGATTTTCACAAGATTCCAACTTAGTTATGCATTATTTGTAATTCAAAATATCATATATTTTTTTACTTGTGCTTGTACAGAAATACTCAAATGGGAAATAGGTATACTTCAATGGTTACTTGTCTTTTAAAGTTTAACGTTTCCAATGGTTAATCCTTTCCACTTTCATTTAATAAATTCAGTAGTTTTTATGATTTGATACGTGATCAGATAAGAAAGAAGAATTATAAAAAAAATATTTTCATTAAGTTAGTTTTTAGTTAAAATAAGTTTTTTTTGTAAAACTAAGCAATACCTACTGACACTTATTGATATGATTATCTCGACTGTCAAAACAAGCATTTGATAATCAAATCATACGTAACTAATTATATTAATATCTAAGTAAATCAATCGCTACGAGTTTTTGTAGATCATTGGCCTTCCAATGACCGCTACAACGTCGTCGGTGAAGGGAAAATTTCCAGTGTTTTCCCCCATTGACGTAGATTGGGGGTTAGTTTGTTGTTGATGAAAGGACGCTGTGAATTCCTTAACCCTTCTTTCCTTTTTAACACCGGGGGAATGGTTAGATTGTCAAGCTGTCATTCCAAAGACCTTACGTCGAATTTACGGCGAATGAATAGGTACTCGAGTACCTTGTCATGCTACGAGCTGGATTAACAACTGCATGAATGTTTGATTATCATAATTATTACTGCGTTGTTTCATTTTATTTTTGTGAAGGGCATCAAAGTACTCGTATTATCGGATTTTGATCAACTTGTATCGCTTGCCAATATACGTTACGCACATGACTACGATGTCCGATAAAACGTAACATCGCTGATATTTATTGCTGGTACCTACCCGTTAGTGACTAAGTTGTGTCCCCTGCACTACCTTATATTTGGAAAAGGTGATCTTGACATCAGTCTCGTGTCTTGAGACAGTATGTTTAGGTGACCAAACCCCTTTCATGTCCAATCGTAAGGGTAGGTTTTAAAAATATCTGGCCATTAAAGTGACAGTTATCTGTATACGCTATCTTCTGTAACATTTTATATTATTCTTTCTAATGGATTGTGTTGAACTCTGAGAGCTATTGGCAGGTCTGATTTATCAATAAGAGTATGCAGGTATATATACGATTGTAGATGATACAAGTAAAGAATGAAACTTACCAACATTTTTTCCCAATTTTAGCTGAGCGTCTCGATGTGGGCCATATACTAGATATTGATTCTAATAAGCTTCATTTGTACTGTAATATTCTACACACGGCGAAGAATATTACTTTCTGCCGTTTTCAAAAAAGTACAGAAGCTACTGGTTTCAATGTAATGGATGGCTTAAGTGATGGTCGCTACAGGTTAGTAAGTTGAAAAGTTTCGTTTTTTATTAATTAATACTACTTGTTTATAACATAGTATTGCGATGAATCGTTCCACAGGTATTTTGGGCATCACTCATAATATAGCTTTTGTGTTAGTAATATTAATAATACTTACATTGTATCAACACTTATTCTGTGATTAAACACTTCATACAATTATCCAAACCATTTAGGAAAGTGAATTTAAAATATCTCCTCTAAATAGTATGAAACAATTTCTTCAGAAGTTTGCATATTGTCAGTACATTGCACATGTGCGAAACCGGGGCACGTCACTAGTATTTTTTTAATTTAATTATTCTTACAGTTACTACGGCAATGGTTTCTTCGAGAGACAATGTGGGATGACAATAGAGTCTGTGACTGCAGACGATTACGGCACTTGGAGATGCACGGTCGGGGTGCAGGAATGGGTTGGCACTACCATCCATCAAAGGACGCCTATGCAAGCACTCATTAGTGTTTCCACAAACTCAGGTGAATACCTATTTTGATCCTTTCAAATCCTATAATAAAGTATATAAGTAGTTTTCAACAAATATTTTATTTTGATGCAAAGATTTAAATCGTCTTTGTTTTGATGGCGTATATTTTAGCTACCGCTTATGTGCCATATTAGGCACGTGTAAAAGATTACGTCTATACATACCTAATATCTACAGTGTTTTATAATAAAGTATCTGTGAAATGTAAAGATTTGGACGTATCTTGAACACGTGTTTCTGTTTCAAGGTACAAGGATTAGGCGAGAAGACACGAGGTCAGATAATGAAGTTAGGACCTTGTTTGTGGAGAAGGACTCAAGTTTAACGATAACGTGTCGTGCTGATGCGTCCCTTGCGTACTGTTGGTTCCAGCACCCTAATGGCTCACAGTTCGCGCCTGTGGAACGCCAAATAGAAGGCGAACAAGACTTCTGGTAAACATTAAATTTATATTATTTTAGGGTATTTGCTGATGCATGTTTTTTTTAAATGCTAAGTATTATTTAATCTGTGGTAGATATTTGATGTAAGCTGTCTCGTTGGTCGCAGGACCTTCGAATCTCCTTCAGGAAATACAGGGGTGTCACACAAACGCTGCGTTTAATTATAATATTGCAATTTAATTTTTAATTTTTATGTTGCATTCAATATCAACATAAAAAGTTCAAATTCTTTTGGTGCAGGTACACGGGTGAAAACCTTCAGACTGGCGACTGTGGCATCACCTTCGCTCATGTTTCGGAAAACGATGCTGGAACATGGACATGTCATATGGGTCCTATGTATGAGTTAGGTGTAGAAATCATGGATCAAGTGCTAGTTCGTATCACAGGGTCTCTGGCCGCAAACCAACTCAATGTTGGCGTTACGGTGGGCGCTGCTGCCACATTATATTGTCACACGTCGAACGGACCTAGGCCACTTGATTATTGTAGATTTTTGGCACCAAACTTTGTTGGTATGAGCTTGGATTCTTCTGTAAATGCAGAAAAGTAAGTACGAGTAAGACTTATTATTATAAATTGATATTATATTATTAGAGTTGGAAGCCTTTGCTCATCAGTGAATAAAATAGGTACTGTAGGCTAGATTTAAAAAAAATATTTCGTTAAGTAGTAGCAAACACTGAGGTTATGATACTATTCAATGCAAAAGGTAGAGTTGGTTAGCTATAAATTAAATGGAACTTAGAATTAAAAATACGCAAGTACCTACCTACATTTTCGCTCTTTAGTAGAACTTTTATGATAATTCGTCTCCAGAGTAGCAAACGGTAAGTGCAAAATGGTAAAACTTTTTAGAAGGTTTTTGACGCTATATTTTTTTTTCCAGCGCCATTTTAAATCGTTTTTATTTTACCCCGGAGAGAGACTTGGACCACGGTGACTGTTCGCTGACGATTGACCCCGTATTAGAAGAAGACCTTGGTCAATGGACATGCGCAGCTCTTTTACATGATCAAACGATGGAGTCAAAGGACACTATAAATGTTTATTATGTTGGTAGTAAGTATTATCATAACTTTAATACTGGTAATATTTATTTTAATGGAACCCCGTATTTTAAAATCTATCTCTAATCGATTAGGGTTTATTAACCTTTTCGGTTTTATTTATAGCTTTACATTTCGTATTCATTTTTATTTCTATAATCTTTGTGAAAAAAAAGCGACTATGGGCGGAATTAGAACGTGCTTCCTCCGGTTTTTAATTTGATATTCATTGGTTCGCGACAAAATTGATAAATCTTTCGATATCTAATGTTTTACGAGGATTGATTACAATGCAAATTATGGTGTATTTTTACAGCGTACAGACCTCATCTGCGGGCCGGTTTAGCTGGAATGGGGGGAGGAATCGTAATCTTAGCGCTAGCATTAGCTGGCATCGTGTGGTACAAGAAAGGAAGGCCTATACCTAATGCTATATCAGGGCTGATACATCGATCCGATAACATAGCTCTGGAGGAAAATACTGAGAGAACTAATTCAATAGCCAGCGGTAGTACCACCAGTAGCTCTAGTAACGATCAAGTGCCAGCATGAGATTTAGGCAAGCGAACGATGTATTGTTAATCCTTCCTGAGTTACTATGATATTACATATTACATGATATTTGTTAGTAAATTATAAAATATTGTTTTAAGAAAAAAATAAACGTTATCCTGCATTCTCGACTTTTTTTAAAAAGTACATACCATTAGTTAATTTTTTTAAAAAGTACCATTAGTTAATTGGGATATGAATAGGAATATGGCATGTATAATCTATGGAGTGTATAACTTAAATTTAATTGTAGAACAACATTAATATATTATGTTAGTATTATTATGGTACTATTAATATTTCTGATTTATTTAATCTACTTATTTGTTTAAAAAGGTGCAAGTGAAACAATACATTGAACCTGGAAACTATTTATTATAATGAATAAATATTTACAAATCTAATTACAGTACCATAATATCCACCGAAACTGCGTACCTAATTAATAATAATTGAGCAACAATCATATATTTTTTAAACTGTCTTTCGTAACAAAATGTTTTTTCAATGACCCGTCGACATTATGGAAGTTTTAATGCATTGGTTCCATTTTTAAATGATATGCATTAACATACCTAGTATGTAGGTACCTATTCTATAGAAAAAAATAATGTGTAGGTAGCTTAAAAAATATGATTGGAAACGAACGTAAATGGATACAACGAACGGATGATGGAACAGAGAGACAAAGGTGGAGACAGACTTATCCCACGTATGCAATGTGTAAGCAACGCATTATGATAACTGAACTCTTTTATATAAACGCATTAGATACACACACGCGTGGCTCTGCGATAAGTGTGTCTTTAATGCATACACTTTTATTTAAAAAATCAAGATTCAAAATATCATAACGCACATACGTTACGTACCTGGGATCAGTCTGTATTCGGCTTAAGTCATGTTATGAAGAAGGTATTTAAATTTTAAAAAATATTCAATTTTTGACAGAGTATCCTTTTACTATTTTATTGATTACGACGTTTGAAAAGAACTTGTTGATGGCTTTGACGACGGTACGCACGATCTGCTTGATGGCCGGTGGGGACAGCTCATCCATCAATTGCTGCCAGTTTTCATTAGCAAACTGGAGCGTGGTGTCCGCTGCGGAAAAAAAATGGTTATTCAGAATGTTACCAGAAAAGTATTATGAAACGAATGTGTACTTGAAGCCAAAGATATACTTAGGCAAAACGATGTACAGAGGCCAGTACATCAAGCTACCCCAATCTCAAATCAAATTTATTTGATAGTTTTTCGTTCAATTGGGAAAAATCGACAGTTTTGGATAGCTTGGCCTGTTGGCGTCTGCACAAATTAGCTTGAGGTTTCAAAATATAATATTTTTTTTCTTGCAAACTAAATCAGTCTATGCTACGAAAATATTTTTATAATGGTTAATAATGAAGTAAGATATTACATTCAACAAATACAATAGAGATAAGTAAAATAAGTTGCTAAGAAATAACTATGTCAGTCAGTCGATTTGAAAGCTTAGGCTGCAGCTAGTACGCTTGCTGCGGTCAGCCCATGGATGGGCGTCTATTCGATCCTCTGTGCCTCTGAGAGCACATAAAGGCTAATCCGGCTATCATACGAACACCTATGACAATCCTTAGTGGTAGTCAAAAGCCTGGCCAGTTTATCCTTAGGAGATCGGTATTGCTCAGATATGGGGTTGTAACAGTCCGATGGCAGTCACTTCGAAAATAATAATATTCAGCCTCATCTGATTAGACTGGACCCCAACAAAGTTGAGAACAGGGTAGGAGGAAGGATTTAATTTTTTATAAGAGATAGGTTAGCGTTTGACCACAATCTCATCTGATGGTAACTAAGTGAAGATGTGGGTTAAGATGTAGCACGCTTGCCTAGAAGATATCTATTCACTCGTGACTTGAAGACCCTTAAACTTGTACAGATAAGGAAATACAGACTTAGGCAGCTTAGTGCAGGTTTCGGGAATTTCCACCATGAAATGGTGTCGCTTCTCAGTTTGCCTGGTTGTTCAACGGTCAAAGGAGGTTGATTATAACTATAGAGATAAATGAAAGCAGTTGTTAACATTTTTGGCATGTTCTTGAATATTCGTGATAACTTGATGCCTTATATAACACTTTTATTTATATGTCGGAGACCTGTTTCGTTATCAGAAGTGGTCATGGGGACTTTGGTCAACAGATATTCTGTAATCATAACTAGCTCTTAAATATCATCATCATATCAGCCATTTTAAGAGAGGTAGGGCATAGTGGGAGTAATTCCACTCAAATTGGAGCTGCCCGACTGAGAAATTATATAGATAGGTATCTCTGCCTTGCAGAAAATTGAAGTGAAATAAAACTGCTTTGAGCTGTGTTGTGTTCCGTATAATGAGTTGGCAGTGTCAACTCAACGTTCTGGCGTACTTGAGCTTGGCGTACTTGAGGTCAGTCGTCAGTGTTGTGTTGACAGTGATACCGCTTTTTTTTAAGGTGTTGCAAGCGTATATATGGCGCTTACCATCATGTGGGCCGTATGCTTGTTTGCCACCTTAAAGGTATATATAAAAAAACCAGAAGAACTACTATTGAACAAAGGCATTGAAGACCCAGACAAGACATTTACAAGGACCATAATATACATATATATATATATATATATATATATATATATATATATATATATATATATATATATATATATACTTAGTCTGGCCATAAATACTGTTACAATTAAAAAGAAACAAAATATTACATTTCAATTTGGAATCTGTAATTTTTATATGATTGTTCATCGTGTTTTCTCATTTTGGCGCCAATACATTGTATAATATTTTGCGATATTCAAATGAAGTGGGGTGATAAAGAGAACCGAATCGCTGTGATTTCATTACACAAAGTAGGTATGGAGCCAAATGTAATTTTTAAAAGTCTCCATACGCTTGGTATTAGTCAAATGTTTGTGTACCGGGCTATTATTAGGTACAATGAGACCTCCTCTGTTTGTGACGGAAAAAGATCTGGCCGTCCATGTTGTGTTCGTACGAAAAAGGTGGTCAAAGCAGTAAGGGAAAGAATTCGAAGAAATCCTGTCCGAAAGCAAAAGATTTTATCTCGGGAGATGAAGATAGCACCTAGAACCATGTCACGTATTTTAAAAGATGACTTAGGACTTGCAGCCTATATGAGACGCACTGGTCATTTCTCAACTGATAATTTAAAAAAGAATAGGGTGGTAAAAGCGAAACAACTACTGAAGCGGTACGCAAAGGGAGATATCACAGAACAATTATGTTTACGGATGAGATTTTTTTTACAATTGAGCAACATTTTAACAAACAAAATGACCGTATTTATGCTCAAAGCTCTAAGGAAGCTTCCCAATTAGTCGAAAGAGTGCAACGTGGGCATTATCCGACTTCAGCGATGGTTTGGTGGGATGTTAGCTATGAAGGAGGGACTGAGCCATATTTTTGTGAAAAAGGTATCAAAACATTGGCACAATTGTATCATGATACCATTCTTGAGAAGGTAGTTAAGCCCCTTAACAACACCATGTTCAATAACCAAGAATGGTCCTTCCAGCAAGACTTGGGGCTAGGTCATAAAGCTCGGTCCACGCAGTCTTGGTTGGAAACGAACGTTTCGGACTTCATCAGAGCTGAAGACTGGCCGTCGTCTAGACCCGATCTTAATCCGCTGGATTATGATTTATGGTCAGTTTTAGAGAGTACGGCTTGCTCTAAACGCCATGATAATTTGGAGTCCCTAAAACAATCCATACGATTGGCAGTGAAGAATTTTCCAATGGAAAGAGTGCGTGTTTCTATTGATAACTGGCCTCAATGTTTTAAGGACTGTATTGCAGCCAATGGAGACAACTTCGAATAAGCTTTTTATATTTTAAATTGTTTTATATTTATGTATTAAACTAACACACTGTTAAAGTTATAAATGTTATTTGCAATACAAAAAAGAATATTTTTCTTTGTTACAATAATTATATATATGGCTAAAATTCGTTAATCTCTCCTCCATACCGATCAATACCTCTCTTATCTTAATTATGATAACAGAAAAGATTATAACGATAGTATCTTATGCAACAATGTATTAAAGTATGTACTTAATAAAACCATTATCAATGTGAAGCAAGATTAAAATTATATAATTGAAAAGCGAGATTACATAAAAAAGATAAAAAAAATCCTGTGTCTCAAATATTCCTTAGTCGGAAATTATTTCCCCTTATCACGGATTGACGAAGACGCAATGAGCGTTGTGAATCATAAGGTTCCAGTTTTCCACGATACTGACGCGGGTTCTATTCCTGTAGGTATGGAACATACCTATATTTGTACATTCCCACAGGAAGTTGTATTTTACTTCTAGTGCCGTCTTATTTTATTGACATCTTAATGACAGAACTAACTACCTATAGATACACTGTAGTTATAATACCTGTCTATTTTTTAGTGTCATTAATTAACAGAGGTTTAGTTTTTTTATTTATTTTATTTTACAATAAGTGCTTACAATTAAACATTGCCTCACAAAACTGTGTTATCAGTTTGACTGCGGGATCATGTGTCTCAGAGTTTGACTAATGCTACTAGCTAATGCGCTTTGACTGAAATATTTCCGTAAAGATCAATATCAATTTATGTTTTCTATAGTATACCTACCATACAAAACATAAATTTAAGTTAGGTAAATGTTCTGGATTGGAATGTTTAAATAAATAAATATTCTTGGTCAATTTTACACAGCACCATCTAGTCCTTAACTAACCAGAGCTTGTAATATGGGTACTAGACAATAGATATTTATATGTTACTAGCTGACCCCGCAAACGAAGTTTTGCCATAAAAAAAATAATTTAGGGGTATGAAAAATAGATGTTGGCCGATTCTCAGACCTACCCGATATGCTCACAAAATTTCATGAGAATCGGTCAAGCCGTTTCGGAGGAGTACGGCAACGAAAACTGTGACACGAGAATTTTATATATTAGATAGATAGGCGATATTTGTATACTTTTTTTTTGTAAATTTATACTAACAAAAGATACATCCAGACAAACACAAACACCTTGTTCATTACGTAGATATTTGTGTCCTGCGAGAATTGAACTTACGACAAACATCGTCGGCGTTTGTTGTTTGAGAGGACGAGAGGGTTTAAAATTAAAAAATACACTAAAACGCAGTGAATAGCAGGTAAAAGAACAAATGTAGTACCTGCCTAATGATCATTACTCCAGGTTTTACTCACTAATCATGAATCTGAAACAAAACCAGTCACATATTGCAAAGGCCGTGTATGAATGCCATACGGAAGTTTTCTCCATATGAGAGCTAGCCACTCCTAGCTAGCTAGCACCTTTGCAATCTGTGACTGCTTTTATCGTGAGTCAGATTTTTTATCGTGAGTTATATTTTATTGTCAGATCCTCCATACAATACAGTAGCTACTTCCTCGTATTTATGAGGGTCACATAGTCACATTACAATATATACCACGCAAGCAGTGCATACATTAGCTAAATGGCCGCATGAAAAGCCAAGTCAGCGAATGCTGAATGGGCTGAATGTTATATGCATTGGTAGTTGTAAATATAGAGAGCAGGAAGAAACTGATGTTTATTTCTGACACGCGAATATTTGAATTTTATTGAAACAGAACTACTTTTTACGTTATATTGATATTATTAATCCAGACGTTTCGGACCCTTTACAGGTTCCATAGTCTACCCACAGTTTATCCGTGACCATACTATATGACCACCGCGATAAAATCCGTAAAAAGAAGTTTTATTTCAAACTGATGTTTATCAAATTTTAAAAAATTATATGATTTTGTATGTAAGCGAATTACGCAAAATTTTATAGATTTATGCAACTATCATAATTGTGTTATTGATGAGTTTGATTTTAGATAGGTACCTTATACCTATTATGGATAAATATTAAATACTGTCCTAACCAATTAATTCTTATCTGCAGCTCTCAAAGACATTATGAGTAGAACTTAGTACGGAAGATCCTCATGGATCGTCCAACACCTGTGGAGGTGGCAGGGTATGTCAGACTCGTACCGACTAAAAACCGCACTTGCCTTCACTTGCCCTATAGTCAAGGTTATGGGATCCGTGAAATTCGCCACGACCACTGATTAGATAAATTCTATTCCGTGGCCATGACTATCATCATCAACCCAACTGTCCCACTGCTGGACACGGCTCTCATATTGAGAGGGATTAGGCTATAGTCCACCACGCTGGCCTAGTGCGGGTTGGCAGACTTCACACACCGTCGAGAAAAATCTCTAAGGTATGTAGGTTTCCTCACGATGTTTTCCTTCACCGTTTAAGCGAGTGATAATTAATTATTAATACGCACATGAATTCGAAAAGTCAGAGGTGCGTGCCTTGGGTTCGAACTCGAGACCTTCGACTTGGCAGTCCAATGGTCATACCACTAGGCTATCACTGTTTTTATATATCGATTATATATCGCTATCGATTATATTGTGCAAGTCAACGCAACAACGACGAAGGGTCCATAATTTAATACCTTATTGCTATTGACTTTTGTTGCGTTGTTATCATGAGTTTTGATTTATTGCCATGTAATAGGGGGCGAGCTTGCTGCCGGGCGCAACTCTAAACTCCGGGCTGCTACTGAGATTTTTATAGGAAAACCCAATAACACTGCTCGACCCAGGAATCGAACCTAAGACCTCTAGTAGCAGTTACTCTTAGGACCACTAGGGCTAAAGAGCCACTTACTTAATAAGTTATTGATTTCACAATTATTTATATATTGAGAGCATTATAGTTCGTTAATTTAAAGAAGATGCATGAATCAATTTTTTAACCCTGTTTGTGGCAACAATCAGAAAGGGTGCCTTCATTAATTAACCTGCTATAATACAAATTTATTCTTGTTCAACCAAACTGAGGTAACCAAAAGAAAATTTGTGAAGAAAGCTTTTATAATTATCAATCAAAGCTTCTTGATCACTAAACCCATAATAAGAGTCATGAAATAGAATGTTCTAAAGCAGATACAATTAAAAACAACAGAGCTGGATTTCTGTTCCCACGGGACCTACTTAGCATGAATTCAAAATCAAAATAGTTGTATTTCCTTATAAACGAGAGAGAAAGAGTCAACGTCCTCGGTTCCAAATTAGTCATTTCCCTTGTAGAAGAACCGGTAAGAAACTCCATTGCCATGACAAAATAAATCAAATTATGTCGCCGTAACTCGTATCCATTCTCTGTCTTGGCTCCAAGCAGCCTAGCTGGTTTGGGTTATTTCGAATTTGGCGAATAATATCTTCAAATTGTATGTTATTTTATTGATATAATTGAGCTGAATAACATTAATTACTCACCTAGTTGTTTGTTCCCGTTAAACAAGTTCTTTAGGTCGAAAGTGGTGCGTTCAATCGTGTACTTGTATTTGGGCGTACTTAACTTGAAATGTTCACCCGTGCTGTCCTTCACGTGAACCAGTTTGCTGTCAATGTGCACTTCAACGCCCTCTGTGGATTGCGGTAGTATACTTTATTTGTTGTTTCAATATTTATATTGAATAATTATAATTGGGATTTATCCATATTTAGAATTATGATTAATAATAAGTTGCCTTTTTAGCTCAGTTGATAGTGTGGGGACATAGTAGGGGTACGGAACAAAATATGTCATTAAAAGCGTTGTTAAACTTAAATAAATTTAAGTGTTAATTGAACAGAAAATATTATTCCACTTACGAGCATCTACGAACGCGTCGCCTTTTCCTTGAATAGGCAAAATTAGAATTCTTCCATCAGCCACGTACTTAGCGGTTAAACTCATGTTGCTTTTGAATGACAACGAGAATCTTTCTTCTTCTTTGCCCAACTCTACCCTGAAACAGGAGATAGATAGCATTAGAAAAAATAATATTTTTTGTGACGTTATTGACGAAACATCACTGTTAGGTAATATAGGTAATATGAAACCAAAAGTTAAACAAAGTACAGTATAATAATTATAGTCTACGTTATACCAAGAATTTGAAAGTAAACGTAGATAAGAAATCATGAAAACGGGTTCCCTTTTGAACAATAACCTTTGCAAAGTAGAAAGTCAAGATCATTTTTTACTCTGGTTTTTCCTAGAATAATTATGAAATTTTTTTTGCTCTGGTTCCTCCTAGAATAATTATGAATAACGCACTTTTGCGTTACAAGAAACTTATTCGTTTCCCTACTGATGTCTTGTACCAAAAGACCAGTGTTTTGCGGGTATAACCATTGTATTAGATCCTATCTGTAAAACTGAGATTCCATAAAATGCCCGATCAATTATAGCTACTAGCAAGCATCCCGTAGAATCCCTAAATAGGACCAGCCAGACTTCGCTTCGGCAACAGATGTTTTCTTTTTATGGAGAAAACTATGTAAGCTTATCTACAGCATCTATATCTTTAGATCTACACCGTCCAGACTGGATAAATGCTCTGTAATAACAATTTGTGATACAAGATTAGGTACCTACACTCATAACAATGTACAGGTTTCCGAGAGTTAATTGTTAACCAATGTCATGGCTGAGTCAGGGCAAAAGTCGTCTTCACTAGGTACACACGGTACCTACAAATTACTTATAATTAGTTGAAAGACGTAATCTTCAGCAAATTACCGATATAAAATATCGCGGAACACGTTTAAAACCTATTATATAGAACGTGTATGATTTTTTGCATTGAATTATCACATTGTGCCTATTGTATTGATTTTGCGTCAGTCATGTTCAATGATTCAGTTTAGTCCACGGGTACGGACGAGTTCGAACATTTGCATACAATGTGGAACGTTTTCCTTAGCGTTTACGTAACTAATAAGTGATCATTGTTTACACATTAAACTAATAGATATGGGATAGAAAAAAAATGCTTCCGACTTAGCCCTCAGCTTAGGCATGCAAGGCTTTGTAAGTGGAAATACTTAAGGACCAAGATATTCTATACAGACAACAAATACAAGACAATGTACTATTTAATATTCTTTGCTTGATTGAGTAAAATAAATAGGTAGCCGGAATAACCAGTATAAAATAATGATTTATTTATTGTTAGTGAACAAGTAATATAGGATGACGAATAGGTAAGAAACAGTCGTAATCGACCTGGAAAAAAAGAACTTACGGAAACGTGACCATTATTTGACGCGGTAGGGCGCATCTAACGATTTAAATCTTTGCTAAAATGTAATTTTTTTTAAAGACAAAGGACCGAAAACGTTAAAATTATTGAAAAAATAAAGTTCAAATTACTTGAATTCCGTCAATTTACTATTGCTGATTCCATGCATAGCTGCTTCGCTGAAGGTCAGTTTTAATCCGTTGCCATCTATCTCGATGTTGTCCAAGTTTACTGGGTCTATTGAAGGGACGTTCATTTCGGGAATACCCTTCGTGAACTTAGGTAGCGAGATCTCAATTTGTTCTCGTATACAGTCAGTAAGGTTTGTGCTGGCGAAGTCACAAGGCGTGATGTACGGAGCTGAAAGAAGGAAAAACGCGTGTTTGAATTATAAATAGTTAATGATGGTGGTTTAATGTATATTTTCTGGGCATCACTTTCATTCTTATCCTCATCCTCCAAGCCTTTTCTCAACTATTTTGTGGTTGGCTTCCAGTCTAACTCATCAGTATTTTACACCAAGCGACTGCAGTCCCACTTTCGCAACTCAATTTCTGGATATCACTTAACGTTTTTTATTTAAGTTTTATCGATAGAAGAGTCATCTTCTATCCATAGTATATATAGTCATATTCCTATTTAGTTTTCTATAGTTTAGTATTCTATATATAGTCATATTCCTATTTGGTTGAGCCGTGAGATATATACTTACGCAACCTCGTTTATTCTTTTTGGTTTTTTCTTTTCATATATTGAATTTATGTTGATCTCAGTATTAGTATACCGTGTTACCTAAGTATACCGTGTCTCTAGTGCTGTGGCTAGATAAATGTTTCTTTCTCATATTATTGCTTAGCAGAATGTTTGGCATTTTTTTACCAACCTGGTGTGGTACCATCGTACGTTGTTCAACGAACTTAGCAGCATGAACAGAGACTACCGAGTTATTATTATTAATATTCTTTTGCGGTATAAATAATAGCAACTATTATAACGATCTAGGAAGTCTTTAGCTCGTATAATTAGAATGCAATATTATCAATATTTATTGTGATTAAATACATGTTGTGGTTGATTTAATTGTTCATTGAAATGCGAGTAAATCCCGAGTCTTAGTAAAACCACAAAAATTGTCATGATGATCAACAACACATATACTGTCCCACTGCTGGGCACGGGTCTCCTATCATAATAAGATTATGCTATGGTCCACCACGCTGGCCTAGTGCGGGTTGGCAGAGTTCACAGGCCGTCGAGAAAAATCTCTAAGACATGCAGGTTTACTCACGATGTTTTCCTTCACCGCAAAAACTATCGAACTATCACTTAAAAAAATATTTGTTTAGTTTAAAAAACCTCCAGTGGCTAGTTTTACTACCGACCGATCGGTTTGTGTGCCAAGGGGGAATAGATGAATCCCGTGAGATACATTGTAATAAGATCGAGAGGTAGTTAATCTAGGTCTGTGTTTGTAAATGCACCCACAAAACAAGAGAAAATCCTAGTGTGTGTGTGCGGCAACGTTTTTTAGAATATCTAATACTGAATAATTAAGTCATGCGCGTAGGTTTTTTTAGGTCAATAAATAATAAGGTACTCTTTCTTTATGTAGGTACACACGTCCATTTTAATTCCTTACTCAAAATTTCATATTTGGATATTCAATGCACGCCGTGTGTCCTAATCAACTGTGCTCATCGATTGTGATGCCGACCACGTATCGTTTACCTTGTCAATCTCGGATTAAACAAACAAATATGTCGTTTAGATTTTATTTGATTGATGACAGAATTACCAGACGTTGACGTTATTTCATTAATAACTGCTGCTAATTAAAAATCTAATCAGCTAATTATTCAATCGATCTGCAAGGTCGGTAAGCTACGCTAGGCGCAACCAGTCTGTGGATGGGTCATCACACATCGCGACCCCGCCGAGCCTTGGAGAACACGTAAAGCCGTCGTCGGTCCCGCTGGTCATACGAACATTCGTGTTAGCTCAGAAAGCCTTCTAAATGGTCTATTCTCAAGATACCGCTATTACCTATAAATTGGGTTGCGGAGATTTGATAGCAGTCGTTTCATGTAAAATAATGATATTCAGCCGCATGTGGTTAGATAAGACTGAAGTGGACCCCAAGTTCAGAAATGGACCTCCCGTGGAGTACTTCCCGTGATTATAATGATAATAAAGTGTAGAACAGAAATATTTTCAGTGTCTACCAGTGATTGTTGAATGACAATCATGATGAAGATCGTGGACATTGGAATAAGTCGACAGTGGAAACAGTGACGATAAAATGTATAATTAAGTAGCATGTAGATGCTGCCTGAATACCAAAACAAGTCATACAATGAAACTAATGACGTTTAAGTGTGGGCAATGTTCAAACCATTGTATGCTTAACACATCCATAATTGTCTTCTTAAGAAATTAATGAAAATTTGTGAATTTATAATTCTATTTAGTTAAAACTTTTACGTCAGTAAAATGTGTAGTACTCACATAAGAATTGATTATAATAGTACTCAAACATAGGTAGCTAAAAAACCGAATCCTCCTAAAGATGAGTAAGGGATGAGTCACATCTCGGGAGTTTAAGTCGACGATCTTAGACTCTAAAACAAGGGTCATACAGCATAAGGACTGTATCCGTGTATTATTGTGTACATCAATTCTTATATTGTAAATGCGAAAGTCATTCTATATGATTGTCTGTTTCTTATAATTTTTACGCTTATACAGATGGATAGATTTCGATAAAATTTGGCTAATATGTTAGATATTACGCGTTTCAAATAAGAATAGGAACGTCAGTGACCTTGAATGACCGCGATCTGTCAAAAAAGTACAGCTTACAAAGAAAATTTATTTTGCTTTTGAAATTATAAAACTTTATACTTAATTATAATACATTTATAAGCAGTAATACCAAACCCAGAATTTTGCGAGTTATTAGAAAGGCACAAACCACCAAAAAACTACATTATAGACAATATTTTAAACTCGCATGGCTTTGAAGTTTTGTAGCTGCCACCCTAGAATTGTGATTTAAATCCAATTGATTACATGGCACTAGATTAGCATAGGGTGGCGGACAATAATGTTTGACAATTAGAAAGCCAAATTGAGAATCTAACACTGGAAACTATTGATTCAATTACCAGCGACGATTGTCAAAAAGAAATTAACTACGTCAAATGAATCAAAAATAAATACCAAAAAAGGGGATTTTTCTCAAGAAGACGATAACTATAGTTTTATTAAAAACACAGGTGTAAAATACCTAATTTTCTTCTAAATAACAGTCGGTGGAATATTTTAAATACCTATAAAATATTATTTCAAAAATATCTATTTTGCTCACCCTACCTAGATGGTTTGAATTGACAGGTATGATGTCACAAGATGGCTGGAGGTCAGTGCTATTCTTATTTGAAACGCATAGTATATAACATTGAAATTCCTTTGCGAGTGAAAGATGCCAAATTTTATCGAAATCTATTCAGCTGTTTAAGCGCAAAAATAATAACAAATATGCAGAATTACTAGAAAAAAAGGGAATCAATAACTAAGTAAGTATGATTATTTCTAAAAATAAATAAACATAGTTACCGATTGCTATCCTAATTTTCAGACTGACAGACAAATATTCTTGAAACTTTTATGTTATGATTATGCACCATTGCATCGTATTAAATAGCAATTTTAATGTTCTTCAACTTCAATTTT
Organism: Acronicta alni; assembly: GCA_964056405.1. NCBI lineage: Eukaryota > Metazoa > Arthropoda > Insecta > Lepidoptera > Noctuidae > Acronicta > Acronicta alni. The sequence continues at coordinate 9,705,449 of OZ043921.1, forward strand.
ATTTATTGGATTAGACATATTATGTAGGTACCCTCACAAGAACTACAGAAGAAATCCATGATGTACGGAAGGAGGACAACGTTATCTTCATGCACTGAGCTACACACCCCCTAGGGTGTGGAACTATAAATTATTTTTATCAAAAACCGAAGGAATAAGCAATCCCAGCGCCCCACGCGTGTAGGCTCGCATATCAGAGATCCAAATGAGCGTTTCTTTATTTGGTTCATCATTTCAGTAGATGTAATGCGTCTTTAGATTTACTTTTATATAAACCAAACTTTTTCAAAGATAAATATTTTAGCGAATGAAAAATACTTATATCTTTGAAAATGCATGCGTTAATATAAATGCCATAAAAAATTAAATATATTTTATATAAGAATAATAAGTGCATATAACGATGGAAAATAAATGCATTACGTATGAATATTCTGATGTTTAGACAAAATAAACCACGTTTCTCCCGACTAGGTAGGTATTACTTAGATTAAGTGTATTTAATCTAAGATATGCGATATAATTTACCATTATAAAAGTTTCAAGTAAGTATGAATTTATTAATTTCATAGTCACGTGTAGATCCCTTGGTTAGTATTGTTTCAAACGAGTACCTCCAGTAAATTATTTAAAAAAACTACAGCATTTCCTTTATAATTGTATAAGTAAATATTTTATATTATATATATCAAATATTACATAATTATATTATGTTTATCTCGTATGGTGTAATTAATTTATAAAGTTATGTATACCGGAACCAAAAAAACAACAATCACTCAATACTACCAGACGTAATTTTATGAAACCTGCAAATTTTAAACAGAATTTATTTATCTGTCATATCAATATAATAAGTACGTAATTTTTAAAAGAGGTAAAAAGTTGTCTAGTTTTTTTTATTTTTTTTATTAGTGTACGGATCAGTAGAATTTTCGCGGGATTGGTTCACTCAAGGTCGCTGTCGGCTTTCGTCGCCTTAACTATCACTCATGAGTTCCTGTCAAAAATTATCAAGTTTAAGTTCTTCTTGTTCCAAAACCCGGATGGGACCAACAAGCTACATGCACTGGTAATATATGTGTTGTGAGTTTTCATAGGTTCCTCTACACCTAGGTACAGCCTAAAATAACACTACTAATTAATGTCGTTTCATAAGTATTATATATTACCACTACGTTTATAACGTCGTTGTTTAAATATTTTTAAATACCAACCAAAATGATTTTGAAAAATCCCAGGTAATTCTTCATAATTTGGGAGTTGTGGTCATATTACTCTAAATATTATCCCATACTTTGGTTAATACTTGCGTAAATTGATTAAGTATTAATCTGTTGGTGTTATTTGTAGATAATTATTATGCTGTTGCTGTGCTATTGTCTATTGAAAATCAAGATTTATGAAAGTAATACGGTATCAATCATAATGATTGAAACTTAGGTACTTGAGAAGACTTGTATTCATAAGTGTTAAATTGTTTTAGGAAGATGCTTGTGTAGTAAATTGCCATAACTAAAAATATTCATACATAACTAAGATATAATAAATATAGTATATTTTTTTCTACTTACGTAAATATCCATCTTCGCAATTAGCGATGTATAAGATGGAAAGAATCACAAAACTGTGTATCGCCAACATTCTGATTTAAAACTGAGATTGGAATATAAAGTAAATATATATTAAATAGTACAGGGTATAATCTATTTCTTTTTGGCACAAGAGCTCAACACATACTGTGCGCTGGCAGGATCGCGGCAACTTATTTATGTTAACTGGTCGATTCTTTTTCCGGTTGATGTAGCTATATCAAGATCAAAGTAAGAAAAAACTTACGCATACGTAGCTAAATTTGACAAAAGGTCTCACAGTAAGAGCCAAAGTGCGTAAACCGGTATACCATATGGGTTCGTCAAATTATCACAGAATTCATGAATAAGTTAAACTTATAATTACTTAATAATGATCTTTATTAGTTTGTTTGTTTCGTCTCACGTGGAGTAAGTATAAAAAGTTAGATTCAGGTGTTACAGGTGTTGACATTAGGGGTAAGTACGTAAAATATTATTTTTCAAGGTCATCGTCTGGGCTAAAATACTAATAGTTGGTGTATTTAAAACCTTATGTCCACGAGCTGAGAAACGAAATTCATCCAGAGTTGTAGAGTTCCTTTGTACTAATGACATGTAGGTACGAGTACGTGTGTACACAAAGTCATAGGTAGGTACCTAAATCAGGGTTGGTATTCAAAAGTGCAATTAAATGGTAAAATCTATTGAAATAAAACTACTTTTACGGATGTTATCATGTTATATTGATATTATTAGTCCCGACGTTTCGGACCAGCGTCCATGGATGGTCACGGGTAGACATCAATATGGTATCTATTTTATGTTGACAGTATTACGGAATATGACTTGCAGGAATAGTTTCAAGCGCTTTATTACATTATTTGTCATTTGATTTAAATACTATATAATCTGACAAATGTTATTTACAAAGGCACTTTGGTTCGTGATAGGTAACTTCGAAATCTGATCAATGTAGTTTGACGATATATGATAAACCATATTATAAAACCGGATATTAAAGGGACCGCCTCTTGAATATAGCTGAATTTATATGATTTGACACTGAAACTTCGCAGCAATAAAGCATAATAACGTCCTAAAAGGATCTGTCATTTTGCAGTCAATAAAGTACAATTTACAAAAATAATTTATTCTTTTTCCGATTGAGATGTAGTTGTACTTTGAGCTCTGCTACTAAAATCAAAACTTTATTGACGTATTGTCCATAGTATATATATATCTATTATTTTAGTATATGCTAGGATTCAATTATTATTACATAAGTAACACTGACAGCTCTAATTGGTACAAGCTGACAGGATCGTAACTAGTACCTAAACATTTATAATCGTATTTTTTCTGAGATAGTTTTCTATTGTGTACACAGATCACACAATTGCTAAGCTAGATAGTTATCTGCAATTGATTTTTTAATTATTTCTTGAACTATGGACGAGGTGACTGAGAGCTGTTAGGTTTTAAATTCTTATATTGTACCTTCAAGAATTTATTCTTACGGGGGATGAGACGTATTGTATATGTGTAGTAATTCATGTCATAGTCTCATTCTTTTCGCAAGGAATAAATTGTTTTTCTTTCTTTGTTTCACAGCCTCATTATTCTAGCGGCCGATCATTCGAGCAGTGTTCTTGTCACGGTCGTAGCGATTGTCACGTATCCCATAACCGTGACATATAGGGCTAGGGAAGGCAAGTGCGGTTTTCAGTCGGTAGGAGTCGGAATCAATAAATCCCTCTTTCGTTTTACAGGATCGGCAACGCGCAAGTGATACCTCTGATTTTACAAGCGTCTATAGGCTACAGTAACTGCTTACCATCAGGTGGGCCATACGCTTGATTGTCATCTTTGAGGTTTTAAAAATAATCTATAAGGATTTTCAATGCGATAAAAAAAGGTCAAGCAGTGTTATTGGATGTTTCTATAAATTTCTTAGTAGCAAGTTTGCATTTATGCCCGGTAAATGGCAATAGGCTCGCCCCCTATTACACGGGATTTGCAGCAGTACACCTCTGCCTAAGCCTTCGGGGACTACAGGCGTGATGGTGTGCTATATTTATTTATGTTGTTTTTATCTATAACACAACGATCTGTGTATATTATGTACCTATATAAAGTTGACTACTTTAATGTAAAAATCTTGAAACGTGGCTATAGGTCATTATTGTATGTGATAACAGGTTTACAAGGAAGTATTCCTTCATGGTGAACAGAAAAGATAAACACAGAACCCACACTTATGTGCGATGAAAGGTTAAACTTATTTGTGTATTTTTTGACACCTGGGACAAGGATTTTGCATATCATTGCATCCGTGATCCAACTCTCTTGTCTTAATTAAAAAATCCATGGTGGTGCGTTGTGATTGATGATCAGTTGACGAGCTCAAGCAGTTTAATTCTAGGCAGCTAAAGTGTGTTCAAATTTTAGCAAATTAGTTTACAGTAAATTAATTAATTTTGTTTATATTACCTTCTATGGTTACTGGTACATGATTAATGTTCGCTGATTGAGATTTTTTAAGACACACGTTCATACTACTACTTCTCATACCCATAGTATAGATAATAAATCTGATTAGAAATATTTAATTACATATTTACAACCACAACTTCGTTTACTCCTTCGCTGTATTTTTTTCAGTAGAAAATAATAGAAAGCTCTAAAGTTAAGCACTATCCAAGGATGGTCTAAGACATAGGTACCAAAAGTACCAAAGGGTATAAAACAAACCACAAACAAAATAAGTTCACAGAAAACCTTTTTTTATAGTAAAAAAAAGGATCGATCATATCTCCACGGATCGTCTGTAGAGAGTGGAAAGAGAGCACGGAGGTGGAGAGGCAGAGCATGTCGGACTTGTGCCGACTAAAAACCATACTTAAAGCAAAACAAAGAGAGACTACACTACACTGGTATTTGACGACACGTTTGGCGCAGCGGCTGAGCAATCGGCTTTTGTGACACGGGTTGTGGGTTCGATCTCCGCACGGCACAAATATTTGTTTAGCCCTACAGGTAGTTGTACTGGGTCCACGCATCCACGATACTAGAGAAAATCCTAGTGGGGGCAATGTTTTTTTTTAATAAAGGTCGTAAGAAGAAGTTTAAGTTTCTCCTGGTTTTCTACTCCTCCCTTGATACAATCTATAAAAAATCTTTCAATTATAATTTGTGTTTGTAAATGCACCCACGATACAGGAGAGAATCTCAACCACAAATGGGGTTAGTAAATACTTATAATTGTTGTATAAACGAGGAAAGATAACAGTAAATATTTGTCATACTTAAGTAGACTTGAACCTTTATTAACTTTATTCTTTTTACGATAACTTTTTTGACACGAGAGCAAGTAAAGTTAAAAATAGTTTTCCTGTTTGGTATACATATATTGGCCATCTTTATATTGTAGCAACTAGTATGTTTGAGCCATAATGGGCTTATATTTCGTTTCATACTTTGATATTATGATAATTTTGTTGTAGGCTAAGGGTTTTTCCATTCAGAAAAAATATATTATAATCTTCCAACAGTTCACCAAGTCATTCAAAGCCGTAGTTGCTTTCAACTCTTTCAAAACTAGTTAGAGGTGTCCTTGGACGAATAGAGTGATTAGCTACAAGTCATCATAATCCCGACTTCTCTACTAATACTATAAATGCGAAAGTAACAGTCTGTCTGTTACGCTTTCACGCCTAAATCGCTGAACTTTTTGATGAGACATATAAAAGAAGATGAGAGAAGAGAAGATGTAGAGAGATAGATCAGATCTTGGAGTAAGACAACGGCTACTTTTTGTCTTATAAATCCTTTGGGATGCGGGTGAAACCACGGCCCACAGCTAGTTAGCAAATAAGTGGAAGGGAGATGAAAATAAAAGTGGAGAGTGTAAGTTTTTAGACTCCACTTTATTTTTATCTTTTTATTGTATATTATGTTGTTTTAATTAAATAATCAAGACCCGTATTATGAACGTCTTAAATTCACTATTCACGTTGCAGAAAAGGGATGCTGCTTTTCGCCCTGTACAACTATCTCTTTCTCACATTCGAGCAATCAAAGATCTAATACGTCATAATAAAACCCTGTAGAACTGGTCATTGAACCTCTTCTGAAATGTCTAAACTTTAGTTGCTATGTTAGCAAGAAACTTTACTTACAAAGTTAATAATAGATTACAAATAGGTACATTGTTGTCATGAGAAAAGGTTACATACATTACGTAGTAATTACAGTTATTTCGAAATACATAAATGATTCTTACAACTTGAAATTACCCCAGCTCCCTTTATTAATAATTGGAATAAGATCAACGACTCAGTTATTGCAGAGCTAATAATCATAGACACGTGTACGTCTACATAATTTTGCATTTGCATTTTAAACGTGTTTAAAATGCAAATACAAACACAATAACACGTTTTTAAATTAATTTAGTGTCTAATAAAATAATGTCGATAATATATGTAATGTAAAATTGTATTCAATGCCAGCTGGCATAATCTTTTAATTAAAACGAAACTGGTTAGTTTTTTTGAATGATCTGACGGATCTAGTTTAAATTTATAATTAATTATTTTTTTAAGTGCGAGTGGATGGCCAATTCCGAAACTCAAAAAAAGCAAAAAAAAAATCAAAGGAGTCTCAGGCCAGATTTTAATGAAAACTATTTTTTTTCTAAAATCTGTATCCAGGCAGGTTAGCCGAACTAGCCAGGGATCCGTTGATATTAAAAAACACACTGTTTTGTAAAATGTAAAATGATTTATTATTAGATTCTATGTATATTAAAATTCAACATCACCAAAATATTGATTGCAAAAAATTAAACAAGTTCTTTTTTTACTATTTATTTTGACTAAACGAATATCTTATTTATTACAAATAAATTTGTAACAAGGCGATTTCAAACGTGCAATGTCACAAAAAACCTTTTTACTGTGATTGAGACAGTCTTATGTTTAAATGTATTTAAACATAAGACTAAAAAAATATTATGATAGTTTGTCAAGGTAATTATAAAACTGAGTATGATGTTATTGATGGGTACTTAAAATTTGCCTAAATAAAATTAGAAAATAGTAACTGCAATTATATTAAATACCAGAGCCTACTCGCCTCATTGCAAATAGATTAACGGATATTTGATCCCTAACTATGGCTGGATCCAGGTAGAAGCGCTGAAGAGTGCTGAGACATTTTTTAATAATACCACATTTACTTAGTTTTGATCATAGCTACAACATTTTTATGGGTTTTCCACTACTGGAAATCGAAATTTTACATAAGCTCCATAGAAGCAATGTGTTCGGGAGCTTAAAAAGGAAATTGAAATATAGAGTCATGTATGCAAGACTTGGCGAGGGTTATTATTATTATTTCCACATTTTTTTATTTTAAAATATTTCATCGGTAAGTATAAAAAAACATAAAACATTTTTCTAATAGGTAATTGTAACCCACCGGCATCGGGAGTAGGATCCAAGAAGGATCCAAGCTAGCGATGGTCAGGGCCCAAGGGCTAGAAACCTCCTAACAATACGGACCGTGTGCAAGAATACTGCTCTCTCTATGTCTGTCTCTTGATCCAGCCACCCAAATAGAGCCTCCTTAGATATTGGTCGAGGCTTTTGGCTATTCAGTCATTGGTTGACACAAAGATTCGTACAAATATTTCTGAATTCACCTCCCACATGTCGACAACCTCGTGTGCTAAGTTAAGATACTTTATTTCTTTCTCTTTCTCGGCTTTCATGAGGTTTTCATAATTGGATAGTGATGTCAATAATTATTGCACGATGCTCTAATCGATCTATCACCACAATATCAGGTTTATTGGCGACAATAGCAGGACTATTGTCGCCAATAAACCTGACATTGTGGTGATGGATCGATTAGAGCATCGGTAATGATAGATCATTATCATTATTATTATAACTTGAAGGTTGTGTTTAAATTACCAACTAAACGTTTTTTCTAAATTAGCGATAAATATTAAATACCTACCATATTTCCTTATGAGTATAAAACTCCATCTACTCTTAATATTTTTTACAATAATAAGTAATAATTTAAATTAATAACTACTTTTTTAGTTATTAATTATTATTTTCAAATTAATTAGTATTACATTTATAATGAAAAAAAAAAAATATTTTTTTTTGAACTTTTAATTTGTTTATTTAAAAACTCGGTTAGATCCTACCTGGGTACTTGTTTATAAACTTCAAACAGTTGAAAAAATGTTTTATTTATACAAGAACATTTAAATACTGCGTGAAGATTTTAGCATAATCAACGTTCCTAATCGGTCAATACCAGTCCGATAGTAAGTCGACTTATATTATATAGCTGTTGACCGAGGTTTCACCTACTACCTATGTCCTTCTCCAAGGTCTGATGTATCTCTATAGCAAATTTCATCAAAATCTGTTCAGCGGTTTAGGCGTGCAAGCGTAACACACACAGACAAAGTTACATGTTTGATTAGTGGGGATTAGTAGGGATTTAAAATTCCTATGATTATATTGTGTGTAAACTATGTACTATACCATTAATAATAAGCTCGTCGTTGAAAATAGCAGATCTGGCGATCGTATCGCGCATATGGAGCTTTTAATTGTTATTATCATAGTGATTTTCCTATTCCACACCGTATTTCATGTTGTTACCGACAAGGTAGACTTCGTGCCGTTTGTTTAGGTCACTTGGTATAAAATCTACGTGTAACAACAGTCATGTTCTAGGTATATCTAGAAGCTCCTCCGTGTGTTGCTGCAATCTTAAGATAGCACATATTATTGTTTATTAGATTGTAATATTCCAACATATTCGTTGCTTTTCGGTAACTAGCCTATCTAGGTATTTATAAGTAAAATTAAAATATTGTCAACAACGCTTGTGATCGATAAAAACATACTTTTTTTCTTCGTGTTAAAAAATAACAGTAAAGGAATGAAATTGCTTTGAACTTTACTTCCTATCATGATAACTATACGAAGGACGAAGCATACTTTCTGACGCAATCTTCGATTCGAGGCTACTATAGTCTGTGAGAAAGGGATGTCGCTTTACAGTTTCAATAGCGTCATACCACTCGCACCACCTAAAAATATTGTTATAATAGTATAACATATTTCGAATATTTTATGCTTGTTTTGCTTGCCTATCGATTCCTCAATATATATAATTACTGTGGGTTGTTGGTTTATCTATTCATAAATAAATAAATATTTTAATATAATAACCAGTATATAAATTATTATTTATTAACAAGAAGCGGAAACAAAAATAGAATTCACTGTATGAAGCTTCCGTGTCAAATGTCAATGTCAATTTAATAATGAAGTTCACGGGATAACCAAGAGAATTTCTCGTAAGCCCTGACATACACGTCACGGAATGTCGATGAACGGAATTGTTCGATGCTTGAGACTACCTACTTACCTAATTGGCTGCCATTTCCTTATAGTACATGTATTTTAAAAACCAGTACAGTCACAAGATATTTTGTATATAGGTACCTACAATAAATAAACTAAAACCCGACTATGAAAAAACAACTGTAAAATATTAAATAAGGAAATATTCTTATATTTTTATATTGCTACCAGACCGCCCATTCTATCATTTATAAAAATGTACTTGGCATTTGTTTATGGTGTACAATAAAGAATATTCTATTCTATTCTACCTACCCAATAGTCAATGTACTGAATTCAAATCAATTTTTATAGGTACAGTTGTGCCCCGTATATAGACGTGGTCGAACACTGTCGTGATTATACTTAAACTGGCACCCACGGGTCATAGTAGCACGCGACCTTCTTTTCCGTAGTCAAGTAAAAAGAAATGGACAGATGCTATTTTTATTCTGAGGAAGTCCTTTTCGAGGGTACATGTTAATTTGATGAAGTTACTAAAACCACCCATCCATTTGCCTGATCTGAGCCTTAGGGGCTAAAAAGCCACGTGGATGGAACTCCTCCGGAATTAATGTGTGCGTCTATGGGTGCGTGACCACTCTTACACATCGAGGCACCTCCGTGCCTCGGAGAACACGTTCGGTTTAAAGAAATCTATTTATCATAAGAACTTACAGTCCACTTATAATGATATACAAAGCAATAAGTATAATAACATAGTACAATAATTACCTCCAGAGTGTTAAAAGTTATAATGTGCATACAACATATTCCCTGAGCTTTTATCACATTCTTTAATATCTTCCGGCAATCTATTGAACAGCTGTGCTCCATCAAACAATATGTTTTTTTTTACCGTAATTGTGCATGTTACGCTGATAACTTCGAGTTTGTTTTTTTTATCCGGTTGTCATGGGAGCTATATACCTATACAATCGGTTGTCAGAAGTTTGAGAAGCCATATCATGGTATATAGTAGTTATGCTGATATTTTATTTATTATCATATTTTCACACACACACACCCACAAACTGATTTTAAATCTCTGGTTGGTACGAATTCCTATAACTCATACATTTATAATTGATACATAGGTAGGTATAATAAATTATGATACATCGAACTCAATATATAATACATATAATATACATATTAATAGTTCAACATAATATACCTACTATGTTATTGACCAAAGTATTGTAGTGAGAAATATAGCATTCAATAATGTCCAAAGAGATTTACGATGTGGCTCGAGTAAGTAGGTAAGTGCCTACCTAACTAATACCTGTCGAAAAGATAGACGCCAAAATTAAATAACTCTTTTTTCAATAAGTATATAAATTATGTTTTTTGTAAAAAAAGCATACAGAAAGTATATAGAGTAAACTGTGTTTATAACTAACTAGCGACCTCGCTTCGCACGGTAATAACTAATAACATATCAATCTATCTATTAAAAAAAACCGCATCAAAATCCGTTGCGTAGTTTTAAAGATCTAAGCATACATAAGGACAGACAGCGGCAAGCGACTTTGTTTTATACTATGTACTCACAGTTAAGTCAAGAGTCAACATAAACCGTACCTAATATAATCTATCTACTAACTTGAAATTGTTTCGGAAAGGCCGTTCAGAGTTAATGTTTAGTCACAATAGTTCAGTAATTCAATTAAAACTATCCGTTACTAACTGTGCCCCGCGGCGACGCCCGCATTGATCTCGTATTTCCCAATCTCGTGGGAAACTCTTAAAATCATTCTTCTTAGCTGATGTGGCCTTTAAGGAACCTACACGCCAATTTCTATGCTTTCTAGTTTCTGAGATTTAGTGACTGAATCAGTATTTCGCCTTTAAATATACCTACATATTTAAATTTAATAAAGATTTTATCATGAACATAGCTACTTTTTCATATTGGAGTCCAGAACTAAATTCTTTATTACTTGTCCTCAAATAGTGTTCTCTAATATCGTACACATGCCAGCAGGTCAAGCTATCCAAAACTGTCAAATTTTCCCAATTGAATATAATCCTTATCCTGCTGTGTTAAAGTTGAAAATCCAGCAAAGAAATTTGACAGATTGTGGTAGCTTGATGTACTGGCCTCTGTACACATACCTATAGACTAGATTTTATTGCACAATTTAAAAAAAAAATATATATATTGAGGTAATAATGACGTCGTAATTAATTTCTAGAGAAAAAGTGGTTATTGTTTGTTTAGGTACGTCTTTATCCCTTTTATTTTAAACTTAATATTTACACTGGTCGAGGTCCGTCAATTAAGTCTCGCATTTGTTGAGTGACAGTCTATGGGGGAGGCCTTTGTCCAGCAGTGGACCTCCTGTGGCTGATATGATGATGATGGTGATGATTTGTTGAGTTACGTAAAGGGAGACTAATGAATTAAGTTATTAAAATAACATTAATTTTCAGATTTTTTTAATTATATGTATTTTCTTACTTAATCCTTTTTAGTATCTGCTAATATATATTTTTTAAATATTGATACTTTAAAATAATCATTATCACAACCAAAAGGTTCACTGCTGAAAAAGGCCTTCTCCTTAACTTTCACAAGGTCCGGTTATATGCCGCTTGCATCCAACACCTCCCAACAAACTTTTTTGATAGGTACTTGATTTTATTATATTTTTTAACTTGTGCTACTTCTTGACAGAATATAAAAGAAAATACAGCATTTATGTATTCCTCTTAAGCAGTTCATTAGCTTTGATTGGATGGGTGGTCAAACAAACAGACCGACATGTTTTTTAATTATACAAATGTATTTATTCTCATACATATAAATATACTTTTTTGCAAATATACGTAATGTACAGACAGAATCTTTCAAACATTCTTATTACATGTATTAATTCCGTGTTAAACAATCAAATTTGAGCCTTGTGCAAGTAGTTTTAAAAGTTACGCTTCGAGGGTCGAGCACATAAATTGCAACAACTAAATAACAAGTTTTGTAGTACGAAACCTGCTAGGAAGCGCGCTCTAAATTACAAATGAGATGTGTTTGAAATCAGAATAAACGAGCAGGCGCTTGCGTATAATTACTAAACTTTTTTATACTAGAGGTGCTTGTGGATTTATTTTTAAACTTTGGATATACCAGCTCATTAACTGGCCTGTCATATAAACGCATAGAGTTGAAGTTATATGTTGCTCCTAGGCTGACTAGTAAAAGGAGGATCGGTATCTCCATTAAAATGCTTACTTAAAAATATTTTTCATAATGTCGTTTGATTAAACTATTCCTTTGTGTTAATTGATAAGGACAAAATGATATTGCATGGGTTGCCTGATTAGACCACCTTTGGGCTGGGATACTTCTATATCCTAACACTGAATAATATATCATAATTACAAAGACAAAAACATTATGTAATTAGAATTTTTAGAAACATAAGTAGCACAAAATAGTAAAAAATCTATATCAATAAATTCGTATTATTTATTAGATAGTTATTAGCAAACTAGTTTCACCTCTAACGTATAAATAATTCTAAGAAATATAAACTTCTATGTTATGCTATAATTAGATTGAGGAAATAGACTAATAATTGGCTTGATATCATGATTTATTAATATTTTTTATTAATAAATTAAATAATATTCGTTCGACATATTCAAACACACAAACAGCAGAATTATTTTACTTTTTGGTCTTATACATCATTACTCTCACGGCTTTCAGCAGGCTTAAAGCGTTGCTACATGAAAAACTGAAAGCTATCCTGTCCGACTGCAAGTTTCAGAGACATGAAAGCTTGAACAATTTCAGTCATTCGCGAGTCTCAGTCGAGCAAGGATGTTCGCCGTTCCCGCCTTACTGAACGAACGATCGCTGAGAACTTCCTAACTTTGTGACAACTTGTGATTGTGAATTGTAAATGAGTTTAAAAAATTGGTTCGTTGTACTCATCAATTATAAATAAGCCGTGGGAGAAGGAAACATCTTATTAACCTACGTGAGTAAGCAAATTAATCTTTCGAATATTCATGAAAGGAATTGAAGTGGGAAATATCAGAGGACGCTCATACTTTTCCTGGCTGAGGTTTTCTTTGAGGAAATAGGCTTCTTTTAAAGTGGCATTAAGCCTGGTTGGTATTTCGAGCGCTTTCAGTGTAGGTACTAGCAAGATAAACACCACGCCACTCGCCCATTTTCATGGCATTACCTAGACCTACTGAAAATCTGGTTCTACTTATGTAACTCTACGGCATTGCAGGTTATTCACCTTATTTATTCACACTTTTTTACCGATTTTATGCTTGAAGCTTGTAAGTGCTGTTAGGCTTAGGGCATAATTGACTTCTCATTTTTTTTATTTAAAATATAAATCAATGTCGACATTTTGATGTTGATATTTTAAATAAAATTTTATTAAGTATATTTCTAATTTCAAAATTATGTATAATATTAATGTTTACGAATAAGTATAGACGGATGGCTTTTAAAAAAAGATCTGTTAATTTTGTTTTGGCTAGTACTCGTAGCTTCTATACAATCTCGGATTACATAAATACGTGTTTGTTTGTAATAAAATAATAATGTAATTATCTCAATGTATGTACAAAATACGCATACCAGCAATAGTTAGATAATAATACCTATGGCTACTTATTTTATGTAAGGAAATGTCACCAATTCTACCCATATTTTTGCGACTAAATGATCAAAAATTATATCATTTTCTACTATTCAAATAAAAAAATGTGAATAGTAGAAAATGATATAATCTTTGATCTGAATAAATATTGATTATATGTTTTTTTTGTATACGTTTATGAAAACAAATAAAAGAGTGACATCTTTTGTTTTCCCTGTAACGTTTTTTATTTATTTTATTTATTTATTCAAGGTTAGTCAACAATTACTTACACTAATACATTCATGGTTATTATTGTCAACATCTTTTTTTACCGATACCAGAATAAAACAAAATTAAAATTATAAAAATAAATACAGTGCAAATCATAAAATGTAATTTCCCTATGAATTATAAATCTTTTCAAAATTAAAATGAAGTTAAGATTCTGTCAAGGTTCAATATCAAAGAATATTTATTTTTTTTGTTCTGGCTATTTATAACTTAATTGAAATTTTAAATATTACTATATTTTGTTACACACTTAAATCCATTCTTGAAGAAAATAAGTTACTGTAAGCCGCAAGTGGATGTTATTAGACAACACCACGTAATTTAGGTGTCGTTTATGACTGTTTGTTTCGGTGTTTCTTCTCAGAGGTCGTCAGTTAGGAAATTCCGGCGCCTTCTAGCATAAAACACTGACTTGTGTCTTGTGAAAGTGTCTTTAAAAGATCTATTTACAGAAAATAAATATCATTTCATCATCATTTCATTTCATTACGACTATACATACAGCTTAAGTATTTAAAGCCAAGTAAACAAACCATGTTTCAGCGATTTTCTTTATTTGCAGCAAAATCGAGTCCATTAACTTCCCTATTCATCAGTGTCCATTTAAGGTCAAAGATAAAAGGTGAACATCCACTATAGCTTTCGTATCGCGTTAATTTATAAAAGTCTAGTATAAACAGCTCCGAAATTATTAAACAGTATCGATTTATTGTGTATACATATGCTTATTTAACAGTCAAGAAATGTGGGCGTTTGTTAAATAAATGCATTCATTAATGGCGATGAGCAAAATTCTGACGCACTCATCGTGAATAATTAACAGAACAGTCAATATTATATGTATTGTTATTATAATATAGCCGGACTCATGATTTTTTTCGGTCACTCGTTGAAAAAAAACACTCTTGGCATCTACCTGACTTCCTTTGGTTAACATTGCCAAGTCTGAGGTGAAAAACACAGTAGATTTAGCAGTTTTAACTACGGTATAATAATTGAAGAAGCGGTGATAGCCTAGTTGGTATGACCATTGGACTGCCAAGTCAAAGGTCTCCTCGAGTTCGAATCCACGGCACGTATGTACCTCTGAATTTTCGAATTAATTTTCATTCTTATTTATCACTCGCTTAAACGGTGAAAATCGTGGGGAAACTTGCATGCCTTAGAGATTTTTCTAGACAGTGTGTGAAGTCTGCCACCTATAATAGCCTAATCCCTCTCAATCTGAGAGGAGAGACCCGTGTCTAGCAGTGGAACAGTTTAGAGGTTGATGATGATATAATGGAGTGTTGATTAGCCGGAATACTGATCGTTAGACCGCACCACACATGCAGTAGGTATAAAATAGGTCAGCATTTACTATTAGACTGGTACCTTTTCTGAAGACATGCATTTCTGTTTTGGTTCGGGTCAGGCAGGCCATCACCAGGACGTCAATCCCAAACGTGCGTGATTCGCATGAGTGTAATGTACAGACGCCAGCAGGTCAACCTATCCAAATCTGTCAAATTTTCCCAATTGAATATGAACCTTATACTATTGTAATAAAGTTGAAAATCTATCAAAGAAATTTGACAGATTGTGGTAGCTTGATGTGCTGGCCTCTGTACTAATATCATGCAGGTATGCTATAAACCTTCCGGAATAAATTATCTAAATGGTAGTGAAAACAGCATTAAAATCCGTTGCGTAGGTAGTTTAAAAGATCTTAGCGTACAGAGGGCGACTCTACCCCATGATACGCCCGTGTGCATTAATTTATGTATTCACTGTATATTATAATACTTTGTAAGGTCTATGGACTACAGATGCCTGAAAATAAACGAGTTAAAATACCCTAGCGCCCTGAAGTAACCGCGCGGTCAAAATGGAATGCGAACAAATAACAGCACATTACCACAAACTGTCAAATGTCCCCAATGGATAATAACCTCTGTTGTATGGAGATTAAATTGAAAATCGATTGAAGAAATTTTACAGTTTTGGATGCCATGATGTGCTGGACTGTATTTAGAATTCCGCGGCCGGCCGGCGCTCGCGGTTAGTGGTGCTTAGCGCCCCCCAGGACCGCTGCGTCCATGTGCAACCCACACCCTGCACCATAGGTAAAGACGCCTCTGAGAGGGCACAGCGACAGCGGGAATCGAATTTGTTTTTTTAAACATACTTTTTGCGCTGTAGAATGGTGCGGGTGACAGTTCAGTAACATTTCGTTTCACTCTTGAAAGTTGCCGCGATTTACAAATTATGACTTAGTATTTCAGCTGTAGCTACCACATTCGTAATATATTAAATCATTAATAACTGTAGTAAATTATAATAAAATAATAATAATATAACATAATACATACAATACGTCATACAGGCAACTGTCACTCGCACCATGCTACAGCGCAAAGAGTGTAAGTATGTATACATGTTCAACTTTCCTGTACCACTGGCTGGGCACGGGCCTTCTCGCCCTTCTTCCAGATTGAGAGGTATAGGACTATGGTCTACCTCGCCATACAAATATCTTAGGCTGCGTCGTAAGCAGACTTGTGTGGAACCCTCGTGATGTCTGTCATGATTATGTTTTCTATGGGTAAGCTTGGTAACGGTATCGGTATACGTTGTCGTTCCATCAATTCAGTACTCGACCTGTTCCACACTTGATAATTGCCGTCAGTGGATTTCGCAACTTACTGGCCACCTAGTAATGATGTAACTAATGATTTAGGACCATAAAAGTCGACTGAATATGAATTGAAAACCGTGCATTTTTAATGATTTACTAGTAAAAAATTAGATAGTTTATATTTAATATTGACGGCGAGCACAGTTTTCATGACAAACATATAAAGACTGACTACAATCCATTAATTTAATTCTGCGTATGAATAACTACTGAATTCTATGGATTTCGCCACTACGATAGATGAATTCGAGTATTAGGTATTAAATATTCTCAAGTCATGATTCTCAAAAAGAGGATATTTCGTTCTCATTTCATGAGTCGCCACGACATAAATAAATTTGATCTCAGGTGAAGCATACACAGTAGGTATGAGGTAATTTCTTACAGTATACTCGAAATTCAGATATAAGTAATGCAGTTTCCCGAAGTGTAATAGGGGGCGAGCCTATTGCCATTAACCGGGCACAAAACTAAACTGCGAGCTGCTACTAAGAATTGAATAGAAAGTCCCAATAACAGGGAATCAAACCCAGGACCTTCCAGTACCAATCGCGTTTAGGACCACAGGCTAATAAGACAGTTATTACTAAGCTATAATATTGAAGTGATATCAAATGCTACGCACTCTTATATATCTGCTTAATTTTTTAAACATTGTCCTTGAAATTGTGCCTGTGACTGCTTATATGCTACAAATCAAGGAGAGTTCTAAGATTAGATAAAATATATCTCGAGTCCAATTGCTTCAATATTTGAGTTGGGTTTGTCGTGGAAATCTCTTATCCTATGTCTGCAGTGCGACAAATTTATAGAATTTTATTAGGTACCTAAAAAACTAGGGCTCTTTCTCTAGCGCGTTACAGTAATCAGATGAAGTTGCTAATATCTATCCGAATATTTTCAGTAAAATACAGATACCAGCTATCTAACAAGGACTTTGATTATTGTAGGCTCAAAAAACTAACATTCTTTGTTTCTTTTCAGTTCCTCAAAATGACGATTGAGAGTTTATTGAACTTTTCACAAAGAAATAAGAAATGGTGAAGTTGTTAAAAGTGAAAAGTATCTGACAATATGTGTAAGAACGTGAAGAGTGTGTCATGGGAGACGGAGACCCTGATGGGGGCTCCACCGAAGTCAAAGTGGGGGAGCTTCGAGCCAAGGGCTGCACTCTCACACGTAGGGCTCTTCGTGGCTCTTATGTTGTATACGGGCGGTGGTGGATTGGTGAGTACATAAAACTTGATTTTTTTAATAGATACTGTGAGAAAAGTAATTTTGTGTGGATTCTCACGTATATAAGCTCAACAATCTCTAGATCGTGCTAAAAGTTATAATTCTGATTTACCCATGAATGTAGTATTGGGGTGTCAGTAACTTGCTTATTTTATGAGTAGTAATTGGTTATGAGCAACCTTGATTCTGCACAGTAGCCTCACCTCTGTGGTAGCATCTTCCTGACTCGAGAAACTTCGTTAGCTAACCAAAATCTTACCTTAATCTTTAGTTTATAGACATAGGACTTATTTTTTGTTTTCTTATAGGTAGTACGTTAAATCTATAGATAAAGAATATCGATCGAAACCTTTACTTAATGCTAAAATTAATCACAGTAGTAAATTTATGTATTTATTTCATACAAGGATGTGTAGACATTGCAAATACAATATCGCGTATTAGCGAAATAAATATCTCTTCGTTACATTCAAGTCAAAACCATTTAACTAAACCATCTCTTACATTTATGTACCTTCTTAAACTTAATAAATATCCTTATTATTTTCTAATGCTTGGAAAGGTCAAACATTTTGCGTATAAATCCATTGAGGGCTTAAAAATCAATAAACTCTTCCTCAAAGAGGCACACGGGACTCTCTTTTATCTTTTCTTCTTCAAAGAGATCAAAATTAGCTGTATCTCCAGGAGACTTAACTTTTGGGATGAAAGGAGGGTGTATCCGGCTATTCAGAAGATTGTCCCAATCAACTTCTTTAAACCATTTATGGTTCTTAAAATCTAAAACGCCATCTTTAAGTACACCGAATCGCCTTGTTACGTCAACTTGAAGAACGTGTCCAACCAAGTCCTTTAATTCTGATGTAAAATGTCCAGGGCATCTATATTTTCCTGCTACAATTTTTTCATAAATTCTCATGGGATCTGACGCAAAAAATGGTGGATGGCCAGCGCTCATTTCAAACAAAAGAATGCCAAGTGACCACCAGTCAACAGACATTCCATATCCTTTACTTAGAATAATTTCAGGTGCTAAATATTCCGGAGTTCCACAGAGAGTCCAGGTCCTGCCACGTATCAATTTACAAAATCCAAAATCAGTAATTTTAACGTATCCCGTTCGGTCAATTAAAATATTTTCTGGCTTCAAATCACGGTAGACAAGTTCACAGGAATGTAAATATTCTAAAGCAAGGATTACTTGCGCACCATAAAATTTAGCAGCAGTTTCCTCGAATTTACCCATCTTGCGTAGATGAGTAAACATTTCTCCGCCAACTATAAATGGCAATACAAAATAAACGTATACATTATCCTTAAAATAATATTTCATGTAGACAACAAAAGGAAAATTAAGACCGCACAAGATCTTCTTTTCATAGAAACTGTGCTCAATTTGTTTTAGTTTCACAATTTTTTCTTTTTCTAATGCTTTCATAGCATAATATTTTCCAGTTGTAGTGTGCTTCACTAGATAAACAACTCCAAAAGCTCCAGTTCCAAGGACTTTGTATCTTTCAAAGTCATCCATTTTTGCATTACTTTCAGACTTTTCATTCCAGGAATCTATAAAGTCTTGGTGCAACTTACGCAAGTAAAGCGAATATTGTTCCTGCTTTGCGCGTGGATACCCACCCTGGTGGGTGGGGGAATAAATGTTACGTTGGGCGTCTTCGCCCATACCAGAAAAATCGTCTGCGCCGAACAGTTTGGAATATTGTACGAAAATGAAAAACTAAGTAGGTAGTTAAACTACAATGTCTCTTTGCCGGATCTCATGGATAAAATCATTTCATATCTATTAATAATGAAAAAGTTAAACGTATCCTTTTGACTCAAATAATGGCACTGATATAACAAATGAACATTTGCAGATTATATTTTTTTATATTTAAACGTATATTAATAGAGTAATGCTTTAATACTCTTTGCATATATTTAGGAACATTATGTTCAATACTTTGTGAATAAAAAGTATCGATGGCTTTATCAAAACTTAAACGCTATAAAATAACAAACCATAGTGAATCGCTTTGTTGTAATTATCTGACAACCGTTAAAATGTCACAGCATTAATATGGGCCTTCGAAAATAATGCTTTTTATATACTTTTTCTTATTTCTGAGGTAATTAAGTCATTAAAACAGAATTTTTAAATGGGATATTTGATTGCATATGACCCGATATGGCTAAATATAGTATTCAGCACCAACAGGAACATATACGATATCTGGACGTTCAAAAAGAGCATTTTTATAAAACATTTAAGGAACCACCAGATACAGATAAGAAACCAGAGCACTATGATAGAATTAAAGCGATCGGTAATGGAGCTTATGGTGAAGTGTTTTTAGTGAGAGACAAATGCACGTTTGCCTACCATGCGATGAAAGTTGTCGAGAAAAGTGTAGTAGTTGAAAGAAAACACGTAAAGCACTTATTACTTGAAAAGAAAATTCTTCGTTGTGTACAATTCCCGTTTATTGTAACACTAGATGCTGCTTTTAAAGACAACATGTATCTTTATTTCGTATTGCCATATGTTTCTGGCGGAGAAATGTTTAATTACCTACTGAAATATGGTAGCTTTTCTGAACGCTTGGCAGCATTTTATGCTAGTCAAATGGTGTTGGCATTAGAATACTTGCATTATTGTGGTATAATTCACAGAGACATAAAACCAGAAAATATATTGATAGACACAACGGGTTTTTTAAAATTATGTGATTTTGGGTTCTGCAAACTTATCAAGAAAAAAACTTGGACACTTTGTGGTACACCAGAATATTTAGCACCAGAGATAATCATGTCTAAAGGTTATACTTTTGCAGTGGATTGGTGGGCTCTCGGTATTTTAATATTTGAAATGATCGCCGGTCATCCGCCATTTTTTGCAAGTGATCCTACAAAACTTTATGAAAAGGTATTGGATTGCCATTACAAGTGTCCGGAAAATATGACCCCAGAGTGTAAAAGTATACTCAGAGGCTTTCTTCAAGTGGATCCAACAAAACGTTTGGGGTCTCTGAAAGAAGGCGTATACGACATCAAATGTCATTCTTGGTTTGAAGATATAGACTGGATTGGCGTATTACAACAAAAAGTGAGTCCACCATTCATGCCTGCGGCGCATTCCCCGGGAGACACCAGTAATTTTCCTGATATTGTTCAAACAAAACTTAAAAAAGTTTCAAAATGTCTTTTTGAAAAGGAATTCGAGGACTTCTAAAGCGTAAGGCAAATAATTATTACGCTTTGTTATGTTTTTAAGACGACTAAAGATTGTTAAAAGCCTCATAAATAGTAACTTTCTGCATCTAAGCACACAGTAAATATAGATCATTCAGTGAAATATATGTATTATTTCAATTTATACTATTATTATTAAATTATTATTTATTCACATCAAATATGAATCCATTTTTGGATGGCCCACGAACGACACTTCATGATAGGTTAGTAAGTGAAACAATGTGCCCGACATAACAAAAAGTACAGTCCAATTTTAATTAATCCTCCTTTTTGATGACGGTTGAAAGTTGCAGTGGAGCTTAGTCTAGTAGTTCGAATTATTATCAATTTAATAACGAAACACAGGCAATTACGCGGATCTGTCGATATTTTCCGTGAAATCGTGTAAAATCGCCTTACCGGTAAGATTATTTTTGCCATATTTTAAATAGTTATATTCTAATGTAACAACCAAAGACAATTAAATAATACACTATGCAACCTAAAATGCATTATGTAAGAAGAAATTACACCCGATTTCAAAAATAATACTTAGAAGTTTACTCTACGACTCTATAAGTACTTGTGAGTTCAGTCACTTCAGTGGTGACATAAGAACTTAGATTTATTTTTTAAGCTTTACTAATAATTAAGTTACTTTTTATCAAAAATGAAGGTTCATAGATCATTGCAACGAGCAGGCAATATTACATATACGTTCAAGTACGATCAACAAAAAATACATAAGAATTACTTAGATTTACTGAAACAAAATTTCATCAATAATCTTAGCAATCCTACAATATATGAAAAATCCCCAAACGATTTTAATAAAGTGAAGACTATTGGTTGTGGTGCATTTGGGACAGTGTTTCTAGTCCGTGATACTATTAGTTTTACGTACCATGTTATGAAGGCTATAGATAAGACAGAAGTAATTAATAAGAAATTTATTAAGCAATTAATCATGGAAAAAAGGATCTTACAAAGCATTAAATTTCCATTTGTGATTACAATGGATTTCATGTGCAAAGATAATGCCTACGTTTTTTTCATATCGTCATTTGAATCTGGAGGTGACCTCCAAACTTTAGTTATGAGATCAGGGCCTCTTGCAGAGAACTTGATTCAATTCTATGCAGCTCAAATGGTGTTAGCGTTGGAGTATCTACATCATTGCTACGTAGTTCATAGAGATATTAAGCCTGAAAATATATTAATTAATAGAAGTGGCTATTTGAAATTAGCCGATTTCGGTTCCAGCAAAATTATAAAAACTCGAACTTGGACGATTTGTGGCACACCGGAGTATATTGCCCCAGAAGTTATTATTTCCAATGGTTATATGTATTCTGTAGACTGGTGGGCATTAGGAGTTCTAATTTATGAATTACGAGCCGGATATCCTCCTTTTCTTAGTTCAAATCCGGTTAAACTATACGAGAAAATTCTTGCAGGTCGATTTAAAAAACCAGAAAATATGTCATGGGCTTGTAAATCTTTAGTGAGGCATTTATTAGTAGTGGACCCCAGTAAGCGCTATGGTTCGATCAAAACGGGTGCATTTAATATTAAAACTCATCCATGGTTTACTGGTATCGATTGGCAGTCACTATTTAAGCAAAAAATTGTACCCCCATTTGTACCAATCTGCAAAGACGGTGATACTGCAAACTTTAGAGAATTCGATGAAGTAAAACTAATGTTTTCCTCGAAATGTCTCTTTGAGACAGAATTTGAAGATTTTTAGACTAAACAATCTCTAACAATTGATAGTGAATAAGAAGAAAGTGGTATGGTTTTTTTTGGTTCGGTGATGCTTTTTTTTGGGGAAATAATCCTATTGTAGAATTTTAAGCTGTTTTCTCGCGGTGTAGGTGTTTCGGGCTCTGGAGTATCCTGCCGAAATGGCCAAGCAGGAGTTTCACAGAGACAGACTTCTTACCGAGAGATGGAATTTAATACGTTTCGTGTCTGAACGCAGTAATGACACAAACAATGACGGCGTTGAAAAATTACTCAGCGATCATTTAGCTGTGTACGAGAGGGTGAGTAAATTACAAAAACCATTTAGAGAATAATAATTATATCCTATTCTCTAGACCAGGTAGAGAAAATAAATTGTCATGATTGGTTTTTGGATAAATCTGGACAAATCCTAGTTTAGAGCAACTTTGTTACTTTAAGGATAATTTTGAAGAACCATGACAGACTGCATCGTCTCTCTGGCTGCAACGCTAATAACTGTAATAAGCTATAAAAGAAGCTCTTCTAAGTTCTTTGACAAGGCTTATCTTTATCTATATAAATATTATAGAGAGAGCGTACTGGAACTACAGCACAAATTTGAAAAATCTCACATTATTATAAAGGTACATTATTGTGTAGAACATGCCATATAATATTTTGAAACGCAAGCGAAGCCGCTGATACCAGTTAGTTTTGCTATAAATAACGTTTACAATTCCAAATTTTATGTTAAAAGGTATTAGAAGAAGCGTCGTCAAGCGGATTAGCATTGGAGGTGGAGAATAATTTTCCACCGCTTGAAGAAAAATGGAGTATATTACAAGCTGTATTTTTTTCTTCGACTGTGCTCACCACAATAGGTGTGTACGATCATGTAAGCATATTATTTACTTGGCAACAAAATTAAATTTACGAATACTCGTATAATGCGGACGAGGAAACAAAATGTTTATTAATTCGTGGGTCTTTCAATCTGGCCAACGAAGGCTTAAAGCCTGTAGCCAGCTTCAATCTGACCTATTTTTTTAAACCACGTAGTTTTTGTTCAAACACGGCTTTAGAGATTACCTATAATAAATTATAAGGCAATGTTATTAACGTTGTTTTTGTGTTTAGGTTATGGTAACATAGTTCCGGAGACGTTTTGGGGCAGGTTATTCTGCATTGCGTATGCACTCATTGGAATACCTCTAACGTTGACCGTCATCGCTGACTTAGGCCGAGTATTCGCTACTGTCGT
Organism: Acronicta alni; assembly: GCA_964056405.1. Lineage (NCBI taxonomy): Eukaryota > Metazoa > Arthropoda > Insecta > Lepidoptera > Noctuidae > Acronicta > Acronicta alni. The sequence continues at coordinate 9,729,499 of OZ043921.1, forward strand.
TTCAATCATTGCTAAGCAACTACCTGCGATGCCTAGTAAGTCCTGTTCATTTATCTTTTTCGACTAACGATTTTGAGATTATGTAAACGGCTTGATAAACCTTTGGTTGCCATAAATTTTTCTGACACGCCGTAAACAGGTATACATAAATGGTAATTCACTGGTATTGGTATTTCACTTTTGATTAAAGAATACCTACCCAGTTTTACAGCTGTATTTTTTATACTAATGATTATAATGCGTAACCATGCTTAGTTATCAGGATGTAGAATATAAGAAGTTGATGTTCCATTTTAGATACTTTAAATCTTCTTGTTTATTGCAGAATGCTGCGCCCGAGTTTCTGAAGCCAATCCCGCTGGACAGAGATCTTTGTATGCCTTGGGAGCTGTAGGTTTTTTATTTCTATACTTGTCGGCTGGAGCAGGATTGTTCAAGATGTGGGAGGACGATTGGACTTTTTACGATGGATTTTATTTTTGCTTCATTACCATGACGACTATTGGTTTTGGCGATATCGTACCTAGTAAGTAATTTAATATTTTTTTAATTACCCTTAAACAGATATATAAACTCATTGCGCGCTACCTGTGAAGATTAACGTATAATAATTAATAAGTAAGTTCGATAAGTAATTTGTTAATAATACTCTTTTTATAAAGTATTTTAAACTACATAATTTTATACATATACCGTCTCATTTTTCCTAGAAAGACCAAAGTACATGTTAATATGTACTGTATACATTTTAATCGGGTTGGCACTTACGTCGACGATTATCGAGCTGGTGAGGCGGCAGTATGCCAGGTCTTGGCAGCAGCTGCGGGCGCTTTCCGGGCCACTGGCAGACACGCTCCGAAGGCTGGGTGACGCTGGCCGAGGGGTCGACGTATCCGCACTGCACAGCGACCTACGTAAAGTACTTACTGTGGTAAGTGGCTATTTATGTTCACTTTGGCGAGGAATGAGGTCACTAAAATTAATCCTTACTTATCTGAATGTTGGCAACGAAATTGCATTGCAGTGCATTCGAAGATCCAAATCCAGAGATCAGAGGTTTTTGTTGACAGATGCTCGTCCATATCATAAACATGGGCTGACTTGCTCGACGTCGAGATTGATGCCTTGTTTAAAGAAGCCAAAACTACTCATGTGCTGTAAACATTGAACCATAGTAAAGATATTTAATATCTGTAAAATAAATTATCTTTTTAAGTATAATCAGAAGTATTCGATGATTGACAATGATTCCACGTTATACCTAAATGTTTTGAAAAATTGTTGCCGTAATGTAATTTCTTATTTGTTTCACGATGTTTATTTAGGTCAACTACATCCTTCAGTTTAATTTGTTTGTGTGGGGGAAAGTGAACTCCAATTTTATTTGGGAATAACCTGATTTAACTTTTATCAAGTTTATTCCACGTTTATTGTAAATAGCAGTGATATAGATTAGAAAAATGTATATTTTACAGAAAAGCTATACCAGTCCCGAGACTATGGTAAAACCTCGGACCTCACCTCCCAAGGTACTTTGCCAGATGTCGACAAAGTTATATTTCTGGCTTTATTAAAATTTACTGTGAATATTGATCTGCAGTAAATGATATCATACATAATATAATAGTCCTCTTATTTGCAGCTTACCATTATGTATACTGTTGTATTGATCACCGCAGTATTATAATGTGGGTTGAACACGAAATGAGGCGCACTGCATCATTCATACACCAGTTTTGCAGTCTTTACAATAAATATGTTAGATTTTGGTAAAGCTAATAAAAATTCATAATCACTGCAAATCGTGAATATCAATCCATACTTCGCTAATAATGATTCGTATATGGCTTGCCACATACCACATCGAGGTCGCTTCAATGTCGCAAGATACACCCTTTTAGCTTTAGTGCTCAATAAAATTCACGTTACGTTTAGTAATGCTTGCCTTATTTTCTAATGCTTTTACTGTACAGGAAGAATAATACCGTTATTTTAGCAAAGGAAAAATTCGACTGGGGCAGGTTTCAAACCTGTGTCTTTTAGTTTTGAATCCTGCTCGCAGTCAAATTTTTCTTTATAATCTTAGCATGGAAAATGCAAAAAAAAAATACAAAAAGATAATAATATACCGTTCTTTAAAATGAAAAAGCTGCCAGTCCGTTTTGAATTTATAGATCAAATAAAATTGAGAGTTGCTCAAAATTGTTAAAGGCATTCTCTGTAGCGCTTTAAAAAAGATATATGTGTTACGAACGTAGCTGTGGAAAAAATATCAGTATCGAATTTTACAATCCATAAGATGAATGTCTCGGTGTATTTATATGGTTTCCGATCCAGTAGTCATAAAACTGGGAACTATTATAAAAGTGCGTCAGACTTGTGACCTTCATTCCAAAAGATCCGACAGTTACGTCGCTGTTGACCCGATATTGTTTTCCCACTTGATACGACTTTTCTTTCATTCATACTTCGGTATGTCGTTCCTTGAAAGCTTCCGTTGAAAGTAATCTAATCTAATCTTTAATCTAGCTTTAACTTACCTACTTAGCTTTGTGGTTGCTTGTAACACCAGGGGTATCACTTGCGCGTTGCCGACCCTGTAAAACGAAATAGAAATAGTTGGGTTGGCAGTATAAGGGTCAAAGTCCTCCCACTGTTAACACAACGTTTCCTCGGGGAGCACTGGCTACTGTGCTAGGTACCGTTATGAATACAACACAGCTCAAAGCAATGTTTTTTTGCTTCGATTTTCTGCAAGGTGAAGGTACCTTACTTCCTCAGTCGGGCAGCTCCAGTTTGAGTGGAATTATTCCCGCGATGCCCTACCTCTCTCTCTCATTTATCTTTAAATTACTGTTACTTTATGAACGTTCAGTTTATACACCCATGTAGATCTCATCCTTGTAGCACCACTGTCTAGTTGTAAAATTGAATTCTAGAGTTACTCATCGGTTGAATGTGGCTAATAAAACACATAAAGCTTTCATGCCCCACATGCGGTTACTTACATTGTAGAATACTACTTCTTGTGGTACGTGAATAGTAGTGGAGCCATAAAACTGAATACTAGGTATTCTCGTAGTATTATCGAATGTAAAATGATATCATTAGAGGAATATTTGAGACGTACATCCGATTCGAAATTCATTTGTTGAGTGAATTATGACATATAATAATAATAATAATCGTTTATTTACCAAATAAGATTCATACATTTCCTAAAACATACTTATGAACTCCACACTAGATCAAGCCTGTCTCGTGGAGTCCTGGAGTGGTGTTACCATGATTATATTATCGGCATTCGGAGGTGATACTAGAGATTATTATCTTACAACTATTAATTGCAGTAGGAACATTTTTATGAATTATAAAAAAAAGGGAAAAAGAAAAGCAGCGCATACAAACACTAGCAATATTAATAATAGTAAATGCAAAATTTAGGATGTTACGTACGTATGAGGTAGTATGAGAGGGAGAGTGAGTAAGGGACATACATTATGCTTATGGATTACGACGTCATACAGAAGTCTTTTTAAGCTTCAAAATTAGAGTTAAAAACAGAAAAGCATTTGTTTGAAACGGTAATAAATGGAGCTCGCCGTCAAGTTATTTTCTTTTAGTGCCAATTAAGCTTGCTCTTTGAATTTTTTGAACGAAAGAGTTGCCAAGTCCATTTTCTAACTTTTGTTTAGCTCTGCTGCCATTTCAACTAAAGGTATAAGTAATTAAGCGAGCTTGTATTCAAAGCAGTATTTCATGACCTACACTGATTTCCTTCTAATTTTAAGTATTTTGTTTATAGGTAACTATGCCACGATTAAGCAGTGCCGGCGGGAATGCTCTTACTGACAAACGAAGACTGGAGTGGGAGGCGGCTGTAGAAGCCGTCATCCGGGATATCACAGCCCCAGCGCCTACACAGAAACCTCCAATAGTCCAGATCGTAATATACGAGTCATCAGTATAAATAACTGAATACTTTAAAGTGGCTTAAAGTTTATTCTGAATACTTTCAGGCATCAATGACAAGCTTAATGGTCGTTACATTAATAATGAAATGCTTCCATTTAACGCCACTGCTGGTGCCATAATTTCCAATTATACGAGCCTTGATCACGGCCACTGTTTCCGCGTGATATTTAGACATTATGCGTCAAAGTTCAAGGCTAGCACCCTGATTCGCTTGAATTAACGCACTCGATACATAATCGTTAAAATACCGCCTCTTTATGAATACTGTTAAGGCACATTTCCGAGCGAAGTAATGTGACACTCCTGAGGCATGTGGTCTGTTCGCGTGCCAACATCAGAAAAAGATGTGACTCGGTGTTTGTACACATTGAACTTTTGTTTGACGTTTTTGTTAAGACATTATGACCGGCGGCGAATTGTCTAGACAAAATGTGATGAATACATTTATTTTTATAGGTTCCTCTGGTTTATGCTCTCGTGTTAAATTGTTCGTGTAATGTGTTTGATGAAATGAATGGTTTATAATGTATTGCATATTTACACTTTGTTTGAATGTGTGTGTTTTTAGGATTAGTGAATGATTAGGTTTGTCATAATTACGTTCATACGCTTCGAGCGTTAATGTCCTATTTACGTAAACACACGTGAAATGTTATCCATTTTTAATTTCTTATGGAATTTATCCTCTTTATTTCTCTATCACAAACATTTTACCACGATAGAATCACTTATATAGCGTGTTATCGTTAACTCTTGGTTTATTTACTTCAGGTGGTTAACTGGATATAATTTTAGCTTATTAAGCATATAATAACAATAAAATAAAGGGTTCAACGGGCAACGAACGTAAACATTTACATACAGGGAAAATGAGATTACGGGCTCAGCTATAATCGTCAGTAATGTATTTCGGTTCACAATCAAAACTGTTGAAATGTATTGAATGTTAGGTTATAGGCATGAATGGCAGGTATGGGTTGCCAAATAATCAATGACTTGAAAACAATCACCGAATTATACCGCTACTTTGGGATAGAAGGGGCAGCTCCCCCTTCAGCCTGGATTACATGGTTAATAAACTAGTAGGTTCATTTCCACAGGTTACGAGCTAAGTATGTTTCTAATACTTTCGGAGCCCCAGCTTTCGTTAGGTATTCCCCATTACTCCAAATCTGTTACGAATTGGTGGACCTGATTACGTCATAAATTTAAATTCAATACTCGGTAGGCTAAGTAATATATTTTGTATGACTAAGCAAATATGTTGAGGTTTTTGGTTAAAAACAACCTAAATAAATATCGAATCTGTTTACGTGCACATTGAGGTTAACGACACTGACGAATTATTTCAGTACGATTTATTATATTTTGAAAATATTTTTCTGAGAACCGTTTTTGTGTCTCATTTATCCCAAACAGAGTAAGCTCCGATTTTATATTATTAGTCAACATTTTTTTAAAACCTAGAGTTTTATACCCACCCACTTATATCCATGAATATTTTTTAATCGGAGAGTGACAAACCCCTGGATGAAAGGCGTTAACCTTAACATCGTCTATTTGCCATAGGCGATGTGATAACAGGACAAGACGTTTGCTTTGGCAAGTTTATGACAGACTTAATGAAAAATATAGTATTAATAGGGACGAAGTACTTACGTTATGTTCTACAGAAAAAAAAAGAGTTTACACATTGTTATTATGAGTTTATATCGATAGTTTACTTTTGGAACAGCAGATATTTAGTGAATATTTATATTTAGTGAGATTTTGTTGAGGTATGTAAGAGAAATATGATAATTATAAGATTTAAACATTTGCTTTATAGGTACCCAGAGCCTGATAACACAGAATGAAAGATATAAATTTAGGTTTAATAAATACAATATTAACGTTTACTTTTCGATATTGTGTTCATTGTTTATTATTTTTTAAGAATAAGAATAAGTTATAGGTATTTATTTAATGTAGTCATAAGTAAGACCACACGTTCGAAAATGTGATAGATATAAGCCCATTTAATGACGTAATGTTCTACCCATCGGATGAGTGAAGTAACATGAGTAGGTACGCGTGTGCAAAGTCATTGCGCTGCCGCTGTAACAGATGCCCGCTTAGTTCATCTCTGAATCGTTTTAAAAGACATTAATTGTTTAAAATTGTACTCATAGCAACATATCTAGCAGTAACTTATATCACATCACATCCTATAATAGCGTAAGCGTTTCGGCAGATGTTATTTTATGTACCGGGTAGCCTAAACTCGATAAAGAACGAATGTATTTTTAAGCAGTTTGTTACTTTGAATACGCTATTTGAACTGAAGCTGGAAAATAAATAAATTGTTTAATAAATTATTAGCGTTTTTGTTTAACGTCTTTTATTTAGTTGTTGGATAGAGTTTTTTTTTCTGCATTTAACTAAGATATTGCTGTATAATAAATGTTGTTGTTAAGTAAGAAGGTAAGTAGGCACGAGTATTTTGGATTTTAAATAATAATCTTATTACAAAACATTCAAGGTAACACTTCGGATCTAGACAAGTGTACTATTACGTCATTTCTCTTAAGACAATACTAGATAACGTTGTGGTACGATTTCGTAAAACCTAGTTTCTACTATTCTAATACTAATGTATACCTAAATATAGGATGCCGGTAGTTTCAAAACTTGCAACAAGCAATTTTTTTTATTAGGAAGGTATTTATTTATTTTTTTAATGGTCATTTATGCAATGATTTCTTATAACTTTCATAGGTCAGTAAGTCGACATTAAAAATCGTATTGAAGATTACATGTTCAGCGACTTTCGTTGCAGACTGTACCGTACCTCGGAGAGCACTTACAAGTTGTCCGTACAGCGAGGGAATGGAATCAGCTGCCTGAGTCTGTATTTCCTGACGTGTACAATTTGGGGGTCTTCAAGTCACGAGTGAATAGGTATCTTCTAGGTAAGCGTGCTACATGTGCTACGATGTGGTCTAAGAAGACCACATCGTCACTTACGAGTACCATCAGGTGAGATTGTGGTCAAACGCTAACCTATCTCTTATAAAAAAAAAACATCTATGACAATATTGTTAGTGGTAGTCTGAAAAAAGTAGCTAAACAAAGATACTGATGTATAAAGGTACCGTTACCGTGCCTCAAAGAGCACCTAAAGTCTCCGGTCCCGGTTTTTATTCATAATATCTATGAGAATTGTTAGTGGTAGTCAAAAGGAAGAAGCTAACGAAGTAGCCAAAAAGCATTAAAACCAGCCTTAATTCTCGGGATAACGATATTACTCAGAAATTGGGTTGCAGAGGTCTGATGGCAGTCGCTTCATGTAAAATATTAATATTCAGCCGATTATTGATACTGATATTCACCACAAAGTTGGAAAAAGGATCGCAGGGTGATGTATACAGCTATCCCCAGCTGACTGGGATATGGGACTGTATGGGGATTGCTTTCATATAATCACTCATTTCATATAATTACTTATATTCTCTACCATTCTATGGTGATTTAATATTTGCATGTCATTATAGGTAGCTACTATGACGAAATATGCTGGACTAAATTTTATGTAACACCTACTTTTGTAACCATATTTAAAAGCAAAAGCAAATAAATATTTTATTTTAATTATTTCCTTAATTTTATTGCGACGTGTTCATGCATATGGCTTAGAGTCAATCCCAGTTGTTAGATAAGATTAACACATTTTGTATATGTAAGCACCCTCTGTAAAGAGTACTACCTACTTGGATATTGCTCCTAGTATTTTATTTATAGCGCCTACTTCAGAGCACCAGTCTGTAAGTAGGTACTTTAGATAAAGTTTTAGAAAATACCCACTATGCAGGCTCAGACGGAGATGGCGAGACAAGCGGACTCGTTCGAGAAAGACTGGTCCGTGGTAGCTACGCACAGAGAGAAGTAGAAGAGAAGAAGGCTTTTGCCCTGCAGTGGGACAGTACAGGCTCGTAAAAAAAGTAAACAGACACATTAGTTTAGTGGTCATAAGCGCGATTACTGCACTAAACGGCCTAGGTTGGACTTCTAGCAAGGGTTATTGGGTTTCGGAGTTTGGATTTGAGCTCGGTTCAATGGCAATACCCTCGAACCATTTAGCAATACGGGCGTATTGGTATGTTTGAGTGTTTTTGTATGATCTACTCCATAATAATGCTGTGGTAAAAAATATTTCGCAGTCAGAAGTTGAGAGGGAGGCTCGTTTACTCAGGCACAGACGCTACCAGATCAAGCTATCCAAAATTGTCAAATTTTGCCAATTGAATATGAAGCTTATCGTTTTGTATTAAAGGTGAAAATCAATCAAAGAAATTTGACAGATTGTGGTAGCTTGATGTGCTGGCCTCTGTACCTATACATTATTTGCTCCCAAGCCATTAATAATACCGGAATTTAACCTACCGCGGAAGATCTAGGTCTATTGAATGTGAAGGTAAGGGATTCACTTCAGCTTTACAAGTAAAGGGTTCATTTCTCGAATCAACATAAACATTTGTCTTTACACAGATACCTATAACAATAGTTGGTCAGCGCCTGCGCATGGGTATAAGTTTTTAAACGCACTGTGTGTGACCTACAGGAAAATATAATTTGGGGCAACGTTTTAAAAAATTGAACATTGTGACAACTAACGTCAGTTTGTATGACAATTCTGTATAAATTCAAAGAAAACTCTGTGGGTATCCGGTTTTATGTGTGTCAAGTGTTTTCCACAAATGTTGTCATGCATACCTTGCACAATTGTATCAAAGCGCATTACATTAGTGCATCGTCCTTATACCGCAGACGTCTCTAAGAAGTGCTCGGACACCCGCACGATAAATCTTTGTAACAGGAACGCATTTGTTACAAGTCATTAATAAAGGGTAACGCGAACCACGTGTTGTTACTCGTAACTATTCTCTGCTAATATTATACACTAATATCTCTTCTAACGAATGGAATTTTCAGCATTTGCAAATTTGAATTCTCCATTTAATTTTATACATATTCATTTTAAATACTTTTTTTAATGCCTTGTGGTCCGTTAGAGGTCCTGTGTTCAATCCCCAGGTCGAGCAAAGTGTTATTGGGTTTTCTATGAAATTCTCAGTAGTAGGTCAGAGTCTGGATTTGGGCTCGGTTAATGGTATTAAGTTCGCCCCTATAACATGGGACCTAAACATACCGGCGAAATGTGGGTGTACATTACTCTGCCTAACCCTTCGGGGAATACAGGCGTGATGGTATGTTATGTTATTTTAAATAAGTAGTAGTCGCAACCGCGACTGTTCGATTTCCAGGTCGAGCAAAGTTTTTCTATGTAATTATTATTAGCAGCTCGGCATTTGGATTTGTGCCCGGTTAATGGGAATAGGCTACATGGAACTTAAACATGAGTAAACTGTAGGCGTACATTACTGTACACTTACCTTCGGGGAATACAAGCGTGATGGTACATCATAAAGCCATATATTGTCCCACTGCTGGGCACAGGTCTCCTCTCACAGGATGAGAGGGATTAGACGATAGTCTACCACGCTGGCCTAGTGCGGTTTGGCAGACTTCACACACCGTCGAGAAAATGTCTCAGGCATGCAGGTTTCCTCACGATGTTTTCCTTCACCGTTAAAGCGAGTGATAATTAATTATTAATACGCACATGATTTTGAAAAGTCAGAGGTGCGTGCCTTGGATTCGAACTCGAGACCTTCGACTTGGCAGTCCAATGGTCACACCACTAGGGTATCACTGCTTAATTATGTATGTTGTTACGGAATATATCCCACAATTTGTATTGTATTATAATTTATTATGTAAATGTTTTCATTAGTTTTTATCGAACGGTGCCGAAAGCTTGGCATATTTTATATGTTGTCTGAAATAAAACAACTAGTTAATCATTGTGTTCTTTATAGAGCGTTTAGCGTGGATGTACAAACGAACATTCGTGTTTTATCGCTATTATAATTCATAATGAATGTTTACATTTTATTTGGAGTGGTGGTTCATAAAAAAACATAACTACACACAGCTACTCATAATTTATTCTCATGATTTTATTTTTATTAATTGCATAGTATCTACAGACGCCAGCAGGTCAAGCTATCCCAAACTGTCAAATCTTGCCATATGAACCTTGACTTTGTGTTAAAGTAGAAAATCAATAAAAAAAACTGACAGATTGTGGTAGCTTTATGTGCTGGCCTTTGTACAGACGCCAGCAGGTCAAGCTATCCCAAACTGTCAAATTTTGCCAATAGAATATGAACCTTATCGTTTTGTCTTAAAGTTGAAAATCAATCAAAGAAATTTGACAGATTGTGATTGCTTGATGTGCTGGCCTTCGTACCTACGAGGTTCATGCTGAATGGTGGGTTTCAATATTAAAGTGATCCAGACCATGCTACGAGTTATTTTTACAGGGTTACTTGCGTCACTCACACTTTAGAAGTAATAATTACACTGATCATGACAATCATGGTCAGTGTAGTTGTTATTATGATTAGGCAAAAGTTTTTTGAACACTACCATATTAATTCAATTGTTCAGTAAGTTCATAATTAACTATTGGACAGTTAAACAGTATTTGGAGTTAGCAACAAAAGATGTTCCTTATCGCAGATAGGTACTGTAACCTTTTGGATTTATAACTATTTCTAAAAATCCAACAAATGTGGCTTGGACTATCCTGTTATTTGCAACGAAAGCATGTTTAAACATTGAACCAATAAGGAACTATGATGTACAAATAATTTCAGTGGAAAACGGCAATAGAGAAATCCAGCCAGGACAATGTCAGAGACAAGATAACTGCGCAGACATGTTTTATTATTTTATGTAGTCAAAACAAAATATACTTCTTATATTCGAACATAAACTTAAATGTTAATGGAAAATATATTTCCCAAATCCTCTGTCTTTAAACTACTCAGCATTTATGTTCGATGCGTAAAAACTTTTACGTACTGTACGTACTACATTGATAGTTATTTATTAATATAATTATATTCGAATGCTGTACACAGAGACCCGTCGTGTTCTATTTTTGTATAATGCCACTGTTGTGTGCTTCTGTCAGTGACTCACTTCCCTGTCGGTGCTTCATTCAAATCGTAATATTGATTTCTTGAATTTCGGTATCGAAACAGCGCTTACGCACTCGCTTTTACTAAGAACAGCAAATAAATCATAATAGAATTATTATTGACTACAATCCACCGGATGCCTCTATGGAATATAATGAAAATAGGAGCTTTAATGATGTAGGTACTTACTGAATTTATTGGAAATCTACATAAGTATTTGATCTTTGATGATTTAGATTAACTATCGAGTAAATCGAATATCGTTTATTGAACTATTAGTAATATCTAGTAAATCAGCTACATTGAATGGTGAAAAATAAGGTCAAGTAATCTCGGGAATTAATCAATCCTTCTCCTAGGAACTGAAAAGAAATTAAAAAAAAAATACAGTTTATCCGAATGCTAAAAATGAATCCAGTTTCTCCTTACTGAACTAAATTAATGTTGCTGTATATCCTCTCAGTATTTTTAACGTCAGACTTGACATCTTTTGTGGAAACTGAAGAACGATTTGCCAGACGGAATTGACGAAGCGTTGAGTGTAGTGTTACACAGTACATTTGGTATGTAAATAAATTAGCTACAGCAAAAGAATTTGAACTCTTTCTCTGTGAAAAATAGAACAAGTTTCCCGTGCTGAAATAAAATAAAGTATCAGTGTACTTTGCTCGGACGAAGTCGGCGCCAAACGACAATGGACGCATCGTCCGACAGGAATGTTCAGAATGCCGAGAATTTTGGATAATCTTCAACTTTGACAATGACAAGTTTGACTGTGATAAATTATTGTTATACAGTTTTTTATTTATATCAAAACTTTCCTAAACAGCGTTACAACTGTAATTGCTTCACTTTATTCCATAGTATCAGTAGGTTCACGGATTTAGTTTTATACCTATTCTATCTCGCCACAATGGTTTTGACAAATGGTGCGCGTCCATTTGCTAAATCTACGGTGACTTTAGTTCGCTAGGGTGTGACACGATTTGTCATAACGACAAAGCTAGCATTCAGATTTGATGTTACGATTCCCGCCGCACCCTTGCGATCAGCTATGTTTATGACCCCATTCAGTATATGTGTCAATTTATGTTATTTCACGACACTTGTGATGTATTGGCATCATCTACGTTTGGGGAGTGATCGCCACGTCCTGGTTTTCTGTTGTGTAAATGTTCAGTGGCGCAGGTGTAACATCAAAGTGTTTCAACTCAAAACAAGCATTCAGCACCATTTGGATAACAATAACAATGTGATTAACGACTTTCGTGATGAGCTGTAAAAAGGTTGAACAAGAAAAACTAAGTATACTTTTTATACGTACTTTCGCGGAAGTGTGAAATAACAGATGACGTGTAAGTGTTACAATAAAAATAGCAAAATAAAAGAAGCCGATAAAAAGAAAATACAGGATCCCTTAGTTACATATGTATACCTAATATTTGTAGTCGTAGTCTAGGATTATAGTAGTGTTTTACGTATCTATATGATATGTAGGTGGTTAAATGAATATATTAAAAAAATACATAGTAAATCTATTTTTTTTATACTTAAAAAAAACATGAAGTCACAGTTGCTCATCTTACTACACTTTTACTTTGTCTTCCTTTTTATATTCTTACTAGTACCTACCCCTTTTTTGTGTATGGGGTTAATCACATAAATTCCCCGAAGCTCAGTACTACGTTAATTACTACGTAATGGTAATTACATAATTACTTTATATCATATTTATGTCATAATTTGTTTTCAATTACTCATTTTTGTTGACTTTACATACATGGTGGTCATGATTTTAACGTTGAATACTTTTTTAAATTGAATATTATATAGTTTCTTTTGTCAAAGTTTATTTATAATGTGTGTCTGTTCACATTGATAGCCCGCGAACGTAAAGAATGAATATTTTAATTAATTTGATTTAAGATATTTGTAACACTTATTATACATAAATTTTAGCTTTAAGCATTCCTTCCATATAAACTTTAACACACTCCTCTGTGGGCGCGATATTTTTTAAAAGGGGTATTAAATTTTAGCTTAGGTAACGCTTAAAGGTAATTATTATTATAAATATCTTAGTGAACATTTTCTTTTCTTTAAATTCAGGAAATTCAGCAGTATGATATACTGGGATGCACTAATGATGAATTATAAATAGGTACTATTGATTTGCTTGTGTGAAAGTGATCTACATATCCATAGAAATAACTGTATGCAAGACGAAATGTTCCGAGCTTTGTGCCGAGTAAATAAAAAATTTATGGAAAACAATTTTGGACACCTTGTATCAATTCTCGTAATTACATGTTTATGTATGTTATTATTAGATGAGTATTCATTACGCAGTAAGAAAGAAAGCAGCGAATGAAAATTTATTGAGGATATTGACTTGAAAGGGGTAAGTTCTTCTTTGAATTCTGTAAAACTCTCCACGAATAATTATATGGGTATGCTGTTAGAAAGAATAAATTTATGCTTGAAATTAATCGGCATGAGTTTAACACTGAGGATGGTAAAATAACCATAACGTCTAAGAAACCATTGGATTTTATTATACATTAATTTTTTTTCATACATCATTTTAGTTATTCGATAACAGATTTATTTGAAGTTATTTGGAAAATCTGTTGGTTTTCACTAAACATCTTATTATTATAACACGGAACCGTGGCTCAGTAATAACTGCGCTGATCAACTAATCTACAAGGTTAAGCTGTGCTAGCCGCGGTCAGTCTGTGGATGGGTGACCCATACTTAACACATCGAACCTCCGTGCCTCGAAGAACACGTAAATCCGTCGGTCCCAGTTGTCATACGAACATCATCTATGATAGTTGTTAGTGGTCTTCAGAAGACAACAGACAACCAGTCTATCCTCAGGATATTGGTATTAAATACCCAGAAAATTGGGTTGCGGAGGTCTGTTGGCGTCGCTTCGTGTAAAATACTGATATCCATACCATCATACCATCACGCCTGTATTCCCCGAAGGGTTAGGCAGAGGTGTACTAATGTACACCCACATTTCACCGGTATGTTTAGGTCCCATGTAATAGGGGGCGAGCCTATTGCCATTAACCGGGCACAAATCCAGACTTCGAGCTGCTACTGAGAATTTCATAGAAAAACCCAATAACACTTTGCTCGACCTGGGGATGGAACCCAGGACCTCTAGCGTAGCAGTCGCGCCTAGGACCACTAGACTAATGAGGCAGTCAATACTTATGTATCCATCATTATATTTGACCAAAATAATGTTAGTGTACCTAAATAATCACCTAAACATCTTTTTATAATTGAAAATATGGGGATATGAAGTTTTTATGAAAATTATGCGTGGATTTGGAAAATAAATGTTGAACAATGTGATTGCATTTCGATCGTGTGATCAGTGGTTTATATGGGCTGCCATAATAGTGGATTTATAGCGAAACCGCGACCTCATATAAATCGTTCTTACGCTTTTGTTATTGGCAACCGCTCAGGATTGAAGTGTTAAAATCAAATCAAATCAAATCAAATCTTTTATTTTTGATACATGGGTTACATACAGATGTTCATTATATAATTATATAGTTCATACCATGATCAGCCACTTGGGCACACAAATTATTAATTAATATAATTTAGTCATGCGGGACAGACACAAGACAATCAAAATCAGTAAATCGTCTTCAAACGTTACAAAAAAAAATTCCTAGTCGATAAAAAATGATATTGCTTATGGGATAACATCAATTGATTCGTGTGCTTAACTCCTATAAGTATATATTTCAATAGAGAATTTTAGATCATTCAGCAATTTAAGCATGAAGGAAATATTAATAGTTTTAGTTATAATGTATTGCAATCATAAAATGTTCATATCTTCCGGTCGTATTTATATGTAAAGGAAACTGCAATTTGTTTTTTGAACGTAGACATGGTCGTAAAACGCCTATAATTATGAAAGATGCTGCTAGATTGATTTTGACTAGTGGTCTAGTGCTTCGCGTATCGACTTCTGATCACGGGATAGTGGGTTCGATTCCCACGAGATACTACGCTAGCCGCTATATATCTGTGATGAACATAGTATTTGTGTTTGTCTGGATATTTCTTATGTATTAGTATGTATTTACAAAAAAACAAGTAGATATATAAGTATTATATCCATGTTCTAGTAACCATAGTACACGCTCAGCTTAGTTTGAGACTAGATAGTGCTGTGTGAAATTGTCCAAAATATATAAAGAAAAATTGACTACCAGCAAAGGTTACAGAACAGGCCAGTTTTCCTAAAGCTATTTTGACAGTCTCATGAAAGCAATATAATGGTTTTCCATATAGTCCATGAGACCTCATGAGACATCGTCTATTAAAAATAATGCAATATCTTTAACCTTATTGAATGATGCACAGAAATAAGAATACAGTGTAGGTAGTTTAGTTTTTGCGTTGGTCTGCGTACTCTCTACTGTTGAGGATACGGTATAAAATGATGATTGTTGAAAGCGAAAATAGGTAATTCCAGATTTTACGAATACTTATTTAAATTCTTTATGAGTCAACGTGTCATGTGGAACATTGCCAAAACGAGTCAGAAGTTTTTCACTGCTTTTGCAGATTTATTTTGACTTGTAGTTTTTTTCAGCTCCATTCCTACATACAATTAACTTTTTGTAGTTATTTTTTGCCAGTATTTTTATTTTCTTCTTTTCAAAGGTTTCATTTATATTATACCAAAAACCAACTGCATTTGCCTAATGGTTGTAAGCGCGACTATTGTTGAGTTCGATTTCCAGGTCGAGCAGTGTTATTGGGTTTTCTATGACATTCTCAGAAGTAGCTTGGAGTTAGGATTTGTGGCAATAGGCGAGACCTAAACATACTGGTAAACTGTGGCTGTATAACTAACCTAACCCTTCGGGGAATACAGGCGTGAATGTATGTATATATTATCATACCAATCGAATAGACCCAACAATTTTATCGGTTAAAAATTGTACGTTGAATGTTGTTCTTTCTTTCCTAGTCTGTTATTATCCATCAAGCTACCATTATCACACTTAAATGCATATTCACACATTCTTTATCATTAATTCGTTATACAGCATGATTTAAATGTTTAGTCAACATTGGATTCTATTTATTTTACTAAAACCGTAGTGTTTTAAATATTTATTATGATAGTAATGTGAATAATAATTGCCATTTCCATTACGTTTTTATTCATCTTTAAAACAACACTATTTATGGTTAACAAAAGATGTTTGTCCAACGTTACTTGTAACAATGCGTACAGTATTTTTTCTTATTCAGCAGCCATGGACAGCAAAAATGCTGAAAGTTCCTATGGTGAATATTCAGCAGGAAAAAAAAATCAAAATTTTGTAGATTATAAAGATACTTTCATGCTAAGAAAATAAATAAATAATTGCATAATATTATCAGATAGATGAACAGACATAGAAAATATATAAAAGTAAGTAAAATAAATAATGTAGTATTCATATAGGCCTCCATATTGCAATGCTTGTAAAAGGCCGCTAAGTAATAAATACTCACAAATATGTAACATCAACAGTTCACTTAATAAGCAATCAATCAATCTTTTGAATTTGAATTTATATAAGTATCTTAAAAAGTTGTTTTTATGTTGTTTAGATTTAGATATGTTATATTTCCGTTCTTTATTTAAAACACTCCGTATATTTAAATATTTCCTGTATCAAGTAAATTTATTTGTTCAGCTTTGTGCTGTACAATTATATCGACTGACGTCTAATGGAGTTCGTCCACTGTACCGTACCACACTAATCAAAATAGTAATCGTCATCGTCGTTGCCGATCTAAGCGACACATAAAAATATTTTTTTTAAATATGCCAGGAACATAACATCATACTTTTTATAATACGACGTCATCGATCAACTATATTAGTATTATAGTGTTCGAAGCTATTCTTATTACATATGCGACTGATACGCTACTATTTATTTATTATCATTACGATTATAGTATGGTACGGTGTAGTGGAAGGAATGCATTTATTTTACACTTCTTATAAAAATAATATGAACAATTTCAGATCGTGAGGTGTTGGAAAAACACACCTAACTTTTTTTCCAAATTACAGCGAAGTTGCAAGAATGCTTGAAAATTTCGAAGTATGTTTAAAAAGGGTTAATTTTTACTTGAGTTTCCTTGGATTGTGTCTAGATAGCAATGATGACAAAAAAACGTTATTTCAACGTATACGAAGCCGTCCAATTTTTTTGATTCACATAATTACATTCAATTTAGAAGTCACTGCAGAATTGGTATGGTTAGTTGATGCCGTTATATCTGGGAAAAGCTTCTTGGAAATAACTTATTTTCTACCTTGCATTACTCTTTGCATTGTTAGTAATTTGAAATCGTTTTCTGTGTTATACTACGCTAAAGATATTAATAAATTCATCGATGCAATAAACAATTTGGATGCAATGAGGACGCAGATTGAAGAAGAGGGGAAGGAATTTAAAAAGAAATTGATCGAAGAACACGTTTTGAGACTTCTTAATATTACAAGGAAGATTATGTACTTGATTGTTCTGGGATTATTAATGTTTGCATCAGGACCTATGTTTATCATTCTCCCACGTTATTATCGAACTGGGGAACTGATACTTGAAATGCCATTTATTGCAAAGTATCCATTTGATGAATTTGATCACCGCATTTATCCTTGGATTTATCTGCATCAGATGTGGGCAGGTATGTAGCTGATGTCAAATTTATAATATTTCACAATTCGTGACTGATTTATTTATTTATTTCTGCTGTTACGTCCTTATTTTCTATTTTAAAATACCATTTTATTTTTATTATTCGATATATTTACTTTGGTATACCTACTATATGCTACACTATGTTAGTGTGGTTGGCAATGCCTATTTCATCATCTCTCTAAAGAAACCAGTTTCCTATGAGCTGGAGGTATTGTTGTTATTATTGAGTACTAGTGCAATTAGGTTCTTTAAATAAACTGTTTGTGTATGTAATAGATAGTACAATAACTGCTTCTTTGTCTCGCTGTCTCTTTTTATCTTTATCACCCATATATCTGAGTTATTTTCTCAACGGAACGATGCATGCATGTAGTAGAAACTGTGGAAATAATACGATTTATTTTTCAGCAACTGAAGCCATAATGATGGCATACGCTCCTGATTGCTTATTCTTCACTTGCTGCACGTTTGTTTATATTCATTTCTTATTACTAATTTATGATATGGAGAGAGTTGTCAGTGAAAAGTCACACAGATTGGATAAATCGAAATTCAAGAGATTAGCTGTTAGACATATTGAATTGATGAGGTAGGTATTTTTTGTCAGTGTTAAATACTTAGGTAGATACTTTTCCGATCTTTGTTCAATTATATTTTGAGGATCAACACCAAGATATTATGTATAAATAACTGCTAATATCTAATATCTCGAAGGTAATCTATATTTTAAGAATATACTAGTCAAATGTTAATTATATTTTATATACTTTTATTTTGGTTATAATTATACATACAATTTATTCCAGATGCGTCGATTTATTGGAGAATGCGTTTTCAATATCGATACTGGTCAATGCATTAACTAGTTCAATTATCATATGTGCTACTGGATTTAATGCTTTGGTAATTATGTTAATTGGTATTACCTACGTTTATTTATATCCATGCATGGATGTTTACATCCATGTATAAGATCTCGTAAATATATAAATAATGTTATGATAGGTATAATATTTTTGTTTTTGTTTCAGGCGGTTACAAACATCGTTCTAATAGTATCTTTCACGGCTTTTTTCCTATTTGGTTTGATGCAAATATTTTTGTACTGCTACTATGGCGACAGTATAGAAAAATCTGTAAGTTACACGGGTTTTATAGTTTTTTTTTATTAAATGGAATTCACCAGCACCACCATCGTAGGCTTTACTGATGATCGTATAGTTTCATGTTAGTCAGCACAGCTCTTTAAGATGACAGAAATGAAATACGATAGTTCATAAAAGAAATGGTAAAATTGTCCAAACATAATAACTAAATCACCTGAATGAACTCTAAAATGTCAGTGGAAATGTTACTGAACACACGGTGCTCTTGTTAGCTACGTAAATTTTGAAATCACTTAGCTTTCTTGATTGCTCAACGCTAATTGATTTAATTATTAAAAGAAACGCCTGTGCTACGTAAAATGCCGACTTAAAAAGTTCTCGGTTGTACCGTACAATGATCGTGCTTAATTTTTTCAGAGTATGTATATAAGCGACGCAATTTACCACAGTGAATGGTACAACATAGAAGCAGAAGATAGGAGACTCTTCATTATTGTTATGTTAAGGTCAGGTTATTTCGTCCTCACAATTTATGTATTATGCACAGTCGAATACATTTTAGAGATTAAGTGACTTGTTGATGTTTTTTTTACTTTTCAGAGCCCGAAAGCCATGTAGATTAACAGCCAATGGATTCTTTGCTATGAATTTAAGTGCTTTTACGAGTGTAAGTATTGTTGTTCATTAAATTATGGGTAGGTACACATATGTATACAAACATAAACTTGCAATGCATAAACTAGCAACGCGTTGCGGTTTCGCATCATAAGGCGTTTTACTGCGATGGCATATCCACGGGTGACCATTAATTAGGATTGGAGATTATTTATTTATATTTATGCAGTGATAGCCTAGTGGTATGGCACGCACCTCTGACTTTTAGAATTCATGTGCGTATTAATAATTAATTATCACTCGCTTAAACGGTGAAGGAAAACATCGTGAGGAAACCTGCATGCCTTAGAGATTTTTCTCGACGGTTTGTGAAGTCTGCCAACCCGCACTAGGCTAGCGTGGTGGACTATAGCCTAATCCCTCTCAATATGAGAGGAGACCCGTGCCCAGCAGTGGGACAGTATATGAGTTGATGATGATTATTTATTTGATGCAAGATTATACATGCACATTGTTGCAATGCGGTTAAATTTGGGCTTTCCAACGAACGCTACGTAAGGAGCAATTGCCTTAATATGCAAATTGGGTTGCGTGACAGCAAACAAAATCTAGTAGCAACCCCGATTGGAATAAAGTATAAAAAAACTTATCAAATGTTATAGGAAGACATTATGTATATAGAACAGAACAGTACAAAGATGTCTGTACAATGAAGAATAAAAAAAATCAAGTGGTTTAGAGTTGTAGAATTTATTTACCTATAATAATTCATATATGTGTATATAATGCAGTTCATGATATCAATTATAACTTAACAATTTCAGATATTAAGTAATTCCTGGTCTTACTTCGCCCTATTGAAAACAATGTATCATCCTGAATGAAGATTTTGTTTATGATTTCGAATTCGATACGGATTCTTCAAGGATCAGCAACAGCGCTTTCATAAATTTTCACTTTTGTGTGTCACAGTAGAAAAACACGCTTTGAAATAAAATACGCTTTGAAATAAAATAGATTGTGAAATAAACTTTATAGATATAACATTAGTACGTATCATTTTTGTATTATTTTATACCTGGATTGAATTTTGCAAAGTAGTAATAACTACGTTGATCATCCGATCTTGAAGATTAAGCTGCGTTAGCCGCAGTCAGTCTGTGGATGGGTGACCATTCTTTACATTTCGAGACCCCTCCGCGCTTCGGAGAGCACGTAAAACCGTCAGTCCCGGTTGTCATACGAAGATTTTCGTATGACAACCGGGACTGACGGTTTCATCGTCATCATCAACACTCATTACAATCCAGTTCATCATTCCCAAAGCCTTTTCTCATCTTATCTAACCAGTCAATCGTCTGTCGAACCAGGTGAAGCTGACTATCAGTATTTTACACAAAGCGAAATTCCGGGTAATACCGATATCCTGAGGATAGACTGGTTGTCAGGCATTTTGGGCTTCTGACTATAATTAACGACTGTTATAGATGTTCGTATGATAACCAAAACTGACGGCTTTACGTGCCCTCCGAGGCACAGCGGGGTCTCGAAGTGAAATTAGGGCTTCTGACTTCTACTCATGACTCTTAGTATAGATTTATACTAAGAGTCATGAGTAGAAATGCCTGACAACCAGTCTATCCTCAGGATATCGGTATTACCCGGAATTTCGCTTTGTGTAAAATACTGATAGTCAGCTTCACCTGGTTCGACAGACGATTGACTGGTTAGATAAGATGAGAAAAGGCTTTGGGAATGATGAACTGGATTGTAATGAGTGATGATGATGACTCCAATTCGGGACACGTATTGTATTGTAAGTAGGGTTTAAAAAACTAAACTATGACAAATTAAATTAAACAGTAAATATATCCCATTATAACGTAGTAGTACTTACAGAAAAATCATTCCTTTTTCTAAAAAAATTGAACGCATAGTCCTATCTACATGTAAAACATAATGAGATTTGAGAAACAAATAAATGCTTGTTAAGACCTTGTTAACGTTTTCATTGGTCTGCTGGTCACAGTCGTGGCTGCTGCGTGTGATTTCCCTCGGATTTGAGTCCCAGCAGTACTTCGCCCTTCAAATTCTTAGTAGCAGCTCATAATTCGGATTTGTGCCCGTTTACTGGTAATAAGCGACGTGGGACTTAAAACATGCCAGCGAACTGTGGGTTAAATTAGTAACCACTAATTATATCTTACCTTTCGGAGATATAGACTTGATGGTATGTATCTTATGTATATTAAATTACTGGTTTCTGGCCGCGACTTCGTCCGCGTGGAAAAGTTACTTTTAATTGTCGTTATAATTTGGCTAATCGTTATAAATTATAGCCTGTATATTATTCTGTTGTATAAATAATAATACTGTAAAGTTTCATCTAAATCCGTTCAGTGGTTATAGCGTGAAAGAGTAACCAACATCCATCCATCCTCACAAACTTTTATAATATTAGTAGGATACAGCATATCATCCCTCATATGATTATTGTTTCGTTTTCATTTTCAGGAGAACCGTTTTTGATGCCCTATTTCTTTCAATGATATGTATAAATATATATACCTACTTCAAACGTTTCGAAATATATTCTTGACGTTGCAAGGTATTCGGAATTCTTATGTAGGTCATGAATGCGGTAGATGCTACCGCCGAGCCAAATAGCAAGGTATCCTAAAGTAGGCACGCCGTCTCTTCAGAGTTCAGACAGACAGTAAAATAAAGCTAAGCAAATGACCATTGTAAATAGCAGTAAAACTTGTGATTTATTGGTCCAGCACTGTCAACAGATGTCCGAGAAGTCGTTAAACAGTTTAAAAAATACTTTTAGCCTTAATGAAACTGTCGTTTATGTGATTAGCAATTTATTTAGATGGTATACCGGCTATAAATTATGGTTATTATTAGTTTTTAGAATCATGCTGTTATTTCTTTTTTTGTGTAATTATGCGTATTGTCTGGAAGCGTCTCATGATTAGCGTAGCGTAGCTTGTCAGTCATAATAATTTGGCACAACATACATACTATTACTGTCATAAGATGTGCAGTGACAACTCAATATTATTACAGTAGGTAATGTTAACCTGTTTTAAGAATATGTTTTATTGTTTAATATGTTTTTTTGCTAATTTCTGACATTTACGCGAATATTATACATTGAAATAAAACTACTTTTTACGGATTTTATCGCGTATATTGATATTATTAATCCCGACGTTTCTTTCTCCGAGTCTACCCGTGACCATGGACGCTGTAAAGGGTCCGAAACGTCGGGATTAATAATATCAATATACGCGATAAAATCCGTAAAAAGTAGTTTTATTACCCGACTGCCGAAGGAGGAGGGTTATGTGTTTGACGTGTATGTATTTTCAATGTTTTTTTGTTTTAAATTTTAACGTGTAGTTTTAGTGTATGAGAGAAACGAAATTAGCTTGTATTTATTTAGACAATAATAATGTTAATGTGTCATATGATCCGCAGTGACAGTTCAATATTATTACAGTAATGTTACCCTTTTTACCCGACTGCCGAAGGAGGAGGGTTATGTGTTTGACGTGTATGTATGTATGTATGTATGTATGTCCGTTCCTATGTCCGCTCGTAACTATTCAACGGTGCAACCGATTTAGATAAATGATACCTCATTAGATTTGTCTTGATGGCACGAGTGTCACTGGGTACATGAAATTAAAAAAAAAACAAAATGGCGGATTTTATGCGCTTTAATGCGTGGGCTGAAAAATATGTTTTGAGCATTCCGTATCATGTATTCTCAAATTTTCGGTAGCAATTAGCGAAAACATTACATTACTTTATTGTTAAGGGACTTGTAGGAAATCATCTACTTTTTCATATAAATAATTTCTTCGTTAATGTCCGTAGGTAGTTTTAGATTGAGGTTAGGAAATACGATTTGTTTGTTATAATTTATTTATCAAGCATTCTGAATTATTTTTACTGTCCTTATGTACCTATTTAGTTTTCTTTACGTAATATGTGGGTGACTCACATACACACATTTATACACATAGTAAACCATTACATAACTAAAATAAATGACTTAAATACATATTATAAATCAAATATATCAAACAGATTACTTAAATACATATTATAATCAAATATATCACATTCATGCATTCATCACACATTACTTGCACAATCGTTTGCGAAATCTTGCACAAGTAAATAACACACCTTAGTTTTAAATTAAGCGTCTGCAGATTTTTCGTAGTTTTGCACTAAAAATCCGGAAACAAGTTACGTAATTAAAATAACTAAAAAACCCGACTGCATAAAAATACTTTAAAAAAACTAAAAAGACAAAAACAAGTCTAGTAGTCCAGACCTATGTAAAGTAATATTGAATAACTAAAAATAATAAATTATAACGTAGAATAAAGTCAATCTTGCAGTCGGGACCCATTACTGGGAATTTTAGAGACGGTCACGATTTTGAATGGGTCCCGACGGCAAGATTGACTTTATTCTACGTTATAATTTATTATTTTTAGTTATTCAATATTACTTTACATAGGTCTGGACTACTAGACTTGTTTTTGTCTTTTTAGTTTTTTTAAAGTATTTTTATGCAGTCGGGTTTTTTAGTTATTTTAATTACGTAATTTAGGATTATGTTTTATTGTTTAATATTTTTTTAGTTTTATATTTCATCGTGTGGTTTTATTGTATGAGGGAAACGAAATTACCTTGTATTGTTTTAGTGCAATTATGATGTTTATAAAGACTATTTAAATAAATTGAGTTAATTTTAATCATACATAAAATAAGATCTAACCTAAAAAATACCGGAAAACTATGGGTTTAGGTACATTAGTACACCTCTACCTAACACTGCGGGGAATATAGGCATGATGATATGTTACATAAAATAACTAAGATAACTAAGTAAGTTAATATAGTTATTTTACGATACGAGCATTTGAAATCCTCTGGCTCCTCGAGTTAATTTATATGGCTTAAGATAAATTATTATTATTAGTAATGATTTATTCTTATTAATTTATGTTAGCGTGAATGATTTATAAATACTATCCTTTCCTCTATCCAACAAAATATTTACTCTGTTTCTTAGCTTTAACTCTCATGAAGTAAGGCGTAATTACTCCTTACTGATCATTGCTTGTCGCTTATTGCGCGGTGAACCTAATTGAACAGAACTTGTGTCTCAGCTGATATGACGATCGACAGAGGTTACTTACTGGCTGTCCCGGAATCTCGTACTATATCGCACGCAAACTCTCCCCTAGTACGAGCACTTACTACTCTTCTAACATTATCACCGGAGTGTGACTTGTTTGCAATGAGATAGATGTCGTGAATGTTTAAGATAATGTGAGAATATGGATGAGGTAAAAAATATTTTTTTCATCGTTTTTTTTTGGAAAGTACTGCCATGCAAACTGCAAATTGTCAAATTTAGATTTATCAAAATAAAAATATAAACACGTTCCGACTTCCGCCACATATCTCAAGTTTTCGTCTGTATTCCACCGGTTCCACGCTGGTACCCATGTCGATTAACGTGTGTGGTGATAGAGAGGTGCGTCCGTGTAATTAACAAGGGTGCGACTAAATTGCCGTAATTGTCGCACTGTACACACGACGCGGGATTCCTAATTAAACCACACGTCCGGAAACGCTCATAGAACGGAACGTAGTTTTTGGTTTATTACATAATGACACTCTGTGTGTGTTTTCAGTGGGAATATTGTCACAAATGGTAAAAGCTTTTGTGTGTTGCGCGATTTCTTTATACATTTTTGAAACTTCGTGAAAAGTTTCTTTCAATTGGATACTCAACACGATAGATACCTTTTTGCTGTAGGTACTTTACTTACACAGGTTTAAAATGGGTACGGAACGGCAAAATACAGTTTCTAGATGAAGCAATATTTTTCTAAAGGAGAGAGTTGGGTATGTTATATTACTAGTAGCTATCGAATAATACTGTCAAAATTTAGAAGATCGGCCAAGTTTTGTTTACCTGGAAAATCTATCTATATCTATCAGAAATAACTTTTTATGATCTACATTCCGCATTGCTCGTTTCAATAGTACCTATAATAATAAATATTTGCATGAATACGCTGACAGTAGAATCCTAAACCTAAAAATCTTTGACTTGTAAAAGCCACCAGTGTTTGTACTTTCGAAATTATGTGCGTATTTACACACTTAAACGGCGAAGGAAAACATCGTGAAGAAATCTGCATGCCTTAGAAATTATCTCGACGGCGGCGCGGCGTGGGAAGTCTGCCAACCTGCATTAGGCCAGCGTGGTGGATTATAAGCCTAATCCCTGTCATATAGATAAGAAATCCGTGCCCAGCAGTGGTACAGTATATGGGTTGATAATGTTGATTTACATTCAGCGTTGCTCTATTCAATCCCTACTTCCCTACTAATATTATAAATACGAAACTAACTCTGTCTGTCTATTACAGTTTCATGCCTAAACCGCTGCACCAATTTTGATGAAATTTAGTACAGAGATATAAACGACCTTGGAGAAGGACTAAGGCTACCTTTTGTTTAGCCCTTTGGGATGCGATTAAAACCGCGGGCAGCAGCTAGTTAGTTTTATATTAATAAATATTTGCTTGAAGATGACGTTAACAAACTTTAGATGCCGTTGGCGAAGTTAATTAAAAATTTATCACTGGTACTGTGTTTGTTGTCGTTGTAACACATGTGGCTAACAGAAAGATTTAATATAACGTTGGAGCTTGGAGCGGACGTGAAAATCATTTTAATTGCTTGATCTTGTAAACGGCTTTATGAAACGTGGTCGCTTCTAATCCCTATACAATGTATTTTTGTGGTTAACCCATAAAATATACGGAACATGGTAGTCCCGAAAAAATAATAGGAAGTAAACTTGATCAACATTAAATAGAGAATGTTGGAGGTCATGAGACAACATCTGAGGTCACTGAGATGAAGTTTGTTCTTATAGCATCGTTTGCCACATCTGCCTAGCTTGCAGATAGCCTTCCAGGCTAATGTGGTGCATTATTAGATTGCTCAAGACGATTGTCATTTGGTATCTGCAGTAGATTCATGGTATTTTGACGATAATAATCCTTATTTATTTAAATTGGTTCATGAACAATCGCTTTCACTGGTTTTATGACTAAAATAAGATGTTATAAGATAAAATATAGTATAAAATATAGCAGATAAAAGTGTAACAATAAATAAATAAATATAAAAAATAAAGTCGTACAATAACAAAATATACAAATCTACGCTTATAAAAAGCGTAGATTCGTAAAGCACCTCGAAAGAAGATCAAAATAAAAATAATGCTGAAATGGTTTGAGCATATGGAGAAAATTAATGAAAGACGATTAATAAAAGGTGTAAAGCAGAAGTCAGCGTCAGTAGAGAACCGTAGAAGGATGGCGATCTTATTGGTGGGGTCCAAAAATGTTTGGTGCGTAACTGCTCACCACCGGTGCGTGTGTATGACAATATGTATGAAGGTGAAATATGCAAAACAAGTAAGCAAGAATCGTAGCAAGTGACGATCTGTAGTTTCTGCCTAGCCTGTGGGAAAAAGATGTTTATGAAGTGTTTATGATAATATACCACACTCACGATGATCACGATTACTTTGATACCTAATATTAGTGATCAAAGTGATCATAATATAGATAGACCGATTGTCAAGGCTTTCGACTCCGTTGTTCATGAAAAATATGCGAGTTTGTACAGTGTTTCACAGTATATGTGTATTTTCACTGTTTTACAATAAGCATCCGGAGAGAGGTACCGGCTGGACAAATGGCGTCATAAACAAAGCTAACATATCAAATAAAATAAACTGACGTCACAGAGCACATTCCCAGCATTGAATCCCGTCGAATCCCTGCTCAATATCATCTGGTTGCGTAAACTCAGCTATCTGCGAGATGCTCTTGTAAACATTCGCTTACACAAATAATAGCTGTAATATCATCAGAGTATCGATTGGGATGTTGCGTTAGTTGATTTCATGATAGTTGGAATGCTGTTTATTAAAGACATTTCAAAGAAAATGTGTTGGAAAATTGAAAGGGTCGGTACATTTTATTAACCAATTTCAAAAGTTTCTCGTAGTCGATGTTATTTCCAATATACCCGAGCTGCTCCCATATTTTGCAACTGCACTTTAGTTTTCGTTGTTCCCAGTTCACTTAGCTTAATCGTTCTGCTAACTCATGACTAAATGGGTTAGGATCTGACCCCGTGACCTTTCAATCGGTGCTCACGGCCCTAGTTGCTTTAATGTAGGAACTCTATTGCTATTAACACGCCAGATAACAACTTCTAACAGATTTTTGATAGTGTTAGGTATCGATATTCGACGTTCCGATTATGTTGTAGAAAGATTGCATCTATAGTTCGCTTCAGACTCAGCTTTTATACAGCATAAGGCACAACAGACTCCTCTTCAGAAGTCTTTCCCCAATGCTCGATGCTAATGGGATAAGCTTTCCGTTGATGGTAAGCTTAAATGAAGTCATAGTCTACAGAACTCCGCCTTAGGACCTTTGTGAAATATTTAATTCCGAGCCGCCAACGGAATGAGAATTAGTTTGTATTATTTGAAGTCTTAGAGCAATATTACCGTATCTTAGCTACCTTTCATTCAATTTTTCATTATAAAACTCCGTTTATTCTTCGTCTTTATTCGTCTACATTGTAATTTACTTGTAAGTACCATGTTACTCGTACATTGTAGCAGCGGGTGTAAAAGCTTAAGTTTCTAATTTAATTATGAAGTTGAAACACTGACAACTATCATACTCAGATTGTGCAAACTTTCTGTTTACGTGTCTTGTTTAAAGTTACACTATTATGGCCGCAACACAGGGTGCCTTGACTATGATATAACCTGTGCACATACAAGTTTTATAAGATAACTTATAGTAAGTACTTACTGCACTTTTTTATTACACGTAGTTTTTTAGGTAAGCACTCTAAGCAAGTTAATATTTTTATCTAGTAGTATTGAATCAAAAAAGTTGTTGATTATTTTATGCTGTATATTTTCTTATGGAAATAAGAATATAATTTTTAAATCCAGCCCATGCAATTATGAAATTTAATGATCACAACACCGATTTCAGCCTTTTATAAAAATATGACCATAATACCGCTTTATACGGATTTTTTAATACCACATCATCCTTCGTACGCTAGCGTCCGATAAAAGTTAATTAAGTGTCTGTAATTAATTGTTTAAAGGATTAATAGGTAGTTTAAAGCTAAGCAATGATAGCCTAGTGGTATGACCATTGGACTGGCAAGTCAAAGGTTTCGAGTTTGAATAAAGGCACGCACCTCTGACTTTTCGAAATCATGTGCGTATTAATAATTAATTATCACTCGCTTCAACGGTGAAGTTAAACATCGTGAGGAAACCTGCATGCCTGAGAGATTTTCTCGAACGCGTGTGAAGTCTGACAACCCGCACTAGGCCAGCGTGGTGGACTATAGCCTATTCCTTCTTATCTTATGAGAGGAGATCCATGCCCAGCAGTAGGACAGTATATGGGTTGATGATGAATTAGATAAATACTGACTTTGTTGTATAATAATACTAGCTGTTCCCGCGGTTTTACTCGCATCTCAAAGGAATTTTGAGACAAAAGGTAATCTATGTCTTCAAGGCCTAATTTATCTCTGTATCCATCAAAAAGTATAAAGTAATAAGTAGGCTGTCCATATATCTAAGGACCTTATGTTTTTATAGTACTAAAAATCCTCATGGACTATCCGCAACCCGATTTTGAACAACGATTGCAGAGCCTGTGGTGAATTTAAGGAAACAATGCAGCACATCTTGTGTGATTGTGACGTCCTAGCGGGGAAACGGATGAGTCATCTCGGCAACGGATACCCGAAGCCGGAAGACTACAGGTTCCTTCCTCTTAGTGGGTAGTGGTAGCTGCCTTCATTAACCACGTCTTTGAAGAGTAAGGAATATATCATGCAGGGGTTAACACAATAGATCATATTTGGTCGAAGTGTTGCTGGCTATGCTAGTCCCCACAGATTAGATCAGCAACCCGGGGAGGTGGCAGACTATGTCGGACTCATACCGATTAAAAACCGTACTCACCTTCACTTGCCCTATAGTCATAGACATGGGACCCGTGAAAATCGCCACGACCATGACAGATCCATATACGACCTACGACATTCACAGTAACGTAATTAAGTCACCTCTATTAAAGATATGTGTGAATGTACAACATATGTTTGATGACACGTTTGGCACAGCGGCTGAGCGAACGGTTTCTGCGCCACGGGTGGGCAAATATTTTTAAGACCTACAAGTAGTTTTTCCGTGCTTGTGTATGTAAGAGTTTGTGTCTGTAAACGCACCCACGATACAGGAGAAAATACTAGCGTTGGCAACGTTTTTTTTTATACAGAAAATAAAAATAAATAACTCACCAAGTCACTGTTATATAAATATTTGCCTCAGTACATTACTAATTTGTCCTTCGTTGAAGCAAATATATTATAGGCATCATAAAGTTTATTATTCGTCTTTTACGATTATAGTACGAATACAATAAAATAAATAGTTACTGTATGCAGACTAGCTAATGCTGTTTTTTGTGATTTTAGGAAGATTTCTTTAGCAAGTAAGAATTTCTTTATTATCTCTAAGAAATATTTCTACAGATCTATTTAATGATTTCTGGGCGCCGAGGGATATCCCATGGTACATTACTCTCTGCATTATTTACCAAAGCGTTACGCTCAGAACGGAATATAATTTGTATTAAACCTCTCAGGTACATGGTTTCTAACGATCAAAAGATTAGATTAAATTCTATACTTCACGTTAACGACTATCGTGTGCGTAATCTCGAATCGTAGTTCAACTCTAACTTACGACCTTTTACTCCGTACTTTACTATTTCTGCGTTGTACTATTTCTGCGTTCTTTTCCTGTGCCCTTTTTTTTGTTAACGAGGGTTTGTTTAAGAGAGGTAGGGGATATGCTGGGAGTAATTCCACTCAAATTGGAGCTGCCCGACTGGGGAAGTACCTCTGCCTTGCAGAAAATAGAAGTGAAATATAATAACACTGGTTTGAGCTGTGAGTTTCTTGCGGTGAGCAATGTTGCCAGTGCTCCGCGAGGAAACGTTGTGTTGGCAGTGGGGGGACTTTGACCCTTATACTGCCAACCCAAATATTTCTCTTTCGTTTTACAGGGTCGGCAACGCGCAAGTGATACTCCTGGTGTTGCAAGCGTCTATAGGCTACGGTAGCCGCTTACCATCAGGTGGGCCGTATGCTTGTTTGCCACCTTAGTGCTATAAAAATAAAAACAAAAAAAACCACCGCTGTAGTAGCGAAGTGCTAGGTACTGCTGCCGTTACCTGCCCCGCCTACCCCTTGCCACTCCGCCTGTACCTTAACTGCTAGTTATGCCAAATGTGCAGTCATTTATATTGTTACTTTATGGTTGGTAATAAAAACTCATTATTATTATCATTATAAGACTCGGAAAATAAAGGCCCCAGCTCGAGGTCATAGGCCGTCATAACAAAATTAATAAAGCAGCGTTAATTTTTGCCTAGGCACTTTATTCATACATTTAATTAGGTATTTCAGAAAATAATTAGATGGGTACCTATTTGTTTATACATCATCAAAACTAATTTTTAAGTCTAAATAAATAGAAACATAAATAAGTACCTACTCATATATACAACCTCCTACGTATATTACGAGGAAAGAGGCTGTTATATTATGTGTGTTCCAAGAAATGGAATTACTAGCTCGTTGCCAAGTTATTCCGATTATTAAGTCAAGGTCGCCATTAAACCTCATTGTACCATAGCTTTAATCTCACGAAATGATCTAAGAAACAAATGAGACTTATTTAACGGTGTAAGTAAATTGATTAACTAGTTGAATTGATTATTTCATAAACATGCAAACGTCTTGTTATAGGTGTTTTTTTTGGTAGCATGACGTAATATCGGTTATAACTTTTTATACTTTTTTTTAACAAATAATTCTATCGTATACCTATGAGGGGCTCGTAATAACTAAGCTGATCAACCGATCTGCAATGTTAAGCTGCGCTGGTCACGGTCAGTCTGTGGATGGATGGACATTCTTAATACATCGAGACCCCTCCGTGCCCCGGAGAGCACGTAAAGCCGTCGGTTCTGGTTGTAATACGAGCGTGGTAGTCAGAAGCCTAAAAAGTCTGACAACCTGTCTATCCACAGGATATCGGTATTATCTAGAAATTGGGTTGCGAAGGTCTGATACTACTGGTCAATGGTATCCAAGAAATGTTATTATAATATAAAATGTTTCTACTAAACATAGTGCTTGTGTTAACAGGAGAGAGCTTTACAGCTTAAATAAACAAAAACACAAAAGCTCTTCGATACGGGAAAATTATTTAAGTACAAAAGCAGTTACTGTGTGGCCATTTGTTAGATTCTGTAACAGCGTTCCTATTTCTTCTGCCATTTAGTTACTATATATCATTTTCAGACAGAAAACAATATGGTTCGCTATAATAAGCGTTATTCTCAAACACGTGTATTATTTTCTTGTTGCCTTTTCCGAAAATATCCCCAAAGGATTAGGCAGAGGTGTACTCCTAAACATTCACAGTCTATTCCTATTTACTGGACTTAAATCTAAACTCTACTCCTGAGAATTTCATAAAAAAGCCTAATAACATTTAGATCGACCTGAAATTCGAACCTAGGACCTTGCGCTCAGCAGACCCGCTTTCCGGTTTAAACCACACAAACATCTGTGGGAATCGAACCCACGACCGCATGTTAATCGGACACTCGAACGACTAGACCACAGACGTATAGTAGGTACTTATATTTCTTGTTCGGGCGGTATAAATGCTATATATTTTGTGCTCTAAAACCAAAGCTATAATAGATTTGAACTGTCGACATAACGATGTATTTTGTTATGATTATCGTCGACATCGCCGCCTCAAAATCTTATTTTATCAAGAACGTAGTTATTTTGTAGCGTCATTAAATTTTGCTTTGGCCTTGATACTGTCATAAATATCTTTGAAAGCTGCGATAGATCTGTCTTACATACAAATTGAATGAAAAATGAATGCTTGTCCGCGGTGAGAAGGCGACTCGGGCGATATTCAAGATATAAAAGACTAGTTGGTTAATTTCGTAGCTAAAGCTGGTGCTAATATTATTACCGAAGTTTAAGTTGATTCGAATCGAAATACTCTCAATTGTATGCTAGCAATTTGGCATTTTAATTTCAGAATCCATTTATTTTAATATTATAAAGCAGAAGAGTTTGTTTGTTTGGTTGAACGCGCTAATCTCAGGAAAAACTTTTTGTACCTAGCCTATAACCTTCTTCGATAAATGGACTATCCAGTCTGACTATCTATTTATCGAAGAAGGCTATATCATCACGCTGCGATCAATAGGAATCGAGCAAAAAGGAAAAAGGCTGGTAACACCGCAGGGGGCAGCTAGTAAATTATAAGTATGAAAGTAACTCTGTTTGTCTGTTATATTTTCACACCTAGATCGTATTCGTTCTCCATTAACCGTTGGTAGTATTTTTGTTTTGTTTTTAAAAAAACGTTGCCCCACTCTAAGATTTTCTCCTGTATCGTGAGTGCGTTTACAAACACAAACTTTCACATGCACAAACACCCAGACCCGGAACAACTACATATAGATCATACAAATATTTGTTCCGTGTGGGAATCGAACCCACAACCCGTGGTGCAGAAGCCGATCGCTCAACCGCTACGCCAAACGTGTTGTCAATAGTATTATCGAACAGATTTCGATAACATTTAGATAAGTAGGTACCTAGAGATAGATTGATTGTATCCTGAGGAAAAGCAAGGGCTACATAATTGTCGAAAATAATAAATAGTAAATACATAGTTTTTTTTTGGGTTGTGAGTGAAATCACGGGTAAGTACCAAGGCCAGTACATCAAGCTACTACAATCAGTGAAATTTCTTTGATTAATTTTCAACTTTTACACAAAATTATAAGGTTTATATTCAATTGGCAAAATTTGACAGTTTTGGATAGCTTGACCTGCTGGAGTCTGTACATAAAATCTATATATGTATATAATAAGTTGAATTGTTCATGCTCTTGGTATACCTTGCTCATTTCATAATCACGCAATACCGATAAGACTACAGATATAATTATGCTAGGGGCTTCTTAAGCAACTTTCCGGAAAACGTACAGAGGCCAGCACATCAAGCTATCACAAGCTGTCAAATTTCTTTGATTGATTTTCAACTTTAGATCAAAGCTATAAGGTTCATATTCAATTGGGAAAATTTTACAGTTTTGTATAGCTTGACCTGCATGCTTCCTTACAAATGTTGAAGTAATATCTAAAGATTACACAGGTGGAAATAAATTTAACTTCAGAGTAGAAGGAAGCAAACCACTTCAAAAGGTATTATGTAAAAAAAATATGCGGCAACACACTTCGAGACCGCGTTTGTTTATAATTTAATGTAGGCGCTACTTAGTTAGGTAGGTTTTTATTTATTCAGAAGGCACTAAAGTTACATGCGGAATGTGTTTTATTTTATTATTAATACATTTACGGTTTATCTTGAGTAGTAAAGTTCGACGACGCTGACGGAACAATTTTCATCCAATGACGCAATATATCTATATAGGTATGTCTCTTCTATACGTCCCTGAAATGAAGCGAGGCCTGAATCTTTGAAGAGGTTAGGGTTGGCGAATGTTATGACTAATACCATATTGGACCTACCTATAGGGCAAGGGATGGCAAGTGAAGAAACGTGAACTCGGCAGAAAAGCCATGGGGTTTTTTCAAAGTAAGAATAATCTTGGTATTTCCTCAATTTTTTATACGTTCTGGTCTACATGGGTTTCCCATATTATTACAGGAAAAATATATCATTGTTCAACGGACATTGCATGTAGGTACTTATTTTACGAATGTTGAATTTTGAAAAAAATAAATAATCATGATGAATGTTGGTATAGCATGGTCAGTGTGGTATAGGGATATAGGGTCCTTTGAGAAGGACATAGGCTACGTTTTGTCTCAAAAAGTACTTTGAGATGCGAGTGCAATTCAAACTTTTTTTTTCCTAATCTATACATATAATATAGTTATAGTATCTATTTACTGACATTTTCATTGCTCCTTTTTAGGAAATAGGTATTGTAGTGTGGTGGTTTCTCCACCCTTCAATATTTCAATTTTTAAAAAGCACTGACACTAGAAACAACTAAGTTGTTTGACCATTGGACTGCCAAGTCGAAGGTCTGGAGTTCCAATCAAAGCACGCACCTCTGACTTTTCGAAATCATGTGCGTGTTAATAATTCATTATCACTAGCTTAAACGGTGAAGGAAAACATCGTGAGGAAATCTGCATGGCTTAGAGATTTCTTCTATTAACCCCTCTCATTCTGTGAGAGGAGACCCGTGCCCAGCAGTAGGACAGTATATGGGTTGATGATGTGTGGTGGTACCTCCTACTTGCCTTCCACACCAGAGTGGGGATTGAGTTGTATCAAGAGGTGAAACGGAAAGCAGAAGATAGAGAACAGTGGCGATGGCTCCACCGACAAGAGCTAAGATCTTAAATTGAAGAAGAAGTATAGTTAGTCCGTACAGAACCTAAAGTGGTTTGCAGTACCTATATTATGGAATAAGAAACATTTCGTAATAAACCACTTAATTAAACGTATCTTGACAGTTAGGAAATTAACTTTCTACTTGTTTATTAAATTTCGATTCAAATAATAATATGTAGTCTTTAAACATGGCTTCACCATCCTTAGGTTACCAGTATTATCAAATGCGGCTGAATATTAGTATTTTACATGAAACGACTATCATCTGACCTCTGCAGCCCCGTTTCTGCTGTTTCTGTGAAACGATATCGTAATGACAATCAATTCGTAACTTAAGAGGATTATTATTAAAAGTCGTAACTTAAGAGGATTATCATTAGGTTCGTATGACAACCAGGACCGACGATTTCATGTGCTCTCCGAAGCACAATCATTTTTTTTTACCCACTCAAGTGGCATTTAAGCATACGGCCCACCTGGAGTTAAGCGGTTACCGTAGCCCCCTTACCCTGGGGCTACGGTAACCGCTTAACTCCAGGTGGGCCGTATAATAATAGACGCTTGCAACACCAGGCGTATCACTTTTGCGCATTGCCGAACCTGTAAAACGAAAAAGGAATAGTTGGATTGGCAGTAGAAGGGTCAAACTGCCACCACTGCCAACACATTTCCTCGCGGACCACTGGCAACCTAGCTCACCGTAAGGAACACAAAACAGCTCAACGGAGTTATTTCACTTCGATTTTCTGCATTTATAAACTAACTGCGGAAAGCACAGCTCAGCCTTACAGATCAATTGATTAGCGATAAATCCCTTTTGTTAGTCAAATCATCTCAGCATATTCTTCTCAACTCTTGTCACTACATCGTCTTTTAAACCGCAATGTTGCCATATCACACTATTTCTTAATCATTTACCTACTTACTCGTATTTATACAAAACCTTAAATAAACAGTTCTTTACAATCATAACAAGTGATTTGCATACTGTGCGGCTCAAACTGTCTCGTAATTTGTTTTTCAAAGGAAGTTTCCATTTCATCTCGCTTTGAGGATTGAATTTTGCAGTTTCATTACGTGCAATACTCATATTTCTACTACAATATTTCAAAAGCTTTTAATTTGACATCAACGTAGGTAGGTAATAAAAGGAGATGTGGTAGAAACCCGATTACGTAATTTATTATTATTGTATATAATTAAGAATTTAAGACTGCCTCATTAGTAAGTGCAACTCTTACGCTAGAGGTCCTTTGAGTATGATTCCCAGATCGAGCAATGTGTTATTGAGTTTTTCTATGAAACTCTCAGTAAAAGCTCGGAGTTTGGATTTGTGCCCGGTTAATAGCAATAGGCTCGCCCCCTAATATATGAGACCTAAACAGACCGGCGAACTGTGAGTGCTTCAATACACGTCTTCTTAACCCTTCGGCGAATACAGGCATGATAGTATGTTACGTGTTTGTTCAATAATTAAATAACAAATCGAAACCAAAAGAATAAGGCTTATAATAAGTTATTAATTGATCTACTCGAAACCTAACTTTCTGTTGTTTATACGAGAATAAAACCTGCGAGAACCATCCTTTGCGCCGATCGTATATAGATAGCAGTTGACTGACTAGGTCATTCATATATCATTCATCACCGTGAGGTGACAAGGAAACAAAATGGAGTAGAATATTGCTTTGTCATGATTTTAATTTTCTTGTAATACGTTGCGGTTAGGGAAGCTAAGCAGGACATTCAACCCTCTTATGACGGTTCTGATTTATAACGCGTGATTTGAATAATCCTTTTACTAAGTTATTTTCTCAATACAAAAAAAAAATCTGAAGTCAGCATTGCTAGTGCGCAAAAAAAAAACGAATTTATTCAGGGACTAAAATGTAAATAAAAGAACACAGGTTTCGAATCTGCTATGTCATTTTTATACATTAAAATATAATACATTTAAAAAGTTTGTTCGCATATTACAAACAACTTAGATTGTATTGTAGAGCTACAAAATGTCTGTTACCTATTTTAGACACTTTAAATATATAAAGCTCTAAATAGAGCCTTTACGTCTTCATAGTCTGTGTTTGTATGCCAAAATACCGAATATTATAAATGCGCTATATTTGCAGTATATTAAGCTAATAACTGACCGATATTGTAATTATGTCGCGTTAAAATGTTTCTCTTTAAAGTTTATAAAGCTTTTTGCTGTAAGGGATGTCTATAAAATAGCGTTATGAAAGGCAAGCTACCTTAATTATTGGTTTACACGTTATAATGCAGTATATTGTGCTTTAAACGATTTTAAACTTAAATATTATTAATTTAAAGTTTGTTTTGGAAAACCAGATTGTAGGAAATGTTAATAAGAATCAAATAGTTGTCTCTGTGATGTTTTGTGGTTGAAATTATTAAACAATTAAATTTAAGTGGGTTTTACACGAAGATTTGTGTTGCTTTTTAGATTGATTAAGTTTTTTTTCTTTTTTCGTTAAAATTGCACTGTTTTTTTCTAGTTTTTTCTAATTACTGAACTGAAACATATTGTTAATTGCTATAAAATTTATTCGATTATCATTCAGTATACCGTCCCATTTAACTTGATATATAGTACTTAAAATGTTCGTGTGTCGTGACTTGCACCTATTAATCTTTATCCCCAATATATTATTATCTAATTGCGAAGAGTATTTTGTAAAATAATTTATTTTCATCCAAAAGAATATCTTTGTTGATACTGTGAGGCCAGGCCCGGATTTCTGCCAAGGCTAGTAAGGCACCGGGTTTAATAGTAACCCACTCAAAATGAACAGCTTAGTGATTTATGACACTTACGTGAATATTTGGTATAGCAACCCAGCCTGGCTTCGCACGGGATAGGGCTAAAAAGAAAGGTAAATTTTTGATACCCTGGGTTACATTATTACAATTTTCGTAGGGATCTCAACATTTTTTTTATAAATGCAATACCAAAGTCAATGTCCTCGCTGTTAATATAGCTTTTTATAGGTGAAAAAATGTTTAAAAAAATGCTATTTTGAGCGTATCCATTACACACAAACATATAAAAAATCTTCTCTTTGTAATATAAGTTTAGAAATAAACGTTTTCTACCCCTGACATTGGATGTTGTAGGTAAAGGATGTGAAACGTATGTATTGAATATCTATACATATGTATAACGCTGAATATATGTAACTAGCTTTATAAAAAAAAAACTCATTTTTATTTATTTATTGTCTACTTGGGAACTTATAACCATAATTTCTGCAGTTTCCAGGCTATCGGATTCAATTGCCTACAGGTATGGTCCTGGGTTTTCATGTCCGGTCCTGTGTGAGGCTAATCTTATTGGTCAGTCCAATAAGCACGCCTCACTCCGCAAATTGGTCACGTACCTAATCTTATTACTGTTGGTCGGTATTGTTCCAATGCGCTATTATTATACTTAATTAAGGAGGCTGGAAATGGCATCTTTTGTTGACGACTATTGACGCTGTGTTATGTTACTTACCTTTTGGGATCCTGTGACTTAAAGGACGTGAAAAGGACATTGTGCTCTGATGGTCATTAACCTTAGAAACTCGAGCCCGAAAGCATCATTAAGAATATATTCTTATTGATAATTTCGAGATCGAGTTTTTCTTCGAGTATTAACTCGAAGAAAAACTCGATCTATGATCTATGATCTATGGATTATCTAGTAAACTATAGCCAGGTACCTATTAACACCTACTAAGCACAAGCTCCACATGATGAAACTTACTTGACCTGAAAACGTAAAATGTAGGTAAAGTTTGTGATGATAGATCTGTGTACTTAGATAAATTCGTTCATCTTGTCGTTGAATTTATTTAAAATATATTTTAAGTACCTATATTATAATTATAAGTTATGTAATTCAAATAAGTATATTAATTTTCCTACAATTTTTACACCAAGTGTGCTAGAGATTGATAACTATGATCATAAAGTGTCACCCTGAGAGTTATTGTGTTCAAATCTGAGACATACTACCTAGGGGCGTATTTAGGAGTTTCGCGCCCAGGGCCAATAAGTTTCGCCGCCCCAGGATTCTAGGAAAAAAGTGAATTATAAATCTTTTTTTTTTCTTTTTTTTTTTTGCGGTGTTCAAATTTATTTACAATCAAATAATGAAACAATGATGATCAATATTGGCATAGATTTCTGATTGTCTTGGTTATCCGGTAAATTGTTTAACTGAAGTCGCGGGTAAAAGCTAATAAAAAATACGACTGCTTTGCGTCGACCTAGTCGGATTGATTTAGGCAACAATATTTAAAAAAAAAATGTATTTGAGATCAATGCTTTATCATCAATAAAACGCTGGTATCAAAACGAAGTCAAAATAAGTGTTTCAACATGTCAACGTCATATTATCTAAACAAATTAATGTAAGGGATAGGAATTTTACGAAATTTTTTAGTTTTTTTGAAAAGACATGATATGCTTTCCATTCTTCAATCCGGCTTAAGGAAGCGGCGTAGCACTT
The DNA here is from genome assembly GCA_964056405.1 of Acronicta alni. Taxonomy (NCBI): domain Eukaryota; kingdom Metazoa; phylum Arthropoda; class Insecta; order Lepidoptera; family Noctuidae; genus Acronicta; species Acronicta alni. The sequence goes on from OZ043921.1 coordinate 9,769,206, forward strand.
CTTCCGCGTTGTTGGCTGTTACAGATAATATTTTGTTGGCCCAAGATAAATGATTTTTCTAGGGCATTTGATTTGTAGGGAGGCTGGCGGAGAGTATTTAATTGAATAACTAAAACAACGTCTTAATGATTTTAATTCCATTCAATCTCTACTTTGTAATAGTATATTGCACTTAATGTAATTAATTACATAATTTCCCTTCTCTTGGTTGCCTGTATACTCGAATATTTGTGCCAGTTATGATTACCTGTAATTGAGTTGACATTACGTGTAACTATTATTAGTATTAACGATGTATATCAATGTAATCTATGTTAATTCGTTGGTAATCCTTAAGAAAATAAATAAATAAATAGATCGCATCGCCAAATGGTCTAAAGATAGTTGTTTGGTTCTGAACCTCACCAAAACGAAATATTACATATAATAAAATAATACTTCGTTTTCGTGAGGTAAATCTTTATATTATATTTTCCGCTCGCGGCTTCGCCCGCGTCGAGTTCGGTTATATCGCGTTTCCAAGAGAACTCTTCAAAAGTCCGAGATAAAAACTATCCTATGTTCTTTCTCAAGGTCAACTCTATCTCTGTACCAAATTTCATTAAAATCAGTTCAGTGATTTAGACGTGAAAGCGTAACAGACAGACAGACAGAGTTACTTTCGCATTTATAATATTATATTAGTAGGGATTTATTTTGTATAAACATATGTTTATACATATGTTTATACAAAATAAATATATAATATAAAGATTTAATTTATTCATAATATATATAATAAACCTAAATATAATATATTTAGGTTAGTTGAATAAAATTTAATATAATTGTATTAAATTTTATTCAACTATATTTTCCTGCATCATTTGTGCACCTACTATCTTGCTTTGTCTCTGCATCACCCAAAGGTTGACTGGGAGACTGAGAGACTGAGAGAATGCCTAATGGCATTAAGTCCGCCTTTGTACAACAATTTTGTTTTGTGCATGAAGTATTAAATAAATAAATAAATACATAGATAATTACATAAGGAGTACATAGGTAAGAACATAAGTAGTACAAAGGTTAATATATAAGCAGTACATGGGTAAGTACATAAGTAGTACATAAGAAGTACATATGTAAGTACATGAGCAGTACACAGGTAAGTACATTAGGAGTACATGAGGAGTACATGAGGAGTACGTGTACATGAGGAGTACATAAGGAGTACATAAGGAGTACATAAGGAGTACACAAGGAGTACATAAGAAGTACAGAAGGAGTACATGAGGAGCACATAAGGGGGAGTACACAAGGAGTACATAAGGAGTATATAAGGAGTAAACAAGGAGAATATAGGTAAGTATATAAGGAGTACGTAAGGAGTACATCAGGAGTACATAAGGAGTACATAAGGAGTACATAAGGAGTATATAAGGAGTACATAAGGAGTACATAAGGAGTACATAAGGAGTACATAAGGAGTACATAAGGAGTACATAAGGAGTACATAAGGAGTACATAAGGAGTACATAAGGAGTACATAAGGAGTACATAAGGAGTACATAAGGAGTACATAAGGAGTTCATAAGGAGTACATTAGGCGTACATAAGTAAGGAGTACATAAGGAGTACATGAGGAGTACATGAGGAGTACATAAGGAGTACATAAGGAGTACATAAGGAGTACATAAGGAGTACATAAGGAGTACATAAGGAGTACATAAAGAGTACATAAGGAGTACATGAGGAGTACATGAGGAGTAGGTACATGAGGAGTACATGAGGAGTACATGAGGAGTACATAAGGAGTACATAAGGAGTACATAAGAAGTACATAATGAGTACATAAGGAGTACATAAGGAGTACATAAGGAGTACATAAGGAGTACATAAGGAGTACATAAGGAGTACATAAGGAGTACATAAGGAGTACATAAGGAGTACATAAGGAGTACATAAGGAGTACATAAGGAGTACATAAGGAGTACATAAGGAGTACATAAGGAGTACATAAGGAGTACATAAGGAGTACATAAGGAGTACATAAGGAGTACATAAGGAGTACATAAGGAGTACATAAGGAGTACATAAGGAGTACATAAGGAGTACATAAGGAGTACATAAGGAGTACATAAGGAGTACATAAGGAGTACATAAGGAGTACATAAGGAGTACATAAGGAGTACATAAGGAGTACATAAGGAGTACATAAGGAGTACATATGGAGTACATGAGGAGTACATGAGGAGTACATGAGGAGTACATGAGGAGTACATGAGGAGTACATGAGGAGTACATAAGGAGTACATAAGGAGTACATAAGGAGTAAGTACATAAGTAGTATAAAGGAGTACCTACATAAGGACTACATAGGTAAGTACATAACTCCTTACATAAGGAGCTTATGTAAGTAAAGTATTTATTAATATTTATTATTGCATTTGTATGTATCTATGTTATATTTTATTATGTATGTATTTATTTGTTTTACATTATATTTTAATTTTATATTAATTTTAGTTATTTTATAAGTATATTTTATTATTTATTATAGTTGGTTATAGGTAGTACACCTTAGACTATCCACCATTTTTTAAATGTTTCTGTCCATCCAAAGGTTGTCTGGTAGATACCGCTGTTAGCGATAAGACCGCCATTGTAGGTACCCTTATTTTTATGAATTACAGAATGTTGCTTCTTATCGTGGTGTACAATAAAGTTTATTCTATTCTATTCTATATTGTTTTTGGTACACTACAGCATGTTAAAAGGCTTCCATCGTTACTGAATATAATACTGTAAGGAAATGGCCATAATACGCCCCTGATACTACCTATCTTTACGAATACTCCGTTCTCATTTGACGTTACACTCATTGTAATAAAACATCCGCGTCCAAATGGACTTCAAAACTTCCTGAAAGTGTGTAACACTCACAAGGGAGCAGATCATAATTATATAATGCTGCTGTCTTGTGGGAGTTCGCATTCTGACCGTTTCCTACGTTAATGGGCTACATTATTAGTACGTTGCCTGCCTTAAAAAAACTTCACTGTATCATTGATCGCAAGCTCAACCGCTGAGCGAGAGGTCCTACAAAGTCTAATTGGGTTTTTTATTAGGAAATTCTTAGTAGTCGCTCGGAGTTTGGATATGTGTCGGTTTATGGCAATAGGCGCTTTCTCAATAACGCCATCTAACTACATGGGCCCTGAAAACATATAACATGGACGAACTGTGGGCGATCAGTTACACTTTTGCCTAACTCTTCGGGGATAGAGGCGTCAAGGTATGTTATGTGACTGGCTAAATATGGCACAACTCCAAAAAAATAACATGTTTTAACAAATAACTATTGCAAGTTTCCTAGAAAGGTAATTTATTATAAAGTTATCATTTTATGCATAGGGTCTTTCAATCTTAAGTTGTTAGCACCGCTCAACAAACATCCTAGATTGGGAATTCAGTATTAATAACCGACCCAAAACCAATAATTCATGCCTAAATCTGCCTGTAACGAACACAAGCTGAAGTATATGTTGGAAAACATATAAGTTACAAGAGTTAAGTCTTGTCTTAAGAACGTATGTTATCAGACGTTCGTAATCGTACAGAGTAGGGTTAGCCCATAAATATTACTGTAGAAGTAACCACCATTAAACTGAAACTAAGACGCGGGACTGTTTATATAGAAAGTTTTAACCCCTAAAGACTTTGATGAAAACTATGCCGTATTTTGTTAAGGCAACAACACACTATCAGGCTTTTATTCCTTGAGGGTTAGGCAGACATGAAATGTGCACCAATAGTTTGCTAGTAAGTTTTTAAGGCCCATACAAATCGGGTACAAATACAAACTCCATACCATCACGCCTGTATTCCCCGAAGGGTTAGGCAGAGATATATGCCCTTAATATTGAGCGAGCCTATGGCCATTAACTGGGCACAAATCCAAAATCGAAGCTGCCACTTAGAATTTTGCAGTAAAACCCAGTTATACTGCTCGACCTGGCCGGGAATCGATCCCACGATCTCTAACTTAGCAGTCGCGTTTACGACTACAAGGCCAATCGGGTAGATAAAACTCCGAGCTGCTTTAAAGCTCTACTAAGTAAATTTCCTCTTTCATGTAAAGTAACGTTCCTCTTTCATCTTGATCCTCCAAGCTTTTTCCCAACTATGTAGGAGTCCGCTTCTAGTCTAACCAGATAATAATAATAATACTTTATTGTTTCAATAGATGTAAGTGAATATCAGTATTTTACACGAAGCGCTTGCCATCAGACCTCCGCAATTTCCAATTTTCAATTTCCGATTTCTGGGCAACAGCTATATCTTGAAGATAGACTGGTTGTCAGGTTTTTTGGACTTTAGACTACCACTAACGCTTGTCATAGGTGCTCGTGGGAAACCGAGAGCTACGGTTTTATGTGTTCTCCGAGGCACGGATGGGTCTCGATGAGTAAGAATGGTTACCCATCCACAGACTGACCGCGGCTAGAGATCGGTTGATCAGCGCAATTATTACGTAGCCACGAGCCCCTCAAGCAAAATTCTTCGCTATTATTAGTAAAATAAGCACGTCTTTATAACTTAAATCATAGTCAGGAGTAATTTGCATTAAGCAGAGTACGATAATATCGATAAGCCAATTTATCGTTCCGACAGTTGTAAATTTGAATTCTAAATTATTAATCGAATATTTGACATTTCTATTGGTCTCAGCATGGTCTAAGTAATAAGGAATTTTCACTGTGAATTGACTTATTAGGTACTTACAGTAGCAGTACCCTTTTTTTATTGTACGACAAATCCTCATGGATCCTTCCGCCACCCGGGGAGGTGGCAGGGTATGTCGGACTCATACCGACTAAAAACCGCACTTGCCTTCACCTGCCCTATTGTCATGGCCATGAGATCCATGAAATTCGCCACGACCATGACTGGCTGTGGTCCAGCAGTTGCTGAACCAACAGTAGCAGTACCCACCTGATTCCCTAATCACCCATCCTTATGGATAACTATCCATAGATAACTGTCCATACTCCCTGGCAGGCAACTGCCTGCCGAGGCGAGATAGGCGAGTATGTTGAACTCCTACTGACTAAGTACTAGACGAACTAAGTAGAAGTAATAAATGAAAAGGAAGCATGGCAGGGTTTGTTATGAGAGTTTTTTTTGTTTAATAAATATAATCTTAACTGCCTCATAGCCTCGTAGTCACAAGTACGACTGCTATGCTTGAGGTCCTGGTTTCGATTCTCAAGTGCAAAGTGTTATTGGGTATTTTTATGAAATTCTCAGTAACTCGGAGTTTAGATAAGTGGTTAAATGGATATAGGCTCGGCTCCTAATACGTGGGACCTAAACATACCGGTGAATCGTGGGTGTACATTAGTTCACCTAGGCCTAACCTTTCAGAGAATACAGGCGTGATGGTATGTTATGTGAGTTACCTATAACTTTTTAAATATCTAGAATAATTCTCTCACTTTTATTGAAAAGCTTATGTCATCGATCCGGCTGGGCTAGTTAGATCGTTTACAACTTTGTTTATGGCTTCAGATATATTTTATAAACGAATCCCTTTTGTTCAAATTGTCAAACCAGATTAGGGTTGCCCAATAAATTTTATATAGTTACATACGTATGGAACTAAATTCAACAACGCGTAACAAGGATGTCAACCAGACTTATGTCTGCGTAAATTTTATCTTAGTAGCGCTTCGAAACTTTATATTGATATTTATATGTTTATGCCGCTTTATACCTACTCCAAAACCAGGAAATAAACATGAATCTTTATTATTTCACGCATCTTATTATACCTATACGGTATATGCGATGTTTTGAGGAAAATTACACAACGGCCTAAAGAAATAGATTATATTAGGTTTTCTTTTAGGAAAACAAGTCTAGTCTTTCTACCCGACTGTTGGAGGAGGGTAATGTGTTTTCATGCGTCTTAGGATATTTATTAGTCTGATAACGATTTTATTTATTTCCTTTCATTGTTTCAATGGAGTGGGTATTTTACTACTGTTTAAAATTTGGGTTAAATACTCAAATTTGAAGAAGAAGCGGCGGCAGAATACGTCCTAATGAGCTTTAAATAAGAGGAGATTACTACCTTAGCATAGCTAAGTCTGGTAAGTAAGTAAAAATGTCATTATGTGTGGAAAAGAGAGAGGTAAGCCTTTGCCCTGCGGTGTGGTACAATACACACTAGCCAGATTTTTAAAATATTGAAGATAAATCGATTATGTAATCGTTGGTGCTGTGTCCACATTTGCTACTTATTCTTGGTGGACAACAAATCAGAGTATCCATTAAAAATGATATCCTTGGAATGCAGTATATTTTATAGCGTGCCCATTTTCTTACATAACTCAATGTGAATGTCTACAGCATGGACGGTAATTCACACGAGAGTTTCAACGTATAAAATTTATGAGCGTCTTCCTGCCAACACAATATAGAATTCGTTCTTCCGTCCTCATTCTGAGGCACATTTAACGACATGTATCATGTTCCAGTAAACCAATTTCGCGATAAAAAGTCCAATATATGAATCCATAAAAGTGATAATGTAGCAATATCTATGGAAATGACATTTTTGCTTGTCAAATCAAAAGATTAGAATACGTGAGGTTCTTTTGAAAGTTTTCACCGACCCTTCTCGTGGGAGTGCTGTGCCCATGCTACGTTTGGCCAGTTGACATAGGACCGCCATTTTTTATATTTTACTTGAATTGCTATTTCAGCACTCTTGGTTTTAGACAGGGAGATTTGAAGCCTTCAGTCTAGATTTTGTCATGATGTCTTATGTCAATGTTGCTTTGATTAACTGAGTAGGTATTTATGTGACCTTGAAAAAATCCATTTGGTAGCAAGCCCAAACTCGAATAGATAGTATAAACGAACAAAAAATTGCATCTATTCCTTAAAGGTTACCATGTCTTCCATCTGCTTATTGACGATACAACGTTATTTCAGTATTATCTTCGTATAAATTCTGTCAAGTACTAGTAGCAGGGGTCAATGTTTCATGGATAAACAAATAATTCTGTACGTCGACATATCTGTATGTCGTCTAACCAGTAGAGTATCCTGTTGGACATACACTTTTATTGCTTGTAGTGTACATAACAAATAATTTGGAATATACCAGTGACGTCTGAAGCCCAGACCAGTCCTTGCTATGACGTCAAGAGCCCATCTAGAAATAACCACATAAAAAACCGAACAGGGTTGTTTACGAAGGTTTCTTTTTACTAAGACTCAGGACGGTCCACAGTTTTTTAAAGCGGTTTTCAGTGCGATCTTTAAGAAAGGCGTGTTTTGTTGAACTATAATTACCTACTATCTATACCTACTAGTGCTTTTAGTACTTTTATGTATAGGTACTCTTCGTTGCGCCGATAAACGGCGCTAGGTCATTTGCGGGCACTAGCTAGCTTCAGCAATTGTGGATTCAATTGAGACCGGGGTAGTCGAATTAGTTCAAGATTATCTGTTGTATCGTGGGTGTGTTTACAAAAATTTCACATACACAGACACCCAGATTCGGAACTAAATGAAGTTCATACAAATATTGATTCGGTGCGGGGATCGAACCAATACACTTAGCGCTGAGGCCGACCGCTACTACTACGCCACTACGCGAAACGTGCATTAATGTCGTAAAGTCGAAGCTCATACACGATCCAAGATATAATATGCAACTATGGTATTTTACTAAAGACAGAATCAAATCAATTACTAACTGTAAGTTACTTGTTCAAGAGCAACCCAGCTGGATTTAATTTCAAGTTACTCAATATCTCTCCTTGCTAACTTTTGCTATAGTTCACAAGTCCCAACTGGAGCTACTTAAGCTTTAATGTACAGCATTAAGCTAACAATGGGTATGGTAATTGAAGCTTTATCTGCAACATTAGCCTTACAATAGAGAACTCGGAAAGACACACCATAATAACACAACTGGAGAGTAATTGTGGAGAAAAGTTACTCTTATGTACCATAGTGCTTTTTTGTATCTTAGTTTTTATTTGTCCTTAGAGAAATATAGTCCCTTTGTGCAGAGAAATTGAAGAAACATGTTCTGAAAACAATATTTTTTTAAGAAAAGTGTACCTACTCATTCTTTACCTTTAATTTACTGACTTGATAAATGTACCTATATATATTTTAAGATAACCGGAAATTATGCGATTGTTGTGTATTGTATTAGAAGGGCTTGTGGATAAGTATTAACTACACTGATCAACCGATCTACAAGCTGCCAGTCTGTGGATGGGTCACCATTCTTCATACTTCAGTGTTTCGGAAACCACGTAGAGCTGTCGTCGGTCTGTCTATCCTCAGGATATCGGTATGAACCAGAAATTGGATTGAGGAGTTATGCTAGCATTCAGCCGCATCTGTTAGACTGGAAACCGACAAAAAAGGTTCAGATGATGCTGTGTATTAAACGTACCTACATTATTATATTATATAAAGAAAGTTCTAGTCCAACATCGTCCACGATCCAGGAGGATTTTTCACATAAATGAACTTCATAATGAAAGTAGGACTTTACAACGATGTTGTGTACGTTATACACTTTTTATGGTAATGTTGGTATGGTAAACATTCCAAGCTGAATATTTTCACTATATATTCTTGATTAAACGCACTAATTTTTGGCTTACACTTGCACATCTTGGGTCGAAGTTATGACACCATCGTTTTGAGTTTTAGCAATATTATTCAATAACGCATGAATGTACACTTTTGAAACTTTTTATGGTAATTACAAGCGTCAAGAAGGATCCAATACAGTTTTCAGCTAGTTTATAAGTTTTCTCATTTAGGCGCTGCGACATTTTTTCTGGTTTTCAAAAAAGCGCTATTACTTGAAAATTATAAATATTTTCGTAAATCTAATTCTGTCACAAATACGCACAAATAAAGAGCTACTCGTGTATGTTTACTCCACAGGCGCACATACAATAGTTTTAGAGATACACGATTTTGCAAAACGTTACTCCAGCAGGAAACGCAATATCTAGAAAACCTGAAGACGCACAAATTATATTTTTGGCGCACATTTATGCACAAATAAGTATAAGCTCTCTGCCCATACACAATATTTCTCTTTCCGATCATTCGTTTAGAGTTTTCTTGCTGGAGTAACGTTACCCCAGCAGGAATCGTTTTTTCCGTTTTTTTCCAAAACGACAAAGCGCACAAATTTTTTATGTGGCGCATATTTACAGCACATTACGCACTAATTATACGTTCCACTCATATCACTCTAGGAACTACTTTCCTGCTGGGGTAACGTACACCAACGATGAAACATCATTTTTTTATAGTACGGAAAATCCTCATGTGTCCTCCGCCACCCGGGAGGTCGGCAGGGTATGTCGGACTCGTACCGACTATAATCCAATATATAATCATGGACATGGGATCCGTGAAATTCACCAAGAACGATGAAACATCCTACTACCTACGAGATCTAGGTTATTAATAATACCTACTGATTTTTTCCATGAGCGGTGAGCATACTACCCAATTTGTTCGCTTTATCGGGAAATGCAAACAAAGCCATAAGAGCCATAAGTAACAGCTTAATAAGCTACTTTAAATCACGATGATTCGCAATGCAGTTGTGGTTTAATCAGCGTCTATAGGTTGATATCGACACGCGCGCCTGCATGTCGGCAGTCCGCACTATGTCGCCGTTGAACTGAAAACTATATAAATTTAAACGTTCCATCGTCACCACCTCGATGGTTGGCAATCCACCACGGTCTGGTTTACACGAACCTTCCTACCAAGAACGTGTAAGCTATTGAATAACCACTACGTCACACCAGTACGTCATGGGGGCTATCAAGAAAAGAGCACTTTTAAAAGGCTGGCAATGCATTAGTGACAGCCAATATGTCATTGATGTCCATGGGCAGCGGTCACTTACCATCTGGTGACCCGAATGTTCGTTTGCGTTTCTGTTATAAAAAAAAAACGAAAGAAAAACCTAAAGCGTCCGGTGTAGGTACTTAACCGAAATTATCTGTCTGCTTGGAGTTTGAAATTATACCTGGTTAATCGTAATAGGTCTGCCCTCTACTGCATGGGACCTAAACATATCGACTAATGGTGTGCATTAGTACACCTCTGTTTAACTCTTCGGGAATACAGGGGTGATAGTATATATGTTTAATGTAACTCTACAAGTTGTTGATATTATGTTATCCCTGATAAATTGTACGAGAAAAAATATCTACAAACATCATAATATATTTCATTTACCATTAGCCGTCTAGAGAATTGATATAGGATCATGTGATGGACGTCATAAGTCTTCTTTGATAGAATTTCATCTAAACTCGTGATATGTGAAGCGTATTTTCTTATTAACTGTCATCGATAAGATTACGTCGTGGATAGAAAATAGCGGGGAGATCGGGAGATCGCTTACACTCTTTAGACTTGAATAACAGTATCGACAAGTGTGTAAACGTTAGGCAGACATTGTATGTTCACTGTTCGCCAGAATTGTACCCCTTATTATACTGTTTTTTGGACGGAGAAATTGCCTGTGCGCCTAAGACACCGTCAGGGACACACCCCTCATATCATCATCATCATCATATCAGCCACAGGAGGTCCACTGCTGAACAAAGGCCTACCCCATAGACTTCCACCGGTTATAAGCCGCCTGCATCAAACGACTTCTAGCGATCTTTACCAGGTCGTCCATCCATCTTGCCGTCTTACGCTGCGCTTTCCGGTGCGTGGTCTGCACTCGACAGTATTTTGGCCCCAGCGGCCATCAGTTCTACGAGCTATGTGTCCCGCCCATTGGCATTTAAGCTTGGTAAGTCTTTCAACTATGTCGGCAACTTTTGTTCTTCTATGGATCTTCTCATTTTAGCGCGTAGAGAAATACCAATCATAGCTCTCTTCATAGCTCGCAGAGTGACCTACCCCTCAAATACCTAAATTTTGTTTCTTTGCAAAGTTAGGTGCCATGCGTCATTGAGATTCATATTAAATGTAATATATCAAACATATCTTCACAGCTTATGAGAAGGGTTTACAAGAAGATTGATGTGTCGGGTGATTTAGAAAATGGTAATGAAGACAAATTGCAGTGCGTGACAAATTATGACGCCATTCCGCTGAAAACAAGTATCGGCGGTAATTTGCATTATTTTAATTTTATGTAAGGATTTTATGACGCAAATTATTCATCGTTGTGTCAATGAGCTTTAAAGTCAGACAACAAAGGATTTATAATACGAAGGTGATATTAGTCCACCGCTGCGTAACCCTTTGGGCAATACAGCCGGAATGGTATGTTATGTTTAATAACATAACATACCATTCCGCCTGTATTCAGATCCGTTACGCAGATGTTTCTACGAGTTACTACCTAGCAATAGCAGAATCACGACATGGAGGGCTCGTGGTTAAGTTGTAACTACGTGTTTACATTGTGACACTCCCATAATTTATATTATTATGTCTGGACTTTAAAAGAGACCGAGGAGAGATGAGTCTCTGAGTTTGTTTCGGTGTTTCTCGTCAGTTAGGAAATGCCAGCGCCTTCTAGCATAAAAAAAATCAAAACATTGACTTGTAAAATTACAAAAAATAAATATCATTTCATTACGCTGATCAGCCGATCTGCAAAGTTAAGCTGTGCTAGCCGCAGTCAGTCTGACAGGTGATCATTCTTAACATATCGAGACCCGTCCGTGATTTGGAGAGTATGTAAAGCCGTCGGTCCCGGTTCTCATGTGAATATGTATGACAATCGTTAGCCCAAAAAGCCCAAGTAAGAAGCCCAAAAAGCCTGACAACCAGTCTAGTTTCAAGATATTGACATTACACAGAAATTGGGTTCTAGAAGTTCATCGGCAATTGTTGCATATAACATTTTACGATTACAAGAATTAATTAACAAGCCATGCCTTTTTTGCTTATATTTTTTTTCACAACGGAATACAGGATAGCTTGTGGCTTAGTCGGATTTTGGTCGGTCTTTGTACTGATAACTAGTAAAAAATAATTGATGAATCTCGGTATTATAAGAACATGTACGCAAATAATAATCTAATTGAATCCATAAGGCCTTCTTTGCCTTGTCCATCTACAAATGCTGTGCACTTTTGAAAGTAATTTCCAATATTGGTAAAACATAGCGCTCTTTAATGTTAACACCATCTTAAAATGTACCTTGTTCTACAAATAAAAATATTTGAATTTGAATTTAATAAACATAATATATTTTTAACGTAACAACTATACGTTAGTAGATTAGTCTGAAAATAAATAAAGACACTTATTTATTTTAGTCAGTTGTCAGTGAAAACTCTTAATCGAGTGAAAACGCTAATATAAAAATTTAAGACGAATCAGCGCCGGATCTAGAATTTTTTCGAGGTGTGGCAAAAACATAAAAATGCCGCCCCCACCTGCATATTTTTTATAATATATGTATTCGTATGTATTCGTCTGCCAAGAAGTTAGAATTTGCCGCCCGGAGCATGGCCTCGGCTCGCCCCCCTCCTAGATCCGGCGCTGAGGCGAATGAGAGTACTGAGTTACTCGATATTCCCAACGGAACGCTGTTTCTCAAGTAATTCGTCATAATTTTATTATGTAAGAAGCCTGTCTCATATTGTACTCAAGTTATTTTAGTGACAGCGATCTTCTGAAGTTGTTGTTATTTTAGTGTATATACATTTATATTATATTTATCAATATCATATAATATACATCTATCAAAATAAACATATATACTGGTTATTTTTTATTATATTTGCTATTCCTGAACGCTAAATATTTTCAAATATAAATTTATATGTATGTATACATAATCATGATACATCACTGACCTCTGTGATACATACATTTATATATTTAAAATAATTCTTTTTTTTTTGAGAAGAAATATCATAATAGGATACATAAATATATTAAACGTTGTTCATCACCAATTACAAATAAATATATCTATAAAAATAGTTAAAACTTAAACTTTTACCTACTTACTTGTAGAAATAATAGATAGACTTAACCACATCTTTAATATTAGACTAATTGATTTTATATAAGCAAGAAAAAACTATTAGAACCTTAAAGTGGGTATTCTAATACATTCTCTTTGCACTGATACAAAATAAGATTAATTTTTATACTTAGTCTTTGGTGATTATTAGAGTGAAGCTTGTCAAAAAATCGAAACACTGAATGAGATAAAAAAATATCATATTATACTAAAGAGAAATGGAATCTCATTTCGTGGAAACAATTCGAAATGGTCTAGTAAATTGATACTTCAACGGTGCGTCACCCGCCGGCACCCTTGTTTCCTTGACGGATTAATAAGAAATGCCGCTCTCCGCGAATTTCCGCCGAGGTGAGCTCTTTTACTCCACTCATAACAATAACCTTACGTACGTCTTGGCGAAGGTAAAAAGCTATATTCCCATTGCTGAAATGACTTGACAAAATGAAGGTTTCCGTGTAACGAGGCCAGGGTGGCTCAGCATTCATTTAGAAGACATAGGTACGTATGAAATGTAAGTTGTGATTATCTCAATGTTAATTTTTTCATCATGAAATAATCGTCTATATTTAAAAAGCATAACATCGTTTACAAAAAAAAAAGTATGTAAGTAGGTATTATATCCATTGTCTAGTACCCATTGTACTGTGCTGTGTGAAATTATCCAAGAATATTATTATTATTATAGCAATGTGAAATGGATATCCCTCATATGAAATATAATATTCTAAAATAAATAACATAACAATACGCCTGTATTCCCCAAAGGGTTAGACAGAGGTGTAATAATGTGCACCCACAGTTCGTCCGGTAAGTATGTTTAGGTTCCATATAATAGCGAGCCTTTTGCCATTAACTGGCCACAAATCTAAACTACGAGCTTTTACTGAGAATTATAAAAGAAAAACCCAATAACACTTTGCTAGACCTGGGAATCGACTCCAGGACCTCTAGCGTACCATTCACGCTTAGGACCACTAAACTAACAAGGCAGTTTTAAAATATATTATGTAAATAAATCCCCGTGTTTAAAGGATTAAAGGCGGCTCTAATTTATCGCTGGTGTAGCTCGGATTAGTTTGACTAATTCGTGGTTTTTTATATAGTAAAAGGGAGTACAAGAACTGCCTCATTAGCCTAGTGGTACTAAGCGCTACTGTTACGCTAGAGGTCCTGGGTTGGATGCCCAGTTCGAGCAGTGTTATTAGGTTATTCTATGAACCGATATCAATAGTATTGATTATAACAATAACATTAATATTGATTGATTATAATGTCAATAATTACATAAAATTATATAAAAACAGTACACCTCTATTTACTTACGTGACGCTCGGATTTTGGATTTGTGCCCGGTTAATTGCAATAAGCTCGCCCCTATTTACATGAGACCTAAACGTACTGGCGAACTGTGTGTGTACAATTTAGTACACCTCTGTCTAACCCTTCAGGAGTATAAATATAATATCTTACTATCAAAAATTCGTTTTAGAAATGCTGATGGCAATAAGGAATGCAAAGAAGAACAAAGAGAAGAGAGGTGATGAAACTCCTGAAGGTAGCGACGGAGGTGTGCCAAGTGGTAACGTAACCAGTACAGAAGAGATACCAGGATTTCTTGTAAAGGCAGTCAACTCCAGGCCTTCCCGACTGACTGAAGATGAAACTAGAGAATCAGATAGTAATGGCAGTGTCCACACACTACCTAGTCAACACCATTCCAACGAGAACACTAAAAATTAATAAAATAATAAATCGGCATTAGTTCGTAAAAAAATCGAAACAAAACTTGAAATTAATATCTTAGAAAGGTTACTTCCAGAATTAATAAGTTAAAGAAGTAATTAAAGAATTATTTATTTTTATAAGCGTTTTATTTTAATTCTTTTTTGTTAATTTATACGTGTTCCTAGAGATACATTTATTTTCAATGTGTTTGCTGCACTACCAAATAAAATTAATGTTAAAAAGTACTTAATACTTATTTTAGCTCCATTCAGTAGTAGAAATTAATTATTTCACAAATGCGGAAAACCTGACTTTAAGTATACTTATTATGCTATTATGCCTAACTTAATTATATAAGAATATAACATATATTCACGCCTGTATTCCTCGAAGGGTTCGGCAGAGATATACTAATGTACACTCACAGTTCAGCGGTATGTTTAGATCCCATGTAATAAGGGGCGAACCTATTGCCATTGACTGGGCACAAAATCCAAACTCCGAGGTACTACTGAGAATTATTCTCAGTAACATCTCGGAGTAGAAAAACCCAATAACACTGTTCGACCTGGTTATCGACCTCTAGCGTAGCAGTCGCATTTACGACTACTGGGCTAGAGGCAGTTAGATAAGAACCTTTGCTTTATTTACGAATAATTCGTCTCTAGTGTAAATCGCGATTCAGTGGTGATTAGAAAGACAAGGGTAGAATTGATCGCACTAGTTCGGCGGCGAGGCGAGGCGGGCGCGACGTATCGGCGCCGCGCCGGCCTAGCACGCCCCTTATAAAGGTTAACTTGATAATACATATATTGTTTGGTAAATAGATGATGATGATGATGATGATGGATAGATGTATAATTGCATTGATGTTGTAGTATAGATGTAGCATTGACTGACGAGTCACAATAGAAGTATCAGTCCGTCTATTTCTATATGGGTAAAACCATGGTAAAACACAAAGTCGAAAGGGTTGTTTTTACATTAAAAAGGATTCGAGATTAGAGGTTTGATATGCAGCAAAAGTATTTTATAAAAAAAAAAACTTAATACTCTCGAAACATAATTGTAATTGTACGTACGGTAGCACAATGAGGACTGGTAAAGGCATGTCCTTACAATATAACTGCGATTTAGAATATGATCGATTGTGGATAAAGGCTACAAAGCATTTTCATTAAACTTTTTTCTAAAACATAACAGTTATAGAAATAGGTTTCAGAAAATTCGACCAACATTGTTGTACTTATCACGGAATGAAATACGAGCCTGAAATTGTAGTAAAGCCAGGCGGGCGGGCGGCTACACGGTACCCACGCCCAGTCTGTTCAAGAATAGAATGGTTAAGAAGATTATTCTTAAGCTCCAAGATACTCATTCAACTTATTAGGGATGCTAGTGTGCTTGCTTTCAACTTATTAGGAAAACATGAACATACTCCTTGTTTACGTCTTGACTGTAAAAACGGGTCTGAAAATGAAAGTGAGAATCTTATACATTACGATATTTATTATTTATTAGGCACTTAATTTTAGATTTCATCACAATATTATATTCCTTGTACGTTGCCTCAATGTGAGCCGTGATGTGATGTACTGAGTGCACCTACTTTACTGAATTTAAAAAAAAACCCTAAAGGATCTTACATAATACTACGTATATTACAGAATGTTGACATTCGATTAAACAAGGCAACACACTTCATGCCGAAACGATGCAATCAGCCTTTCTATTTCAAGTTGCTATAAATATTGCTGCATAAATAACTGCTTAATTATGTGCAAAATAATCCATAAAACTTAATTTTGTGCTTTAGAAAATTGTTGATAAGTATCCAGATAGCATATCTTATGGTTTAAATACAAAGACGGAAGCCTAACGTCTGTAATTTGTTTCATTAAAGGCTGGGTCGTGTCGTGTATCGCCTCTAGCGATAATGTTACCTAATTCCAAGATTCCGGTCAGTGTACATCGTGGCGACACCAATTTTCTTTATCAACCTAACCTCTTTATTTACCAATATAATAAAGCTGAAGAGTATTTTTGTTTGGTTATTTGCTCTGATACTGACTTTTATAAAATTATAGTTATCTATTATAAAGAGGTCAGTGATGAGCGATCTTTTGTGAGAAATCGATGTGAGAAGACGTAGCAGTAGGTACCCTGTTTTTTCTGTTCTGTGGTAGGTACCTATTGTGGTTATCTTCAAGCCCTCACACCGCAATAACGTGCGGGCTGACTGGACTACAAAGTAGGTAGTAGTAACTGTCGTCAGTACTGGCGCCAGTTTCTGATTTAATGTAAATGTGCCATAACTTTATTGTCAACCTCTACTATTCAGAAGTCAATTATTTTGTTGATAAGTTGTATAACGTAGTGTTTATATTAAATAAGTAAAAATGGCTATGAAAGCAATGCCACTGCCGGAGAGGCGTCCTAAAAAAATGCCTCGTCTTATATCAACAATGGGTAGACACAGCCTGGAAAATCTCAGACGGCGAACCATTTATGCCATAAGAGTGCACGACAAGAGAAGTTTACGAAGGTAGATATTTTATAAATATTTCTTTTTATAAGACATATAAGTTATATATAATTATACCTACCCTTATTTGCAATACATGTTACAGTCAAAAATCATAACCAGTAAAAACTAAATTTGACTGCAAAAAATAGAAAAAATTGTGAAAATTAGTTTTGACCAAAGACAAGTAGCAGTGTCTGTCATTATGTCAGCCTGACAAAGAGAGAAAACTTTTAAATTGGGACCAAATGTTCCCAACATTTTCATACCTTTCTCTTTTTTAACTTTAACCTTTCTCCGGCCGTAATCTATAGTAAAATTAATATCACTTCCAAATACGTAGAATTTCACTAAAAAAATATACGTTCGGTAGGAATCTGTGCTGTCTGACAGCCGTTTGGACCTAACGCATACGAAGCGCCGTCTGGTGGCAGAAAAAGGTATAGGTATATAAAAATGATCCAAATCATTTTTATATAGACCACTATGGGACCGCAGACTGTCGAATTATCGTAAATGATGAGAGCACATAAAAACTAACAAGGCTTTTTTTATTGTATCACCCTATTTATATGTCTTTCCCTATTGTCAACCCAATTTACTGTAAATGATACCTACAGAATGATACAGGTAGAACATCTATTTTCAGCTGCATAATAAAATAAATAATAATAATATAATTATATTTGGGACATTTTACACAGCATACTAACTAATAAGAGCTTGTGCTATGGGTATACCTACCTAATACTTATATCCTTTTTTTTTGTAAATACATTCTTATAATACCTTTTTTTTGTTTACGGGGGAAAGCCTTCAAGAGGCTACCGGTCTACGGGGGTTAGACCGGGGAGTGTGGGATTCTTACCCACACTAAAACCACCCCGGTGGCCACCATCAGCACATGGAGGGGGCACTGTGTTCTCTTAATAGACCACTCCAGAACCCCCCTGTGCACCGCCTATTAAGGCACATCCCTGGGGAGATAATACCTACGAAACACCCAGAAAAATACAAACGCTTATGTTCATCACATAAATATTTGTGTCTTGTGGGAATCGAACCCTCGTGATCAGTAATCCGATACTCGAACCACTAGACAACAGACTTAGTCAAATCTTTTACAAATATAGCTGACACTCAACATTGTAGTGTTACGTTCAATTATTTGATAACACACCTGTATCCTTGAAAAGCTAGGCAGAAGCTTAGTATGACCCTTCTCCAAGGTCTTGTGGAGAGGCGAGGTGTATTGCCCCTCCAACCAAAGGGAGGATCCTCCAACCAGGCAGGTGTTGTGCCTGGCGGGCCACGGCCCGACGGTTGATGTCGGGCGGTTGTATATATGCAACTCTTCGTTGCGAATGTTGCTTGCGCGATTCAGGCCTTCGTAGTTCTATGTAGCGCGGTAGATGTCGCTACAGTCTAATCTATCTCTGTACCTACCAAATTTGATCTAATTAAGTTCAGCGGTTTAGACGTGAAAGGGTCATAGGCAGACAGACAGAATTTACTTTGACATTTTTATAATATAAATATAACTACCAGCTTTACACTTTGAAAAATAAAAATAGCGTTGATAGGCAAGATGGTTTAAGTATAGACTTATATTTCTTTTCAATACAAACTCCTCAAGCGAACTCAAAAAGTGTTGTGTTACTCATTCATTATAATATCCAAACTTATTTCTCATAATTTCAGCTAAATAAAGGTCTAGTCCATTTTTCAAAAAGTTGTTCTAAAAAAATCATTGAAGTTGTCAAATTCATTGTCAAAAAAAATGTTTGATCAAGTCGTGTTTACTTTGTAAACAATCATCAGTTTTATAATTATTTTTTGAAAAAACTACTTTATTAATAATAGAACACTATATTAATTTATGAAATCATAAATCAACAATGGCTTCTAATACCAATGAATTGCCGAAGAAGCGACAACTTCCAAAGCTTATGGCATGTCTTACCAAAAACAGCTTAGAGAATTTACGAAGCAGGGCCGTTTTTAATTTAAATCTTCTTGATGCCAATGGTATACGAAGGTACATTTTGTATTATACTTAAATACATACAAATAACTCACGCCTTTACCTGCAGGGATTTCCTATAGGGTTAACAGAAAGTACAAAATTCCAAGAGCTACGATTCTTACCTACTTCTGTTGCTTCGTCCACGTTAATACATCTTGTCATACACACGCACTGGTTGTGAGTACTATGCACTCACCAATAAGATCGGCGTATACCTTAATACTATAGCTTTAAGCTAGCTGAGCCTCACGTGTTCACCCGCTCTGACTTTTTTAATTTTTCTCGGCTCTTATTAGTCGTAGCGTAATGTTACAATACCCTATAACCTTCCTCAAGAATTGGGCTATCAAATGCAATTTTTTTTTCATATCCAACTAGTAGTTCCAGAGATTAACGTGTTCAAACAAAAACTCTTTAACTTGATTCTTTTAATATAGATTATAAACACAAACATTGTAGTATTTCATAAATCAGGTTGGTTAAGAATCAACAGCTTTCAAAGATAAATAACTTGTGAAATATCTAATGCGTTCTCTTGGAGAGTTCCGTCCACTCTTAATGAGCCGGAAACGACCATCGGAGGTGGTGTTAGTCGGTAGAACTCCAACGGGCAGGTATTTATCCAAGAGAGAGAAATATGTTTTTTTTTTTTTTTTTTATGTGATAGGGTGGGCAAACGAGCAGACGGATCGCCTGATGGTAAGCGATGGTATCCCCATTTCTGGTATACATGCCTTCTCCTATAAGAAGTCTATAGAAATCCACGTGCTAATTCGAATTACGAATTTTTTTTTGTCTTCAAACACCTTCATGCAGGTAAAGATTTATAGGTTTCTTTTAATATGTTTGTTTTAGGCGTAAATTTCCTCTGTACGAATGTCTTATCCTTGAACTGAAAGAAGCGGGCTACTCTGAATCATCAGCGTATCTACGAGACCTCATTTACGATAATGTACAGCTTGTTGATCAAGACGATATCGGCATTGTGGTGGACCTCAGGAAGAGAGAGGATTACTTGGAACACATTTGTGAGACTCTGCAAAAGGCTGAAAAAAACCGTGATAAAGGTACTTAGCTTAAACTTTATAAGTACTTATCTTTCACATCGCATTTTTCCGAGATTGAAAGTACTTAATATGTTATTTCTGGTCACAAACTATGTGTACGTGAATTTCATGCAAGTCTGTTAAGCGGTGTTACCAC
Source organism: Acronicta alni (assembly GCA_964056405.1). Taxonomy (NCBI): domain Eukaryota; kingdom Metazoa; phylum Arthropoda; class Insecta; order Lepidoptera; family Noctuidae; genus Acronicta; species Acronicta alni. The sequence continues at coordinate 9,789,741 of OZ043921.1, forward strand.
AACCGAAACTCCGCGATTAGTAGGGAAATTCAGTAGCGACATCTAAATAAACTTAGATTATAACTGATTAATTTTCCTTGGATTTTCAGGAAATTCCCACATTATTCCACGATTGAATGTACTCAAAATGTTAGTTCTGGTCAAACTAAATACCTACCTAGTTATTTTGTATACATTTTTATGTAAATCTTCTAGTTTACCTATAAGTAATTTTAAATTTGGTGAAACCTGACCGTTATTAATTTCTGCAGGGGACACAAAGAAGGAATGTGTGCACTTACTTGGTTTAGCGATGTTCTACGCTGAGAGAGAAAAGGGTATTCTTTGGTTAGCTGAAAAATTCTATCAAGCTTCTATAGCCGTATCTAGCCAATACTTGATCGATGGCGGTCGGCTGAAAGCTGTATGTAAATACCACTATGGGAAGTTCCTATTGGATAAATGTAAGTTGAATCATTTATGAAATTTTGCTAATAAAATAATTTGAAATAACGTTAACGTTTCTACGGGAATTAAATCTATGCATTCATTAAAGCAGAGCCGAAACTGCTAGGGCTATAAACTTGGCCATTGATGTCTTTACATAAAAGTGGATAGTAAGTTAGAACTAAAGTGGATTGGTACTAAGAATGTTTTTTTGGAAATTTCACCCCTAAAATGAACATACCCGTGCCTAAAAATCCGTAAAAAGTATTTTTACTTTAATGTCCCATAATCGCGTAAGTGTCAAATCAGTATAATAAATATTTATCAGTTCCAGGAGCCGATCAAGAAGAGCCGTTTTCATTATTGACGGAAGTCAGAGATTCTGCTATCGGAAAGGTAAAGATAAAAGATATAAGACTTAAGACTTCGGATGGACTGACTATGTACACACGACTCCGTACCAAGTCATTAATTTCCAGCATGAGCTGACCGACTCCGTACCAAGTCATTAATTTCCAGCATGAGCTGACCGACTCCGTACCATGTCATTCATTTCTAGCATGAGCTGACCGACTCCGTACCAAGTCATTCATTTCTAGCATGAGCTGACCGACTCCGTACCAAGTCATTCATTTCCAGCATGAGCTGACCGACTCCGTACCAAGTCATTCATTTCCAGCATGAGCTGACCGACTCCGTACCAAGTCATTCATTTCCAGTATGAGCTGACCGACTCCGTACCAAGTCATTAATTTCCAGCATGAGCTGACCGACTCCGTACCATGTCATTCATTTCTAGCATGAGCTGACCGACTCCGTACCAAGTCATTCATTTCCAGTATGAGCTGACCGACTCCGTACCAAGTCATTCATTTCCAGCATGAGCTCACCGACTCCGTACCAAGTCATCTATTTCCAGTATAAGCTCACGTGGTATTGTATTAGGTAGGTATTGTACTTTCTGTACATTGCAAGGACAGCTTACTGAAAATGTATAGATAGCTTGTTTGATCTGTAGCTGTGAGTGTAGTTTTTTATGACTTGCTTATTTATTTTGTGAATGCTTTTGATTCACAGTTTAGTAACGGTAAAAGGCTTTTTGGCGTTGCACATTACAATACTTAGTATTGCCTGATACAATAAAATTAATTCTAGTAGTGATAGACTACCTATTATAATTGTGAAATAGTGATCTTCATCACAATCAGGATCTTGTGAAATAGTGATCTTCATCACAATCAGGATCAGATACCATTAGGTGAGGTGTGTTGCCCCTCCACGACCTGACGGTTGGTGTCGGCATGTCTATAATATAATGCAACTTGCGTTCCGAATGTTGGTAGCGCGATTCAAGAATTGTTCGTAGTTCTACGTAATGCGATAGATGTCGGTATAGGCAAAATAAAATGACGGACGATATTATATTCTAGCAATGGAAAAAATATAAACAAGGCGGATACAGGCAGGCACAAATTTTCCATAGAGGATGGATTAATGGGAAATGTCATCCAATTAACTTCATTTTGTACCTACCTATTTGTTTATTATTGCTTACCCTTGAAAAATACCAATGTTTATTGAATATCGCGTACATCCGGATCACGCTATAAGTTACATATGCTGTGGCTGTGTGAAGTAGCAGACGACACACCATCGAGAAAGCCTTTCAATCATGCGGTCATGATATTTTGAGTGATAATTAGTTATGAACTGCCTTTGTTAGTCTAGTGGTCCTAAATGCGACTGCTATGATAGAGGTCCTGGGTTCGATTCCCCGGTCGAGCAGGGTTATTGGGGATTTCTATGAAATTCTTAGTAGCAGCTCGGAGTTTGGATTTGTGCCCGGTTAATGGCAATAAGCTCGCCACGCATCGTATTACATGTTCTCCAAGAGCCCGGAGGGGTCCCGAAGTGTTAAAAATGGTCACCCATCCACAGACTGACTGCAGCAAGTGCAGCTTAATCTTCAATGTTGGTTAATCAACGTAGTTATTATTTAACCATGAGCCCCTCAATTGTGTTCTCATTCGTGTAATTTATATTTAACTCTACCACAGGATTGGCCGTTGTACGAAGCCGAAGATAATGAAGAGGTACCTCCCGATACCGTGTTCGGTGCGACTGCTATTCAACTGCACAGGGTCCTTCTCAACAAAGCAAGAGCGGTGCGAAAGGAGGACACTGCGAAAGCTGAGAGACTATCACGCCTTGCTGAGAGGAGAGCTAAGGACGGTTAGCTTAATGTAATACGTAATGTCTGGCAGGCGTGCTACACACTTGTTCAAGGGAACACATTTGGGCCAACGGTATCAGTTAAATGAAAATGTCCCAAAGCAATTACCTGCTACGTAATGGTACCTGTTCCACTTTCATGTGGTTTGTGCCCATCGACTAATCCATGAGCAGGTATACTCGACCATAAAATTGCTTTACAACCCTTAGAGTGAATGTTGTTTGCATATCACAAAACAGTAAACTCTACTTTTGCTTACAAGACCAAGTGATAGTGACAATGAGTCTTAGAGATATTTAATTTAGATGGAAGTTTTTGTCAAACGTGGTAAAACTTCCGCGCTGTGCTCAGCGGTCTTTTCCTGTACAGACGCCATCGGCAGCAGGTTAAGCTATCTAAACTGTCAAATTTTCCCAATTAAACATGAACCTTATTACGTTTGTATTAAAGTTGAATATCTATCAAAGAAATTTGACAGATTAGGGTAACTTGATGTGCTTGTGTACTTACAATATTCGATTGAATATGTACCTTATAGTTTTGCATTAAAGCTGAAATTCAATCAAATAAATTTGACAGATTCTGGTAGCTTAATGTGCTGGCCTCTGTACATAACATTTATTTTAATTTCCATAACTTTAGCCGGTGAAACAGCCAAAACTGCGGAAGCCATAATAGAAATTGGTATTTGTCAGTTGATGATGAACAACTTAAATAACGCTCAGAAAACTTTCGAAAGAGCCTTCAAGATACATGAGATGAGTCAGAACGTAGAAGGGCTTTGCGAAACTAGAATGCACCTTGCGGCCGTGATGCAACGGTAAGGAGCCTTAATTTATGTTTCCCTTACTAATACCTGCTTTTATGTTGTATTAGCATTTATAAAAGAATAGAATTTTCGTGTCATAATAAATATTTGGGACATTTTACACAGCACGACTACGTCTCAAACTAAACAGAGCTTACGCTATGAGCACTTATATGGTTTTTTATACATAGACATAACATATCATCACACCTATATTCCTTGAAGAGTTAGGCAGAGGTGTACTGTTGCATACACACCAGTTCGCCATGTAATAGGGGGCCGAGCAATTTAACCGCCATATGAATTCCATAGAAAAACCAACCAAACCAATAACACTTTGCTCGACCTGGAAACTAGGACCTCTACCATAGCAGTCGCGCTTACGTTCACTAGACGCAGAAAGCAGTCCCAGGAGAGAGAGAGAGAGAGAGACAGCTTAGGAACCCAGGATTATGAGAAAATTCAATCAAGTGCTATGTGTGTGTTCACTACGAACCAGCAGATCACAGACATCGTCATAATATACTCGGATAATTGCCCATGTTACATTTATTTGTAAAGGGATGGCAGCAGTCCGTCAGATGTTCCGGAACTCCGAATTCTGTGAGGATTTTTCAGACTGTTCCATTAAACGCAATCGAAAGCCAAAAATTACTATTATATCCAATCTAAGAAACACATCACCACTGGGGTAACAGACTCGTAAGATTTTTCAATGAATTGCCTGATATTGAGAATTTCTTGTGCATATGTGTGTATGTTATTGTCATCCGTATATAAAAAAAAATATTTTACAGAAGGCTTACAGATTAATAGACATAAGATATAAGAACATGTTATTAATAAATTGCTAATTACAAGTCTCTACATACAGCATAAATAATTTGTTAATAATTATAACAAGCTTCTTGATTACACACTATGACTAAAATTCCACTTTGAAATGGTCACTGGGTAGAGTACCCGTGACCATGGATGCTGTACCTTTACAGCGTCCATTACAGTACAGGGCCCTTGCCCGAAACGTCGGGATTAATAATATCAATAAAATCCGTAAAAAGTAGTTTCAGAAATCAATAAAATTCCACTTTTCATATTACTCGTGTAGTCTGCATCGTGTCATGTATTCGTATGTAAAAGTACAACGCTGAATTTGCAATCCTGATTTTACAACAATAGACTATACCTAGTTAAATAATGACAACTCATGTGCATATAGATTTAACAGTTACCTAAACAATATAAATTAAATTCTTACTGTCACCTTCAGAAATGTAAATTAATGATAATAAATCGTTAGTGAGCAGTGCTTAGTATATCTTAGTCTATTTTTTAGTAAATTTGAGTTTCTTGTCAGTTCACCAAGATATATGCTTGTTGATGCTGTGTGGGATCTTTTATGTTAATTATTGTCTCTGAGCGCGGCAGTTAGATATTATAAAATAATTACGATGGTTGAACCAATTCGAAATTAAAAAAAAAAACTAATTTACAATTTAAAAGTTAGTAAAGTCAAAGAGAAGGTCAGGAACGTACTGCGTTGGAGGTCTTAAAAATTAAATACCTAGGTAAATACCTCGCATTGTTATACATTTATTCGATCTAACATTTTTACTCATCTTGAACGTTACGCCTTTCGTTAGGCGTATACTAAATGTACAGATTTCGGTACTGTTTTCAGTGTTAAGGCAGAGCTCTGCTTCGATATTCACAATTGCCTCATAGGAAATGATACCTAAGTACATACTTTCAATGTATATTTTCGGGAATAGCATCACAGAAGCCCTTTCTGTAAACCGAATATTGGTCGTTTGTAACTATAATTACAATAGCTGGCAGACGTTGTCCTGCATCCCAAATGCAGCTCCATCTACTGGGTCCAGTTGTGAATCTAAAGAATCAGGGAACCCACTCAAACACCCAAAAGAATTTATGGAAATCGGTAAAACTGTTTTTGAGTTTTAGCGTCTAATTAATAGCAATGATTTTTATAAATAATTTACATACGTTGTCCAAATAGGTATACGAATAACCAGCTGTAGGAACTAAATGAGACCTAACTTTATCAGATTGGGTGAACATGAAACCGCAGCCAAGTTGCTCACAGAGATGGGTGCTATGGCAATGGAGCATAGCCTAAGGAGACAGCTCGGCAGGGCCTTACACCTACTTGGAGAGCTTCATCTGCGAAGGGAGAGGCCTGAGCTGGGCACACAACATCTGGCTGAAGCATTCCTTTGCTTCATGGGTTTTCGATTTCAAGCGGTACGCATCTACACATTTTTATTACTTCTGTTTAAAGCAGTGTAATTAAAATTTGATTTGAAGAACGGTTACCGATACTTTAAGGATATATTATATGCTCATTTTTATCGACAAATGCACTTTATATACTCCTAATCTAACATCCCGCAAATGGCAGCCATCTTATTTTTTTAATAGGCTTATACAGGTTATGTTCAATAAAATGCTGATATCTTTCAATCTACCTATAGACTTGCAAATAACCTTAATTATGCTATAATTTATCGATATTTTTTTTGAAGATGCCTCACCGACTCTGGTTTGTTATTTTTTTACCAAAATTAACATAACACAAAGTATTTGAGAAAAAATAAAAAAAGAAAATTATCATAAAAAGAGCTTAATATTAGTAATAATATGCGATTTTTTATTTAACCAAGATGCAAAGTGAAGATATACTGAATTTAGAGGACACTTCACCTGGAAATGATATAGATGCTATATACACTGGACCCAAGAAAGAAATATTTGAAGAAGAAGCTGAACAATCAAGACTTATGACTGCTATTTCTGCTGGTAAATTACTACTATTCATCGTTCTCCGAGTCTTTTCCCAACTATATTGGGGACGGTTTCCAATCAACCCATATGTGGCTGAATATCAGTATTTTACACGAAACGACTGCCAACAGACCTCCGCAACCCAATTTCTTGGTAATACCGATATCTTGATGATAAGTAGACTGGTTGTCAGGCTTTTTGGTTTACACTAATTACTGTTATTTAGATGTTCGTATGACAACAGGGACCGATGACTTTGCGTGATCTCCGAAGCACGGAGAGGTCTCAATTTGTTAAGAATGGTCACTATTGGTCACCCATCTACTGACTGTGACTGTACTATATAAGTTTATTTTTAACAGATGATGAATTATGCAATTTTTATGCTATCCATGGCGTTATTTTTCAGGAAAGATAGACTAATAAATATGAAATAAGAATAGTTACTTTGTCCTTCAATTATATATTGTTGAAGTTACTGCGTTTTAGGTAATCAATTTGTTTGTAAATGGTAAATAGATTGGATGCTTTGCGATTTATCATGAAACAACGACACTTACCATTACCATTTGACTGCCGAGTCAAAGGTGTCGAGTTCGAGTTCAAGACACGCACCTCTGACTTTTAAAATTTATATGCGTATTAATAATTAATTATCACTCGATTAAAACGGTGAAGGAAAACATCGTGAGGAAACCTGCATGCCTTAGAGATTTTTCTCGACGGTGTGTGAAGTTTGGCAACCCGCATTAGGTCAGCGTGGTAGAATATAGCATAATTCCTCTCAATCTGAGAAGAAACCCATCCAGTCCAGCAGTGGGACAGTATACAGGGTTGAAGATAATGAACGGTGCTTATTAGATGCTTCCATTGAAATAACGAAGGCGTTATAACGTTGTGTCTAATGAATAATGTTATAATTAATTGAGTATAGACTGTTGTACCTAATAGCTACAAAAACACAATGTATCAAAATATATATTGTAGTAGAAGTTGATTTTTAATCTATTTCTTCGCTCTCTAGGTCAAGAATTAATGGCATCATATTTCAATCTACTCAGAGAAGCCGGTGTATGTGCAGTAGCTAAAATGAAGACTATTGAGTGGAAATTATCTCACGCGCGCTGGTGGGTCCGGAGGCATCATCACGACTACCTGCCATGTCTCTGTCCTGTACATAATCGCACTCCTTTGGATGTGCTATGGTACGTGTGTTCAGATACTTAGTGGTGAACAGTGGGTACAGTGTGTACTAGATCTTAAATTTAATGTTAATTTTATAGGATTCAATTGGAATGTAAGGCATCAGAAGTTCGCGTGTCTCAATGGGAATTCTCTAATGAAGCCCTAGGAAGAACGTCTACTATTCATGATATTAGAAAACTACACAGCAGCTTCTTTCATTCTTCACAGAATATGTCTCATGGGTCTCAACCTCCGTCTCAACATACATAATTACATGTATATTCTTAACACATTTTCTTAATTAATTAGGAGCCAAATATTATTATAATTATTTAGAAATAAAATATAGCTTAATTCATCATAATATTTATTAGTTTGTCTCATTTATTGTACAACGTACAAAGGGTATAATTTAAATGTCTATTTACAAAGAACTTAAACTAACCGCATAGTTAAATAATATTATTGAGCAAAACATGCAAATTGTTGCACTGTCATCTATATCCCGTGTGAAAATGGTCTGCCACCGATATAACATCTTTCATGACAATAACAATAACAAAATGATTCTAATCTGTACTATGAGCACAGGTTTATCAAAAATGCGAGAGCCATGCGTCCATATCTACATAAAATTAAAATTAATTTAGGAATCGTGTGTAATTTGTTTAGCACGCTTTGGCAGATTTGCGCGGTGCCAGACGAACCTTGAAACCTTCAGCACGCTTCAAGATAATGTCGGCTTGCAGTTTGAAGTCCTCCTCCTTAAGATCCGAATGGACACGGAAATTCCTAAGAATTGTAGACAGGATAATCTTGAGCTTCAACATGGCGTATTTACGACCTGAGGAAAAAAACAAATTCGAGTTAAAAACATCCAGAATAGTCACATTACGTGATAAAAATGTAAATTGTATTCTAATTCGTTTCACTCACCGACGCAACTCCTGGGTCCAGCGGAGAATGGCACGAATGCGTAATAATGGCGATTGGCAGATCGCTCAGGCAGGAAGTTGTCAGGGTCGAATTTGGTGGGGTTGGGATATACGTCGGGGCGACGGTGCAGCTTGTACGTGGCTACAACAACAGTGGTACCAGCGGGCACTTTCTTTCCGCAAGAGGCTGTAGAAAAAATGGGTAGGTAGTTACACTCTAGCTTAACACAAAATGTATCCAATAAAAATGCGATGCTCGAAAAATTTACTTACGAAGTGTGATGTCTTGTTTAAGGTGACGGGCGATAATGGGCACTGGGGGGAACATTCTGAGTGTTTCCATCAGACACCTCTCTAGGTATTTCATTTCTAGAGTATCCTGGAAGGTGGCGGGGCGGTCTGAGTCACCAAAGATCTTGTCCAGCTCTTCGATAACTTTGTCTTGAATGTCCTGGTGGACACCCATCATGGACAGGAAAAAGCTGCTTCCAGCGGCAGTGGTGTCGTGACCCTGAATAACACATTAAAATATTTAATGCGTTATTTTATATTTTACTAAAGAAATCATGTTTTTTATGAGCTATATTTACCTCAAACATAATAGTGTCAACTTGTTCTTTGATTTCCTCGTCGGTGATGTTAACGCCGCTCTGTGAACTCTCAAGGAGTAGGTCAAGGAAAGCCAGACGTTTCTTTTGTCCAACATCGGCATCATCTACATCCAAATCGTCCTTAAGACCAGCGGACTGACCAAATGACAGACCCTCAACAGATGTGGTTTTGTTAGCTTCTTCAGTGGAAGTGTTGTAGTCGTTCAAGATTGTGGGTCTCTTGCCGGAGTTGAATTCCTCCTTCTTCCTTCGGATAACCTTAAAATTTAAAAGTTTTATGAGAATTATACGTCGTTACTTAGGTGTCAGAGTTATTTATACACGGTTCATTATAATGATAGTTTATTCCGTAACCTTTGATATTCGCATCAATACTAGTTCCTAGTAGCGTCCTATAGGTCATCGAGTCTAGGACAACTAGATAATTTTAAATTATTGTAGTGAATTGCTTAATGGTCGAGTCGAAGTGAATTTACCTTCTTGGTCAGACCGTGGATGATGTCAAGAAGCTTGGTCTGCTTCTTTGCGTAGTCGGTAAGTTTGAAGAGTAGGTCGGGCCTCAACCAGATCTTGGTGTGTCTCAAGTGGAGGATGTCACACATTTTCATAACAGCCATGGCGTATTCGAATCCGCTTTGGTCTTGGGTGGACTTGCTCACACCCATGGCGGTTTCTATAACAAATATGTAAAATATGTAACATTAAGCCCAAAGTGCCTTCACGCAGTCTATTATAAAAGAAAGAGTTCTTGACCTCCATTGATTTCGAAACAATTGCGTAAGAAGGATAGCAATAAAGGAGCGAACGATTGTGGCCGGGAATGGCGAATATTGGCCATTAGCACGTGAGCACGTTGGGGGGTCGCCAAACCTGACACCAGTATTGTAGTACTACGTGCGCTATGAATCAGTGCCGAGTGGTACCACGCACGTACCAATGATTCAATCATACTTCCATCAACACTGGCGGTACATATTTCATCTTTATGAAATAATGACCTAGGCATTGATAGCAATTCACATCCTGGCATGAAGATGCATATAGCATCTAAACATAACACAATCTATTTTTTGATAATTGTCGAAAAGTCTAGAATTTTATCTGTCTTGAGTGTTGTAACATCAGCAATATGCAATGAATTCCATGACGGTATTCCCTTGTGTATTTGCATTTAAACTTCGAAATAAGGTAATTTAAATAAAGAAATGTAAGGTCTATTGAAACATTCTTAAACAAATACAAATGAAAGTCCAACCGTCTAATGGCCTTTGTTAACCCCTATAAGGTTAAATTAGATTGGAACTTTACACGTGAAGGTTCTTGTTCCTTCCGAGGCTTCGTTTTCCGAATAAGGAAAAACGTCTTGTAGTTATTAAAAGTGCACCACGAGTTTAGGCGATTCTGCGTCAACCTGGACAAAGTAATCCGAGCAATATAATTGCCTCCATAAACATCACGGATGTAATCTATAGCTGTTTAGTGTTCCATTTATCTCAACTTCCTTCTAATGACTATTATTATACGCAATAAGACGATTACTAGCTACGTGTTGAGTATACATTTGCGTAGTTTGAAAATCTAGGAAAATAGCTGCATGGAATAAATTCTTAAAATCGCATCATACGATCATGCAATATGTATTAGTTTGTTGATGCAGTGACGAGGCGCCTTTTATACTTATATTGTGCATTATGTAGGTACCTATAATTTTGTAAGATCTATGGGCCGAATCAACGCGTAGGCACTCTTCGTCTCGTAGATTTCGCAAACGGCTTAATAGGTTCTTGGAGCATTTTGCTTCAAGAACACAGTCTATCGTCCATGTGAGGGCCACCGTGTTGTCACCGCGTGGCTTGCTACGTGACCTTACATACAAATTGCTTTTTATCCTGCTTTATTTTTGTGCAAACACCTTGAGATTTAAGACAATTTCCACTGAACGATCAAGATATTTTGGGGTGTTTTTTGTTGAATGACTTTATATGAGTCCATTTTGAGAGAATTTTAATTTTTTGTTGCTCAATATTTAAAATTAAATTCGTTGACTATATTAAAGCTTCACATTATTTTATAAATGGTGTGAATTGCTAAGTTGGCTTAATGAACTGCCCATACTCAAATGGCAAATTTAAGGCTGTCAGCAATAAAGTAGCACTGGCATGTATTTGGTTGAATGTTATACCTACAATTTTATAAAGCCGCAATAGATTATGATGTTAGATCTTTTAATATAAATGCCACCCTACATGAATATTGTTTATCTTCAAATCGAATTGCAATGCATTGTGAAGACCGTAAGTGAGAGGCAGTTTTATATTTTATTGACAATTCATTATTCGAAGCACGCGCATATGTCCATTGGTAACGAAAACTGAATGATCCTACGCATGTCTAGTCCCACGTAGGCGACATAACATTGAATATTAATTTAATTTGAAATAATTATTCAGGTAATTTATTTTATGAATACAATAGACTTTTTCTGTAATTACAATATTTAAATATGTTGAATTGGATTTTCCGCAAAATTTCCATTTATTACGCAGCGAAATTAAACTATTAGAACGCTTAATTAGCGACAATGTCTATTGTACCCAATGACAAAGCTAATATAGCTATTACTATTTAACAAACAAAATATCAAAGTCAAGATAATACCGTTGTATAACCGAAAGGTGATTTTAACAACACTAGAATATTTATTCGAGTCATCTACATTTTAAAGGTCGATTATAGATAGGTTACTAAGTCTAACAAATACATACCCAGCAAGATTTCCACAGTGCATTCGCTCATGTAATCGTGGCAATCAAATTCTCCAGATTCTTTCTTCAGTTTAGAAACCACAGCCCTGGAGTTGGCGTTGAACAGGTCAATGAAACTCTTCAGAACGTTCAAGTGGAAGGTGGGAGCGATCAGCTTACGGTGAGATCTCCATTTCTGGCCTAAGAAAATGAGACAAAAATATAATGCAAAGAAAAATGATTGACAACAGTAAGTTGGCAATACCAAATATATAGTGTAGATATCCATATAATTGTCGAGTATCATTAAGCCGATAATTATATAAATTGCATTTGTTTGTCTTACAGTAACTTATTATACCCTAGACTTCTACATTTGGTGATGCTATGTTAAAGAGTAGATTAACTACAAAGTATTGTAAGGGTATGGAACTAAAAGTGTAACCATATTTGTACATGCGGATGCTGCCTTCCGACTCTTTTTTTATCTTAGACTTAATCTTTCAGACTAAGATAAAAATCTTTCGTTCAAGTATATAAACATTACCGATTAACATTCTATAATCGTTTGCGAATTATGTCACTACTGTATGACGTCAGAAAATCGAGCGAATATCAAATACGCTTAATAATTCAACAAGTTTATTTATATCTATTTTTATTACAAAGCGCTATATATATTTTAAGCCGGTTTGTTTTTGTATCAATTTGTTGGATTTTTGTTGTTGTGGTTCTCGTGTTTTTTTCCATTCAGTCGGGGTCGTCGAGAATGACGAGCGGATCCCAGTAGGTTGGAGAAATGCATAAGACTGTTATTTTTAAATATAAATCTGGAATTCATAAGGAATATCCTGGTGGCTATTTATAGCTCTTTAGTTCCACTATGTATCAACTTACCGGTACTGATGAGAAGACCATCTCCGAGCCAAGGTTTGAAGAATCTGTATTCGTCAGCCTTGTCGATGTGTGTGTGACTGCTGAGGATAAGCTCAACATCACGAGGATCGTACAGGAACACCAAGAGACGAGGTCCAATCCAAATCTTTACGACAGACTCGTTGTCGAAAGGAATACTCTTCTCGATGACATTCCTGAAGATGTCTGTTGAGAAAAATTGAAAATGTTTTATTCTTTTTCAATCTAAAAAAGACATTCCCATTGTATGGTTCAACAGCGTGAAGCAGGTTGTTTGTATTGTTAAACTGAAGGCCTGTCGATATGAATGCATATTAAGAGAAAATTTTGATTTTGAAATTTCTTCATCAACATCAACTATTAAATTAGAAAAAGGGTACAAGTTAGGATCCTCAGAAGCCTCTTAATGACTGCGAGGGCATAGATATTTGTTGCAATACCTCAATTTCTTCTTTCCTCCATATATTATGTCTCTGGAGATTATCCAGAGACATAATATATTTAAAACAGTCGAGTAACGTAAAGATTTTGCAGCCATAACTTACCATGAGAACCACCGGTGAACTCTAGTGCGTTTCCAAGGATGGGCAGGCCAGGGGGTCCTTGCAGCTTCTCTGCTAGCTCGTACATGTGCCTCCTGGACATACGCCAGTATGCATACCAGAGGATGAGGGCTGGTACAAGGAGTACGTAGAATAGGTTGGTGGCAGCCCACGTGCTGGTGGGCACCACGCTCTCCGCAGACGCGTAACTCATGTTGGAGATGTTTTTACGTCTGAGGAATGAAGGTTAGAATCATTGTAGACATGATCTAGAACATCAACAAAATAAAAGGCCGTGAGGCATAAATACTTATATAAGCCAATGGACACCCCCTGCCTTTCCCATAGATTTTCAAAAGGAGAAGTTATATGCCGCTTGCATACAACGCATCAATCATCTTGCGCTTTGTGTGGACAACAGTAATTTTTATGTCCAAAAAAAACTTACTGAATTCTTATTTTTTTGTAAATATTCATAGGAAAATTATCATAACATTGAAAGTAAAATTGATGATAAATCTTGATTGCGGTTTCATCGAAAATTCCGATAAAATGCTATCTAGCATTCATAAACGTGATTCTTATGTGATTTAAGTGTAAATAATAAATTTTATAAGATATGCACATACATACAATTGACATTCGTTTTGTGACAAAAAGTAAAACAACTGCCTTTATGATATTTATTTTTCATTTATTTTATGCATTTATGCTTTTTTCTAAGCCTAGTTATAATCAAATACTATGATTGTTAGGTAATATTAGGTTATTTTACACAAAAACATAGCGCAACATACCCTAAGTACCGATTATTGTGCCTTTTGTGCCATTTGCCACAGACTACCTATGTAGTTTTTTTTTAAATAACTTTATTTGAAGCAATAGTACCTAATATTTTCACTGAATAAAAACCATAGATTTAGTGCGTAGGTCCATCGACCGGTTCATTAAACTGGTTTTGCCTGATAAGAATTAAATTGTTTTGAATGGAAAGTTTACGTTTCGCGAAGTAAACAAAACCTTCAACCAATGTCAGATACCTGCGAATTATATAGCAAGGAAATTGTATGCGGATTTAATTAAGTATTTGTAAAGTAAATTTAATAGGTAGGTAGTAATCTGAAAACTTAGCTCATATTTTGACAAATTCGATTTTTTAAGTTAAGTTAAAGAAGTTTTAGTTTTTCGTTTTTTAAAGTTAAAGCAACAGTTTGTTTCGGCGTTTCTTCTCAGAGGTCGTCAGTTAGGAAATGCCGGAGCCATCTAGCTTAAAAAAATGTTAAATATTGACTTGTAAAAGTGTCTTTAAAAGATCTATTTACAGAAATAAATATCTTTATCTTTATCTAACTTTTCGAACTGTAATGTTATCATGTAAGTAAGTATCACTATTAATTTAGGAGGCACGATGGGCAATAACAATAGTTAAAATCAATTTTGGTCTGTAGGAAGTTTACCGAGAGTTACATTTTAATACGCCAATAAATAGTTTTCTACTATTTTCCTATAAAAAAACGTGTTTTGATTTCCATGAATAAAGGATAATCTGCGTATTTTTAATGAGGTATATTTACTAGTGTTAATTAACATTTGTTGAGGTATCAGTGCACGTGGATTATTTAATAGACTTATCCGTAATTAAGTGACCTACATACCCGACGTCTGATATTAAAAAAAAAAATCTTCAAGACCTGAAACGTTGTTCGTGTATACTCTACTTCAGTACCAATATTCAGACTATAACAAACGGGAAATAGTTTCACTTATGGAGAGACTGCTGTCTTTCCACATATAACACAACATAACATACCATCACGCCTGTATTCCCCGAAAGGTTAGGCAGGTATTTCTCTAAACGTTGTGAAGAAACACGTGTTGCAAAACCCAGCACGCTCGGAGGTCGGATCAAATGATGCACCTGGCAGCTTAGCTACCCTTTTGTGTAAGACCTTCTCCAAAAAGTTTCGTTCCTTTGTATACATTATGTAAGAGCCAGAAAAGGGTTTTTATTTGAATATGCGTGTTCCATATCGTGTTCGTTTGTGCTTTCTATAAGATAAAATAACGATCACAGAATACCATGAAAGTAAAAATAAATAACATCTCTATATATTTTTTCTCAGTTTTTTTTTGTCAGTTGGTATGAAATATCTCCCTTAATACCTACCGCATCAAACTTAATGTTTGAACCGCCATTTTGATGATTATTTTTCATTTAGTTTAAATAAGTGTTTGTTTATTACCGTTAAAAATAATAATTTTTAATCGGTGTTAAATACTCGCACTATTTACAAATAGTTTGTTTTACAGACTGACGTTTAGGTTAAATTCAAGATTAGTGTTGTTGTGAAACTTTATTATTTATTTCGCGTAAAAGGTGTATTGGGAATGTTACCCCATTGAAGGCTGCATTAAGGCCTACATTTACGACACTTTTATAGGTTTGTGGAAAACACAATTACCTACCTATTCGAGTGAATGAAACTTTTCGAAAATTATGTCAAGTCTACATAAGTTTATACAATCGTAGTCATAATATCTTAAAACTTGGTATTCTATCAATGTCTCAAAGCAAGTTATTCATAAAGATTATCTCACGGTACTAAATACTTCATGTTTAAGCTTTACGTACATTTTATTAAAGTCTATAAAATAGACATAAACACGAATACATCAAATCATAATAAAAATAATCAATCTATTTAGGTATGTACGTGATTTAGTGTAGAATCTCTGGACATTAAGGTTGCAACATAAAATAGCGTAGGTCATACAGTACAAAGATGAGTATAAAATGACGACGTTCACGGGCTAATGGTTTGACGGATCACGGTTCACGAGGTCATGGGTTTGATTCCCACAGGACATAAGTTTTTGTGTCTGTATGGGTGTTTATAATGTATTATATCCATGTCTAGTACCAGTCTGCTTAGTTTGGGACTAAATGGTGTTGCGTAAAATTGACCCAAAATATTTTGAATAAAAAAACCTAGACCTAGATATTAAAAAATACGCTGATTCATTATTATTGTTAATAACATATTACGCTAATATTTTTAATAATTTAAAAATTTTTAGCTTTAATTAATTCGTTTAATTTTATGAAGGTAACGTCTGTTTTTATTTAGAAGGGGACGGCGGCGGCGCCAAAAATATTAAATTAGAGCACAAACTTGTGAAGTTAATCGTTCATATTGTATGTACAGACTCCAGTAGGTCAAGCTATCCAAAACTGTCAAATTTTCCCAATTGAAAATTAACCTTATCATTTTTAATTAAAGTTGAAAATCTATAAAATAAATTTGATAGATTGGGGTAGCTTGATGTGCCTGGCCTCTGTACATATTTATTTATTATTTAACGAAGTTGGAAGTAAAAGGAAATTTACGATAAAGGCTGGTGTATCTTTTACAACCACATAGCGTAGGTAAGTACTGTTTTTAAGTTCTAGGTATATAATGAAGAGCAACACTATTTCCATTTACCAGAAACTAACCAGACGGGCTGAAAACTCTCATTAGAACCAAATAACACATTAACCGGAAATACACAAGCTGTAATGTGTATGCTTGTAGCTAAGGCAGCTTATCGTTTTAAAAACATTTAACCACTGAAATAGAACTACTTTTTACGGATTTTATCGCTTTATATTAATATTATTAATCCCGACAGTTTCGGACCCTTTACAACGTTCATGATTACGGGGAGACCACTTTTTGTGACCACGGACGCTCTGAAGGAGAACCGTAATATCCTATAACGCGATCAATGTCTAATATTCCGTACCTTTAAACATTCTCAATGTAGCTTTTCAGCCAACAAAGGATTACAATTAGGTACTGAGTCGAGAATGTACCTAGAATAATGTACTAGAAATAAATTGAGTCTAGAATTAAATAGTTGCGAAGTAGTTACATCAACACACAAGGCCCCTGAACTAGATACAAATTATGTACGGAACCGACTTGTTTTTAAATGCATCTACAACTGCGTGCGTCGGAGAGCACGTTAAGCCCGTCCCGTTAGTCATAGGAACACCTATGACAATCGGTGGTAATCAGAAGTACAAAGCCTGCTAGCCTAACCTCAGGATATCGATATTACCTAAAAATTGGGTTGCGGAGGTCAGATGCCAGTCGCTTCATGTAAAATACTAATATTCAGCCGCATCAGGTTAGACTTTAAGTCAGCCTCAACATAGTTGGGAAAAGGCTAGGAAGATGGTGTATCTATCTTCCACAATTTATTGACAATACAGCGATTAAGGAAATATTAAACTGTCGATATAGAAAATCCAGACCCAGACCGTAAAGAAACCATAACCCACCAGAGGGTCGATACGCTTGTTTTTCTATTGTTTTTAGCACAAATTGGATATTAAATATTTAAAACAAGAAATAGACACGTTTCCATTAACAATTTCTTTCAAGTGACCTTGAATTCGGACGCGATTATTTCTTTTAAGAATGCATTATTTGCATTTCTTGTTTAATGTATCAAGCTGTTTATTCCGCAAACACAGCCTAATTTATGCTGGGCAAGCAATTCATTTGAATGTAATAAGGTAAAGATCAACATTACCTTAGTTTAGAACGTGCATTTTGTTATAGCAAGGAAGATTCTTTACTAGCAAATGTAAACAATTGTATATGAAGTAGAAATTTTACTTCTTTTACCTACCTATATGAGACCTAAAACATACTGGCAAACTGTGGGAGTACAGAAATTCACCTGTGATGGTATATAGTAAAGTAGCTATATTAGAATATATTGAAAGTTATATTGTAATAAATAAGTGTAGTTAACAACCCACTTTAAAGAAATAATAAATACCATCATACCATCACGCCTGTGTTCCCCGAAGGGTTAGGTAGAGGCGTACCAATGTACACCCAAAGTTCACCGGAATATTTAGGTCCCATGATATAGACAGCGAGCCTATTGTCATTAAACAGGCACAAATCCAAACTCCGAGCTGCTACTGAGAATTTCATAACACTGCTCGACCTGGGAATCGAATCCAAGACCTCTAGCGTAGCAGTCGCGCTTAGGAACACTGGAGTAACGAGGCAGTTAATAATTAATAGCGCATAAAATAATTTTATTACAAATAGAGCATTTCTTGTGCCTTAATATTGGTTTAGTTTCTGCAAAATCAGATACATTAATCAGTCAATGCACTTCTCTTTATATGAAATATAAAACCACAAAAAAATTAGATACTTAGATCACCGATATTACAACGTTAGATAGTACGAGAACGTAAGTAATGTAAGATAATGATTTGATCCATAACTCTTGATGAGTTTCATGCAACAGTTTATGATACACACATTTAGTTTCACATTTTAGTAAATGGTTTAGTTTTAAATAAGTATGCCAGACAAACCGAAATATTACCGGAAGTAATGCAAAAAAATGGAATTTCACTGTCAAATTGTCCGTAATATTAATTTTTAAATTATTTTATTGCAAAAAAAAATTCTTTTAAATTAATAGCAATTTTTTAAAAATAAATCACTAAATAATAACTTAAAATGATTGTACCTGTTACTTAAAAATATATACTTTTAACTAAATTATTTTAAAATAACACCAAACTAATATAAGTAATAGAAGATCCCTACCTCCGTTAATCACCTGCACTAGCGGGGTAGACGAATTGTCCTATCCCCAAACGACACTTAGCGTGTCTCACTACAGACTATTTATGAAACTCCTGCGCAACTGTCTATATACACGCGCGTGACGTCAAACGTCGTCACCTCTGTCCGATACTCATAAGCGGTATTACTTAGGTACTGTTTAAAAAATGTGTAGGCTTTTTTTAATATATTTTAAAATCGGGTTTTATTATGATGATAAGTAAATAGTTTTATCAAGTTAAGAAAGGATACAATTCATTATTAGTAATTTTTTATGGTTTATGAAATAACTGTAATTATTATTTTAAATATTTTTTATTAAGCACACGTGTTAACATGACGGTAAGAATGTTTGCTTTTTTATGTATTTATTTATTCATATTTATAGACATAACAGGTAAATCGTCGTTCGGCATCTATAACAGTTACATGAAATACATACAAATACATTATATAACACTTACTACTATATAAGTTACAATTTTCAGTACATAACATAATTTTTGTGGAAAGTTTGTGAAAAAAAAAGTATTATTTTATTTCATTGTTTGTGTGCTTATGCCAAATAACAAATAATACCATCACAATAATATATGATTACTAAATGGTAATCATATATTATTATGATATAAAAAAACTATTGGATATGCCTTTAAAATACATTGGAGATCATTGGAGAGAGATAAGTATTTTAAAGGCATGTCTAATGTTATTACCTAATAAAATTGTAGGCCTATTTGGGGTCCCAGGGATGTGCCTTAACAGGTATTGCGGAGGCATTCTGGGGTGGTCTATTAAGAGAACACAGTGTCCCCCTTCATATTATGCAGATGGATTTTAGTGTGTAAGATTCCACAATCCCCTGTGTAATTCCCGTTGTCCGGTTGGCTTTTGAGGGTTTCCTCGTCTGAACAAATAAATAGATATATCTGGGTTATTTAAAAATCTAAATAGTAAATTTAAACTGTAAATGTATTTTTGTGCCAAATTAAGAAAATAAACCTTTATTATATTATATTTAGTTTTCTATTAAATCGGTGCCGTCAATGATTTTATAATATATTTTCCTCGTATCGAACGTAAGGCATAATTATTTAGCATACTAATTTTATTATACACCGTGTTTTTTTGGTCGTCTTACAGCCGAAAAGATATAATTTTACTCATCATTAACAACAATTTCTTGTAGTGGATCAACCATGAAGTGCAAAAAAACCCTACATTTTGTCCAGAGACCTGGAAGGCTACCATCAACTTTACAATAACTATTCAAACGCGAGGCAGTTGAGTTTAGGTGCCTAAATTGAATCGCTTTCTATCATACCATGACATTCTTAAAGTTGAACCGAGTTTGAATCGTTATTAGTGAATGAATGACCGATGTTTGTCTCTGATCGGCATTTAAAACGCCTTTTGTGTGAAAGTGACAGAGCTATAACCGTACCATATAAGTGTGTCTCTTTCTCACAAGACTGATGGATACATTCAAAAACTAATATGCCATAAGTTTTTCAACTTTACCGGTTTTTAAAAACAAGGAAGAAAGTACTTATAAATTAGAAATTAAAGAAAAACCTTAGTGAAAAAAATACTACAAAATCAAAATAGACATTATTTTGTTTATTACCTATTAATTTAACAAAAATAAAACGTTACTTGTGATGTTAACTAATATTGTGTGTGAGAATATTTGAACGTACTTTCTTGTTATAAAAAAAGATGACGGTTGTCGGTTCAGTATGTCAAATTGTCAATTGTCAGTCTTGTGTTAATGTCAATTGTAATTTTTGCGGCAAATTTAATTTTAATATTTCATTAAATTAGAAGATTACTTTCACTTCTGGAGCAGACTCAAAAAGTATATTGGCAAGTGTGACATTGCCCCCCACATCCCAAGAATTTGTTGCACCTATTCCGGCTTTCCAACTGCTACCATACCGGTCCCGTGGTCTCTTCCACCTCCGACTACCCCGCCAGCACCGAGCTCCCCAACTAGTGCAGCCAGTACACACCAGCGCAGGCGGCGCGGGCGCGCGCTTCAAAGTCCCCGCTCGGTGCCGCGCAGCCGGCGCCGCCACATACACCGTCACGAGTTGCCGATTACAATGGACACTGCTCGGCGGTCTTTAATACAAATATCAGAGCAGAGGGTCACCGAAGATAGACGGAGGAATGATTTGCTGGAGTCTTTGGTACAGGAAATCAAAGAAATTAAAGAAATACTGAGTACGAGGTGCTTAAAACGTTTAATAAAATTAATTTTCAACCAACAAGGTAGAATTTATAAAATAACAATAAATTCAAAGATAATAGAGTCGCCTACTCATTCCCCCATATCCCTATAATCTATCTTGCTTTGAGCGCGTCTGGACAGGTTTGCTTATTAGCATGCTACATGCTATTATCGATCTAGCAGCAGATGTGTGTGCACGTACGACTTCGCGCCAAAATTTTGCTGGGGAGACGAAAAAGAGAACGAGCTTGTTATTAAATAGCATGTGTGTTGATAGCAATGCTTTGAGCATTCTTATTGAATTTTTTAAGCAAATGTATACAGCTGAAGAGCATGCTAGTTTTACGCATCATAATAAGCATACTATTTTAGTAGCATGTCTATCTGTACCATAAGGTTATTTCAAAAATGTAACTATAGTAAAAAAAAGACTTAAATTTAATGTAGGTACAACTGTCAGGCTTCCCGCGCTGCCATCAACCGACGTATGAGAGCAGCTCTGGTGGACTGCCCCTGTTGCAATGCCTGGTTATGATGGTCCACATCTCTACCGTCACTATGATGAACCTGTATATCGAACTCTCGCGCAGGTTCTTCCTCTTCAAGTGTCTGCTTAGGCATTTACAATAGATGCAGCCACCTCAGGCTTGTAGTGCAGCACCCTATGCACCAACAGACACCGAAAACGTGGTTTGAGAAGCCCTATAGTCCTCTCAACTATATTTCGTGTCCGAACGCATATCGGTGTAGTGTCGCTCCGGTGTGCCCGGATGATGATGATTTATGTATCTGTTTATATTTTAACTGAAAATTACAGTACCGAATAACTATTTAAGTTTAGTACTTACGTTACCTTTTCAAATCTCAATGAAATTCACAACTTATTATTTTTATTTCACTCAACTATTCAATATAGGCTGCAAAAAGAGTAACTTTTATTGAATCGTGAACTTTGACAGTCCAGCGTCTCAGTTTAGGTTTAATTATGAGGTCATGGTACCGATTAAACGAATGAAATGAGCATTAGCGACGCAACTTGACAGTGAAACGCTGTCAAAGTTTTGGGCGTAAAATCAATCGCAATTATGACGTGGTGGTACGAATAAGCAAAACAATTCAATTTAGGTCCTAAATTGAATCGCGATAAGAGGTCGTGGTAAGCCTCCTGAACTTTTTCTAAGAAACAGCTCTTTTTTTTCAAGATTTCAGACTTAGGCCCACATGATATCTAGTAGAAATAATATTGAAATAATGGTTTCCTTTCGGCTATAAGACGACAAAAAAACACGGTGTATAACATAATAAACATTATGGTGACGGACTTTAAAGTATAAAGCATAACACTGCTATTAGTTTAGGCACTCTGCTAAAGAGATGTTCCGTTAAAGAAAGGCTCGTGGCTAAGTAATAACTAAGCTCTCAACCGTGACCAGTCTGTGAATGGCCATACCTGGTTACACTGGAAGCCGTTCCTAACATACTTAGGAAAAGACTCGGAGAATGTTTTTTAACATTTTCCCAGTCCAGGTATCGCATGTGGGACCCGGACGTATAGCTCTACACGTCCGGGTCCCTTAGGGAGGACCCTGTAGTCATAGTGTTTCATAGCAGAAACATATCCATGGACTCTACGGAAAAGTTTTTATCAAGAGATGAACTTGTAGGGCATGAAACTAGCAATAAAAAAACCTTTTGTACCTCCGATATCCCACATGCGGTACCCGTCAATCACCATATACAATTGCTTGGACTGGGCGTGAAATTCCAAATAATTGGCTGGACTGTGAAAGTTAGGGAGTCTGTAAAAATATATCTTTTCAACTAACTAACATAAATTACCAAATGACATACATACATACATACATACACTCACGCCTTTTGCCCATAGAGGTAGGCAGAAACTAAAGAACGCCACTTGCTACGATTCTTGCATACTTCTTTCGCTTCGACCACATTCATACATCTTGTCATACATACACGCCGGTTGCGAGTACTACGCACCTGACCTTTTTGAAGAACCTCACCAATAATAATTACCAAATGAGTCGAAAATAATTTCATCCAACAACGTAATTTTGCAGGTAATGAGTTATGTATGTTTAGTTGTGGCCATGAATCCATTATTAAAGCATGTGAAGGCAAGTGCGGTAGTTAGTCGATACGAGTCGGACATACCCTGGCACCATCCCACCCATGAGTAGATACACCACAAAAAAGGGCGAATTATGTCTTTTTAAGTTGACAAGGATAATTTATCCTAATAGAAAAAATCTGCTTTGTTAGTCTATTGGTTCTAACAACAGCTACGCTAGAGGTCCTGGATTCGATTTCCAGTTCAAGCAAAATGTTATTGTTTTTTTCTATGAAATTCTCAGTCATTACGAGACATATATTTGATGAAGATTAAGCCAGTTATAATTACGCCGCAAGGCTGTCTTGTTATAAGAAGCGTTTCTAAATACCATCACGCCTGTATTCCCCGCAGAGGTGCGGTTAGGCAGAGGCGTACCAATGCACACCCACTGTTCGCCGGTATAATGATCCCATGCAATAGGGGGTGAGCCATTTACCGGGCACAAATCGAAACTTCCAAGCTGTTACTGGGAATTTCATACAATAACTAAATAACAATTTCTTTGATCGGGGAATTGCGTCCAGGATCTTTAGCGAAGCAGTCGTGTTGAATAACTAGGCAGTTGTTATGTAACAACAGTTTTTGAGTTTTTTTTGTAGAATGTTTACAAACAAAAATCTGAATTAAATTGAGCTGGGAGAGGGGGAGCTACATTTGCAAGAGCTTTTACACTCAGTATTGTTACACACGGCTATTTGTGCGGGTACTTCATACACTTTACCGTTCATAGGTATCCATTTTTAGGGTACTTTAGCCAAATGGCAAAAAACGGAAGCCTTATGGATTCGTCATGTCTGTCTGTCTATCTGTCTGTCCGTTCGTATGTCACAGCCACTTTTTCCGTAACAATAAGAACTATACTGTTGAAACTTGGTAACTAGATGTATTCTGTGAACCGCATTAAGATTTTCACACAAAAATATAAAAGAAATAGTAAGTTTTGGGGGTTCCCCATAATTAGAACTGAAACTTTTAATATGTCATAAATCGTAAACCGCAATTTAGCTTTTATTCAATCAACTCAAATATAAAAAAATATAAAAAATTAAATAACTTAATTAAAAATAATATACTGTTATTAAAACATCGATCAAAGTTACAACGAACTACAAGAACTTTTATATTATGTTACTTGCTGCTACGGAACCCTTCATGGGCGAGTTCGACTCGCACTTGGCCGCTTTTTTGGTACACTTTCTCCCATTTAATTTGGGCGAAATGGACACTGCACAGCTGCCGATAGGCGAAGTAATGACATTTTATGTACTGAGTTTGTGTTAGACCAAATGAAATCATTTCTGTATAATAGTTATTATATCCACATATTTAATTATGTAGATACCTAACATAATCAGAATAATATGTTTGATATTTATGATTCGCGGTTATATTTTTAATGTGTCTATTTATATAAATTAATTTATTCCGAATTATAAACTACCTACCTACCTACTCATGTATGTGTCGTTTTTCGTCTTCTTAGATATTCTACAACACTACTCCGATGTTTTTAAGGAAAATACTACAACTTCACTGCATTCTTAGTTACGCATTACCTAATAGTTTTTTGGATACTGTAATATTTTAGCTGTATGTATTTTTTGCCGTACGTTTTGAACCGGCCATGTTTGCAGAAGCACATGAGACGATCGATGGAGCAGACAAGAGTGGAGACCGCGTTTGGGCAAGCGTAGTGTGGGATGCCCTGCGACACGATGGTCCGACGATTTGAAGATGGATGCGGACTGCCCAAGACCGGGATGGTTGGCGCTCTTTGGGGGTAACTTACGTTCAGCGGTAGACGGCAATAGATGATTTATTTTGGTCACTATGGTTTTGGCTTTTATGTTCTATTTTAATGTCTTGTAGGTTCCACATATGTATTTTTATTCGTGCATACACTTGGTTGGAAGACATTAATCAAAACCCTAAAAGTCGCATTTTTGCCTATTTATTTAATGCAGTACCTATTGAAACATCTACACACTCAATTTTTCTTCTAATTTGCTCAAGGTAGACAGCACGGTATACCGCTCTGCATCACGTTCTTTGCGTAACTTTTGCACTAACTGTTTGCGCATGCAAGTGCTTGCGTGAAGCCGCCCGTTAAAATATCGTGACGCTAAAAGCCTTACTTTAGTTTTAGTGTTCAGCTGAATACTTAGTATATTCTAGAAAAAAATGAACAAATTATGTACATAGACGTTTAGATTTTATGAAAAGATCTAATTTAGCAGCATTAATTTGTTAATTCGTAAAAAGTTTGAAAATAAAATTATTCTAAAAATGGTTTTGTTGTTGGCTTACAAGGCTTCTCCTTTATAATCGGCAGCATTTAAATACTATAATACATTTAATTACTATAATACTATCAGTTTCCTTTTTATTTTTTAGTTTTACAATAATAACTTCAGTAATTATTACATTCTTGGTAATTACTTCAGGAGCCAGTTGTTATGTAACAGTTAATTTTAGGGTACCGTGATTTTAAAGGTGAAAAGGAAATCGTTGTTGTTGGGTCTGTTCGTACGTCTGTCCAACGCGGATTTATGTATATTCATATTCGCATTTACTCTTTCAGTATGTTGCCATATCTATGATATATTACACACTGGCAATCTTCTCTGCCATTGTATTTTTGACAGAGGTAATCTTTTGATAGAAGGTTGATTTAAAAAAATATATTTTTGGAAACACATTGTTTTATTTCAACCAAGTCCGTAATGTCTGGATTGCATAAATGCTAATATACCCAAATAATATATTGTACCGGTAGTAGATTAAGTAAAGATTATCAGGAATCCATTCAGTCATAAATGTTATGGCGTGAAAACAGAAACCCAAAGTTACCAATACATTTTTAAATTGGAGTAGTTTACGGCAATACTACTTACTAGATTGAAAATAATTAATCCCTAAAAATATTATAAATGCGAAAGTAACTCTCTGTTACGCTTTCACACTGAACCAATTTTGATGACATTCGTCACAAAAATAGATTAGACCTTGGAGAAGGACACATGGGCTTTTGTCTCAAAGAGCTCTTTAGGACGTGGGTGAAACTGAGGGCAGAGTTATATACAATCAAATGACAGTACCTTCCTACGGAACTCTGTTGTCGACTGGTATAGTTCACATTTCAAAACTTTGCTGAAGTACAGAGGCACATCAAGCTACCACAATCTATCAAATTTCTTTGATTCAAATTCAACTTTAATACAAAGTAATAAGGTTCATTGACAGTTTTGGATAGCTTGACCTGCTTGCGTCTGTGTAATATAATTTTAATGATCAATGTTTCTCGTCTTCTTTTTGTCAGTATTCAGAGCAAATAGTTCGCGCGCAGGAGATACGTGCGCGACATGGGTTATGCCCGCCATTATTTTTTCTAAGACTCAGTCATATAATTAAACATACCAACATATTCTAAACCACTTTTGTTTACGTCCATTTTTAAAGAATACAATTTCGGATATCATACTCTTTTGTCGTAATGATATTCCATCGTTAAGACAGGGTGGGGTATACCGGACTCGTACCCATTAAAAGCTTCCCTTGCTCCGTCATAGGGCCTCGGAACTCATGATCAAGTTATCCATGTCCATTATAGGCTGTGGTCTAGCGTAATCATTAGTAGGTACAAGAATACAAAAATTCCCTTTAAGAGGAAAGGCCTCGCTTCATATCCTTTTTTGACCCGAATGCGAACGTTTTGCTACACTGCCTACTGGGGCTGTATGCTTCCACAAACATGCGTGCGGACTAGAGGTTTTTAGTGATGGTTGTTTAAAATAATTTATCCACTACGCTTCCTGCGTTTAGTAAAATTAGATAGATACATAAAATATTATTTAATGTACACCAAATAGATTAAAGATCAGAAACAAACAAATTTAAAGTCTTGTCGCTAAAAGCTATTTCTTACTTATAAACATTCGATGAAAAAATTGTTGTTGCAGTTGGCGATGCACTTAGGTTGCATTGCATAAAATATTAAAATTAGATGTACAATCATAATAATGTAAGAATATGAATTCATACATATATTTTATGTAATTACAAATTTAGAACGTGAAAAAAGAAAGAAATATATTAAAGTAATAATTTGTGAAATTTTAATTTAGGTAATAATCTTTCAACATCTTCTCATAATTATGTTGGCAATGTTTGTGTATACGTCTTACAGGCACCGGCGGTGACTAAAAATGAGTGGCCTGAAATGTAGAATATTTATTATTAAAATTTGTGGAATGCATACGTATCTCTAACGTTAAATTTCAAAGATCGAAAATTAATGTCACACACGAACTCAAAGCGTTCTTTAAGATACGAAGGCGGTGAACATTGATATAGAATACTGTATAGTAATTAAAGTAACTGAGAATTCCGACGAAGGCCAATTGGAAGCGCAAGTATAGCACAAAATTTTGATATGTGATCATATTTGCGCAAACCAAATATAAACTTAATACAAAAATTTTAATACTGCATAAGGTTGTAGGATAAAAGAAGTTGAGTTAATTTAATATTGTGAAGAACAATGGAGATAATACGCCATCTTGAGGTACACCAGTTGCGGTATCGCACCAAGAAGATAATTCTTCAATACGAAAGTTGCTAGCGACCAGTCAGGTAACTGCGACACCAATGTCAATTACCGTTGAAAATATGTTAAGAGATTCTTACCACAACGTGTTAATGCGATCATTTTTAGGTTGTCAGAAAGGGATGGCGCTATTTAGTTTATAGAGCGACATCCCTCTCTCTTAATCGGAAAATGATCGCAATAATAGGTGGTGGTACGGCCCCTGAGAATCCAAAGCAAAATGTCAAAATCAACAGTATTGAAAGCGTTACTGAAATCTAGTAGCGCTAGTACCTACTATTAAATTTCTATTTTCCATGCCTGTCGATATTCAAGCTGCAGGAAAATTCTGTACATTCATGATTGAAAACCTCTACCATTTTGCGTTGCTAATTTTAAATACCTTTAAATTAACTTAATTAAATTTATCAATTACCTACACGACCTTTTGTTCATGTCCATACATGTACATGTAATAGACAAAAGATAATGTTGTAATACCTATTTTGACTAGAAAACGATTTGATAGCAATTCTATGCTAACATTATTAATGATGTAGGTACTATTTACTTATCACTAGTACAATAATAATAAAATAAACATAATGAATTTCAATTTCCCAGTCAATTCAATTTGTTTTGCTTGCTTTTGCTACAATATTAATAAATTAATGTTGTGGAGACTGGAGCCTTTACTAGAAATACCTGTGTTACAGCTCTCCGTACCCAGATAAGTTATATCAGATACAAACATCTGCTGACAATGTTAGGATGGAATATTTAACTTTAACGACTCCATTACCGCTGTAATTAGAAACATAATTAACCTTTTGACCGCCACGGACGTGTATAGACGTCAAATGAAAACTTGCTCACGACGCCAACAACAGCATGGCACGTCAAAAATACCACTTTTTTTTAGTTTTAAATACATAGGTACCTATAAAAAAAAATGTTGTTTTTTTTTTACCTATTATTAGATACTAGAATTTGTCGCTTGGCGTAGAGAACATGGATTTTCGTTATTGACGTGGCTCGTCAAAAGGTTAATTGTGCCTCACACTATCGCAATCTTATCATCGTCTTTACCTCAATGCTTTCTAGGGGTGGGTACCTCATCTTGCGATCTATATGTCAAAAATTCTGTGAGAAAGATTCATGAAAGTCATATAATAAATTAACTGAAAATGCTCCTGTTTTTTTGGGCATGTAAGATATCCGACTGCGTCTTTTAGGTCGTCAGGACTTTATTTTTATACCTTTGTATATGACTCGACAGTTTTGAAAAGGTAATGTTTAATTTTATAAAGAAAACTACGTTGTTGTATAATTAAGTGACATTGTGACTAGATAATGTTATTCATTAAAATAAGTTCTGTTACAACGTGATTGGAGGTAGAATATTGCTTGTTAGCGGTTATATGAAAGTATTGTTTGAGAATGCACAGTAATACAGAAGAATAAAGTTCGAAGTATCGAATGAATTCCATACTAATTTCAAGTCCGTCTAGTGTTGTTGCCTATAATGAAGTAGTTACTTACCTACTGCAAATTTTCCCTGTAGCTAATACCTATTAAGTCATGTAGCTAGAACCCATCAAGGATCAATCAGCAGACCCAATAGCTAGTTTGGAACCTCTGGAGGGACACGCTATTTTTAAAGAATTAAAATACAACTAGGAGCAAATTACCTAGCTTAAAATATTTATCAACACTGCGAGATATTTTATTACTTTTATGTATTCTGTCTTATTCTGTATGTATTTTAAGTATTATGTCTTGATCTGTGGCTTATTGGTTGATTCGCTCTTATTTTTTTTACATTACGCAATATTAAACAGTTCATTTATTAAGCGATCGATCAAAGTTCGTTTTAAACAATTCTTATAAAATTACAATTGCTAATTATTCGAGGTAAATAACAAGTGATGTTGAATTATAAAGTTAATTCATACAAACCAATTACCTACGTAGGTTTAATCAATTCAATCAATATTAATTGTTTCAAAATGACAAAAGTAAATACGTAGGATTGGATGTGTATTCTCAAAAATATATTTATATATCATTGTAGTAATCAATAACGATATATAAGAAATAGCAACAGAAATAGCAGCTAACAATAAAAAAATAAGTATGAATAACTAATAGTTTAAAAAATAAGTATGATCTATAACTATTACTTAAAAATGATCTATAAATGTGACGACGTCTTTGGTCTAGTGGTTTGACTGTCGGATTGCTGATGACGTGGTCGTGGGTTCCGAGAGGACACAAATAAATATGTGATGAACATAAGTGTTTGTGTGGGTGTTTTTTAGATATTATACATATATGTATACAAATGCAATATTATAATTATGTATTTACAAAAAAACGTATTTAAGTATTATATCCATTGTCTAGTACTCATAATACAAGCTCTGCTTAGTTGGGATAAGATCGTGATGTGTGAAAAGTCCCAAATATTTACTTCTTTATTATTTATACTGTGGTACAGAAGCTAGCACATCAAGTTACCCAAATCTGTCAAATTTCTTTGATAGATTTTCTACTTTAAATTAAAGTAATAAGGTTCATTTTTAATTGATAGTTCTCGATAGCTTGACCTGCTGGCGTCGTTACATATTATTTTACTTAAGGTATATTACTTAATATTTTAATTATTGTTGATAATCTGACAAACCTGGTATCATCATAAGGTTGAATGTCGTAAGTATATGCTGCAGTAAGACAGTTATATTATGCCGTGATATAATTATTATATCACTAATAATATAATCATATTTCAGATGATAGTCGAGATACGTCGAGCGTCTCATATCTATGTCGCTAGGGACTGAAATTTCTCTACTGAAAAGTCGACGCGTCGACGGGTGTTTGCTAACTTTGCTATGCTATAGTTATAATTAGGATTTATTTGTCGAGGGCTTGATTGGCGCAGTTGTCGAGCAATCGGCTGCTTTACTACGATTCGATAAATCGTAAAATATATTTGTCTGGCCTATTGTTATCTATCTCCCTACTAGCAATCTGAATGTGGGGCAACGTTTAAAAAATCTTTATCTATAATTTTCAACTTATTATGAAATAAAACTTAACCTCCAAAAATAATGTTTAAATAATTATTCTTTCATTAAAATTCGAGGTGGTGATTTGCCAAATACGTTTTCCAGGAATAACTTCATATAATTATAACACGTGATTGTTAGTAAGTAGGTAGGTAATTGTGTAGGGTATACTGACTTTGTGTAACCTTTTTGATATACAAACTTATTTAATCCTGACCTGTCCGTGCGTGTCCAGGAAAAAAGTATTAGGTTTCAGGTCATACGGTGTAGGTACCTAATTTCTCTACATTAGCCGATGGTTCATCTAATTTTCAGCATGACGAATGCCAAGGGTTAAATAGATTCGTATATTGTGAAATAAAGCTCAAGTAAATCTATACTTTACTAAATTGTGAATCCAATTACAAAACTAAAAACTAACCAAATACAGATAGCAGAAGCAGTCAGTGATAGCCTAGTGATGTAACCATTGAACTGCCCAGTCAAAGGTTTCGAGTTCGAATACAAGGCACGCACCTCTGAATTGTCGAAATCATGTGCGTATAATTAATTGTAACTCGTTTAAACGATAAAGGAAATGCATGTCTGAGAGACAGAAAGTCTCGGCGGCCCGTGAGGGCGAACCTACTCTAGGCCAACGTAGAGCACAAAAGCCGTATCGACGAGCAGAACGAGAAGGGTTATTCTGCCCGTAAATACCCAGCAATGAGACAGTAAATGAGTTAGTGATTTTCCAATCATATAGTTAAGTAAAATAAATAAAGGTTGGCACACCCAAATTAGCGCCGCTTTTCGTATTTCGCAAATGCAATTATAGGCACATAAAAACTGTATGTTGTGATGTGGGAAACCCTGTTTAATATGATTGTTTACGTTCCTACTTCATAATGATACCGTCAAACAAAGAATATGTAAATAATTATGTCAATTCATTTCTAAATACTAAGTTAGCCGAGCTAAACCTCATTTTACTTATATAGATATAACACGAAACGTTCAAACTTAAAAACTTAATGAATTTCGGTCGAATTTCGACCTCTGCGTGTTTAAGTATAATATTAAGTCCGAAATTCCGTTTCGTAATCATGACATGTAATTACGGTCTTTCGGTGAATAACACGGAATATTTATTGCTCGAAAGTATTAACCCTTTGTTGACTGACGTGAATTTTGGTAGGTAGGTACGTATTTTTTTAACTAAATAATCTGAAAAATGCATTACATTAAAAATGACGGAGAATACGAGGACTGATTAATAGTTCATGCATTGTCTAATCCCTCTCAGTCCGAGAGACCCGTGCCTAACATTTGGACAGTATATGAGTTGATGATGATTGATGAATCCTATAAACTTTAACGAGAAATATTAAATGTTCTTTTATAACACTAAGCTGGTAAACAAGCATACGGCCCATCT
The DNA here is from genome assembly GCA_964056405.1 of Acronicta alni. Taxonomy (NCBI): domain Eukaryota; kingdom Metazoa; phylum Arthropoda; class Insecta; order Lepidoptera; family Noctuidae; genus Acronicta; species Acronicta alni. Next base: position 9,822,030 of record OZ043921.1, read on the forward strand.
GACGGTAAGCGGTTACCGTAGCATATAGACGCTTGCAATGCCAGGGGTATCACTTGCGCGTTGCTGACCCTGTAAAACAAAAGAGGAATACTTGGGTTGACAGTAAAAGGGTCAAAGTCCCCCTACCAATCAATTTACTGCAAGGCGGAGATACTTCCCTCTTCGGGCAGCTCCAAATTGAGTAACACTACTCCCACTATGCCCTGCCTCTCTTGAAAATTATTATTACTTTAATTATTATTATTTCGCACTATAGTCAAATTATGTCATTTAATTTTATAATTATGTTTTTCATTCTAATTAGCCTTAAAGTCAGCGCACACCGTGGATGTAGGCATTGAAAACCAGCTCCACAGACGCGCACACCCTTCTATTTGTACGGGAAATCTAATTAGTAGCTGAATCTAGCCCTATGGAATGAAAGTTTGCCCTATTTTTTTATTATTATATATTTATATCATACATAACTAAATATATTATTGCATTGTAAGTCAGTCTCATGTTTGGAGGAGGGTGATAACAGTTGCGATACAATTTATACTACTGCGGCTGTTATCGTACCATTTTTAATGTAAACAATGTAATAATGTACAGAAAATAAATTATTAATATTAATTTCTTATTATTATTAAAAAATAAATTATCATTATTTTATTCGAACAAGATCTAGACAGATGCTAAAATCTCATTATTTTATGGCTGAAATCCTGTCACTAAGTTTCTAAAATAATTTATCCAGTTCCGCCTACAGGCCCAAATAACTTGACTTGTTTATTTATCTTCTCGCATCGTATTGCGTTGGTAAACAAGATTTAAAAATAGATCAAGTTAAACTTAGCCACATTTTAGGGTTCAGTATTCAAACTTAAGAGTTTTTAATATAGGATTTTTTTTTACAGATGCTCGTCCCCGGTAGCAACTAAACTGCTGTTTGACAATATGAAAAATATTCTATAAATATTTATTTAACATAAGTAATATTATTTTATATTTATATATATAGAGACTTTTATAGGGACGCAGAGGTTTACACCTAAAGTTCGATATATTTTTAGGTCCTATATTCCATACGGGGCGAGCTTATTGCCATTAACCGGGCACAAATCTAAACTGTAGACCGGAGTTTGGATAGAAAGAATTGGACGGATATAAATTTCAGAGAAATAATTGACTAGATAAAAGTGGCTGGGAGGCGTTGCATGCAGGCGGCATATATACATATAATGGGTCTTAGTGGACGTCTATGGGCGTCTTTGTTCAGCAGTGGACTTCCTGTGGTTGATCTCAGCAACCGTGCTTGTAAACACTAGACCAATAAGGCAGTTAATATAATTATACATAAATATGTATGGAAAACAGCTGTAGTTTTCCAAGTAAAGGCAAGTAATTTTAAATCCTTATATATTATACCTTGGGGTATAAGAATGAATTTTATTCAAACCCAATAATTTCTTATAAAAAATGTATGTTTATGACGCTGCTGCAGGCAGGGTGTTTTAATCTTTGAATTAGGTACTTACTAAACATTTTTGCTGTGTGTAATTGTACATAAAATTTCTTCTAGGTACTACTTTTAAATACCTGTACTACATACGGAACCCCATACATGATCCCGCGCTTACAACGCCGGTTTTATTGATTATTATTAATGTGTAATTGTGTATTGGTATCGGTAGGTACATTTCCACGTTTGTGACGTCATGACACGGCCTTCGGGAATTTATGCAGAATGTTCTAGTTAGTGTGGTTCTTCTACGGTGCATTACCCTTGAAATGCGATTGTAAAAGTGTAATGGAATTTTACCGTAAGCTTGCACTTGTATCAAGTAATAGTAGGTAATGTAGGCTGATGTTTCACTAGTAAAATTATTTAAGTATTTAGCTGAAGCAATTTTTTAATGCTGTTCTTCGTCGTCCCACTACATTTATATTAGTTAATGAACCTTGAATAACACCTTTCCAAAACTACAGTGAAATAATGACTCATTAATATCTAAAGTTTTCATGTAAGAACTTATCAATTTAATTATAAAGACTCTCAAATATCAATAAAATATATTGTAATTAGTTATTTTCATAAAGGCATATACGTATAATCAATTTGTATACATTACATAAAAAAGTGAGGCAAAAAAATATTAATTGTGCGACTAAAATTCACAAATTCCTGTCTTTCTAAAAATTTCAAAATGAGGGAGAGCTTTTCTAGAAAATGGCTGATTAGGTATAATATAAAATACATGCAGCTAAATGAGTAAATATAGAGAAAACAGGGGGATTTAATGGAAATATTTTCTTTATTCTAATACTTCGTGACTTAAAAATGCATTAATTAGGAATGCATTTATATAATATTATTTACAAAATGCATTTATATATTATTTTTCCTTCATGGTCAGCCTTGCAGCACTGTGTTTATCAAAATGCATATAAAATATGATTCAATCTGTCGGACAATAATGATAATAAAAAACCAAATTTTAGCAGAATAATGCAAATTACCTTCAAATAAGACTTATGTCATAATTATATGTATGTAACTAGAACGTTATAATTGTTTGATTCAGTAATAGAGTGGCAAAAATTTTAATGTGTTAGTTTTCCGGTTTATTTGTGTGTTAAGCAGAAAATGTTTGCAAATCAATTTTTATTTGTAAAGCTTGGGCCACATCGAGTTTCGTATATTCTGTACAAGTACTTCTTGCTGTAAGCACTGTATAAATACATAATTAAGCTTAATTTTTGACCGAAAATTATAATTAATAATAAATATCTATGTAAATAAATTCTAAATAGTACAATACAAAGTCTCTGTTCTAGTCTGTCTTCTTTCCCCGCTTACTTCTAAACTACACAACGGATTTTGATACAGTTTTAAAATTATAAATAGTTATATCGGTTTTTAATGACAGTTCATTTATACATAGAATATGTTCCAATAGATTTATACGTATAATACATACAGTTGTTATCAGTACATTGCACCTGTGCGAAGGCGGAGTCGGTCCATAAGTACATATATAAAAGTATTTTTTCTTTTTTAATAATATAGAAATGCATAATTATACAATTCATTCGCCTGACCTTGATTTTTTTTGTGAATAAAGTGTATTTGGTGGGAACTGGTGCTAAAGCATCAAAGTATCTGAGTCCAGCCCTATCAAACCTCAAGTAAAACTAATAATATTATCCTACATTCTTAGTATTAGCTCCTCAGCTTGTCTCAAACGAAAATCCCGGATCCCCCACTGGTTGTGCATCAGTGTGAAGATATCTAGGCAAAAAAGAGGTGCATATTGCTAACCATTATTTAGTAATTTTCATTCAAATGAAAAAAATAATCTTAAGAACTTTAGACCGAGAGCCGTATACCCAATTATATATCCTTTAATTTATATATAATGTCGTGTGTATATCAGGTATAACAAAGTCTATATATACAGATTATTGAGTTCGCAAATATACAAAATAATTCGACATTAAGTGGTAAGACTTTCTTAACAGAGGTAGGGGATAGTGGGAGTAAATCCACTCAAAATGGAACTGCCCGACTGGAAAGTACCTTCGCTTTGCAGAAAATCGAAGTGAAATAACACTGATTTGAGCTGTCTTGTATTCCTTACGGTGAGCAAGGTTGCCAGTGCTCCGCGAGGAAACGTTGGGTTGGCAGTTGGGGGACTATGACCCTTATACTACCAGTCCCAACTATTCCTCCTTCGTTTTACAGGGTCGGTAACGCGCATTACTGGCTCCCACTACCCACTGGTGTTAAAAACGTTTATAGGCTACGGTAACCGCTTACCAACAGGTGGGCCGTATGCTAGCCGTATAATAAAAATTAAAAGTGGTTCTTGAATCCACCCGTAAAAGTATTCAGTACATTACCTACATGATCACGGTCAATATACGAGTATTTATATTATTTTACATAAATTAAATTTTGCAATTATTATTATTATTATGTTTTCGCATTTTATTTACCTTAAAATGCTAATGTATGCAAGTAGTAATAATTATAAGTTTTATAGCTCCTATACTTTGTAACCGCGTTGGCGCATTAGACCTTTTTCCATTTAATTTAAATATGGATTCTTGTCATCATAACTTGATACTGGCAGAATAGTCGACAACGACTCAATTGCAATCAAGGAAAAAAAATGTATATAGTACAAAGGCCAGCAAGTCACGACATCCAAAACTATCAATGTTTTCCAATTGAAAATTAACCTTATATTGTTGTATTAAAATTGAAAGTCTATCAAAATAATCTGTCATATTGTGGTAGCATCATGTGCAGGCTGGCCTCTGTACCTACAGAGCAATATATAGCAAAAAGGTCTAAAATGTTTTTTTTTGGGGTATGGAACCATGAGTTGTTCATCTTCAAAAAAATACTTATATGACGAACATAAGTGTTTGTGTTTGTCTGGGTGTTTCTTATATGTTATAAGTATGTATTTATAAAAAGTAGTAAAACAAGTACCTACATAAGTATTATACCATTGTCTAGTATCCATAGTAAAAGCTCTGCTTAGTTTAGGGCAATATGGTGCTGTGTAGAAATGTCCCAAAATATTATTAATCTCTGAGTACATGACAACCATGCAACAGTTCTGTTGAATGTCTATATGGCATAGGCATAACTTCTTTACATGTAACGTATTTTGTGCCGAATGTTTCTAAAACTGTAGTGGTAGATATTAGTTCCACACATATAATATTTACATTTAAATTTTTGTAGGTAGCCTCGGTATAAAATAATTAAAGCATTATTAATTGTTTAAACTAAGTCCTTATTTGTAATGGTTGAGAGATGTTCAAAGTCAAAGGCAATTTTTTATTTCATTTCGACCTTAAAATACGAGTAGTAAGTAACAAAGGAACAAGGTCTTATGGGAAAGAGGCAAAAATCTCCAACACATTATATATTAACACACAAAAAACAACAATATTAGGAAATTATTATTCATTAGTTTACAATTTTGATCTGAATGTTTTTTTTTTAATATTGTATTACGTGTAAGACTACTTCTAAACTAAAATAAACAGCACAAAGATTATCATACAAAACCCGAGTATGGCGTGTATCAGTCTACTCATCGCACTTTACCTGCACGTTTGGTGTACACTTCGCTACTACCGTTGCTAATGTCGTTGGTTCAATTGCCACCCGAGCCAAATATTTATGGCTATGTTCCATACATAGTGGTTGAACGATGGAATACTCGCTTATGGAAATGCAGGTTCTATTCTAGTTCAGTCGAGGTCACAAATATGTACTTATGTGTATAATTACGCGGTGACCTACCTATGTATCCACACAGGTAGGTATTTTGGAGACCTTTCTACAGGCAATGTCAATGGTAGGCGGCATGCGTGTTCGCCACGTCCTTCAATTAGGATGCGAAGCAAGGCCTCACTAATTGAAGGGGTCAGCGACTGCTGGACCTCAGCCTGATGACTATAGGGCAGATGAAGGCAAGTGCGGTTTCAGTCGGTACGAGTCCGTATGGGTTGTCGCCTCACCGAAGTAGTGGACTTCCGTGCTATAAAATAAAGGCAACAGCAACGGCTAGAACAGCAATTGGGCGAACAATATCAGATATCTACTTCGTAATTCGCTTTCAATCAAAATGTATACCAACAACAGTGTACAAAATGTATTCATGAAAATAAAAATCAATTAAACATCCCCATGTGTAACTCGTACCGACTAAAAACTACTTCTCTTCCTTCTCTTCCTCTATATGACGGATTTTCGCCTCGACCGTAACATATAAAGACAAAATGGTTGTCAGGATTATCGTACTCCTGACTACCACTAACGATTTCATAGTTCGTATATTAACCAGCACCGATGGCTTATCGTTCTCCAACGCTCGGAAGATCTCGATATGTTAATAATGGTCATCTATCCATATGCTGACCGTGGCAAGTGCAACTTAACCTTGCAGATCAATTGATCAGCGTGTTATTAACTTCATAATGAGTAATCATGAGATCAATCGTATAGCCAAATTAAAATGGACCTTCTGAAGAGTTTGGTAGCGTAATATAACCGTAAAATCGAATAAACGGATCAAATGTATATTATGTTATTCCTTTTTTGAAAATCCTCATGCATCGTCCGTCACCCGAGGAGGTGGAAAGGTATACCTATTTCATTGTTTAATTGTCAGTAAATCACTTTTCAAATGACAAGTCATTATGAAACATTCTATTTAAGTTTTAATTATGTCCGCCTTTACGTTTTCAAAGAATCTTCCAGACAAAGATACAAGAAACTCATATCCCCCTTATTCTTTTGTACACTTTAACGGGTCTTACAGCAGTGATAGCCTAGTGGTATAACCATTGGACTGCCATGTCGAAGGTCTCGAGTTCGAACCCAAGGCACGCACCTCTGACTTTTTTCGAATTCATGTGCGTATTAATAATAAATTATCACTCGCTTAAACGGTGAAGGAAAACATCGTGAGGAAACCTGCATACCTTAGAGATTTTTCTCGACGGTTTGTGAAGTCTGCCAACCCGCACTAGGCCAGCGTGGTGGACTATAGCCTAATCCCTATCAATATGAGAGGAGACCCGTGCCCAGCAGTGGGACAATATGTGGGTTGATGATGATGAACGGGTCTTATCATAATACACATCACATGCATCGACATACAGATTTGGAACAAGTTGGAGGTCATAGATTTTTGTCCTGGCCACCAGGAAATCTAATCCATATCTACGAGTATCTTACCTTCGAACAGGAAATGGGCACTTCATAGTTTTAATAAGAACCATAAGCGATGGAACAGTGAAGTTTTGACATCATTCCATTATTTAAATTGACATTGTAATGCATTTTTTTTATATCACTAAGGTGGCAAACAATAATACGGTCCTCCTGATGGTAAGCGGTTACCGTAGCCTACCGATGCTTTTAAGGAGTTTCACTTGCGCGTTGCCGACCCTATAATATAATATAATAATATTTTTGGGACATTTTACACAGCATCATCTAGTCCCAAACTAAGCAGAGCTTGTACTATGGGTACTAGACAATGGATATAATACTTGTATACTTTATTTTTTGTAAATACATACTTATAATACATAAGAAACACCCAGACAAACACAAATACTCATGTTTTACTAAGACAAATATTTGTGTCCTGTGGGAATCGAACCCACGACCCTATGATCAGCAGTCCGGCACTCGAACCGCTAGACCACAGAGGTATAAAACGAAAATCACTGAAATCCGAATAGTAATAATAATTAAAAAAAAAATTTACAGTTTTGTAATTATGATGTCATGTTCTTTTGGGTAAAGCATTTTTTCGGGTTTCACTGTTTTTTTTTTCACCTTGAGTCTATTGGTTTCTTTACTTAGTTTTTATTTACCTTATTCATGTAAACTAAAAAAGTTTTTTTTTTAACTTAATTGAAAATATGTAATATCTAAATCTGCAATAACTTACGAATGAAGATTGAAAATGATTGATACCCATGCCCAGCAGTGGGACAGTATATGGGTTGATGATGATACTAATATTTACATTAGTGTGATTATTGATTACCACTTCATTCTGTTAGGGTCAATGCCTTTTGCACGTGTCTAAGTTCTAGACGATCGGTTACTGTGGGTATACTGGTTATTCTAATAAAGGTCATATTTGTATGATAATGGTAATAATCTCAACCGCGTACTTCAAGGAAAACCATCACATATCTGTTATGGACGCACAGATAGTAAAATAATATTGTAATTAGTTTATATCTTAGCTTTTTTAAACAGTCTTCGCCATTATCATTGCGCCGATTGTCGTTGGTTCGGTTTCCACCAGAGCCAAATTTAATATGTTTAATCTACTGACCTCTATAATATTACAATATATATAATATTATAGCCATATATCATATTTTCAGTGTGACATTTGTTTCGAATCAGGTTCTTTGTATTGTTCGTTGTATGTATGGTCCACGCGACAAAGATCTTCTTCTTCTTCTCCGGTGTGGGATATAAAATAAAGAATATATTTTACCTTTGTATCTATTTAATATATATTTCTTTTTATATTTTGAGACATTTTACACAGCACCATCTAGTCCCAAACTAAGCAGAGCTTGTACTATGGGTACTAGACAATGGATATAATACTTATATACTTTTTTTTGTTAACATACTTATAATACATAAGAAACACCCAGACAAACACAAATACTTAAATGTTTATCACATAAATATTTTTCTTGTGGGAATCGAACCCACGACCTTATGATCAGCAGTCAGGTACTCGAACCACTAGACCAAAGAGGTCGTCATTTGGCCCATTATCATCCTACAGCTGGGTTTGGCCCTGCCAAATTATTAGGGAAAACTAAAGTATTTACCTACCTATTTCATTTACCTATGCTCGAGGTTACATTAGTAGTATAATTTTAGTTCAATTATGTAATATCTACCTTATTTTCTTCGGTCGGCAAGGAAATGTCTTTGCTACAAGTTGTTGAATGGCTGTTGATAGCTCTCATAAACTGACAGCTCTTGTCAGATGGTTGACTTAAACACATTTGCACCTTCTTAGTCACTAGACAGCGTCTAAAAAAAGTAAAATCAATGTCGTGTCGCATTGTCTTGTCATAAAACTAAATTTTTATGTGTAATATTGAGAAACAAAATTTGGCCCTAATTTAAATTGCAATGAATCAGAAACAACGGAGAAAAATAAAGTCTCCGCCTTATAGGAAAAGGCGTCAGATGCCAAGTCTGCAGACTCTTATTCCATCGGAGTCTGTAATCGCAAACCTCCAGCCTGTCAAGGAGGAAACAAAAGCTGAGCTCGTCGAAGAGTCTCCAGAAAAATATGATTCTAATGAAGCTTTCAAGTCCGAAGTTGAAAGGTTTATAGAAATATCCAAATATTTTTCAAGTCCTCTTCGTAAAACTGCATCATATATTTGCGAGAATCGCCTTGTATCCTACCCAAACGTTTATAGAATAGAGTACAAGAGAGGGGTTATGAATACGGAGCACATTAAGTTCAGCAACATTACTTTGGAGCCGGTATATGTACGACTGTTCAAACTAATCCCTGATTTGGAACAAATCAGATTTACGAATTTGTCTTTATCTCGATGTAAAAGGATACCTCCAGGCCTATCGTTCAACGTTGCATTTGTGTACGACGACGTAAATGAAAAGCCGGCGTGTAATGCTAAAATGATATTTGTAGCTTCCAGAAAGACCTCTACCCCTTGCTATCAAATATGCGAAATCGAATTAGACATTGAAGCGCAAAAAATTCGGTTGGTTACAATTTAATCGAGTCGATTACGTGTTTATTTCCATTTGGAATTCTAATTTCATGACCACAATGTACCCATTGTTTCATTTTGCCTACCTGCTTTTCATCATGTTTTTGGATTTACAGACATTGTAAATAATTTGTTTTCATTAAAGTCCTTTAACTGCCAAAGGTTTATAATTTCAAAGAACATAGTGAGCTGATTGATGTTCCTATTTCAGTAGTGCAACTAAAATGTAGACTGTTTTCCTAATACCTACACCCTATTTTGGAAACAGTCTGCATTTTAGTTGCATCAAATTATAAAGCACTAAATATTGCTTGAAACCTGATGAAATAAATAATAGCAGCTAACTACTTGACCACTGCACTGCCAAGTCAAAGGTCTCGAGATCGAATTCAAGACACGCACCCATAACTTTTCTAAATCATGTCCATAATAATAATTAACTCATTAAATAAGCGAAAAAAAAAAACGTGAGACTATAGCCTAATCCCTATCATTCTAAGAGGATACCCTGGTGTCCAGCAGTGGGACAGTATATGGGTTGATGATGATGACTTGTACATTAGAGTAATACAATGAAAGGTATGAAGCTTGAAAAGTATGTGCATAATAATAGTATTAGGTGGTGCATTAATTAACGTTATTGTGTATTTATTAAAGTAGCTGAATCGATTGTAAAGCAGAATGTTAATTTCGATCATTCTTTCAATACGTGGGACTATTTAATGCCGGGGCAATGAGGTTCGCGAGTCATTTGAACGTGACCTCAACATGGTGTCCTCCGATATTTGCGTCAGCGTTGTCAGTAGACTTACTAGTCTACTGACAACGCTGGACTAGGAGCGATAGACGCTCTCTAGCAAATTTTTGTGTGTCAATTTTAAGTAGTTCATCGAGAGACTGCTAGAGAGAGTTCCACAGATAAAAAATGCCAGAGATGACAGGGGATCGCTCACGAGACTCTTGAATGGGTTATTGATATGACGTAAGGCCGAGCAGTGTGGCGTGGAATGTGAAGTAACTTATCGTAAACCCATTCCAAGTAATTAACGACAGCAAACGGGCGTGAATATGCCTAGCCAGCATCTCATAAAGACTTAGTAACACCATTATCAAAATTATGTCAAAAGTACGTGACTGAGTCCTAAAAATGCGATGTGCATGTAGCTTAAGTCTCGTTAAAGACCTTTCTAGTGACGCCTATATCAAAATAATTATTTAAAAACTTCATGACTTGATAACCCTGAGTCCACTACGCGGCAGTGTCGACAGAATTAATTTATTTTGTGATAATATGGCCTACCAAATTTCATAAATAACTTTTTAGCATTCAAATGTATGTGACAATAACCCAACTTTGAGCTATACAACGTGTTACAAAATATCCCGTAAAAAATATAATTAATTAACAAAGCGAAATATTTTGTCAGCTGTCATGTCAGGGAACCAGATTATTTAACAGAAAGGCCTACCTAGTACCTATTTTACCTATTAATTGTCTACTTTTATAGTTTTTCTATTTCTTATTCATAAATGTTGTTGTTTTCCTTTTTTTGGGGTATGTAATACAGTGTTACTACGGTTCTTAAATCTCTCTAGTAGTTTTAGCACAAACGATAATGCATCCGAACCGCTTAAATAGACAGAGAAGTCTTAGAATTAACTAATAACCTAAAAAATCAGTAATCTTGAGTTTGAGGTCTATATTCTGCTAGCGACTCTAAATATTTTCTAACCCACAACATGCTACTTGTACAATAACCATCAAAGTTGACCCTCACTAGGCCGAATTTAACTTACGTCGTTAGAATTCCATTAACACTGCCTAACAGTACAATATTAAATATGTTGTTGATATATTAGATAATACTGAATCCTTACCTAATGTTATTGAATTACTTGCAAGGTTAGCTTTTTATGAGCAATTTTATGATGGTAAATGTTATGAAACAAACGTAATTATTTATTAAGATATGTAATGTTGATACTGTTTTCCATTTAAACCCGAAATGGTGCCTTTATGTGGTGAATGATGATAGTATTTGGACCTTATTGTTTTATACTACGTTACTTCCGCCCTTAGTACTTAATAACAATAATTCATTACGGCCTCCAAAGGCGACGTAGCAATCGGATGGGCACGATTAAAGACCACTCGAACAAGTAGATTATACGAAATAATAAATAACAGCATTACTATGATTTTCAAGAAATTACTCTTTGTGTACTCAGAACTTTTCACTGTAATCATTTTCCGAGCCTTTTCACAACTACAGTGGTCAGCTTCCAGTTTAACCAGATCCAGCTGAATATCAGTTTTTTTGTTTATTTATTATTATTTTTTTATGGAAGAGGGAACGAGCAAGCGTGTCACCTGATGGTAAGTGATCACCGCCGCCCATTGACACCCACAACACCAGAGGGGTTGCAAGTGCGTTGCCGGCCTTTGAGATAAGAATAGGCTCGCTTATATTGAAATAAAACTACTTTTTATGAATTTTATCGTGTTATATTGATATTATTGATCCGACGATTCGGACTCTTTACAGCGTCCATGGCCACAAATCAATCAGTTTTTCATATTTATTTTGTTTATGTATTTTTATCAGTATTTTCTTGAATATCAGTTTTTTTATTCTTTCCTTCGCAACCCAATTTCTGGGGAACACCAATATCCTGAGGATAGCTGGTTTTCAGGCTTTTTGGGCTTCCGACTACTACCAACGATTGTAATAAGGTATGAATCGGGACCGGTGGCTTTATTTGCTTTCCGAGGCAGGAAAGGCACGAGGAGTCAAGATGTTTTAAAAGTGGTTACCCATCCACAGACAGACCCCAGGTAGTGCAGCTTAACCTTGCAGATCAGTTGGTCAACGTTATTAATTAGGCACGAGCCCCTCGAATAATAGCAATGATATAAATTATAAAAAGAGTAAAATACAGAATGTAAATAAACCTTTGTACTGATTCTTTTTTCTGATAAAATTAATATAAAGAGGGAAAGTCAAATCAACAAAACAAGAATAATATATACGAAGAAGTAAAAATAAAGTAAACAAGTTGCTCCACATGACGCATTTCAAAGATCTTTCCGATTGACGTCATATTACTGGAACTCGACTGGCGAGGGTAAATTATAGTCATTAATTTTATTTATCTTTGAGTTCCTATGGTTAGTTGAGACGATACAATACCTTTGATAGCGGCCACTATAGACAACATACATACCATCACGCCTGTATTTCCCGAAGGGTGAGGTAGAGGTGTACTTACTAATTGTACACCCACAGTTCGCCAGTATGTTTAGGTCCGTTGTAATATGTGGCGAGGCTATTGCCATTAATCGGGCAAAAATAAAATCTACGAGCTAATGAGGTAAAAAACACGGTAATAAGTTTTTTATGTATTTTTTTTTTAAGATACCTTCCGCTTTAGCATACGCTACTGTAACCCAGACTCGAAATCAATTATATTTGTGGACAATACCGAAGATTAGTCTTGGGTGGGAATCGAAACAACGACACCCGGCGCGGCGAGGTCACCTTAACCACTAGTATGCCAAACGTGCAATCAATTTTAGTGTTCAATAGTGACTGGGTTCTATAGGTATATTATGGGTAGGTAATACATATTTTATGAGTGCTTGCCTTTTTATTTTTTTTATCGTACGGAAAATGGATTATTGATTATCCATCACCTGGCGAGGTGCCAGGGTATATCGGACCCTACCGACTAAAAACTGCACTTTACCTAGCCCTATGTCATATGATCATGGGATTCGTACACTTATAGTGAAGATTTTTATTGTGGAAATCACTAGTCTGGAGAGACACTGGGATCACGTCGAGGTCACCAATGTGGAGAGGTGAGTTGTGTTGCCCCTCCTACTAAAGGGAGGATTTTCCGACCAGGCATGTGTTAGTGCCTGGTGGGCATCGGCCCGACGGTTGACGGCGTCTGTATGCAACTTGCGTAACTTGCGTTGCGATGCTGGGATTTGGTCGTAGTTCAATGTAGCGTCATAGATGTCACTACATTAACATCATCCTAGCCGTCTCCCGTCTATGCTGTGGTCGGCTTCCAGTCAGACTAGATAGGAATATCAGTAACAAAGCGAAGTATTACACACAGCATGATACTGATTTTATGATGTTTATTAATCAACCTTGAGTTAGCAAATTTGTTTCAGGTAAGTAGGTATAATTACAAAGACTTTGCGTCTACTGAATGTCTTTCCCAATAAAATACGTTCACCAGACAGCATCATTAACTAATTTTATTAAAATTACTGCGTATTATATTACACTAGGTTCAGATATTCGGTACAGTAATCATAATACTTTCATTTTTATGTTATGATCACAAACCGCAATAAACACGCTCCATATATATCCACAAAGAATGTGGGAAAATATTTATGATAATTTCATTTCTTTTCTCGGTGTCCCGATTCAACTGTGCTTGAAGTCTTATTCATCTATATTATACATAAAGAGATTTAAAAATTATTAGTCTGATATTTTAATATCTTAAAAACTGTTAGTCTGACATTTTAATATCTTAAAAACTGTTAGTCTGATATTTTAATATCTTAAAAACTGTTAGTCTGATATTTTAATATCTTAAAAACTGTTAGTCTGATATTTTAATATCTTTAAAATTGTTAGTCTGATATTTTAATATCTAAAAAATTGTTAATCTGATATTATAATATCTTTGATTACATAAAGTTGAATAAGTAATAAAACAATTTATACCTATGTCTACTGAATACTGACTTTTGTTTGATAAAAAGTTAATAAGTAGTTGTGTAAAACTAATTAACTTTGTAAAGTTATTCCCCGCAAAAAGTAGACTCGTTCACGATACATTAATTCCAAAACGAAAATTAACTTGTGTTTACAGAATCATTTTGTAATTTTGTAGAGAATGGACAACAATAAGAAATAGATAATCTACTGACGAAAACAAGTACATAATGATGGATATGAACATGACCTAGTCAAGTTTGTATGTAGTAATGAGTACTTTACTTATGTACCACACAGCTGCATAACAAGCTTGATTTATATTGATATTATAATCTGAGACGAATCTAGGCGCAAACTTATACGTACCTACAATCCACCAAGTGGGAGATACGTGATTTGCATTGTTTTTTTACTGAATGATCGTTAGACGAATTTTTTTATGTAGAACTCATTGGTTTCATGTGTTTGAAAAACATTAAAATACTCTCCTTTAAAATTCATCATTTGTAGTTAGGGTATTATTCGTAGGGACCTTCAATGTTACGACAAATTAAATTAAATACTTTGTCATCATACAGAAAACACAATCTGTATATTAGCATAAGTCACTGTAGTAAAAGCAATTTGTACGCATTATGTATGGAACATGGAACTTTGGAAGGAGCTCTCCTTCACCACAATCGAATTTCGGACGGAAATTGCTGCTGAGAATTTGATAGAAAAACGCAATAATACCTTGGTCGTCTTGGGACTTAAACCCATCACATCTAGTGGAGCAGTCGCGTACACTAACGAGGTTTACGAGGCAGTTTATGTTAATTTGTAAGTATATTCGTAGAGAAATAAATATCCGTAATTATTTATTTGTTGTTCACCTTGCCAATTGCTTATTTACAGCTTTTCACTCGAATCCTTTTCCGTTTCCAAGAACCACGAAATACTATATAATGGACACCAAATCTATACTTATATAATAAATAAACAACATAATTAGTAGCTGCTGCGTAATAATGGAGATAATACTAAACAGCCCGCTGTCTAGGGTTCTGTATTGATATTTGATTAATCTTATTGTATTTTATTCGCAATAATATTATTTTTGCAAGAACTGATAGATACTAATTACTGATAGAACAATTTATACTGTGCCACTGCTCGGTAAGGTATGCAGGTTTCCTCACGATATTTTCCTTCACCGTTTTTAAGTTAGTGATAATTCATTATAATACGCGTATAAACTTGAATAGTCAGAGGTGTTCCTCGGATTCGAACTTGAGACCATTGACTCGGCAGTCCGATGGTCATAATGATCACTAGTTTATCACTGTAAGAACATAATATAATTTATTTTTTAATAAAATATATAATTTAAGCTTAATTTTGACCAGGGCTAATATTATACTCTAGTATATGCTCCTTATAAATAGTTTGTCGAAAAATAAAATAAAAACAATATTAAAGATATAAAAATAAATAAGATCCATACAAGTAATGTCAAAAACCTATCTCTAGTAAGCAAATCTACCGATGATTTGCCATTGAGAATAACCGTTAGATGCCTACACGTGATCATTTAGAGAAACATATCTTAAGCCTTAATAAGCTCACCTCTGAGCAAATTCTGAAGTTCGGCCGCAGTGATACCTACCATAGCTGTAAATAAATAATAGGATAAAAAAATAGGCTCCTGCAGGTTAACAAAGCTGCCGGGCAGCACAGGATGCACCGCAAGATCAAATCGCTAGTCCCGGATAATCTTGTACTGAATAATAGGTACCCAGAACGATTATTTTATAAACCTAAAATCAGATAAACTGCCTTGCAAGTCCTGTTTGGCCTCGTACAGGGTGGCTGCAGACCTGCAGTATTATGTACAGACGCCCGCACGTACAGCTATCCAAAACTGTCAATTTTTTTCAAATGAATATGAACCTTTGAAAATTAATCAAAGAAATTTATAAGATTGTGGTAACTTGATGTGCTAGCCTCTGTACTTAGGTGTCTAATTGATTTCTGTACGAGTTCAAATAAAGTTTTCCTTCTTTCTTTCTTTCCTCGGGTTGTTTGTATCAAGTTGTTTAAGGTTGTTAGTTGTTTGATCGAAATTGTTTCAGTACTTAGTCGTTGATAATGGAGAGTGGGGATATTGCGGACACTTAAGGGAATACTTTAATAAAACATAAACTTTTAAAGCTAATCAGTTCGTTTTTATTAATTAATAAACTTTGCTTATTACCTTACAAAATTAACATATAAAATTATTAGTATCAAATCAACATTTATATTTTTTCTCAAAAAAACAAAACCCTTGCTGTCCGCATTTACCCGACGCCTTCCAGGTAAATACCGACAGCGGGTGGGGTAATTGCGGTCAGTCTATTTCTCCTTACACAAGTCGCAAATATAGCCTCGGCTTGAGCTTCCACTTGTGCAATTTTCATGTGCCCAATTCTGACACACTATGCACATTACCCAATCTTCAGTGGGGGGCGAATAATATTTTTCATTACAAAATATACAGAAATATTCTGTGTCATCTGCATTATCTTCAAAATTTCTAAGATTTCTCACACCCCTCTGCGACTTTTTCTTCGGTTTCGTAGCTTTTTTCTGTTTAGTTATCGTCTTCTTTCCTTTTCTTACTCCTGCTTCTTGTTTGATTCTTTTTTCTACCTTCTTCAGTTCTTTCTTCTCTAATTCATTTTTTTCTGGAGTATCAGTAACAATTATGGAATGTTTCTTTTTCCGATTTGTTTTCTTGCTTAAACGCTATGGTCAGTAAATAATTTCTACACGACTTCAGAATGAACTGAACGAGCTCTTGCTCTTGATATTCATTAAAGATTAGTTTCTTACCGCGTTTGGGATCTTTGACATCTTCAGCAGACTTTCTGACCTGATCTAACAATGTAGCTCGAGGTACGTTATACTTTTCCGCGGCTATTCTAAAACTTAAATTCTTTTCTTGAATCTCCCTTATAGCTATTTTTAAAGTTTCGAGTGTGTACTTTTTTTCAGTCTTCCGTTTGTATACTCGAGGCATCTGAAACATGATACAGGTAAATACGGACGTCCGTATTTATCCCAAAATAATGTCTGCAATTACCCCATCTGCCTTTTGACATTTTATAGCAAAACAATTTTAGGTTAGGTAATAACTTTTATAGATTATAATTGCACATTAATATAGGTGAAAGATACCTTAACACGTAACGAATACAGTTTTTACTCAAAACAAATATCATAGCGTATGCACGCTACTGAAAATCATCGAAAATTACAAGAAAATAAATAAAAATAATTAATTGATCTTACCTCGAATCGCGTGCGCGGGCTCCCGTGTTGACAACTTTCCGGACACTAAAGATGGCGGATACAATAGCGCGAGTCGTGTTGCGGGACGCGGGGAGGGCTGTATCAGCCGGTAAGGCAGTGTCCGCAATTACCCGCTGTCCGTAATCACCCCACCCTCCCCTACTTAACTCATAGATAGACGTTCAATCCCTTTTGTATATAGGTATCTTAAAATCAAGAACCCATAAATAATATATTATAACGCAGTAAGTAGGTACACTGTTTGCATAGTTCACCTTGTGCCCTAATTACAAGTTCAAGACTGCTAGTGCTTGAAATACCTGTATTTACTCGAGGAGGTACCAGTTGAATGCAATAAGTACTTACGTAGTGTTTGCATACGAACCGCTACTGGAAAATACCTAAATAAGTTAGATAATTATAATAATGTAAATGTATGATAGATTTTACTGTGTACATATACGAATTAATTAGTAGGAGTCTTAGAGACCCCTATATAACCTGTATAACTATGACATTAAATAAATAAATATTCTTGGACAATTTTACACAGCACCATCTAGTCCCAAACTAAGCAGAGCTTGTACAGTCGCCAGCAGGTCAAGATATCAAACTATAAAACTGTCAAATTTTCCCAATTGAATATGAACCTTATTGTATTGTATTAAAGTTGAAAATCAATCAAAGAAATTTGACAGATTGTGGTAGCTTAATGTGCTATGGGTACTAGACAATGGATTTAATACTTATATACTTTTTTTTGTAAATACATACTTATTTATGAGATACCCAGACAAACATAAACACTTATTTTCATCACATAAATATTTGTGTTCTGTGGGAATCGAACCCACGACCTCGTGATCAGATCCGACACGCGAACTACTCGACCACAGGCGAACAATCCTTACGAAAGTTAGTTTGTCTGTCTGTTACACTTTCATGTCTAAACTGCAGAACCGTTTTTTAAATTGGAGAAAGATCGATCGATTTTCGAAATTTGGTACAGAGACAGATTAGACCTTGGAGAAGGACATAGGGTACCTACCTAAAAAGCCTTCTGGGACGCAGGCGGGCAACAGCTAGTATTTCTATAACTGAAACACCTCACACAAAAAAAATATTTGAAATTGTGTCCTCTGGCGACATCTATCGCCACGCCAACGAATTAATTCCTTTCGCTTTTTTCTCAACACTTACGTTTCACGCGTAAAGTTTCAAAATACGTACTAAGCAGTAGGTACATCAGCAAGTTCACAGATGGCGTTGTTATAATAATTTACGATGCCAGCTCGGTCAAATTGTTCTATTGTTTCAACTCCAAATTGTATTATAATAACCATTGATGATTATTAATTATTAGCATCGGCCAGTAGTCGTCCCCTGCTGGACTTAGGCCTCCCTTCCCTCTTCTCAGGCCACTGTCCGCTGCTTTGGGGTTCCCCATATTAAATAGTAATTTGACTTCTAAAGTTAGTAATTTACGGACGCTAAAAATATTATATTCCCTTTTGTCTGTCTCTGAACTACTAATTGATATTCTGGCTTATGCCGGCTAGATGGTAGAGTATACCCAAGTACCAGAAATCTGGTTCCGGACCAACGGACATACTTAATAAAACTCTAACATTGGCTGACTAACAAATAACGCACAGCTTTAACCAGATGTTAGAAGCGTAGAATTTTGCACATGCTTTACATATTGTAGATGGCACTAAACCCTGGACCATTTCTCCCATGCCCATGATCATGGCAAGGGAAAGTAAATGCGGTTTTTTAGTCGGTACAAGTCCGACATACCCAGCCCCCTTTAATCTTAATCTTAGCTGTGGGGGCTGGCAACACTTTGACCAAATGTGATCTGTTGTGTTGTCCGCAGCATGGTACATTCATTACTCTTCAAAGACGTGGTTCATGAAGGCGGCTAGTCCACTAAGAGGAAGGAACCTTAGTCCTCTGACTTCGGGTATCCGTTGCCGAGATGACTTATCCGTTTCGTCGCCAGGACGTCACAATCACACAAGATGTGCTGCATTGTTTCCCTGAATTCACCACAAGCTCTATAATCATTATTCAAGGTTAGTTTCATTTTATGGAGCATGTCATTTGTTGTTAAATGTCCTGTAAGGGCTCCGATGGCAGCTCGGCCTTTGTCCTTTCTGCCCCCTTTACAGTTGGCAGACAATCCATGAGGATTTTCGGAAGTTCCCAGGGGATTGTTATAAATAAGATCGTCGCAACAATATAAAATAGACAGTAGTTGCCACAAAATGGCGCCTTACTTTAGTTTCTAAGCAAGGAAATGTAAGGTATGTTGGACTGGATATTTTCATCAGGCGTTATTTAAAACTAAACCTACATACTTGGTAACGTTATCATAATAATTATCATGTACCGTAAAATACTGATATTCAGTTGCATCTGGTTAGATAGATCAACCCATATATTGTAGCCGTGATAGCCTAGTGGCTAGCCTTACACAATTTTCATGTAGCTCATGAATACGTTATGTCGCCATACATTTAACTAGTGGACCCGCTAGAAAATCTTAATTTTTAACCTATAATAGGTGTAAAAATAGGAATAATAGGTGGTTTCTCGGCCTCAAGAATGTAGCAAAAGCGAACCCTCTACGTGGGCCCCTGGCACGAAATGTCTGTTTAGATCCCATTTAAAAGAGGCAGAGAGAAGCACGCCTATTGCCACAGACTATGTACATATTATACTGTACATATGAACTTCGACTTCCTACCAAAAATATCATGAACGAAAATCCCAATAACATTATCCATGGATAATGTGTATTTAATTTATAATAAACTATTACTTTTACGTTCATGTAAACAATATAGTGGATCGTTAGCTTTTAATTAGTAATTTTATGAAAAAGTTGTCTTTGACCATGCTCGCTTTAAAAAAAAAATAGCAATATTTTCACCTGAAAGAAGTTCGACCTCTGTGCTCTAGAATTATCGCACTATGATTAAATGAGCAAACACACACTTACACAGTTAGAACATGAGCTTTCAGGGCTTTTCAACTTGAAATTACCGAAAGTGATGGAGGAAGAAACGCTTAAAAATATCTAAATCATCAACGTCATCATCACCTGCGGCCGATAGATGGCGACGTATATTTAGAACAGGCTTAATTCAGAGGTGATTAAGCGTAACCTTTATACTTCCATAATTGTCAAATTTGAACCGAATTTACATATTATAAGAAGAAGTTTGAAGAACATACTAATATGTTTTTGATAGATGTCGCTGACGTCATCCTATAAGACATAGAATGAGCAACAGAAATTCGACATCACAGGCAGTGATCTCGGTAGCTTAGTTGGCTAAAGCGTTCGGTGTACTTAACCGGAGGGACGCAGTTTCAAACCCTGCCTGGGATCGAAATTTTCTTTCTCTTAAAATTGATATTATTGTATTATAAATATAAATGTCTGAATCTTAACCAGTCTCAGTATACTTTTTCGCCTTTACCACTTAGTACATTGCTCCTTTCTTCTTTCTAATTCAACCCTAAAATATCACATCAAAATACAATCTAGAAGTTTGCATTGTTCACCTCCAAGGCGCATAAAGATAATTTAATGACAGACTAGATGCCAGTGGTTTGTTACACGAGTTAATTACCTATTATGTGAAAAACTATGAAGGTTAAAGCCCTCATGATGAGTTTCCGAGTGTGAAACAGGTTAATTAGCGGATATATTCGCGTTCGGCCGCGTCGGTGTGTTTTGGTCAGGACTCGTCGAGTACCGTTATATTAAAGTGGAACACGCGACTCAATGCCATTGCCGTCCGCGTCGTAAAAGAATTGCGTGGACAATCCTAAATCTATTCAACGATGTTTAGATGTTCTTTTAGAATGTTGGGTTTTTTGCATTGTAGTTTTTGCTAGTTGCGTAAAATATAAATAATTCTTTGAATCCCAATGTTACAATTAACTGAAAGTTTCCTGCTCAATTTCCGGACTTATATAAACGAAATATTCTAAATTATGTTTTTACTTTAGTACTAACATGATACGGGTTTTTTTTTAAATATTGATATTAAAGTTAAAATATTTTATGTCCCTTGAAATATTACGGAACCATTGAGAGTGATGGTAAACCAACATGAATAGACTTAAATCGATACGTGGCACTTGAACATCATCAAAATTAATTGCATAAAGTCATGCGTCGTACCTACGTCAAGTTTAAAACATGAGCGCAACAATCTCATAAAATGATTTAGCGTTAACTAAGAAGGGGAAAGAACTGAACAAGAGAACATAAAGTACTTATGCAAGGATTAGTTTAGTAGGTACCCCATTGCATTGTAGGCTTAATGCCTCTTTGTGGTAAAGGTATCTGACTAGAGACGTATACACAACCAAAGACAGAAACACGTAGTTAAGGAGAGCATGAAAATTACAAGTTTATAAGATCATTTACCTCAAAATGTGACCTAATCCCAACAAAATAACAACTTAACGATCGTACGAGGAAGCTACCGTTATAATCGAAAACACGTAGACCATCTGAAAATGAGTTTGCTTCTACAAATCCACTTAATACCAGCCCACGTACGATGTGGGTTAAGTCAAAACGTCCTTGAAAATGACGCAAGGGAGTACAGTTAGAGCAGTGAAGGAGTGGCTAGAGAGACGAGCGCGGGGAGTCTCAGCACCAGGCGTGACTCATTGTTGCATGATTGCATCGCATGACGTTAACGCTTTAACGGGAGCTTTCCATCTCCGCGGTCCGGCACAGGATAACGGGATCACTCCCTTCAATTTCAGTTTCGAACACCTTTCGTTTTCAAGTGTTGTGTCGCGCCCGACCTCCGCCGCCTTGCGTCACCTCGCCCGTGTAATCGGGTTTTAGAAAATGAAATTCAGTTCGCTCGTGTCCTTCTTTATATGGCTAAGTTATGTTCTTTTAGCCTTTGTCCCGTTTGCGGTTGCCGCTGTTGTGGTTGGCGGCCTCAAGATGTTTACATCACATCCTTCTGAGGAGTTTGAACGGCGAATGAATAAATAATTTCACGTGCAGAGTATTTTGAGACCTACGTTTAATATGGTCTGGCACAATAATGTAGAGGATGATGTTCATTTCTTGCTAAGGCTGTAGGTACATTGAGTTGGTTTAAAGTTAAAGATATAATTGAGTGTTACGATATATCTAACACAGTAATAAGGAATAAACCTGTGAACGAAAGATAAGAAAATTCATGCTATTATATTACCCACTTTCCTCTTTTTGACCTTTTTGTACGGTTGATTTTAACTAGTTCAAAGCAGCAAATCTTGCACCTGATAGAGTTTCTAGATACTTTTGATCTTGATGGTGACATAAATGACATATAGCGTCACGATATCTGTCCTCTCCACTACCTCCAAGTTCTACACTAGGTAGGTATGTCAGTATGAAGAGGCTTCCTTCAGCACACTAATTACTTGGCAGTTCATTTCATTCAAATTCTGTTCCATTTATAAGATATACTTAGTGAAATAAAACTGTAAATAATAAGAAGTAAAAAAATATCTAGTTAAGTCAATAAACCGAATATATAAAAATAAAGTCCGTGTCTCATAGCGTCAAAGTGAGAATTCACAGTTCAAAACTTTATAGATTTTTTCCATTTCCCATGGGTTCCGAAAGAGAAAAATTAATAAATATATCAATAAATACATAGGTATATGATTTGCCTGCACTTCAAAATGTAAATTACATAAATGACCATGACCACAATTGTATTCAAGAGCAGCATCAGTCCCCAATTTAAATAATTTTTAAAATTTAAATCACCTCAATATACATGATTTCCGATTTACACATTTCGTCCATACAACCGGATGTAGGCTGTCAAATTATTGAATACAGACAGTAGGCAGCTTGCAAATCGCAAAATCTTCGGTGCAAAATGTCATTCACCTTCGACAACATTTTAAAAAGTATTTTTCTGTTTTATTGGCATTCTATCGACATTTTCTGAACACATTTGCATCGATGTATCGATGTTTTACTTAAACGACTCCTACGCCAAATGACCTCATTTATTTTAAATATGTAGGTACTTTCGGAGATTGTTTTGCATATAATGTTAATAAGTAGTTCATTCTAGAAACAAAAACGCCTTTTAGAGTATTTAATTCGTATCTTCATAAATCACGTCATTCCTTCTTTTTCTAAGATTACATTTGATAACCTTTAATGATAGCATTTTCATCTTTGTGGTTGCTTTTGAATAGGTAGATCATAGATGTTAACACGTTAACTGCTTATAATTTTTCTACATCACAATGAATAAAGTCAGACATAATATCTTTGCAGTCGAAATATTTGAAATACACGAAAACATCCCATCACGGATGACTAGGACTATTTCCGGATGGATAAGGCAGAGATGTAGGTATACTCACAGCCTGCCGATATATTTCGTCCCATGTAAAAGGGGGTGACAATAGGCTAACCCCTTTAACATGAGACCTACCTAAATATTAACCAGGCTCAGATCAAAACTCTGAGTTGACAATTTCAAAAAAGCCCAATAAATCTTTGCTCGATCTGAGAATTGAACTCAGGACGTCTCACTTAGCAGTCGAAATATTTTATTTAAAGTCACACATGACTTCATCGCTTTGCAGACTAGGCATTATCTAGATAAACTGAAGTTACACAAATCCCTTCCGAATACAAACCAGTCACTCATAGCTTTAACCTATAAAACCTCATTGTCACGCAGCTCGTCAACTTGCCTCCGCGCTTCTGCGCTGCGCCATTTTCCAAATGCGTTTGCAAAAATATTCCGGGAGTGACAAAGACAGCATTCACCTGTCAATATATATACAAGAGCGAGAAAGAACGCTGTGCTAGGCTGCGGCGGAGGTCAGGGAACCACAAGTAGGTCGGCTTCATCCTTCCTTAACCGCGTCTAGAGCGTGTACGTCGTTGAACTTGAACGCGTTCGTAGTTAAAAACACGGTTTTTGAGTTAAAGAATTCAGATGTGACTAATGTGAGCTACCTAGATACTTTTGTCATTTTAATATCTTAGTCTTTATGTATTCCAGGCGTATGTTTCTGTTGAAGTTATTACAATACATTTACTTCATAACACTACAACAACTGTTTGCTGTTTTTACTACTAATATTTTACCTATTCAAGTCTATGCCATAAATATGCCACAGGTTCTAAGCTCATATTTTGCTTTCATCTTCTCTGTATTTCTATTCGTGTCATGTAATGTAATAAAAAACTTTGAATTCAAGCCTCGATGAATGACGCAACTGCCAAAATGGTCAACAGCGGTCATTTCACTTTGGCCAACTTACGTGAGAGCCGGCTCTATCGGCTATCTCCTTTCACTAATGGATAGTGTTATGAGTGAGACAGGGATGGATTGCTGACTAAGATATTCCCTTATAGATAGATGTACGTGACTATACCTACTGGGCCTCTCAAAACTTGAATCTTTCTACGAGTCAAAAATGATTTCATAATAAAAAATATGTCTAGCAATTCCTTGGAGTGGGTGGGTAGTTAATATGACTTTTAGAGAGAGGTTATACAATAAGCAGTGATAGCCTAGTGGTATGACCATTGGAATGCCAAGTCGAAGGTCTTGAGTTCGAACCCAAGGCACGCAACTCTGACTTTTAAAATTCGTGTGCGTATTAATAATTAATTATCACTCGCTCAAACGGTGAACATCGTGAGGAAACCTGCATACCTTAGAGAATTTTCTCGACGGTTTGTGAAGTCTGCCAACCCGCACTAGGCCCGCGTGGTGGACTATAGCCTAATCCCTCTCAATATGAGAGGAGACCCATGCCCAGCAGTGGGACAGTATATGGGTTGATGATGATGAGAGAGAGGTTTAAATGTTTTTATTCTGTAGAATCCAAAACTCCTTCGAATTATCAACTAAACATGGAACAAATTGATTCCATTAAGTACGTATGCGGAGTGGGTTGATGACCGGGTAGTGTGGCGCGTGTTAGGAGAGGTTTGTGCCCAACAGTGGACTGCGATAGGTTGATTGATTGATTTTCTCTACGTTCAGCATAACATATTAATATAAAATACCATCGCACATGTATCTCAGAAGGGTTAGGCGAAAAAATAGGTACGTACTGATCTACAATTTTACATCCACAATTCACCGGTATGTTTATAGCTCCCACAAATAGGGGGACGAACCTATTGCCAGTAACCGGGCAAAAATTCAAGCTGCTACTGAGAGTTTAGTAGAAACCGGTAACATTTTGCCCGAACCTGGCAATCTAACCCAGGACTTCACGCTCAAAATCCGTAATTAAAAAACAAAAAAAAAAACAAAAATAGGTAGAGTCTGCTCTACCTCTTTTTGTTGATACAAACTCTACTCTAGTAGAGTTACTAACTAACTAGAGTTATGAATATAGGTACTAACTCTACTCTAGTAGAGTTACTAACTAACTAGAGTTATGAATATAGGTACTAAGTTAGTAATTCTACTAGAGTAGAGACTCTAGTAGAGTTACTAACTAACTAGAGTTATGAATATAGGTACTAACTCCTATATTCATCAGATTTGTACATTTTTTTACGGTTGTGTATTTTTTATTCTGAATTGTCCTTTGGTGTACAATAAAGAATACTCTATGTATCTATCTATTTACATCTGGACCTAGTTGCAGGAATAATTATATAGACCTGCCACTTAGTAGTACACGATATGAAATTTACAAAACGTAATACATTATTTTTATTATAAAAAATAGTGAAAGTAATAAAAACCGTTCCTAGTACCTAATTGTCTGTAAAACGGTACGAATTCCTTTGACAACTTTACAATGGGGTCAGCTTTTAAACAGTTAAAAGTAAATTGTGTATAGAAATGCACCACTTTTGTCCATATTTGTAACAGTTTAGACGCAATAAATTATATAGTGCAGTGAAATAGAAAGTTAAAGCAAAATTCATTCCACCCCTTTTGTTTAAAGGGATACAGAAAAGTGAGTTGAACAATAAGTTGAAACCAAAATAGCCTTCCGTTTGAAATTTGTTACAAAACAATTGCCCAAAATTGCGGTATTTTTTTATATTTTGCATATTTCTACGTAAAGCTTTTACATCATGGAAGCTATGTTACAGATTTATTACGTTGCTTCATTGTTTTTTTTAACAAAAGAACATATAGTACGTAATTATTTCTATCACGGACAGGACTTAAAATGTGAGCTTTATTGCAATACCTTTAGATCATAATGTATTTTTAAGGAAGAAACTTACTGAATTAAATTTACATTACGCTTTAGCAGATAATCCTATTGAAACCAGACAATCTCTTTCTTTCTGAGCGTAATGTCTGTTCTTTGCCGCCTTATAAAGAGCTTTACACAGAACCTTACGCGATGCGGCAATTCGACAAAAGAACAATAGATTACTCAACAAATTGTTGTCTCAACTCTATTTTAAAACTTTTGGGTATTTAAATTTTTAAAGACAATCCCGCACTAAAGTACATACCCAGTATCGCGGAGGATTTTACAAACATACCAATTGACGGACACAAAGTCCACCTAACTCGAAAACAAATAACACAAATATTACCAATCGAATCCTCGACACCCAGCGCAACGATAGTGGCTAGTAAACCACCTTAACAGTTAAGTACGCCCATCGTGCAGTCAAATAATTCAGAACAAGATTTCCCAAACTTCCTAGGATGATCCCCTAGGGTTGACGGCTGGAATAAAAGTTGTATGACAACATGTGAATTGTTTAATTATTTACATACTAAAACAAACTTGTAACCGTATTAGATAAGATGGTATCATTGCCAATGTCAATGAATGAATATAAAAGGAATGTTGGCATTCGTTTGTGGTATTGTGTTTCACCATTGTTAAACGTGCCTAAATTTTAATGCGACCTTCAAAAGCGATAGTATTCACACGAAATACTGAGTATTGTACTAAAAAAGTAGCGAATCATGTGAATAGGCTTCAACAAAGGTCCGTACTAAATCTGATCCTGCGCAGTTTCCGCAACGCGTCTAGTGTGTGCAGTTCCAAATTTTAAATACCTACACGTCCATATAAGTAAAACCTGCCCGTTCGCCGGCATTCTTCTTCTACTACCTAATTTTTTGCTTAGAATTCCATCCACGTGTAACGTATTTCCATGATTTGTGTGCTACCGTCAAGATTGACGACTTAATAGAGCTGTAAAGTCACTAAAGATTTATGAGACTTACTGACTATACAAATTATCATAGCAATAAATGAAAATGGGTCAGAGACAGGACAGCGCTCACGTGGCTTGCAGTGTTGATCAAAAAGGATGGCCAGTGTGTGAGTAGTCACGTTGGCACTGCTGAGTTGAGTCCACTCTAACTCGTGTCTATGCATGTGTCGCAAACACCTTGGCTAGACGATAAAATTCATGTATTCCACAACTCAGGTTTTTAGGCCGAGACCTTGTAGGGATGATCTGACGATTCGACGATTCTAGAGCAGTCTTGTTTTCTTAATTATATTCTCATTATACCTTAATACTATGTTTGTAAAATAAAAGAAGTTGAGTGTAGGTGACTAAGCTGATCAACTGATCTGCAAGGTTAAGCTGCGCTAATCGCGGTTAGTCTGTGGATTGGTGACCATTCTTAACACATCGAGATCCCTTCGTGCCTCGAAGAGCACGCAAAACCACCGGTCCTGACTGCCATACGAACACCTACAACAATTTTTAGGAATAGTCTGAAGCCCAAAAAGCCTGACAATCAGTATTTCCGGACCAATACGACCTTCAAACCTTCAAGAAAAGAGTGTAGGTAGGTACTCCCTACTCTAATGTTGCGGGTGTTCATGGGCGGGGATAATCGCTTACTATCAGGGGATCCATCTGCTCATTTGCCCCCCTATCCCATAAAAAAACTGGAAATCTCGCCTACAGCCAATTCGCTTAGTAAAATAATAGTAAATTGCTTACATTAATAAGTACGCAATATATTATATTTATTGAATTTAAAAAATCTGAACTAAGCAAATTAATGTAATCTTTATATTTCCATAAATGGAAAGCGATTCTTCAAGACGTAATGACAACAAAGCATGTAGTGTAGAATACTGTATAAAAATTAATGCAAACAAATCCACTTTTATATATCATAATCGTCAATGTTTATGGAGAAGCAGAAATTTACGGAGCTGACTGTCAATCTTCGCTAGATAGCGACTTAGCGAGCCACTAAAAGAAAAATAATGTTTGTGGTCTCTACGTCTATCCTTTGTATAATAGTTTACATAATTATTGGACTAGATGTTATAAGGCATCCTTTTTGCGTAATATTCTTATAGGTAATAGAAAACGTTTTGATTAGGTACAGTCATTCAGATTTTGAGTCATGCTTGTTAATGTACTAAATAACCGAATTCAAACGAAATAATTTTATTGCGTGACATACGTCGTGTGGTTATCGAAGTTTTGCGGGCAGATCCTCATTACCATTACACGCGTTACTTCACTTACTTCACAGTCGGTTCTCACGACTGATGCAACGAAATTCAAGGCACGCGCGACTTGGTGCCTCCGAATGCCAGGACGAGACAATGCCGGATCGATAAGTAACTGTACTTATCGCCAAATATCTACCTAGTTGCTACCGTAACTGAAGGTGCAAGGACAACCGTGTCTTTTTTGGGTAAGAAATGACGCGGGAAGTTTTTGATTATTAAATATTGTCTTACTTATATTTATTTTATAAAAGACTGCTCCCGCAGTAGTGAAAAGCCCTGACGTTAGGAACTTTACAAACATATAAAAGTACACCCAGACTTAGGAAGACATGGAATAAGATTTGATGAAGCAAATTTTTTAACAAGTACGTACAAATACGTCTGAGAAAAATTACCAACACGAGCAATTGAGTAATCTAGAAATGAATTCCCGTTTACATTCTGAAATTGATCAAGAAGAGCAATCGCCTATACTTTAATGTTTAAAGTCAAAGGATGAAAATGGAGTATTTAAATTGCATATCATCAACCTATTTGCAGTGGAGGTTCAACAAACAATCTTGCGGTAGCTAGAACTGTTTACAAAGTCTTATTCTGGCGCTCAACGGGGCTAATGACTGCACATTTACCTTCGGACGAACCGTCTTCAGAAACCTCAAGTGTCTAAGTAAGTCTTAATTGTCTATTTGTTTGTTGTTTACATTCATCGTCCGTTTGCCGCATGTCAAATAGTATTTATCTAAGGATCTTTTTATGTGCAACGTATACGTTATCGTAAACATTCTCTTTTGTATGTTTCAATCTTGCTTCGTTTTCCTTAGCTATTTATATATTTTAGTTAAAATACCGATAATTTCTAGAACTGGTATCACAGTAGATACTCCAACTACTTAAAGGCGTCTTACATTCATAATTCCAGTCAGACTGACTTTAATTTCTCCAATGACAATTTTTCACCATGTTAAGCAGTTGGAAAAAACATGTTTTCTAAAAACGAAATTCAAAAGTGTCAATTAAAATTGTATAAAAAAATTGATATTTAAGGGAATTTCAAAGAAACTTGCCGACTTGCCGACTTACCGACAACTGACTGACGACTAGAGGCCTGGTTTGTCCTGGCGTTATAGAATTAGCATTGCCATTGAATGTGGCAATATCTTCTCGGAACATTACAATAAATGAACATTACGATGAATGAGATTTGGAGATTGAGACCTAAACGTGCAAATTTATTTTAGATTTTCTCTTTTGGACATTATTTTGAATTTAGGAAAAATAAAATACTTGCTGATGAAGAATTAGGTACAGTGTGTAGACACTGTACCTAATTCTTCATCATCAACCCATATACTGTCCCACTGCTGGGCACGGGTCTTCTCTCATATTAAGAGGGATTAGGCTATAGTCCACCACGCTAGCCTAGTGCAGGTTGGCAGACTTCACAAACCGTCGAGAAAAATCTCTAAGGTATGCAGGTTTCCTCACGATGTTTTCCTTTACTGTTCAAGCGAGTGATAATTAATAATTAATTATTAATACGCACATGAATTCGAAAAGTCAGAGGTGCGTGCCTTGGGTTCGAACTCGAGACCTTCGACTTGGCAGTTCAATGGTTATACCACTAGGCTATCACTGCTATACATACCTAATTCTTGAGAAATGTTAATGAAGAGGGTAGGTGCAGACTTGGAAAAGTAAATCGGCGTCGCAGTTCACAGGATACAGTTGCCAGTTTTAGGCAGTTCGATGGTCCCGAGTGACAACACCTGAAAGAGATTTTGACTTCATTTCCCCCTTCATTGACTTTTAAATTAGACGTAAAATGAGTCGAATTTGAATAGAATATTTAGAAGTTGATCAAACCTCATTGGTTTTAGGCAAAAGTGGCAGAAATCTAATCCTAATCTACATTACGTTAAGAGATTGGTCAACTGCTACCCGGTGCTTATAAAAACATGATTTAACTCATTATTTTGTATATTCATTAGGCATGTACTGGTTGTGTTTGGTTTTCAAAAGATTTTTTGACAATTGTTGTTTCCTAATGAATTTCCTAAACATAAAGAACTCAATTTGTTAAGTGTATGTTTTCAGCTCTAGATTCATTGACCCTAGTCATTCCAGTCACTCAGTAATTTATATGGTATGGTAACAACATAAACAAAAAAAAACAACATAACCTTGTTATGTTGCATCTTTGTGGCATGACACATCATAAAATAGCAGTCAAAGAAAATTATCCTCAGTAGTCTACGCGTCATAAAAACGTCTAGAATAACCCCAGAAAATGCATATTCATTGCACACTACAGAGTTGCGAATCCACATCAAGTAAAACGGTCACAAATTAACTGTTTAGTGAGTTAGGCCAATAAAGCTAGTAGTAGGTAATGGACAGTGTTGCCGCAATCTGTGAATATCTTATGTCTTTATCTGACTGCTTCTATCTGTGGTTTATAGGCATTATGGCAGCCACCGTGTAACGCTATTAAGGCCCGTATTCTTGAATACTGCATAAGCAGTGATCTAACTTATGCCGTGTAGACATGCAACTGTACTGTGTACTTTTTTTTCCCCTGAATTCCCCGATGGTATATATACAGTCATATGATTTATGATCTATTTAATTAGTCATCATCATCATCAACCCATATACTGTCCCACTTCTGGGCACGGATCTCCTCTCATATTGAGATGGCTATAATCCACCATGCTGGCCTAGTGCGGGTTGGCAGACTTCACAAACCGTCGAGAAAAACCTCTAAGGTATACAGGTTTCCTCATGATGTTTTCCTTCACCGTTTAAGCGAGTGATAATTAATTATTAATACGCACATGAATTCGAAAAGTCAGAGGTGCGTGCCTTGGATTCGAACTCGAGACCTTCGATTTGGCAGTCCAATGGTCACACCTAGGCTACCACTAGGCTATCACTGCTTACTGCTATTTAATTAGCTTACGGGGAATTACCGTATATTTTTTAAAATATAAATTTGCCTTATGACGTCCATCATGACGTGGACAATGAAATGAATAATGAATTCGGCAAAAAACTAAATGACTCTATTCAAATGCATTCGACAATAGCATAAATGCATAGATATGTTTTACCGTTTTCGTACGCAACACTAATATTAAGACTAGAATAGCCATTCAGATGTTAATCTGACGAAATTTCAAAGAAAAGCTGTAGGAACAGCTCAAGTGGTGGGTAGCGGACAGCGGTACAGGTTTAACCGGACGACCGACCGGCTTATTATCTCAGCCCCGGGACGTCAGGTTAATAGATGCAATGTAGTAACCCGGATGACGGCTGTGATTATTAAGCTTGTATTAATTGGACTTTGAATATTATTAGATCCCCGCAAGAAATTAATGAATGGTAGGTACCTAGTTGGAATTTCGAGTTTTGAAAAACGGAGGAAGTTACCTCAGGAAGTTACATTTTATTTTTAAGAACTTTTTAGTTGCATTATCTATCAATTTCCGTTTTCGTAAATAGGAAAATTTTATGATTATATTTCGATATATAATATTCGCGTAAATGTCAGAAATCGATATCGATATATACATAGGTATATTATTATAATAGAGACAGTAAAGGAGTTTTCGTAAAACTTTATCGCTCTATTCAACTCGTTGTATAAAAAAATGTTCGCTTTGGAGATATGGATATAAATTAATGAATGCACATCGACGCAGATTTAAGAAGATAAATAAAAACAAATTCTTCACGTCAATAAAACAAAGGTCTACAAAAATCATATGTACACTTTATTACTTCACCTTTGAATAAGATAAATAGATCTCGTTTTAATGAACTTAAATGTTAAAACAAGGTTACTAAATGGTAGTTTGAGGGGCCTTCACAGTAAAACCATGATAAAACCATAACCATTACTCACACGACCTACGCGATTGTACGATATAAACCATTGTTGCAAGGTTAGCGCAAAAAATATAACATTAACTGCAGATTAAATTACGTGTTATACCTAACTTGTAATATGCTTGAACCTCTACAAAGGTTAATAGTTTAAAAATACTTGCGTCTATATTATATGAAAATGAATCCTTGTTTCTCATGGTCAAGCCATAACTTTAGAACAACTATACCGATTTCATTCATCTTTTTTTTAAGTCTTTTAATACTTTGTAAAAGTTTTTTAAGGAAAAATTAAAAAAATTGCGCAGGAATTAGGAAAACTTAACGTCTAGATACTTTTTATTCATATAACTCTACGCAGACGAAAACGCTGGCAAAAGCTAGTTAATAATGTTGGTCAGTGCCAGCAAAAATGTTTTAAGGTTTTTTGCCCTAACGAGGCGTGGGATAAGTAATATCTACGAATTAAATTGTGATTCGAATGAACGCTTCCCAGGTCCAGCAAAGTGCTATTGGGGTTTTCTATAAAATTTTCAGTAGCAGCTCGGTGTTTGGATTTGTGCCCGGTTAATAGCGATAGGCTCACCCCCATTACATGGCACCTAAACATACCGGCGAACTGTGGATGTACATTACTGTACACCTCTGCCTAACCCTCCGGGAAAAACAGGCGTGAGAAATAACAGTTTAGCAGACTTCACTCAATCAAGAAGCATCATCATCTTCATCACCACTACTGGGTCCTGGTCTCCTGTGAGAATGAGGGAGATGTGGCTACAATTCACCATTCTGGCTACAGTTCACCATTTTGTCTTATTGTGGGTTGCAGCATGTTACATCGAATCATATACAAATAGTGCACCTAGACTCGACATTTCATAAGTGCCTGTATATGGTTTATATGAAAATAAAACTATTTTGATTTTTGTTTTTGAATATTAAAATTTATTTATTTATTTCACACACATACAACTATTATCACAGGTCTTAACCTAATACAATAGCGTAGTTAAAGTACTTACATTACATATGATATATTAATGATATACTTATTACTTATTAACTAACTGATATTATACAGTAAGCGGTTCGTGTAAATTCACTCAGTGTGCAGCTAAATACGTCGACCAGTTGTGATATCGCGTTGAGCGCACGCAAAGCGCGAGGGAAAATCATAATTTGCACTAAAATGAAGAAGTTATGATAATTGTATGTCCACCAATTAATTATTTTAAAAACATTTTATAAACATCATAATCATCGTCATCAACATCAACGTTGTTGGTGATTGCATACCAATATTTTATTTTTATCAAGTTGTTTTCCTTAAAACGTTCGAAGAAGAAACAGCTGATTAATACCTACTTACCTGGTTTTTATCTTTTCGTAGACGATGACGTCAAAATGAATCCGTTTCTCTTAAGTCGTTCTGCTAACACATTGTTATGCAGATCCTAGTTAAGATAACGCAAAATAATATAAAATAGTAGATTTCTAGTAAACATTACAATATAAAAATTCCTACAAGCGGGGTTTGCTAAGAATACAGTGTATTCTGCGCCGTTATTTACGTCGTGTAAAATAATATTTGCAAGATGCTTATAAAGTCTACATAACTCTTAACTAGTAAAAGCATTATAATATTACATTTTCTCGTATTTTTTTATGTGCTAGTACATTATAGTGGTTGGTTTCTCTATTTCTTATGTGAAGATACGTTATTTTCTGCGTAATCTCTGATTGGCGGTCCCGTTGGTCGCCATCCCGCTGCGCGACGCGGTACGACACCGCCGTACGTGAAGATTTATTAAGCTTTAGTAAGCAATAAGTGCGGGCTGACATGTAGTAGCTACCATAAAAATATCCCACCTGAGACTGGACCACGTAAGCGAACTGGATATTGCGGCACAACAGATAGGGTAAACTTGCTTAAATCGTATTTATCTGCTCCTAAATCGTACCCAATGTGTTTCTCCACCCTAAAGCATTCCAAGTGGTACAAAACGTAAACTAGTCCACCATCTTGTACGAAAAAAGCACTGCGCGGCTGCTGGTTACAAAATTATCCAGAAATTAAGTGTTATTGAAATTATAGTATTTTTTATGACATTTCATAAGCTCATAGTTACGTAACGGTACTGGTATCTACTAGGGTAGTAGTAATAGGTGGTTGTAACTTTATACAAGGCAAGCTTTCAGCAAGCCTCAAATAATCAGGATCAAAGTGTGAATCATCATCATTACTAGTAAATAATAAAACATACATACAATAAGATACAAAGCGTTGTTATGGCTTAGTTCACATTTTAACAGTTATCGTGTATTTATCTCTGTAAATTTTCCTCTTACGCAGATAAGCGGTAAAATACAACGTATTTATATGGCTTGACTCACCCATAATAATATGTTATGAGATGGCAATCTTGGACAAATATGTTACTGGCTCATTGCTTACGGACACACTAACCCAATTTATTTGTTAACTTAAATACTGACTTGTGTTTTCTGTTAGCTTTAGGATTACATGTAAGTGATTTTTTTTGTACGGTAAATGATTTGTCATCATCAACGTAATTATCATTCCACTGTTGGGCTCGGGTCTCTTCTCTTATAATGAAAGGGGTACCTGCCTAAGGCATGAAAGTTTCAGAACCGACGACTAATTCGATCCTCGCAATTTACCTAACTTCTTGTCATGCAAAATTTTGGAAGTAGCGTCAACAAGCGTCGGTATATAGAATATTCTATAATATACACCGAGTAGATTAAAGATAAGAAACAGAGAACCATAAGGTGGCCACGGATCATGCAAGAAAAATAAATGGGCAGTTGGCTGTGAACTTACATTGGACACGGATATTGAACTAGACTTTTAAAAATCTCAGTTACGTTTCGCTCAACATTCGATTTTCGTAGTAGGTAGACCCTTTTTTGAGTCTAAGTGACTTTAGTCTATTCGAGAACAATCTCATATTTTATTAGGTACCTATTCTAATTAAATGATAAACGGAAAACGATGCATGCCGATGTCAGAATATGTTGTTGATGACGCATAATTGCAGGTCCATTCAAATGAGTAATTTCCGAGTAATCTTATGAAACAGAACCATAAACAGTTAGAAACCAGTCTTTTATTTATAGTTTCTCATTAGTGGACAGATGTAATATTACTTCTCACATCATCTAAGTATTTAAATAGAGCAAAAGCTTTGGATATTAGGTAATAAGAATTCAAGAAAAAAACTGCTGTATAATTAATTTCATCTTATCATCTAAGTAGGTACCCGCTGCATAAAGTTTCCAATTAGGTACATATTTTACCAATAAAATAACAATTCCAAGAACACATAAATAGGTATAATGTTTTTAGTAATAATAATGTCTTTTTTGTATAATTATGTATGTATAAATAAATATTGTTATAATTAGTTAATCTTATTTAAACGTTGTCCAATGTTGAACCTTATAAATATGTAGTTTATAAATAAAATAAAGTAACCGGCAAGTGCATACGCATAAAAAGCGCGGATCGTCGTTAAAGTCGGCGCGTAGCGGTGCGCGCGCGCAGCTAACGGCGCGACACGTAAGGCGTTATGTCACGCGGCCTTGGCCTAGCGTTCGCGTTACAACACGACCAACGGACCGCCTTCATTCAGAATAGATATGCCGTTTTGTTTCCTATACTCTGCTCAAGGTCGAGTTTTTATCAAGGGCATTTAATTGACTGAATTTTAAGTATATGCCAGATTGAAAAAAAATTGTATTGAATTTTTTTTTCTCCTATATCTGGTAAAACCACATTAATTCAAGTACCGGGTTTACTTTTATTTCATCATTAAACAAATTGTAGTATAGATAGGATTAGGTACTAATTGAATGGATTAATCGTAAACCACTTATGAATGTATAGCGTACAAGTAGTAGCTGTTTTTATTCTAATTTAATTTAGTAGTTATTTTACATTAGAAGAATAATTAGTAAATATTTATTCTATTGTACCTACATACTCTGTAGTACATACAGGTAAGTCGTATAAAGATGAAGATAATGTTCGTTGCTCACTAGTAAATGTCGCTAGAATATAATTTTAAGATAGTTACGAGGTAAGATAAAGCTTTAAGCACGTGCTTTTAAATTTACCTTAATACAACCTTTTTTATATTGCGGATAACCCTCATGGTTATGCCAGGGGAGACGACTTTGTCTAGCTAATTGAAGGGGTCCTGCTGGATGACCGCCTATCATAGTCGTGACGAATTTCACGGATCCCATGGCCAGGTAGGTCGGTACGATACCGACCTACCTGGCCACCTCAGTTGGGGGACGCTCCATGAGGATTTTCCGTACTATAAAAAAAGAGGGAAGACGACTGGGTATGTCGGACTAGTGCTGACTAAACACCACACTTGCCAGAGCCTGGTCGGGTCATAGGGCTCGTGATAACATGCACAGCCTGACAGCTTGGTCCTGTGCAATTTCTGAACAAACCCTTTCAAGCTAAATTATTTTCCTAGCTACAATTTGAGGAATTAAAACACGACTATTTTAAGTTTAAAATATTCCTCGTTCGTCACTATCCTTGCCTTTTCCCAACTGTGTTTGGGTTGGCGTCTAGTCTAAACTTATGAGGCTGATGTACAAGTGACAGCCATCAGATCTTCAGAACTCAATTACTAGGCACTAGACTACATACACTGGCGGGCATGCGTACTGGCACTCTTTCTCCAAAGTTATAAATAAATTTTCTTGGACAATTTTACACAGCACCATCTAGTCAAAAACTAAGCAGAGCTTGTACTATCGGTACTAGACAATGGATATAATACTTATATATTTTTTTTTTATATAGATAAGAAACACCCAGACAAACACAAACACTGAAATGTTCATCACATGAATATTTGTGTTCTGTGGGAATCGAACACAAACCACTAGACCACAGACATCGTCAAGTTATCCGATGTGTCAATCGTTGACACCCATCCGTAGACTGAAGGCAACTAGCGCAGCTTAACCTTGCAGATCGACATATAGGATGTGGAAGACGTTTTTACTAATTCCTCCCTTATATGACATGACGGTTCGTTGGTATGACCCAGTAATATGTTATGTTGAAGAAGTTTAATGACAATTGTTGCGTGTATATTATTAATTTTATGCGGTGTAAAACATTTACAATTATCATAACTAAATCCGACTTCGCTTCGCTGTGGCCTAGGGACTTTTCTGTTCCTGTGGGAATGGGATAAAAAGTATATAAAAATACCCTTATATAGAATAAGCAAGTAAGTAACGTTATGAAAAAAATTCAAATCAATGCATGAACTATGCACTATTGGGGAGTTTTGGGGAAACAAACACACGGAATCTGAATTTTTATATAAACACTAACAATTTTTTTGAAATATTTTTTTATATGCCGTTTTACAAAAGTACTTACTACGTAATTATTTATTATCAGCTAACCGGACCACCGTTGTCTTGTCCTTTCGATAAATCATACAAAAATCCGATAAAAAAGCATATTAAGTTTTCCCGAAAATATTCATTTTTTCTTTAATTATAAACGGACTATTACAAACATAATATTTAGAAAAAATAACCTAATCGGTCCTGCCGTTCTCAAGTGATGCAATTACCAATGAACAGCATTTCATTTTTAATTACATAGATACTTTATGCGACACTTTAATTCCACCGACTAACTAGCAAACAACAACTGCGACCAAGAGACAACGTGTATATATGTAAATAATATAACAAATTAATTTGCAAGATACATGATGTCCGGAAATTAACATAACAGATAATTTTCAGCCAATTAAGAACACATGTGTAAACGATTGGTCTTCAATCGTTTACCTACGTCTACCTATATTTTGCACAGAAGCCTCGAGCGATATATTTGCAGCTGTGCAAATTACGAGAATTTATCTGCTAATAATAAATCGCACCACCGCTTCAAATAGCTGTCTAGTATGTACCTAACAGAAGTCTAACTTCAATCATAAATAAAGGGAAAATTAATTATTACAATCTAATACATAAGGAGTACATAAGTAGTACGTAAGTAGTACATAAGGAGTACATAAGGAGTACATAAGGAGTACATAAGGAGTACATAAGGAGTACATAAGGAGTACATAAGGAGTACATAAGGAGTACATAAGGAGTACATAAGGAGTACATAAGGAGTACATAAGGAGTACATAAGGAGTACGATTTTTGTGGCGATCTTTAGGGGAGGCCTATGTTCAGCAGTGGACGTCTGTGGAAAATAGATAGATAAAAGATGGTAACTGAATTAGGTCCTCCGCAATAAAGAATTTTTATAATCGTACCTGAAGCACATAACCGACGAAACAAATAATCCTTTGGTGACGTCACAATCACAACCAAACGGATGCATACTTACTTGACTGTGATTGTGGTCTCTCATATATAGACCAAACTGAAAGAAACGTAAGGACCCGCGTACAAAAACACATATATTTGCGTACTAGACCTAGATAGATTTATAATAATTATATGAGTCCTTTTTTATTGTAAATATACACATGTAATACATAAGAAACACCCAGGTTCATCACATAAATACTTGTGTCCTGTGGGAATAGAACCAACGCCCTCGTGATCAGCAGGCCAACACTCAGCTGCAACATAATATGCAAATATTATCAGAAGTTAATTAAGCATCGATGTTAGTGGCGGAGTTCATTAACGCTGACTTGAAAACTTTATGATGAAGCTATACATCTGTTATAGGCCACATAACTGTAGCTATTAATTTCACCTATAAATTTATGTTACCACTGGCCTTAGACATTTCGCAGTTTTTATTGACTTTTTCCTTTAAACAAGGCACTGAAGCCAGCACATCAAGCTACCACAATCTGTCAGATTTCTTTGATTGATTTTCAACTTGAATTCAAAACAATAAGGTTCATATTAAATTGGGATAATTTGACAGTTTTGGATAGCTTGACCTGCTGGCGTTTGTACAATAAATATGATCTGTAATATTTTATTAGGAATATATTAAACTTGGATGTTTAGTTGGTACTTATCTATTTTATAGTATAGTTTTATACTTGATTCTCAAAATACAATTTAGTTACGTAATTTATAAATTTTATTAATAAACATTGTGAGAACACGCGCTTTATGGAGCTATGCGCGTGTTAACAATAAACAATTAGAGCTTATAATAGAGTAGTATTTCAATGCGATTCGTTTACTATAAACCATTCGAATTCTAACATTTACAGTAGATAGAAGTAAATCTGTTACCTTGCAAATTTTGTTTTCGAGCTGCGCTTAAAGATGGCGCTAAGCGTACTCACTCAATACTTTTAAACGCAAATAATTCACATAAGAAAATCGCAGACAATAGTAGCTAAGCAAAAAATAACCATGTTACTCGGGTACTTAGTAAAAAAATCCGTTTAAATTTGGACCAACTGCTCAAGTGTGACATTATTAATGAACTTCCGACTCAAGGTTAGCTATTGTGGTAAGCTGTTCGTAACAACGCCTCCACACGTGTGTTGAATAGCAACAAAAACTCACTGATGGATTGCTGACAAATCGTATGTTTGTATCCCATGACTGGACTTGCCGTTATCTTTACGCCTCAAACGGGGTCACAGCACTCGCATAATTAAGACGCACCAGTCATTGGTAAATAAAAACCATTTAAATTGAACTGTAAAGTGTTGGTCGATCAGTTAATGCAGGCAGTACACTCAGAGCTGCTGCAAAAACAATAAAAATGAGACTTTTGTGCCAGTTGGCGGCGTTAATGTTTGAGGTATCCTCATATCCTACATATTAATGACTGGGTATTCAATGGGTTTCATAGTTTGGCAGAAGCTCATTAGCTTAATAACTCAATAATCCATCAAACAATATAATTTTAAGAAATTGCAGCATGCGTAAAAGAGCAATTTTTTTCAAGTTGCTTTAAAAGTCCGTTCCATTGGTTAAAGCCGATTGTCGATTTTGTTTCTCCCAATTTTGTCGGTTTTAGGGCTTGGATTAAAAAATCTTCATGCGCATGCGCATCTATGATACAAACGGAACTATTTAAGTAGGCCAATAGGTTTAATTTGCTTCTTTTTGTAAAATTATATATTTATTATAGTTAAATGGTACAGAAGAAATATACCTACATAGCATGATATACGCCAGCATAGGCCCATGATATACATAATAATTATACTTAACTTTTGGAATTATTGAAAAATACCTTTCGGGTCCCATACGAACTCTACAAGTTAATAGCTCATTTTATAAGAAGATACTATAGGATTGGTATAATTATGATAAAGTTGGTACTTTATCATGGATACCTACTGTAATCCATCTACAGGCTGCTATACACTCTTTACATATAAGTCTGCGTATATTATTAAGCTTACCCTTGTGTTTACAAAAAAAATGTTTATTGCGTAATTGATTGGGACTCGTGAAGGCTTCATCAGTTAACGCCCATTGCAGAACTTACAGAATAACCCTCATTAAGCTCACTAAGGCCAAATCGATATAATATGATATGACTTTTTGTGAACTTGAGTACGTCATAAAATAATATGGTTGCCAATTTAATTATTTATATTGCCTACAAAAAAATATTAGAACGAATATGATATTACGTAATACGAGACTACGTCTGGGATGGATATGAGCAAGCATTTCAAATTTAAATGAAAACTAAAAATAATTTGGAAACGTGTATATTATTGATAATATCGTTCATTAAATTTTATTATACTTTCGATATCATCGTCGACGATTTTTAACTAATGGTCGAATTTTTCTTTCACTGTCTTCTTCTTTGTCGGTCCCTTAATGCTAA
Source organism: Acronicta alni (assembly GCA_964056405.1). Classification (NCBI taxonomy): domain Eukaryota; kingdom Metazoa; phylum Arthropoda; class Insecta; order Lepidoptera; family Noctuidae; genus Acronicta; species Acronicta alni. Next base: position 9,863,646 of record OZ043921.1, read on the forward strand.
TATAATGCTTAATGCTAATCGTGTCGTATGCAATATATATTATTCCAAGGTCTTATGAGGTTTGGACTAGTGATGTTGATAATCGATTATTGATAATGGATTGAAACAGGTAAAATTATCTTAATTATCTCAAAGGTATACATTTCTCTCTCAAATAATCAATAATCATGAATGAATGAAGCTGAAGATTTACTTCTACAAATAAAGAGTATCCTTAGGAGCCATTTTTGATATTTGAAATAGGTATTTAGAATAAAGGCGGACTTCGAGCTAATAATATCTACTTAATTGTAAATCTACAAAACATCTTGGTGTCTTTTTTTATTATTAGTCGTAATAAACCTGACAGTATCTTTCAAAATTCTCAGTTGCAAAGATCTTACGACACAGAAAACCTCATCCTATATAGGTAATCATTCCATATCAAAGTCCAAATCCATTAAAAATTAAAAGATCACGATGATCGCTTTTGAACCACGAGCAGAAAGGTTATTTTAATTGAATTTTTAATGTATAGCATTAAATTAGTTTAAATCAGCTGATTTCTAAAAACTCGAACTAGTAATTATGTAATTAATATTCGCACTGTAGGTGTTACTAGTTAATTTTACCAAAATCTGAACATCGTAAGCTATGAAAGAGCGCCGTAAAAATTCTAGAATAACAGTTAAAGCAATAAAATTCTTATGAACAAAAACAATTCATTGTTATGAGATTCCCATACTACGTAACTATTACCATGAAATGTTAATTCTATCAGTCACAGCAGGGTCGTTCGCGGTTTATTCACACACTCGCCGGGTACTCTGTGTACTTGCCGTTACAGTAAAAAATTGGTATTTTATGGTGCTTACCGGTTCAGGATGAGCTAGCAAAACTTTGGACTTGGATGGCCAAGTCCAAAGTTTTGCCTGACCAATTGTACTAAGTATGGACTTAGTACAATTGGTCAGGCTGTTGGAGTTGTTTTACTGCTCTGCACATAGTATTAACGGGACATCGATAGATAGGTACGGTTTATATTTTATTGCACACTAGTTTTTTCAAGATTGTAAAAAGGATGAGTTTACTACACACTGCTAAAAAATATAATATAGCATTACGGCTGTATTCTGGCAGAGTTTGTACTGATGTACAGTACCTATGTTATTTTAAAAACAACACAAAGATTGGTTAAAAAGTCATCTGATAAAATATGACAAGGGTGAGTACTTATTTTATTATAAATAAACAAGCAGAACCACTCTGTCTGCAATTTCTAAAATTATAATTATAAATATATAAAAAAACTAGCAAAATTCAGTTAGTCCGGTAACAGGGCGATCTCGACTTACGAAGCACCATCGATGGGGTTCTTCTATCGTAGGCGTTCCTCGAACGTTTGCACCGCGTAGAAGATGCGTACGATGCTACGCGGTGTCTACGTGTCGTCAACAAGTTGTACGCTTCTAACACTAATCGTAGTGTTAGAAGCGTACAACTTGTTGATCAACATATCGATGTTGGTACAGAAGCCAGCACATCAAGCTACCGCAATTTGTCAAATTTCTTTGTTATATTTTCAACTTTAATTCAAAGCAATAGAGTTCATATTCAATTGGGAAAATTTGACAGTTTTGGATAGCTTCAGCTGCTGGCTTCTGTACCTGTTTGAATAAATAATATCTTAAGCTGATTAATATCAATTAACAAGCTTTAATATAATATTCATTATATTTAATCAAAATAATTTTATTTTCATATGAACCATATACAGGCACTTAAGAAAATGTCGAATGTCGTTTCCCATGGAGAAGATCTGGCAATAAACTCCATTGTTACCTACTCTTTTAAACTATCGTTTTTCGATCCAATAATAATTATAAATTGCATACTTTTTACTTATTGATGCCAATGGTTTCCAGCCTCAGTAGTTTATGCTCTAGGTGGGTTGATTCAGTCAGTCTGAACATTTCCATGTAAGTAAAAATAACTATACTTCAAAAAATACCCATTACAAATATCAGCCATATTTATTGAATGTAAAGATTAAAACACATAAACGGTACTTTTATTGCTAGACGTTAAATTGAAATTATTTACTACCCATTTATTGCAAATTACCTACTTAATAATCCCATAAAATTTAATGGTTACTTCATATATACATTACATAGTTGTAGGATTATTGTAGTCGCCGTAATGGTTTTATCAACTTGGATTGTTTTATGGCATTGCACAAAGACACAAAGATTAAAAAAGGGAAAATGGGAAGCTCAGTTGTGTAAGAACAATGTTATAAGAAAAACTAGCGACCCCCCTCCGTTTCACAAGGGTGCAATGTACTAATAACATACATGTATACAACGTGTTACAAAATACCCCGTAAAATATAATTAATTATCACCAAAAATTTTGCCAGCTGTCATGTCAGGGAACCCGATTATTTAACAGAAAGGCCTACATATCTATTTTACCTAATAATTGTCTAATTTTTCTTTCTAATAGTTTTTTCTATTTTTCATTCATAAATGTTGTTGTTCTCCTTTTTTTAGGGTATGTTATAGGTACAGCGTTACTGCGGTTCTTAAATATTGTGAATGGACGTTATAAAGCCCCATTTAACCTCCTCTCGGCTTTACGGGTAGTTTTGTAACACCCTGTATACATATAAACCTTCCTCTTGAATCACTCTATCTATTTAAAATACCGCATCAAAATCTGTTGCGTGGTTTTAAAGATCTAAGCATACATAGAGACAGACAGCGGCAAGCGACTTTGTTTTTTACTATGTAGTGATATAGATGTTATCCCGTACTCATATTGAAATTATACAAAGCGAAAAGGGATCCCATATATTAAGTATTTAACTAAAAGTCTTTTCACTATGCGTGGAATGAAGAGTATGTTACCGAGAAGGTGGAAGGAATGTGAATGGATATAAGGGAGGAGACCAAAGAGAAGATGGAATCGTCTCTGTGGAATATGATATGGTTACAAAGATGTAACCGATGAGATTACGGTGGATGAGGCAGGCATGGAAGAAAAAGACATACCGTGTCAAACGGCAGGTATATGATGATTGAAGTAGGTAATAGATATTTTAATTTAATAAGAAACGCAGAGGGCATTTGTTGTTTATGAAGGGATGAAAGCATTTATTTCTCTTGTAGAATTTACATACATGGTCCAAGTTGACATGCTGTTCTGGAGGGGCAGAAGTTTTTCCCTACAAATGTTTATTTATTTATTAATGTATTTTTTAATTTATCCTTGTTATAAAGCATCATTTGCTTTCGTATAATGTTCTAAGAAACGAAATATTGCAATCAAGCAGGAAAACCACAATCTGAATTATGACGGAACATTATACGTTATCGATTGGACGTGGCGGTATTATAAATGGTGATCACCCGATCATCAAGGTTAAGCTGAGCTAGCCGCGGGCAGACTGTGGATGGGTGACCATTATTAATACATCGAGACCCGTCTGTGCCTCGGAGACATCGGTCCCGGTTGTCATGCGAACACATATGACAATCGTTAGTGGTAGTCAGAAGCCCAAAAAGCCTGACAACCAGTCTATCCTCAGGATATCGGTATTGCCAAGAAATTGGGTTGTGGAGATCTAATGGGAGTTGCTTGGTATAAAATACTGATGTTCCCGACCAAAACATAGTTGGAAAAAGGCTCGGAAGACGAGGATGATGATGATTGGATGAGGGAGACCAGTTTGATATAATTTTAATGTTTTGTCAATATGTAAGTAGTTATATATACCAACTTCATCTCCAGTTTCCACCAGTTTCCACTAACCATAAGTAGATTTTATACATTAGTGATGTTTTAAACATCACTAACCCACTCCTCGAAATGTGGTGCTGGACAAGAATGCTTGGTGTATCGTGGACTGAATTCCGTACCAATGTATCCATACCCCAAGAACTCGACATCAAGCAGCGTCTATCTTCTGTAGTACAGTATCGTATCCTGAAGTTTTTTGGACACGTGTCAAGACGTGAATGCCACGCCTCCATAGAGCGACTCGTCGTGCAGGGGAAGGTGGAAGGAACCAGACCGCGCGGAAGGTCACCCATGCGATGGACCGACCAAATTAAATCTTATGTGGGCGGGCCCTTACATGAGTGTACCAGAATGTCCACCAACAGAAAACGATGGCGAGATATCGTGAGGCGTATAACATCTGCCCCCGATGCTACTACATGACGACCACGACCGCTCTGCCAAGAGCGAAACGATTTAGAAGAAGAACCCACTCCATCTCTAGACAAACTCCTTATATGACGTTACAAGTGTAAGTAAAGAACAGCTTCATTTAAAAATAAAACATTATAACATCATACATAACATAATTTACATAAAGTATGAATAAGTATCACTCAAACAAGCACTTTAATACAAATTACGAATTAACAAGGTAATAAATAAAGTACGTAACAGTAATATGAAACAGTAGGTACGATAAGTGTGATCATAATAGTGTCCATAGCTGCTAATACTGTCCTTGACCGTGACAGCGCAGCGGTTCGCTCCACTCCCGCGCATTTCCCGCCTCCCGCCACCGCACCGCCCGCGCCACTGCCGCCCGCCATGCCTCCACGCAGGCATAGAGTAAAATTGTAAATGTATATACATAGGCAATCTACCAAAAGTTGATATGATATCTTACGAATACATTCTTGAAAAGTTTGGGCTTTACTTTTAACCTTGGCTTTATAACATTCAATAAATCTTTTTTGGGGACCCTGCACCTAGTAATAATTAATAAAAATACTGCAATTTATATTGAATAACAGCACAGATTATAAAATAATGTAAGAGTGAACAATTCTGAACTAAGGAACGGTGACTTCCCAACGGAGCCCTTGGGTTCCGTGGTACCCACTTTAGGAATCGCAGCCCTAGCCTATTGATAGCGGCTTGCAGAACTTTGGAAGTAGTTCCAAAGCTCTTAGGAATCCAATAACTTCTATCAAGTTGTACGACTTTGATAAAGAGTTTTTTTACATAAAATAATTTTAATATTTGAATACAATTTCATTGACACATTAATTTTACGAGAAATAAGCAGTGAGTGGAATGATATAAATAACTATGTAAGCTATTCGCAGAAGCCGCAACACAGCATTACATACTCTTACTTATGTAGCCTACACTTACTGCAAATTGCTTTACTCTATGTTTGGTTGTGCGCAAGCGGCGCGCTTGGCCGCGATCTACGTCGCAAAATTACCGTCACTTGTGTAATGCAGCGCAATGTTATATTACTTAGTGATTTGATGTCGTTGCCGCTGTTATTACCTCGCCATCATTTATCATTTCTATTACAGTGATCAATTGTTTAAAGTACTTGCGTTACTACTTTACAGTTTATGTAATTGTAGTGTGTTTGTTTGTTTTTATATATTCGTCACACTTATGTGGGCTGGGAGGTTGGGCAGATGTCGTTTACTTACAGTTTATCGGTGACAGTTTTAGGTCTCACGTATTCGCGGAGTGACTACCATCATACGTAGGGCAATGCCCCACAGAATACAGCGTAAATAAACACAATTAATATGAAAATGACTCATGAATGTTCCGGCCAACAGACGTAGCGTGAATTTTTTAAGATCTTTCTAACCTAAAGTTATAATTTTTTAAAGAAAAATTCTACCGCAGGGCTGTCTCGAACCTGCGTTCTTCTGTATGGCCCAGATACTTAAGCTAACCAAGCTACCGATAGCGAACGGAGCTACAAAAATGCTAAGCATACTTTTTCTCAAAAATGCGTTTTACAATATTAACAATTTTATTTATTTTCTTATTTTTAAAAACCTTGCCCCACACATTTTCTCCTATATTGTGGGTGCGTTTACGAACACACATTTTTCATATACTCAAACATCTGGACCCGGAACAACTACCCATAAGTCATACAAATATTTGTTCCGTGTGTGTATCAAACCTGCGACACATAGCGCAGAAGCCAATCGCTCCGCCACTAGGTACGTCAAACGTATAGTCACTGAACGTTAAAAGTTTATAAAATGAAATAGTTCGCATTTAATCATGATTAACATATTTATTTATTATCAACGTATGCTTTAGTTCTGCATCTACTTAATATATTATTATGTAGATATAGATAGCTGTTTGACTATCAAATTCAGTATCTATTCAAAGATAGGAATGTTTAATAATATACCAACATAAATATTCTCGTTCATGTAGCAACATCCTCTAGAGGAAATGAGTTGAAGTACGTTCGTTAGTGGCGATAGTGGGTACTGTTATTATTTATACAAGCTGCAATCAATACAACTATTCGATATAGGTAAATGTGTGATGTACACATCAAGCTACCACAATCTGTAAAATTTCTTTGATTGATTTTCAACTCTAATGCAAAATAATAAGGTTCATATTCAATTGGGAAATTTTGACAGTTTTGGATGGCTTGACCTGCTGGCGTCTGTACTTGACGCTTCCAGTTACTTATATCATATTGATATTGTATATGTACAGAGGCCAGAACACCAAGCTACCCCAATCTATCAAATTTCTTTGATAGATTTTCAACTATAAAATGATAAGGTTCATACAAAGTAACAAGGTTCGTCTTCATGACCTCATCCTTTCTTCCACTTTCCTTCATCGATCTTTCTTTTCACCCAAATGGGGTCGAATTTCCACCTTGGTGTCTTTAAGGCGAGAGTGAACAGGCATTTTTTGAGTAAGCGTGTGCCACCTACAAACTCGTCCGCGCTTACCATCAGGTGAGATTGAGGTCAAACGGCAGCCCATCTTCTATAAAAAAAAGATAAAAGTAACTTTGTGTGTTCGGGTTAATCTCAGTATATTACTACTGCACGGACTTTCATACGGTTTTCACAAACAGAAACAGGGTTTATCTAGGAAGGTTAAAGGCTATAATTTATGAACATACTATTTTAAAATATAAAAATGTAAAACCACTGACTAATAGTTACGAAATTTTAGGAATTAAAAAACCTTAAAATTTATCATCTTAGTGATTTCCTGACTTACGCAGACAGTACAGAGGACCGTGGTTATTTTCATTTAATTAAAACGGGCCATTGTACCTAATTATTTAAGTAAACCTTCAAGAAGCGAGCCTATTCTTATCTCAAAGGCCGGCAACGCCCTTGCAACCCCTCTGGTGTTGTGGGTGTCAATGGGCGGCAGTGATAACTTACCACCAGGTGACCGGCTTGCTTGCTCCCTCTTCCATAAAAAATAAATAAAAATAAATAACAACTATACTGCTTCATACCGGATTATTATTCTACTCTTTACTTTACTACCTCATTGGTATAGTAGTCGCAAGTGCAGTTGCTTTTTTGAGGTTCTGGGTTCGACTTCTAGATCGTGTGTTATTGTGATTTTCCATTTGCAGCTCTAGCATTGTCAGCAGGAGATTGCCTAGTATTTTGGCAATAGGCTACCCCTATTACATGATACTATAGACCCGTCCTCTATTAAGCAGATCATTGAAACAACATGTGCATTTTCTTCGCATTTTTTTTTATTATATCTTAATAGGCTTAACAGCTTACAAGTGATATTCATGTTAGCATATGGATATCGTCAGTTAATGCGTTTAGTTACAGATAATGTTCTGAAGAACCCGTATGTGCACGCTGCAATACTTAAATTAGACATGTGGAGTTGCGGACGTCCATGAGTATTAAGTAAAGTAGTTTAGTCAAGCTGTATTAGGGCAGCGATTACATTGGCTGAGTAAATATTTTAGTACGAAGTATCTACTAGAAAAGTATAAGAATAACTTCTAAAACTTAGTCTTATAAGCTCTGGTTTCAAAGCACACAAAACAAGCCCTAGTTTAGGACCAAAATATCGCTGGTAGTCTCCAAAGGGTAAGACAGAGGTCTACTAATGAACACCTACAGTACACCGGTATGGATTTAGGTTCCATGTAATAGGGGACGATCCTATTGCTATTTAACCGGGCACATATCTAAACTCCGAGCTGCTATTGATAATTTCATAGAAACAGCTCAACAGCAGTCGCGACTAAGATCCAATTAAGAATCTCGTCCAATGTAAACGCGTCTTAAGTTTCAAATTATTTCCTAACTATATGCGTCAGGAAATAATTTGTATGTAAAATGTTTGTATAGAACTTGTCAAGTAGAAAGGTGTTAAGAGATACGTAAAGTAAATATATGAGCCATAGATAGGTATTTATTATTCTATTGAAGTGAATGAGTCAGAAAGCTAGAGCAGTGATTCGTGGCTCATGGCTATATGTGGTAAAGCTATTATACTCTTGTTTTACTGAAGGAAACATTCGACTGCGGGTAGGATTCGAACCTGCGTGTTCTAGTTCAATACACCAGACGCTATGACCAACTAAACCACGCCAAGTCCTACCCGTCAGGTCGAAATTTGTCGTCACATTCTGAATTTACGTCTTTAAAGTGAATCCTTTGCTAAAATAATCTTAGCATGTTAAAGGCAAAATAAGTACAAAAAGACTATTATACTCTTTTTAAAAGGGAAAAACTATTAATACTAACTTTTTTAAACAAATTCCAGAATACCAAATTTTATCAAAATTGATTCAGCGGTTTAAGCGTGATAACGTAACAAACAAACAGTGATAACAACTAGAGAGTTACGCTCGCATTTATAATATTAGTTTGGATTTTGGATGATGTCATAGATGGGGCCAAGCCTATTGAAATTAAACGAGAGCATATCCAAACCTGACTGTTACTGAAAAATTCATACAGAAAAACCCACTAACACTTTCCTGGACTTGAGATCTCGCCTTCACTTACGACCACTAGTACAAGTAAAAACATAAATTGTAGGTACCTATTATAAAAATGTGTAACAAACACTAAGTATTAGGTACAACTTCTGTTACAAACGACTTTATAACGATATAGCTGCATAGACAACAAATATTTCTATTAACACTGACACTCGTAATCCAGAAAAAAAAACATCTCAGGAATTATCCAAGAAGCAACTTCCCGGAAAATTAGCAAAAACGGTTCGAAGCTTTATTAACTGGTAAGATATCGTACAGCACCTTAAGGAGTAGCTAGCCAGCACTGCTGGTAGGATGTTAGTTTTTACCGGGAGGGCTGCACCGGACCGGTTCCTATCCTGCTCGTCCCGCACATACCAGCCCCGCAACATTGCAGATACTTAACAAGTACCTTTGTAAATGCCAACACTGCCCATGTATTGAATATAACGAGCTCGCCTTAATAATACATGTAATGTACATTAAAACGTCAGATCATTATTAAGGAGGGCGTGACTTTGTAGTTAACATAAAGCCGTGTTTGTAAGAAAAAAACGATTAAGATAATTCTATATTGCGATTAAGATAAAGTCATTGGTTTAGTGTCCGCAAGTGTGCTACGGAGCGTGAGGGCCAAGGTTTAATTCCAAGGTTAAACTCAACCCATTTACATAGGCCCTAAAAATACAGGCGAACTATTATTAAACTTATATCAATACAAGCAATAAATATAACTTTACGAATAAGTAAGAAAGTGAAGTGGCAGTGGGCCGGCCATGTCTGTAGACGGACCGATGGTCGTTGGAGCAGACGACTCCTTGCGTGGAGACCACGAATCGGGAAACGTAGTGTGGGACTCCAGATGGACCCACGATCTCAAGACTGGGTCAGACTGGATGCGGAAGGCGGAAAACCGGGTGTAGTGGTGCGATTTGGTAGAGGCCTATGTCCAGCAGTGGACTGCAATAGGCTGATTTGATATTTGATTTGATTACGATGTAATCAGTAGTATATAAATAAAGAGTCCACGGACACGTGGACTCTATTTATATACTACTATTATATATATACTGTTTATTTATATACGCTATTATATACCTATATCGACAAAAAGTACTCTGATAACACAACAGATACCTAATAAGGCTATCTAGTATCCGAAACATTAATTGTGGTTGGACTTAGGAGGCTCATACTTCAGAGTTCGTTCGTGGTACCATTGCATTGTCAAATATTCGGCCGCTGAGCAATAATGTGCCAACATTATTGTGTTCTGGTTTAAAGGCCAATGTAGGCAGTGACATTATTGGGCCAGTGAGACTTAACAGCTGAAGTCTGAAGACGACAACGCATGAGCGATACCTACCACTATTGTTGCTGGCGTTTGTAAGTTGCGGAAGCATTTACCATCAGGCGGCCTAAACGCTTGTAAATGGTGATAACACAAAAAAACAAATATTATAGTGAAAATCTGATTATAATTATTAATGAGTATCTAAGGGAAAAGACTCAATACACATGTGTAGGTACGTAACCTTATGAATACAAATTATATTAAACTTATTACAGTATAGTGCTAACTTGTGTAAAGTACAAAGTTTATAACATGTATTTGCTTCTAGAGATTGCTCACTAACTCAAAATTATAGTGTCAAATGTAAATATATTCTTTCACAACATTATCGCTTCAACGTAAAAACAATACTTGAAAATTCTCGACCAATACAGACATTATGACACTTACAGAAATGTAACGCTCTAATGAGAGAGCAAAGCGGCAGATGTCTTCGACCTCAACGTCACGACGACACAGATACGTGCTAAATTCAAAGAACCAAGACAAACTTGACGTGACAAACCACTAACTCGTTGTTTGAACTTCGAACATGGAACACCTACTAGCAATAGTTACCACTACAAATATGTAATGTCATCATAAAACTGGAACGTCCAAATAAGATGAGACTGTACTTAACGCAGCAGTGCCTAAGTTCGTTATTCCTATTTTGGTCGAAAGGAAATCACATTTTTTATCACTTGAAAGATCTATGGAAGTTCCCACAAGCAAATTAAGTGGTCATGTTGAGCTTAAGAATAATGGATGAGGTTGAGAAAATGTATTAAATAATTACAAAGATTAAGCACAAGTCAAAATTAAATTTTATTTTGAGGTTTCGTAAATTTATTTTTCGCCTAGTTCAAATGCAGGGCATGTATCTCTGACTACCTGTGATAACATGTGTGAAAAAATATTATCGTTTGAATTAATGATTGTGGAGTATATCGTGGTAAAACCGACATGCCTTCAACTCTACAATGCTGACAGATTCCCACACCCAGCTTACATAGCCTTACTACTAAATACGTCTAGCGCCAAACTATACTGGGTGGAAAAGATGAGTCCATAGTCGAATCTTTCCTCTGAGGGTAATAGAACGAAATAAGGGTATTATTAATATCATATTACCTATTCTTAATATCTTGTTAATCGATAGCCTGGTGGCAAGTAGGTACGTGAGTGTCGTGCATAATAATCTGAATTCGAATCCATGTAATTTTCTTAGAACTGTGCGTCTCATCATCTTTCAGTTGTCATCAAGCCATATACTGTTCCACTGCTGGGCACGGGTCTCCTCTCATATTGAGAGGGTTTAGGCTATAGTACACCACGCTGGCCTAGTGCGGGTTCGCAGACTTCACAAACCGTCGAGAAAAATCTCTAAGATATGCAGGTTTCCTCACGATGTTTTCCTTCACCGTTTAAGCGAGTGATAATTAATTATAAATACGCACATGAATTCGAAAAGTCAGAGGTGCGTGCCTTAGGTTTGAACTCGAGACCTTCGACTTGGCAGTCCAATGGTCATACCACTAGGCTATCACTGCTATCTTTCAGTTGTGCGGATTAGAAATTGATTAACAATAGCTTTATTGGTGAGAAAACATCATGTGGATACTGGCTCATCTAAGAAAATTTTCAAAATTTTATCCGACTGGTGAGAATCCACCCCAACCAGTCTGACTGAGACTGAAACCACCACAGTGGTCCAACCCACACTAACCCAGTGTAGTGGTCTCTAGTCCAGACAAAATAATATTCAACCGAGTAATGTATCTTAAAAACTATTAAGTTATTTTAGACAATACACCATAATCTCTTATTTAATTGTTGTTGTAGAATGCAGCTGCGCACGCGAGGAATTACACATTAGATACATTAAAATTAATTGATTTATTATAGAACTTTAACAAATCAATTAACACACCAATATAGCTTTGGTTCGTGGTTTATTGACAGAAATAAGTAAGGTTTTTTGATGTAAAAAACACGTTCTTTTCCATTTAAAATAATTATTAGAATACGTATACTCTAATTGTGTTAAAGTTTTTTGATCTCTCAAGTGTTCTGAGGCTGGAGTGGTAGGGTAGATATTCTGCTGCTAAACAATATGCCTCTACTACCTACACTCTCTCTATCTCTCTTTTTCTCACAAAATGTCATATACTTAGTTATTTTAATCGTCCGGAAATATTTTTAAGGTTTTTGACGAAAAAGACTGTTTTAGAGGCTGGTCTAAAATAAAAATAAATCCGTGTCTCTCTGTTGACGATTGTGATCAAGGCAAATGCGAGCGTATTGGTTGAATTCTATTGAATGAACTATTTTAAATAAGTACACTAAATGTACATTTGATTTATTATAACCTACTTGGGTTTATATTATAAAAAATATTCTAGATCCGTCCATTGATGTAAGTAGAAAGCACGTTTAGCATAAAGTCAAGAAAACAGTATATAATATTTTCGACCTATTGATTGATAGATTTTCTATTAATTGAGAAACGTGACTACAGATTTGTGTGGCTAGGCGTTGAAATAAAACAATAATTACATACTACATATATTCTTACGGATTTACCTTCGCAAAAATCTGGACTGGTTAATATTCTATATAAAGATCCGAGGTCAATACTCTGACTTAAATCTGGGTCAGCTGATGGGGCCCTGCGGAGCGTGGCCACTCGATTACCAGCGAGAGGGAAAAACGCGGAGATTATGTCTAATGAAACTACCATTACGATGTATATTGAATGGGAAATTCTTGTACCGTCACGCAATCATTATATCAATAATACTGTATGACTAATTTTTATTTTTAATATTTGTAATGTTAATGACCTTCTTTCGTGACCTGCAGAAAGAAAGGTCTAGTAAAATAAAGGTGTAACTTTTTTTTTTAAATATTGTTACTTCCTTCTTAGTGCAAGCTGTGTAACTAATCAATGTCCCCATTTTATTTTTAAAATTTGTCTTTAATTTTGTTTTCCTATCATGCACAGATATTTTATAAAACAGCGATAGTCTAGCGATATGATTATTGGACTGCCAAGTCCAGTCTCGTGTTCAAATCCCAGGTACGCATCTCAGACTTTTTTATTTCATGTACGTATTAATAATTAATTATCACTCGCGGTTAAGGAAAACATCGCGAGGAAACCAACCAACGAATGAAGTCTGCCAACTCGTACTAGGCCATTGCGGTGGACTATAGCCTAATCCCTCTCCATCTGAACGGAGACCCGTTCCCAGCAGTGGGACAGTATATAGGTTGATGATGATGACACATATTTGCATATTTAATACAAAGAAATGAATGAGAATATTGAAACCTTCCTTAGATGTGAAATTCCAATAAATGAGATCTTATATTTCCCTCAGGTAAATTATGGAAGTTTAAATTGAACATATTCAATTTAAACTTTACGATGATTTAAATCACGTGCGAAAATCTCGTGTTGCCTGAAATGAATGCTTCATTATATGGGAGATGAATTATGTTCTTGAACAACTATATGATCGATAACCTCATTAATGTAGGCCATTATATTTAGGAGTACTAAATGACGATTTTATTCGCGATTTTTTTTAATATTTATCTAAATCTAGCCTAAGTTTAAGAAAGAAAGAGTACTTATTTATATACCTGCTTAGAATGATAATATATATATATACCTACCTAAGGTATATTGCATAATTAAAAATTAAAATACTGACAATAAATTATAATATCTTTAAACGTTTATTTTGCGTTACAAAAATGATTGAGAAAAAAAATGTATGAGTGAACGCCGTGGGGGTCAATACTCCGGCAGTAGGTCAGCAGTGAGTCGTTGGGCCCCAGGGACCAGTCCCTGGGCGCGTCAGAGCCTTTACTCAGTACGGCAGCACAGTAGGGTGCCGAATGCACTGATAAAGATGACGTGAACACTGTAGGTATACCCACAGTGTATAAGACATAAGTCTGCCTTATGTACCGCAATGTGCATTAAAGTATAAATAAATAAGTATTAGCAACAAATTGACGACGTCTGTGGTCTAGTAATTCGAGTGCTGATCACGAGTTCATGGGTTCGATTCCCACAGGACAAATATTTATGTGATAAAAATGTATAAATTCAGTAAATAATTTACTTTTAGTGATTTTTATCAACTGGAAGCATACAAAGATGATCATTGACATAAATGAGTTAATTGTTAACGGTTCTTTAATTGCAGATGAAAAGATTCCCAAACGATTTACTACTATAATTAACAATTAAGATTACTTAAATAGGATAATGCTAACAAACTTTAGGCTCGTGGGTGAGTAATAACTACGCTAATCAATCGATGTGCAAGGTTAAGCTGTGCTGGCTGTAGTCAGCCTGTGGATGGGTGCCCATTCATAACACACCATAAAGGGTATGGTGTGTTATGAGTGTGAGAGTACATAAAACCGTTCGATCCTAGGTATCGAACGTTATACGAATACCTATGACAATCCCTTAAACCTGGATAGCTTGTTTATCCTCCGGATATCTGTATTGCTCGGAAACTTTTTTATACTACTAAGGTGGCAAACAAGCACACCCAACAACCCACCTAAGCGGTTACCGTAGCCTATAGACGCTTGCAACACCAGGGGTATCACTTGCGCGTTGCCGACCCTGTAAAACGAAAGAGGATTAGTTGCGTTGACAGTATAAGGGTCAAAGTCCCCCCACTGCCAACACAAGCTTTGCCTCGTGGATCACTGGCAACGTTGCTCACTGTAAGAAACACAACGCAGCTCAGCAGTGTTATTTCAAGTGAAATAACACTGCTGAGCTGTGTTTTGCGATTTTCTGCAAGGCGGAGGTACTTCCCCAGTCAGGCAGCTCCAAGTAGAATTACTCCCCTACCTCTCTTAAAACTGAGTTGCGGAGATCTTATGGTTGTCACTTCGTGTGAAATATTGATATTCAGCTGTAACTTATTATACTGGAAGCCTAAAATAGTCGTGAAAAAACTTGAATGATAATTTAAATGTCAACGAACTTGATTTAATGTTGCGTCTAAAATCCAGCCTACAATGATTTCACTGATGCACCAAATTCATCTTAAGAATGACTTTTATGTGGTTGTTGACTTCAAATTTTACGCTCGTAAAGAATTTTGAATCATAAAAACATTTCTTAAGGAAACCTAAAGTGGTCTAGACCGTTTTTGTGCAGAGATGGATCATATTTCGATCTTTTCGAAGTATTTTATATCTTTTTTAGTGGGCAGTTTCACGTAGTTTTGGTTCAAAGTAACATTAAAGTAACAAAGTAAATTGTGGGCTTAGCGAGAGGCCTCTAAGACTTACAGCTCTCGTAGAGGACAAGGGAGGCCATTCACCCCGCTGTAATAGACGTTGATGTAGCGTAGATATGACTACACAAATTTTACGGAATTATTTTTGGTGTTAATTGAAGGTTACTGACGCGCACGAGTATTATAGTGTCGTATGAATAATTCCCGAACATTTCTATTTTAGACCTTAACTCAGATTATTGTCTTTTTATTTATATGATATTGTCACTTATATAATAAATCCAAGGAAACACCCATAGGGTGACTGGAAAATATATACCCAAAATCGTAAATATTTTAAGCATTTATTATAGTTTTTTTATATTCAATTTACCTTTACTTTAACAACCTTTTTACCTGCTGAAAAACATTAGGACATAACTAATATTGTAAAATAATTTCTTAAAAAAAAATACTTTTACCATTAGGCGTATCCACATGGCTCTCGTTGCTAGTTAGAGGCACCTGTTCACCGCAAAGGACAAAGTCAACTCGCGGAAATCGTGTACAGCAAAAAAAACACCATTGAAACAAGTAGACAGCTCTCAATTGATGCTGATCTGTAATTATCTTGTTCCTTTTTCTATTTTAAAACTTAAAAAATAAAGCCAAAAATCTTCTTTATATTTCAAACCTAGACAGATTAACCACACCCAGATTTTAAACTGGTCGTTACTACTATAATAAGATCCAAAAAAAAACATTTAAGCTCTTTTTTGTTAAAAAATCTTGTGTTTAAAACTGAGACGGACCACCCAAACTTGATTGGCATGAGACTAGCACCTACATAATAATACTGGCTATGCAATGCTGGGCTCATACACGAATATTTTCTTGGGCGTAAGTCCTAACTCCGTAGAGGCTTTGAAAACAAATAGGTTGTTAAGTGCTTAGGTGCGGTTGCATTCCTATGCAATGCATTGTGTGAGAAAGCAATTTCATACAAGAACAAGGTGTCCGATTTGTTACAAGGTAACTGGGATAGTATATTTAGGTAGATTTAATCAAATTCCACGTCCTAATGCAAATCCAAATTCAACGTAACTATTCCGAGTCGGCTGGAATTCAGTATTTGACACGAAGCGACTATTTAAAATGTTGTCCCGTGTAAGAGGGGGGCTAAGCCTATCAAGATTAACTGGGCACAAATCTAAACTACGATCTGCTTAAAAGAATTTGCTTGACCAGAGAACCCACGTCTCAGCAGCTGCATTGCGGCATTTGATCAATGAGGGAGTCAAATAAAAGCAAAGAAGCTAGTTTTTTTTATACTAAGGTGGCAAATAAGCATACGGCCCACTGATGGTAAGCAGTTACCGTAGCCTATAGACGGTTGGTTAGACGTAGACGTAGCCTATAGTTACACAGAACATAAGGGTCAAAGTCCCCCCACTGCCAACACAACGTTTCCTCGTGGAGCACTGGCAACCTTGCTCACCATAAGGAACATAACACAGCTCAAAACAGTGTTATTAGTTAATGATTGCAGCTATTAATATTCCTGACCATCAGGCTACTTAATACAAAACACATGTTTGCCGTACAACAGAGAGAAGCACAGAGGTTGTACTACAAACATATCGCAATACATGGCACATGCCGATGGAGTATTTGTTCGTTAATTAAGGCTAAACACACATCTTAATCGGTCTTTCAACTTGACGTAAGTGCGGTACCTGCATCCACTATTTGTCTGTGATTGGTCAGTAATCGATTTTGGACAGTATTTAATAGGAATTCTCATGCGAATGTCAGCAGCCTGCGTGGAAATTCATATTTAATTTTATTAAAGGAAATTATTAGTTGGATGCAAATTATTGAACGAATGCTTCTTAACGTGATGAGAATATTATTACTTAATATTTTTATTGCGGTCGATAATGTTATTACAGATGTAAGGTTTGATAAGAAGAAAAAATTGTGGACCCTGTCGGGCACGGCACAGTTTAGTAGGGCTGAGGGGAGGAAAGTACTAACTTATTTTTAATTATTACCAACACAATAGCATTAGCATTTCACCATTAGACGTAACAGTTTAGCGAGAATAAAATTATTTAGTTAAAAAGTTTATTAATTAATTATAAATAAATAAAAAATAAAAAAAAATATTCACATGTCACTCTACTAATACTATACTATACTTATTTAATATATTTTATTTATCTAGCTTTACATAGCGTTGGTGTGTCTCAAATTGTACTTCAATTTGTACAACTACAAAATGTGTTTTTTTCAAATGCAAAATTGTGTCAAAATTTCAAACTAATCGGCGAAGAACTTTCGGAGATTAAAGATTTTGAATAAACAATCATTTACATTTTTATTTACCCGAAGATACATTTTTAATCGAGAATTGCAATTAGTCGACAGTTAAAAACATAATTTTAAATTTTATTCGTATGATGAAAACTAGCATTTTTAATAAAATTCTTGACAATTCCCAAAAGGTTCCGCTCTTAATAATTCACAACAGCAGCATTCGCTAATATTAAAATATATATAACATAATCTTTGACCACCTTCAGACACTCGATCAGACATATTAACATAGTTTCCACGCAGAATCTTTAGACTATTAGACATAACGTAAAATAACCTCATGATACAACTTTTTTCGTCTAGAAATCAAGTTACTTTGAAATAAAACTAGTTTTTACGGATTTTATCGCGTATATTGATATTATTAATCCCGTCGTTTCGGACCCTTTATAGCGTCCATGGTCGTCAGTCTACCCGTGACCATGGACGCTGTAAAGGGTCTGAGACGTCGGGATTACGCGATAAAATCCGTAAAAAGTAGTTGTATTTCAATGTATAATATTCGCGAAATGTCAGAAATCAATTTACTTTTAAAGTAGGAATGCAGGTATAGACATTTATGTTTCCGGTGTGAAAATGTCATAATGTCGTGCACAAAGTGATTGACTTTCATCAAAATGGGCGGAAGCTGACGGTTAGTTGGTGGTTGGTTCAATTCCATTGTGATAATGACAGTTGGAATATAAGTAGCTGCCTACGACTTCGACGCTTTGTATTTTAGGTGTGACAGTAGCGAATAAAGCTGGGAGTTTAGAAAGGTCATTTGCCTTATCTTTTTCCAATTAGCTTCAGTTTAATCAGTAAATTACTGTTCGTCAGTCGCATCTACGACTATAAATTATTTGTAATGTCGATTTCCATAGCGACTACCACCTATACATTTCTCTCATTTCTGCAAGATATCATGATGCAACAGAGATACCAAACATATATTTTTTTTAACCTATATGATCCTACTGCTGAGCAAAGGTCTCCCCCATCTCCTTCCACTGATCTCTGTTCAGCGCTATCTGAGGCCAGTCTGTCCGGAAAGCGTCCAAATCGTCCCGCCAGCGTTTTCTGGGCCTTCCTCGGCGTCGACGGCCGTCTTCTGGCAACCATTGGGTTACGATATTGGCCCATCTATCCAAACCTATGGAATCGATAAATCTGATCGCATTATTGTACATTAGAGAATTAATTACAGCCTTGCTTTCAACCTACTGACTGGCTAATCTTTATTAACGTGGCATAAACTACTGTATAGATTATACAATAAAAGAATAGTAGAATTATTAATTTATTTATTTTCATGGCCGCGGGCCACTTACACTAATTAAGTATACAATGTCTACAAACAGTATTCCGCCGGTTTCGCATAGCCGTAATGTCCTAATAATATTACACGTATAAACCTTCCGGAATATAATCTCAAAATGATAGAAAACAGCGTTGCGTAGTTAAAAAGAAAAACAGACGAGGACAGCGATTTTATTTTAAAATATATAGCTTAGAGGAATTATTAAAGAGATGAGATTGAGAATATATCCACATTCTATAAGAAGAAGTATCCACACTAAACTTCATTCAATTTTGGAAGTAAGGTCTGTGAGTGTTCCCACCTTGAGTAAAGTAAAAAGATTAAAAACAGTAACTCATAGCTATTTACCTCATTTCCAAAGTAATCGAAGTTTTACGCGAATACACAGATGTCTCCGGCACACACTTGAATAAACAATGAAGATAAAAGCAAATAATGATTGATCGTTTAAAAGTGACAATTCACGTATGTATGCACCTTGTGGACATTTGCGTTTCACTCAAAAGACACAAAATGTATTCCTGTCAATTGCGAAACGATTGAAGGATATGACACAATAATGTAACAATGTAAGCAAATATGAAAATGACTGGTTGACGCATAAGACTTACGTTAGGGTTCCGTAGATATATTGGAAAGAAAACTTCTAGACTGATGGTGTGTATATGTTTTTGTTTACTGTAAGTAGATAAATTGTTTTATATTCAAAGGATAGTTATTTTCTCCAGAACATAACATACCATCATCCATCATTATACCAGGAGTTGGCATAGGTGTAATACAACTGTCTGCGGACGATTTCTACAGCGCCCCCTTAGTCCCGGCACTAAAGTGATGACGCGAAACGCCGAGGTTGGTTTGTTTTAGAGCATTTCCAACTCCGTCAACAAAAAAAGAAAAGGTATTTTTTACCCAAAGTTTTTCATGGAATTCTCGAAAAACATCTATGGTAGAGCACGTCACATATTCGATGTTTGATTAAATATATTATTAAATTCTTTATTTAACTATATAACAGAGAGTAGATAGTAGACATAAAGGGAAGAAAATGGAGCCATACAATCGGAGACGAGGCAACCCATAATGTGTATTTTTTCTGTTGAAATAAACTGTGCGTAGTGATGAGTAAAGATTTGAAAATTACAGCATTAAACCTACTGATCTCTAAAAACATAATGACGTAAGTATCGCGCATTAACAAAGGAACAGAAATCATCTGTCGGCCACAATGCTGTACTTTTATATACAAAAAAGTAACATGCGTTTGTGACCAATCTGTGCAATCTGCGCCTGCGGTTCGCAAGATAATACGAGGATTGCAAGTCATGTGCTTGCACAAACCGCTGAAGGGTTAACCATTGTGCCAGACAATCAGCCCACGAGATTGGCACGAACGTCTGTGATGCGCACATGCTAAGAAGTCAAATTTAAATAATAGTAATTTTGGTAGACATGTTTGTATGGAAAGGAAATTGGCTGATGGTTTAACTTAAAAATAAAAGATTAATTATCTTTTTGTATATTTTTGGCATTTTCCACGCTAAGATTTTAAAGTTATTTAGAAAAGGAAAAATTCGGTCATAGCGTCTGGTGTACCTAACCAGAAGACGCAGGTTCGAATCCTGCCCGCGGTCGAATTTTTCCTTTTCTAAATAACTTTATAAGATTAATGTTAAAATGATCCCAAACTTGAAGTCACGCCTGGTTAAGTAAATACTGTTTTACAATTTACTAAATACATGGGTTATTGTATTAAGTATGGTCATAGTACAAAAGCTATATCGTCATCATCAACACATACATTTTAAGGCCGCCTAATGTCTCCATAACTGTGTATTGTATATACCTACTAACTAC
Organism: Acronicta alni; assembly: GCA_964056405.1. NCBI lineage: Eukaryota > Metazoa > Arthropoda > Insecta > Lepidoptera > Noctuidae > Acronicta > Acronicta alni. Next base: position 9,884,558 of record OZ043921.1, read on the forward strand.
TAATACGATACAATAATAATTTTATCTTTAAAGTAAATATATTCTTATTTCTAATGTAAAGTATCTTATGAGATAGCTTTATAAGCTTATAGGATTCAACTATTCTCATTATGTTGTACAGTCAACAAAAGAGTATGGTATACAGGTAGCGAACGAAATCTGCATCTTTATACAGATTGTGATTTAAATAATTACCCGTCAAAGGGTTTGATGTGTAGCAGCTTACAATACCTGCGTTTTGACACATTGCGTGATACATAATTACACAATCTTTAAAAAAACACGATGTTTAATTAAATACCTGTATACTTGTATAACTAGTATAACTCTTTTTTCGACCGCACTAGCTAAAATTTTAGCTAGCCTATAATAATATTTATAGCCTTTAACATTTTAGCCTTTAACCGAAACCGCGGGCAACACGGTTTCGGTTAAAGGAAGTTTAGAGACAAATGGTAGCCTAAGTCCTTCACCGAGGTTTAATCTATCTCTGTACTAAATTTAATCAAAATCGCTTCAGCAGTTTAGGCGTGAACGCGTAACAGACAGACAGAATTACTTTCGCATTTTTATTTACTAGGGAAGTAATGATTTTTCGAAATTATGTACATAAGTCTGAAAAATCATTGTCTCACTGACATATTATCATAAAACTGCGAGGCACGAGGCTTCTCTCGAAACGAAAGAGGATTATATGTGGAGTAATCAATATCTAAATATTATCATCAGACTATTTCTGACTACTTGCTTTATTTTAATAGTGCTCATTATTTTCCAGAGTACAAATTAAAACGAGACAATAACTCCGGGAGAAAAGGTCTTTTCAAAAATATAAAGATTTATTTAAAGTGTGTTTGTGTAAAGATACTAAAGTCCTAAGCAGCGAGGATGTACTTTAAACTATTTTTTTGTAAGATAACAATGTATTCAGCGTCATACCACAGTCATTTCCTAAATGTTGGTTACGAAGACAGTGGTTAAGTATAATAAAAAGCAATTTTAATGTTCTCGTTCGTGCCATCCGGTATTTAAAAAAGCAGATGCAAATATTTTTTGGGTGAACTGGTTCGCGAGAATCTTTGGTTTTATTTTACCATAATGTTAATGACTGACCGTTTGCCATTAGATCATTTGTCCTTATTTAGAAATATGTTAAAATGCCATCTTTTATGGTAACAAATGTTTTTTAAATGTATATACAGAATTTACTTTCTTAATGTTAAAACATTGAATTTAAAAATTCAATTCTATTCAATATTCAGTGCTCCACGAGGAAACATTGCGTTGGCAGTTGGGGAACTTTGATCCTTATACTGCCAAAGAGGAATACTCTTTCGTTTTACAGGGTTGGCAACGCGCAAGTGATACTTCTGGTGTTTCTGGCGTCTATAGGCAACGGTAACCGCTTACCATCAGGTGGGCCGTATGCTTGTTGGCCAGCTTAGTAGTATATATATATAAAAAAATTATATAAAAAAAATATTAATACATTGTTCCAGATCTAGCAGTCGCAAATGCGAAAGAAAAAGTCTGGAAAGAAATTCTGGTTTCTATTCCTAGGTGGACAGTAAATTGGGTTTTTCTATTAGCTACACTGCTCGTAGTTTGGATTTACGCCATACTAACGGCAATAGGCTCACCCCCTATTGTATAGTACCGAACACATCGATGAGCAGTGTACATTGACAGTTCAGTTCACTGATATGGTGGCGATGTGGTCTCGTGGTTAGATTGTCGGACTGTTGATCATGAGGTGGTGGGTTCGATTCCCACAGGACATAAATATTTATGTAATAACATTTAACATTATATTGATACCTAATTATTATAAAATCTTATATACATATGAAAGCAATAAAGATTTGAATTTGAATTAAGTGTTTGTATTTGTTATCTATGTATGTATTTACAGAAGAAAAAGAATATAAGTATTATATCCATTGTCTAGGACCCATAGTACCTACTCGTCTTAGTTTATACTACTACGTTGACGACGCTGTGTAAAAATGTCTTAAAAATATTTAAGACGTTTTTTCGGGTTCCTTCATACAAGACGTGATCTTATGTTTATATTTTTCAGCTAATAATCATTTAATTTAAATTTAAAACTTGCTAAAATTATTACATACATATTTATTTTTTTGTTGAAGTGGTAACACAACAGGGTCGTAAAAGTACCGTACCAATACTAGTTTTACCTGTTTGTAGGTATAATCATTAAGTAATATCTTATGACCACGTTATCTGTTAGCAAAAAAAAATATATTTAGGTCCACAGAGTAAGTAAAATTAGCATGTAGGTATTTAATATAAAAAATAAAATTTAAACATTATTGAACCAGTTAGTTCATTACATGCGTTGATGTCTTTTGTAAAGGTGCTTGTGAGGTCGTGGGTAATTTCATAAACTTCAATGTTTTCATGTGGCATAACACAGTTATTATTAAGTATACTATATTTATGTTATTTTTATATAATTAAGGAGTATTAGATTTATTATTACCTATATATTAAAGAGTGTCTATGGAGTTTCTTACCGGTTCTTCTCCATAAGAACCACTTTTTGAAAACGTGCAACTAGGTTTGACTTTTTTTAAATGCTATTTTAATGGTCTAATTGAAATAAAATATTTGACTTTGATTTTGGCATCATTTAAGATGAACTTCGGTAAATACAGGCGTTATGGTATGTTATATTAAGGCTATACTCATGCTGCTGATTTCGTCAGGGGTGGTACATTTCAAAAGCTTCATCATCAGTCTATATTAGTCCACGTAGGCCTCTAATGTGCGCTTTTTCATCCTGTCTGTTTTTAATAGAAAAAACACAAACACATTGTAATTTAGAATTTGATTAAAGTTTAACATAACTTTTGATGAAAAATTTCAATGTATAATATTCGGATAAATGTCAAAAATCAATATGTTAGAGTATGATTAAGCCGTGGGTAGAATTCAATGTTACCAGCCAAAAACCTGTTTGATGCAAAGTGGAACAAATGAACAACCAACTTTTTTATAGAACCTCCCCAATTATGAATCGTATTTGGTCTCTTAAAAAATACGTTACGTACGCATAAAAAGTTTAATGAACATTTGAAAATAAAGCAAAAAAAATAGGTCATGTCAAGAAACACAGCAGGTAAGATAAACTGAGAGTATCGCATTTTGATCACGTGAGGCTTGGCAGGGGTGCAATCCTTTCCTATCCGCCCCGTGGGAACCTTGACAGATGCGCTCCTAGCAACAACAAACCTTTTTTCGGAAACCTTATTTGTGAGGTGGCCATGTATTTAGGATAAGAAAAAATGTCTCCGTAACGATACCTAAATATAAAGTTGCAATAATATTATAATATAACCTTGTAATAATATTATATAACTGTGTTATATAATGTTATTGCAACATTGAGTAAGTATAACTTAAATTTATATGTCCCTACAGTTTTAAAATATAACATATTTCTTGCAGCTTTCAGAACTTATTTATTAAAAAATTAAAAATTTAACACTTTAAATTTTATTGATTTAAAAAAATATTTTCAAAATGGTACGAGTAATTCTAAGTAATTTCTGTATCTACTCCTCTGTCTTCGCTGCTTCAATGAAAAAGACAATATATGTACCTACATAACACTAGTTTGGTAAATAGATAACAATTTTAAACCTAATATTTATATTGAGAAATACATTGTCGGGTTATAACTCTCGTGATAGATTACCTGGAACTGCTCCTTCAGTTTATCTAATATCGCTTTCATTCTCCCAAATCATGGTCACCATACACACATCAATTTGATCAATAGAACAGGAAACAACTCTCTATTTGTTACCTATTTTTTTCGGAAACTAAGTTTATCTTAAACGTAATTTTTGAGTTTTTGTATGCAAGGGTTATATTGCATCCGGTGAATGTGATATCGGTGTGACTCCTAAAATTCCAGAATTCGCAGCAAATTCATACCATGAACCTTATTTTAAAAAAAATTGCAAATCATCCAAATGTCAGGAAGTGGATGAGACAATTTTATTTTCGTGTAACTGCTTCTGAGGTTTGTAATCAATGAATTTAATAATTTAAATATGCTATCCCGCAATGGACTAGAGTAGTGGCTATAGCCTAATCCAGTATTTTCTAATTCTGAGAATAAACACATCAAATAAATAGATTGCAAGACATCTCATGAAATTTATTTCATCTTTATTCTATAAATTAGAGCTAACTACAGTATTAAATTTACAATCATAATTAAATACAAAATGCAAAGCATTTAGTGCAAGCGAGAATGACCCCGAATTACAAAAATGTTATCTCTCCTCTTCCTTATCACGGCACAATTTGTCCGAAAGAAAGTCCAGAGCGTCGGTTCTTTTGATGATAACATTCTTGGTGAAGCAATAAAAATATTTACCTGTTTACGCAAAGAAACTAATGTTTATCTATGGTCGTAAAACTTTCTTTGAAACTGTTCCATTGAAGGGTGAAGGAGGTCTATTATTGGCCTTAAACGGAATAACATAAAGGCGTCACAACGCTTTGTGCTTTGTCAGTTAAAGAACGATATTGGATGCACAAACAGAATCGGCTATTCTTCATGTATTATCTTTATTGAAGTTACAAAGTATACAGAGCAGGACAATACATTTTAATTTTGTACTAAGGCCGTTACCGACTGTAGATTGCTACAAAACGATATTAAAACGTTTTTGAAAGACTGCCTCACTCATCTCTTCACTATATTATAAAATCAATTTTACTTAGAAATCACTTAGAAAAAAAATCTTCTAAAAAAGGTTTTATACGTATAATTATTCGTAAAAAAAACTTTTATTACCACGTGACACAAACGTGTGCACCTAATTGAAATAAACGTTGTAGAAAATCGCGACCAGGTCAACGTAATCAGCATATCAATCTGAACAATAGCATGAAACTGTAAGTAATTGGTTACATTTATTAGAATATATTGTGTACTGTTGTAATTACGTAGCAATGCGATTAATCTAGTATTGTAGAACAGTAATTATCAAAACAAATATACTTATTTTCAACAAATTTAAGAGATTATAGATAAAGATTATATATTATATAAATTGATGCTTAATGTAGGAACACTTCATTGTTACATAATACTTATAACATACATAACATACCATCACGCCTGTATTCCCCGAACGTATACGCAGAGTTGTACCTACCAAATGTACATCTACAGGGCCGGTATCTTTAAGTCCCATATAACAGAGGGCAAGCCTATTGCCCTTAACTGGGTACAAATCCAAACTCCGACCTGCTACTGAGAATTTCACAGAAAAACCCCAATGACACTTTGCTCGACCTGGGAATCGAACCCAAGACCATAAGCATAGCTGTCGAGCTTACGACCACTAAACTATTAATTGACGCAGTCCTTAAGTTACCTACTAGTACTACTACTATTAGGCTAATACTTCAGTTGTATATATGTACCTATATTATGTAAGTAGCTGATTAGCTTAATATAAGCTTGCTACGCATCCTTAAAAAATACACAATATTTATAGTAGCAATTTCATATTATAATAGCCATAAATAAAAAAGAACAATCAAAAACAACAAATCCATGCGATTACTTATACCATAATTCTGTTTTATGGTTTTAGCATCACATAATATGTTATGTTAAGCGATCCAATCATCCCATTCATACCAATTACGAAATACGTTTTATCCATAGCCCACTATAATGTACAAAATTAAATGTTAAACCACATTCATTGAGAGCCAACTTCCGGTGAAATCCGGACTGAGAAAAAAAGTAATCTAAACAAACACATGACAAGAATAATAGCAGATGGCGCCTGAACGGAAATCGAAAGGGATTTTTTTATAAATTTTTTGTTCAATATTGAAAGCAAAAAACCTATGAGGATATGATTTCAAAAAAACAGTGAAAGCGTTCGGTGGTTTGACCGTGAGAAATATCAAACTTCGAAGCATGTTATGGTTCCGTTTTGATAAAAAAAATATATATCAGGTGTCTTCTTATACCTAGGATCCTCCTTACAGCTCATCATCTTCCCTCTTCTCTTATGTTCTGGATAGTTGTGTAAAGGATTCCCTTCCATAGCTGAAGCAATCTCTTCGAATTTAACTCTCCAGTGCTTGCTTGTCCAAGTCGTTCCGCCAGCGTTCTTTGAGCCACTCAATTTAGTGTTGATTGCGGGACTATTTACACCTACTCAAACTTGATGATTCAGCTTTGAATCACTCTATTTCATCCACTTTTTGCATCTCCCTTTCTTGTTAATATTATTACTACGAAGTTCTCATAGCCGAGGTTAAGAGCACACCAAACGTCAGATTATTTAAGCGGAGATCAATAAAGGTAGATGAAGCGACACATTTGCTTTATCTACCTTCTACCATGATCTTAGATGGAAATCTATAGTCTCTGTCTACCCCAAGAATGGGAGACAAGCGTGATAATATATATGCTTGTCATATCGTCAAGTTGGAAATCCAAATTGAATTTTATTGAATTTAATTTATTTTGCATTTGTGCAGTTAACTTTTCGAGTGTAAATTTAATTAAAATAATGTATTATCTTTCATCTTTTATTGCAACAAGGTGGTCTCCTGGACTCGTAAAGTATAATATTATATCGAAGCACGGCAATTCACTCTGAGATATAAATCTTTGATCGCAGAGCACGTCATTAAATTAATTTATAACTTGAACTTCAAAATCAATTGTTAGTTATTGTCACGAAAATCTATCAACTATTTATATGGAATTGGAGATGTTAAAAATTAAATAATATCTCTGTGGCTTTATGATTATTACCTACACTAGGATATGTAATTTATTAAATTTGACTCGATTTGAAAATGTCAGGTTTACGTCTCAAAATACAAATATAATCACATTATGACACCAGGTTTTTATAATATTTCAGCGTAGGTACGACACGCTGAAATATTATAAAAACCTGGTAACCTTAAAATTAAAAGTACCCATAATTTTCGCTCCACATAAAATGATTCGATGTGAACTTTAGTTCACTTTCCTGTTGATCTTTTAAATGGGGGTAATAAACCTATGTGAGGAGCAACACCGGGTAACTAAATGTCAGCCTATTTATAAACGCACCTTGCGCGATACCATTGTGCCTATTTGACATAGCAATCAATTTGTCTTTATTTAATTTAAACCTAAAAACATTAAATATTCTGTGTAATTTGAATATGTTTATTATTTTTTTTTTTATTCGATTATTAGTTTCAATCTTCTGATTACCACTTACGGTGTCGTACGTTCGTAAGACAAACTAGAAATCTAGTCTATGACCTAGACTTCACAGCTCTTGGTTCAGACACTTCTTAGTGTTTTCCTCCGCTAATAAAATCGGTGATACTCAGGTGCTGATCTGAACATATATTCTGGAGTCAGGTCATGCGAGATTTAGTCTCGACAATCTTGCAAACAGCATATTGCCTCTCAATACACATTCACATCCACATAATATACTGTACTTACTACTATACAAAGTAATGGTACTTGAGAACGAATTTGTTTGTAAAATCGGCTTAACTTTTACAGTATTTGTCAGGTCCAGTATATTCCTTAATTTTTACTGCGACCAAATGCAGTACGCTTACGTTAAGTTGCGAAGACAATTTGTAAGAATTAAGGTATGTGGGCTAGTACTGTTAAGAATTTGAGTCTTAAAAATATAATCCTTTCTTTATGCTCACTCCGTCGAAAATTGATTGTCAGTACTCATAAGTAAACTGGTCCTGATATTAGCAGAACTAATTGTAGAGCAAATTACACTCAAATATTATATAAATAGGTAATTAATGCAGTGAACGCCTGGTATGACTATTGGACTGCCAAATCGAAGGTCTCGGGTCCAAATTCAAGGCACGCATCTTTCCGTAATCATGTGCGTATTAATAATTAATTATCACCCGCTTAAATGGTGAAGGAGAACATCGTGAGGAAACCTGCCTGACCTAGAGATTTTCTCGTCGGGGCGACACCACGACACCATTTTACACCATTTTTTACTACGGTGCAGGTGGTCAGCAGAAGGCCATCGTGGTAGACTATAATAGCCTTACCCCTCTAAGAGAGAGGTCTACTCTAAGAGGAGACCCGGGCCCAGCAGTAGAACGGTACATGGGTTGATGATGATAGGTATGTATCATTTTTTTTCCTAGAGTTAGAAATTTACTTTTCTTCTTATTATTTCTTAGTATTTACTTCATCTATTTGAAATATAAAAAAATATTTTACCAGTCAGAATAATAAAAACTAACTAATATAGATGTAAATATTGTCTTGTTTTGTTTGCCTTACATTTGAGTAGATGATCTCATAACGGATCCCTTCTGAGATCATGTATCCAAATCTACTAGAATACAACTTTTTAAAAGTATTCTGGTAACAACGACATTTTAAAAATTTGCTGATTTTTACAAACTCAAAAGTAGTAAGGATGTCGTGGTAGAAAAAATTTACCTTAAATTATAGTATAAACTATCTTATTTTCATGAATATGAATAACATAACATCACGAAAGTTCGAAAGATGTAGTAGGTATTTAATTATAAAAGTATATAGGTAAACCTCAATATCAAGGCATCAGTTCAACGATACAGCACCGGGCACAAATTTAAACTTCGGCTGCAAGTGAGAATGTCATAAAAACACAGAAATCAAACCCCTGGGGTTGTTGTTTACTGTTGTTGTTGTTGTTTACTGGCAGGTCAGGACCTGCCAGTAAAAAAACGCGCTTATGACCACTAAACCAAACAATGGTTTGATCTAATAATATAGAAATAAATAATAATAACTAAATAATATGAAAATGATTATTTTATCAATGTCATATGTAAAATATACATAATTATTCAATTTTTTTTTGTAATTAATTTCTAAGAATGTCCTATCGGTTATAATTTATTTAAGTTTATATGTTCCTTGTTCAAATTCTGGGAATGACAATTCTGGAATACATCCAAGTGTAATCAAACGAAGGCTAAGAAGTCGAACTACGAATGTAAGATTGTAGCTTGTACGGTCAGCAACGAAAGTCGCTCAACACAACAAAATTTTGAAAATATCACAGTTCCAAAACACCAAAACTTGTCAAGAGGTTTTTTCTATTAAGGTAACCTAAATATTTAATAGTCATCTATGCAATTATTTTGCATAACCTTCACATAAGGTCAGTAACCTCATACTTATTAAAAATTCATAAATATTGAAAATTGCAACATGTTCACGGACTTTCGTTGCTGACTGTACAGGTGCCTACAGTCGTTCACAGTAATAGTGTACGAGCGTGGGAGCATGCCGCAGGTGCAATATTGTAGGAAGATGCGTATCTTACAAGGTGCAAACGATGCGAGGAGGATCTATAGCCGGTTAGACGAGGCGGTAATAGAACCGTGATTGCTGAAGCCCGGTACCCAATTTTCATTATGTAAATTCTATCTATCTACAAAAATTAATTGCTGTTAGTCTCGCTAAAACTCGAAAACGGCTTTGATGACATTTTTTGTGAGTGTTCGATAGGTTCGATTTGTGAATGTTTAGATTAGATATACCATTAGAATCGACGTTGCAACCTGGTTGCAGGACGTCTGCCGGGCCAGCTAATACAATATTTATTTAAAGCTAGTAAAAAATATATTTAAAATGATCATTACTTCGGGAGCTTTGGTTTGACTTTTTTTGGTTACCTACACTTTTTTTAATAATCTATTATCAGCCTCCCGGCTAAATCAAATTTAATACTGAGTTTTCAGATATTTGGAAAGTGTGGAGGATGTGCACTTTCCAAATAGGTATCTGAAAACTCAATAAAAAAGCCCTTCCATAGCTTGGAGAGCACGTTAAACCGGAAGTCCCGGTTGTCATACGAACATTTAAGACAATCGTCAACTGACGATTGTCTAATTAGTCAGACTAACTAGTCAGAAGCCCAAAGGACGGTCCGAAGGTCTGATGGCAGTTGGGTCGTCTAAAGTACTGATATTCAGCCGTATCTGGTTAGACTGGAAGCTGACCCCAACATTTATGTAGCTGGGAAGATGATGAACAAACAAAATATGTGAACATGTCAATGACAACATCAAAAAACGTTTGGCATTTTAATAAGTTATTTGTCATATTATTTGTTTGTTTTCACACCATATATCTTATCGTCGCTGCGCCTGCCAAATTCCATATGTGCATTTTTTTATTTTTTGTTTTTTGCACTAAATATAATCTCCGTTACATTCTCGATGTGTTGATAAAATACTTTTTGTAATTTTCGAACTAGAAACAAGCTCAACAAATTCTATTTGTGTTTTGACCGTTACGAAAAATTCGTATGTGCCGAAATGCACATGAAGGATTTGTGTTCCGTCTTCAGTCGCCCGCCAACTGTGTTAGAGATGTGAGCGTTGTGGTGTAAATAACACTACAAAAAAGTTTGTAGGAGTAAAAACACAGTAAAAGTGGTAAGTTCATAGTTAATTTACTTCATAGTAGTTATTTCTCATTTATTCTCCTCAAGTTATTGATAAGTAAGTTATCATTCATACCTGGCCTATTTAAATAAATAATTTTGTAACCTAACATATGTGAATCGCGTCTTTATGATAATGTTAAAATACAAACATAGTAAATTATCTGTTGATTATTATTTGACTATTATCATAATAATAACGCTATAATATTAGTGTGCGATAAATACGAAAGTTTCTGAGTACATGAGTGTATGACTGTGTATCTTTGTTTTAACTTCACGTTACTTTTTCCCGTTGCAAAGCCAGCAAATCTAAGAAATGGTCTTTGATTTGCTGGCTTTGCAACGCAAAAAAGTAACGTGCAGAATAAACAAACTAATCACTTCAAAATTAAAGTCAATATCTGAGTATATTTTTGTATTTATTTTACATTTTCGATCCTAAGATATAAAGTTATTTTAGCGAAGGAAAAATACGACTGCGGGCAGGATTCGAACCTGCGTCTTCTGGTTCGGTACACGCTATGACCACTAAGCCACCGCAGTCATAACGAAGACGCAGCCAGGTTCGAATCCTGCCCGCAGTCGTATTTTTTCTTCACAAAAATAACTTAACAATATTTAAGTATTTTAAACTTAGGAATTATGTAGTTAATGCATGTGTTTATGTTTGCTTGTATGATAATTTATTATAATACATAAGTGTATGAGAGGCTGCAGCAAATTTACCTACACTCTTTGCCTACGTTTTTGCTTTTTGTTCAAAATTAAAATCAGCAACAGCAGGATACTTATGTTAACCAGAATCAGGAAAGCCCTAAAGTGTTTCAGGAAGGTGACTTGGTCTTCGTGATCGAGTACTCTCAGTCCCAGTGCAATCTCGATCCTGGCATGCGAGGGCCATATAGAGTTATTCGAGTGCTCCGCAATGGTCGATACGACCTAAGGTTTGTCACTGGAGCCTATGGAAAGACCACGTATGCGGCTGCACAGTTTATGGTGCCTTGGAGGGGAGAATGGACCCCTGAGACTTGTGCTGCCTTCTTTGAGGGTAAGCCTGTCTGGTGTGTAGACTACGCGACATGGTTGGCCTTGTAAGGCTTTTGCCGGTTCTGTATTGACATTTACGCGGTATGATGGCCTCGAGAGGCATCTGCCGGTAGTGTCTGTGTGTGAAGGCCTCGTGGCATGTTTGGCTTGAAGGGTCAACTGCCCGTAGCCACCGGGAGGTACACCTGCCACTCTGTGGAGGCCCCTGCCTACGGTGTGAAAGCTTTTCGGCTAGGGTATGGGTTCGGCCGGACCCCCGACGAGTCTCCAAGTGTCCTGTGAGCGCTTGGGGTTGATTATTACGCTTTCGTGTGTGTTTGCATGTATTCTAATATGGCATGTGCTTAATTCACATCCTATTAACACAATTGGGGGTGTTATCTGTTTGTGGTTTTAAGAAAAAGTCGCAAATTTATGCATCTCCAATTATTCTGTCAATTGCTTTACGACGTTAATACTAAGTTTGACACATACTTAGTCGGTTAACTCGTTGCAGACACAGACTATGCTGACGATGATTGCTCAGAGAACAGTAATCTACCTGTGCTTTCGAGGACAGAGGCAGACAATGAGCAACCAGGGACGGATCAGACTCCAACTGAGACAAATGTTGCAGAACCACAGCACAGGTCCCTTCCTGTGCCTAATCGAGATCCCGAAGAACCTGACTGGGACGTCATGATGTTAGAAGAGGCCGTGTTAGATGTGACTAATAAAGAGAGGGGATAGAATGACGGAACGATATAAAAGCAGCGCGACTGGCGGCAACGGGTGCCCTAGTCCGGTTAAGTTTTTAACTCCCTCGAGCTAAAAACAATGTCCGACCGAAAAAAAATAAAAAGGCGACGGGTGATTGTTCGTTGAACTCTCGTACTGGGCGGACGTGCCTTCCATGTTGATTTTGTTAAAAATTGTTTTCTTAATAATTATATTTTTGTTAATGTTTAGGTTAATAGATTTTTATTTTTTAAAAAAGCAATTCCACTTCTTATTTCCAATAATATTATAATAATTATTATTGTTAAGCACGACTGATATTTTTTTTAGTTTTAGTACTTCCTAATGATTTTATTATATTTTGTTATTATAAGAAAACTTAAGGATCACATAACGACAAACGTTAAAATAACAAAAAATTACATATTTTCAAATCCTTGATGTGCAATAATGCACATACATAATTTTTTTAGGCGGTTCTAAAACAGTTATGTGCAGTTTTTGGCTAAAAAAAATTATAACTCCCATAAATAACTAATATTAGTGGCAAATCTTGTATTCCTTATATGTCTCAAATAAATATCTTTGTTATTGCATTAACACTTTTGCAGTGTTTCCGTTTATTTATTCAATAACACGTTTTTTGTTGTTTCCCAAAACCTTACAAAAATCACATATGGAACTTGTCAGGCGCAGCGACGTTATGTAGTTAGGTACAACTTTTTGCAAGTTCATACATTAAACGTGTGTTCGTTAAATGTAATAGACATTGGCCTTATAAATAACGTTCTAATCTTAATCTATTTACAACTAAGTCCTGATAACCGACAAAAAATAAGTTATTCGATTGGCAATAATTTATTCGAAACTATTAATTCAATTACTCAAAAAAGCTCCTGGCCGGTTTATTTAAAAACATGAGAGTTCTAAGTTCAAAATCCAAGAAAATATAAATAACAAACGTAAGTATATTAAAATAAATTATGAAGTTGTAAATTAATAACCACCTTGCGTATGAAGTAATTGAAATACAACCTCTTTTGTTATTAAAATCGTAAATCAATATATCGACGAAGAAATATAAACTAAAATCAGCAAAACCCTTCCCTACACCTGTTCAGCCAGTTTGTTTCAATAAACCTCTTTTTAGATGGCCAAGATTTGATACCACAAGGTGCAAAAGTTTGAGAAACTGAACACCTTATTAGCATCGTATGCCCGCAGCAATTCCTTCAGTCCCAAAAATCAAGCAAACCGATATCCGATAATAGCAGTCGAAATTATTACCTTAGTAACCCATTCCTGACCTACCATCAGCTGCCCGTTGTCGACCCATATGTTACAAATATAGGTCATTAGAACCAACAATGTTACGGGATAATAGTCCCAGTTCTTACCATTTAAAGTCGATTTTATAATCACAATTCGGCTTCCAAAATGTGATATTACAAAATTGGACATGAGTGGTAATGAATCTTCTAAAACAAGGCACCTGATTTGTATTATTTTATGGTCGAAAATTGGTGACAGGTGCAGGTGTTAGCAACATGGTCATTTGTTAGAAGGAATCAGATTGGATTCCTACATTGAGTTATTATTTTAACATTAAAAAGAAAGTGTTTGTCTTTCAAATGAGGTTTTTGTTCGATCCCTTTTAAATGATTCTCTAATGTATATTATCATCACTCAAAGTATAAATAAATTCTTTACCGAATGTCAATCATACCAGTAGGTAATTGGCACTCAATTTATAGACTTGCATTGTTAATCTAAGTTCTATTTACTTGATGACGTTATCTAGTTTTTTCTTAGTTCATTACACTCTATGTTCGTTCAAATGGATAGCCATTTTGGATAGTGTTATTGTTGGTTCAATTCTGTTTAATTTATTTTTTATCTAGAGAGAACTTTCTACGTTGTAATGTTCAAGGTTATTTGCAGTTTCAAACAATTTGTACAATTTTCCTTGTCATAAAAAAAATACGTAGTATAAATTTCAATAATAGCTCCTCTAATCTTTTTTAAGTGGCTATATAAAATTGATATAAGAAATATATATGTATACATATTCAGAAGTATTTTTCTTATTTAACATACAGTTCAACTTATTCAATAATTATCATTTCATTCTAAATGTATACCTGCCATACACACTCTGGGTAGGTAACTATTTTTGGAACAATACCGTATTGTTAATACATGTTACATAACGTTACTACAATTGTTATATTTTGTCCTAGACATACTTAATATTTTCGGAACCAACTAAATCGTCATCGCCTTGTCATGCGGATAAATGAACGTATTTTAATATCAGCGCTGCAGCTTGTTCCTGCTTACTGCAGCACAATGGTGAGATAGAAGCCTATTCTGACGTCACACAAAATGATGTATTTATTATAAATAAAATATAAATAAATATTTTTGGACAAATTCACACAGCAGTATCTAGTCCCAAACTAAGCAGATCTTGTACTATGGGTATAATACTTATAATATAATTTTCGTATTAATTATATACGATTTTTTTGTTGTTTTGTAAATATCATAATTAAATTTATTTCATTTTTCATTTTACTGTCGAACAAACCTCTTCTTTATTTCTCCGAGCCTTTTCCCAACTTTATTGGTGTCGGCTTCCAGTATTACCAGATGCGGCTGAATATCAGTATTTTACACGAAGCGACTGAACAAACCTCTAGTGTCATTAATTTATTTAAATGTAACAAACAGAGCATAATATCGGCATAAATTAATCCTAAACCTGCTTAAATTGGCCTCTTTCCAAAATCTTTAGAAATCGTGTATAAGAATATAGAGAGCAAAATATTCACTAAGCCCGTGACTTTAAAAGGTTTCTCCTAATGGGCAAAACAGTAATGACCTTCTAAATTTATAAAATGAACCAGTCTAGCTAGTCTATTAGCCATGAATCATTACTTACAGATTACAGTCCTTTTTCCAACCATTCTCGAAAAACTAATTCCCGTTCTCGCATATACCGCGAATGAAAACCGGATACAGGACCGGACAAAACCCGTATCACAACGTTTAACATGATTATTTTTAAGTTATCTTTTTTTGGCATTTTCCATGCTAAGATTAAGATAGAGAAGTAAGTCATGTCGGATGAGAAGCAAAAGCTTGCTTTTGAATAGGTGTTACTGAAGTCACTATAAAGACGTAAATTCAGAATGTGAAGGCAAAATTCAACATGGCGGGTGGAAGTCGCGGTGGCTTAGTGGTCATAGCGTCTGGTGTACCTAACCAGAAGCTCCAATCCTGCCCGCGGTCGAATTTTTCCTTTACTAAATAACATTTTTAAGTTGTTAGAGAAGGACAATCGCAGGCTACAGATTAAATGGCGCCATCCCTCTCACATCCTAAAAATTAATACGACCTCCGTGCACATAACTCAATTAATATTTAAGACTAAGTAGATTTACCCACACTTGTGGTAGCAATCGGAACAATGTGATTCCCACGTCATAATAGTGGTAATAGAAGATGTAAGATAATATTGAGCGTCAAGTACGAACAGCTGTAGGCACGAGGTTCATTATGTTGTCGGTACCTATTTCCGGACATATATTGTATTGCTTACTATTGGCTATATTTAATATCACCAACCTGTCGCTCGCGGTTCACTCGCATCCCAAATATTTTTTTAAGACCAAAGGTAAATAAATAATTAATTTCCTGGACAATTTCACACAACACCATATATGTAGTCCCAAACTAAGCAGAGCTTGTACTTTGGGTACAAGCGTGGCGTGGCGTGGACAATGGATATAATACTTATATACCTTTTTTTTGTAAATACATACTTAAATTATATAACAAACAACCAGACAAACACAAACACTTAATGTTCATCACATAAATATTTGTGTTCTGTGGGAATCAAACCCAAGTCCTCGAGATCAGCAGTCCGATACGCGGACCACTAGAGCATAGACGTAATCAAGGTAGCTTATATATATTCTCCAAAGTCCAATCTATCTCTATACCAAAAATAATCAAAGTTAGTTAAGCGGTTTATGAAATCGTAATACAAACAGACAGAGTTACCTACTTTCGACGTACAGAAACCAGCAGGTCAAGCTATTCAAAACTGTCAAATTTTGGCAAATGAATATGAACCTTATTGCTTTGTGTTAAAGTTGAAAATCAATCAAAGAAATTTGACAGATTGTGGTACCAGACATCTTGAACAGTCACACCTGTAATTTCCTTTATTTGGGTGAAGCACCTAAACATTGTATGAATTTGTCTCACGGACCCCTTATGTGACTTTTTTAAATAATTTCCATGAATCATAAGCCTACCGGATGGTTCTCGTAACTAACAGTCGGTCGTTACGAGAGCGAATCCAATGTCAATGTGAACTGTATAATTCATTGTGATTACTTGAACAATTAGCATTTTTATACACCAGCTTGCTTGATAACGGTTAACAAGAAGTTTTGTAACTACCTATTGATGTTGAATTTATAGCAAATTAGATAATATTAATATTATTCACACGTTATTTGCTCCAACTGCTATTCATTTCAAAAACGTACGACGCTATACATAGCAAAATAGTCAATAAAATAAGCATACAATTCTCGATATGTATTTATTTATATATACGTTATTATACACCGATAAATAGAATATACACATTAGAACACAACTTAATTTAAAACATACAATAGGCGGTCTTATCGCCAACAGCAATTTCTTCCAGGAAATCTATGGATGGACATATCGGAACAGAACTAGAATGGGGTTAGTTATGGTGTAGAAATTTAGAAAGCTATTAAAATATAATTATAATACATGACATACATAATAATAATATTTATTTAGTGCTTTCATGGGTTGGTTTTGGAAGTTCTATTAATTTACAATCGGAAGAAAAAAAAATGGATAGTAAATAGAATATTCAAATTAGATTGATTAGCCAAGTGTTACCTACATTGGCTTAGAAAAAGAGATTACATATCCTGTGATTGTTCATTTGCAAGCTTTTAGCACAGACCATACCTAAGGAGCTGTGTTATGATTAAATAACACACAGTAATATAATAAAAAACAACGCAAAATCGTTTGTTAATTATTACTCTAGAACTACGTAAACTGCGTGTTATGTAGTATATAGCACGCTTTATAATTTACATAGTGGCATAATACCTAGTAGCCGACGCGACAACGTAACCGCTCGGTAATGGCGTCGTCGGCGCGCAATCTTCCGTGATAGTGAACTTGAGTTTTTTCGCGGCGCACACGCACCGTTAGTTTGAGCTACATTCCGCGGTTGCGCCAGCCCACCGCACCGCGGAGCCACTACCGCAACGATCAATGTTCATGGAATCATGCCTTACTATATACAACCTATTCTGCTATTTTTTACGCTTTGAATCCGGATGTTCGCTTTTGTAATAACGTATTTTGTTAATATATATCTTATTTGCGGTTACGAAATTGAGTTTAAGTTTGTTTGTTCGCAGATTGTATAATTTAGAGATTTCTTATCAGGAAAACACTATTTTTAGAACATTCTTATTTTGGACTACATGAGCAGGATATCTATCCTGCCCCAGCTCAAGTCTTTAACGGTAGACCGTTATTTAAAATCTTTACAGTTTAACGTCAATCTAAACTCTAACAGTTATTTTTAAAAGCTTAATTAGATACCTAGGTAATTGATTTAAATTGAATGCTAATTTGGTTTACAAAATACAGTTTCGGGCCAATAAACAAATAAATATTTATAATATTTTTAATTAATGGCACTAGAATGTTTTATGAGGGGTAGTGCAGAATAATTTTGTATGCCATAATAAATCAACAGTCACATTTTATATTTGTGTACCTGTTAAAACTCATTTTATTATTACAGTAAATTATGGTTATCAGTAGTTACAGACGAAATCGTGCGTGAATTGAAACGATAACATACTTTTTAAATAAAGTCAATTTACTATGCTGATAAATTAATATAATAATAACCTATAGCAGCCGTCAAAGTAAACGAGTTTCTGACATGAACACGGGCTTAGATAATTTTTAAACTTACAAATCAATAAGTAATTATCTAACATATTAAATATCATTGTTAACTACTCATACCTACTCACAACAAAAAACATTTGGCGTACCAAACAGTCTAATGATAAAATAAAAACCCGACAGAAAATAACAACCACTCTAATGCTAGATCTAAGCTTTGAAGGCTGCGCGCGCGCTGGGTCAACGACCTGCCATTGCCAATGTCAGCCATCTTGAGTTCCGCAGTCGCTTACGTTCTTCACGTAAGAGGCTGTAACGATTCGTGTTTGTGTGAGTACGTAATGCTCGTTTTTCTATGTCTTCACGTCTGTGTGCGTGATTAGAATTGAATGTAGAAGACGCATACATCCATACAATAATTTTGTAGTGTGCTGTAAGCTTGCGTGTCGGGTTTTGTTTAACTTTGTAGTCTCTAGGTGGCGTTGCTACAATCAGTCTTAAATCTTTTGTGGTTGGTTAAATTTATTTTTACTTACAAAATGTGTAGGTATATTACTATTTTTATATAAATAGCAGTAAGATGAAAACTGGGAGGTGAATAACCAATGTGAAGGTTTTGTATTATAGGTACAATGTTTGCAACGTGAGTTTTCACGTGACATTTTGGCTCATCAGTTTTTTATATCAATAACAACCGATAAGTTGAGGCAAAGCTAAGAAGCTAACTCCAAATTTTTAAATATTTTATCAGTACTTATTTGTTATTTTTCTTGAAATTTATTTTAATAGCTATGTTATGTAAAGTAGATAGGTACCTACTGGTTTTCAAAGTATTAATCATTTGTAAAAAGTGTGACAATATTATAAAAGAGATTGTTTGTTTGTATTACAGACACATTATTGTGTATGTGTGTACACAGTATTAAGAAGAAGTATGTGTGTGTGTGTTTGTCTTAGATTTTTAACGTGTATTTTATACAGTAAGGCGCAGATCAGACGGCGGACAATATGTCGGTAACGATAGATCGCATGGAAGTCTGTGCAATAACGCATCATCATCCACTGCTGAACGTAGGCCTCTCCTGGTAAACGTCACGGATCCCGATCTGTGCAATTACGCATACGAAGGATAAAATGTATTTGGAGATTTTCATACTTCCTTTGTCTTAGACCAAATAGTCCATCGACTGCTCAACGCCTTACCGTAAAAATATACATTTATACAAACTCACAAATACACATACATATACAGACATACTTCCATAGGTATGTCTGTATATGTGGGGTATATATTACTCATTTTTTTAAACACAATCTCTTTTATAATACAGTCATTCTATATCACGAAGACTTGTGTGATGGCCTCTATACCATTGAATTAAAGTTCAAATTTCATTAATTGAACGGACTTTTTGAGATAGAACGTCAATAACAACATTAATGAGCAGCACAATAATTAATAATAATTATGACGTGTTAACGTTAAATTTATACAAAAAGACCCTAGTTTCCACAACACAAGGAATCCTAGTGTGGTGGTTATCGATAGTTACCACATGTTGACGCAACTTTACTTAACACGGCAACATATAGGTACTAACAACAAATAACTTTTTGCTATCGGAAGTTATATATAGAAGCCAATCTTAATTTCTTTAAATAAGTAAAATAATAACAACAAGTAGGTATTTATTAAATTAAGTAGGTTGCAGCGTACATTGTGAGTGTGATGTAGTGTTGATATGAGTGATGAGCGAGCATGGGGGAAATGAGGGTGAATGTGTGTGTTGCCCACTAACACTTGGAAACGTTGCTCTACAAAAAGGAACTGCGGTGTAGATGCACCTTGTGGAATACTTATGTCCTACTATACTTTTCCTTGAACAATTAAGAATCATTATTATTAAAATAACAATAATATCTCCCATCGATTCGACTTCATCACGAGTGCCGTACGACCTCACACTTATGTAATATAAAATGCATCTGATCTGCAGTGTACCAATTACTCTGCAGTAGTTATTTCTATGATATTTTTGATAAGTTGAACTTTCTTTGAATGACACTTGTCCACCCACAAAAGGTTGAGCAGATTTGTACTGATGTTTACCAACAGTTTGCTACGGAGGAATGCGAAACTATTGCCATTAACCAAACTAGGAGCTGCTACTGATAATTTCCTAGTAATAAAAACAGTAACACTACTCGACCTGGGAATTGTACCAAGTACTGCAGACTTGCGACCACTTAACCAATGATATAAGTATTCATATTACTTTATTAACAATTGCATAATTTATTACCGTCTATATGAATTTGGAGGAGAGACTTTGCGTCTCTGTATGTTTGTACAACGGGCGGTGTTCTGAGGAATTGTTTGAGATGATACCAACGGCTACCACCGTACCTCTCGCCATCGGCGTGGAGTTCGAACGATTTATTTGACTCTGTATTTTTCCGTGATTAGAAACGAAAATGGACTATGGAAAATATTAATAATGAAATATCACGAATAATGTTTGAGGTGAACGATCGACATTTATAACATCAAGATATTCATAATGTCATGTTTTTATTATCTATGCACGAAATACCAAACGATGCTTTATAACGTGCATAATCTTCCAAGATAATATACCATTAAGATAAGGATATAAATTTTAAAGACAGAAACATTCGATCTCAGGCAGGGTTTGAACCTGCGTCCCTCCGGTTTAGCACACCGAGGCAACTGAGCTACCGACATCAATTATCGAAAAAGATCGAATTTTATTTATTTCTTTCTTTCTCCTTAATAATGTTTTGCTATTATAAACTATTTTGCTGTCTGAAAAGCGTAGGTACAGACGCCAGCACGTCAAGCTATCCAAATCTGTCAATTTTTCCCAATTGAACATGAACCTTATTGCTTTGTGTTAAAGTTGAAAATTTATCAAATAAATTTGACAGATTGAGGTAGCTTTGTGTGCTGGCCTCTGTACTTATTTTACCATGACTATAGGGCAAGAAAAGCTGTGATAGCCTAGTAATATGACCACTGGACTGCCAAGTCAAATGTATAGAGTTCGAATCCAAGGCACGCACCTCTGACTTAATAATAATGTGCGTAATAATATTTAATATCACTCGCATAAACGGTGAAGGATAACATCGTGAGGAAACCTGCATGCCGTAGAGATATTTTTCGACGGTGTGTAAAGTCTGTGTGTCAACACGCACTAGCCGGTGTGGTGGACTATAGCCTGCCAATCTGAGAATCTAGCAGTCGGATTAAAAAAAGTTTGTGCATTTGATAGCCCAATTCTTAAAGAAGGTTGTAGGGTATTTTACATCACGCTGCAACCTTTAGAAGTCGAGCAAAAAGGCTAATCAGGGGGAGTGAAACCACGGGGTGCAGCTATCTTTATTATGCTAGGGATGACTTCCAGTGAAAAAGAGGTGGTATATCTTTTATAATAACATACCTTCGTATAAATGAAAATAAATCATTACTAGCTGACCCCGCAAACGTTGTTTTGCCATAAAAAAAAAATTTTGGGTATGAAAAATAGATGTTGGCCTATTCTCAGACCTCCCCGATAAGCACAAAAAATTTCATCAAAATCGGTCAAGCCGTTTCGGAGGAGTATGGCAACGAAAACTGTGACACGAGAATTTTATATATTAGATATAGGTGGCCCATTTAAAGGCGTTATATTATCGCAACAAAACTAAAACTACATATATAGATATGTAGTTTTAGTTTAATGTAAGTGATGGCATAGGCCATCACTTACATTATAATTAAGCTTTCAATTAATATTATCGATTTCAATTTAAAGTGAATGTATGCAAATGAAAGCATTTTGGCGATTCGTTGCTTATTTCTTTAGATAGCATCATTAATTGAATACCGCAGGTGTCCTGTCCTGTGGTACGTATTTATTTTCACCCCAGGCATTTCGTTCTATAGATAAAGGGGAGCAAACTAAGGTGGTTTCGATCTTTAATTACTTGAAATTTGAAATAAAACTACTTTTTTACGGATTTTATCGCGTTACATTGATATTATTAATCCCGACGTTTCGATCCTCCTTTACAGCGTCCATGGTCACGGGTATACTTTTTATTTCAATGTCTAATATTCGCGTAAGTGTCAATATACTTGACATTTCTTTGAAATAATAATAATATAATATACAATGTTTTTGGGACATTATTATACTATAACTATTGGTACTAGACTAGATAATGAACACACTTATAATATATAAGAATCTCCCAGAAAAACAGAAAAACTTATGTTTATCACATAAATATTAGTATCCTGCGAATCGAACCCACGACCTCATTATCAGTAATTTGATGCTCGTACCACTAGATCACAGACGTCGTCAAATAATGGACACGTAAAATAAACATTTGTTAAATTATTAATGAATTTCTATTCAAATATTCATATAAATGAAATAATGACCATATTATATTATATTATATAATAGTCTAGTGCTCGAAAGCAAGGCTGCTGAGCGTGAGATCCCAGGTTCAATTTGTAAATCACATTATAATTTTTCTATAAAATTCTCAGCAGTGTCCGGTAAATGGCATTTAACTTACTCCCTATTTCGTGGGACCTAGAAACACTGCAGTCACCTGTGAGTATCGATATACATATTATAGATATCCTATCTCTTCGTGGGTTTAGGCGTGTTGACATGAAGGTATGATTTTCTTTTTTCATTAGGTATACTTTTATCAGTGTAATTGATGATACTTTGTTATTAACGAAGAGACCATTGCAGATTAGCGCAATGACAGAGCGAAACGAATAAAATTATACATTAGCAGATGCGACCACTAGATTAGCTCAGGAAATTAAAAGCGATCACAAGTTTGCAAACCTCGGGATGGAGACAATAAAGAGGCTTGTGCCCAACAAGAGTTCAACATGGGTTTAGGATATTGATCTCGTAAAAGAAGTATCTATGTAGGTATGTCGTACCGACAATGAGCTATTAAGTTAATTAATTTAAGGAGAAGATGTCAACATTATACATTTTAACATTAAAAAAAACATAACACGCCATCACACTTAGGCTGAGGTATGTTCAGGTTCCATGTAATAGCAAACTTATTGCCATTAAGCATGTACAAATTCAAATTCTGAGTTGCTACTGACAATTTCATAGAAAAAACTTTCCCAGGTTGAGCAAAGTGCTCAACAGGACCTCAAGTGTAGCAGTTGTGCTAACAAACACTAGGTTGATGACGCAGTAATGAGGCAAGATTTTTTATTATAAGTACATTTAAATTATTAGTTATTGTTAAATGAATTTTATTTTTTAAAATAAATAAATAATTCACTATTATTATACAAAGTTAATATATATACAAAGAATTTAGGTGAATTCGAGTGTGCAATTTTCCCGTGCCTCCTCAAGAGTCAGTGTACGACTTATGGAGCTTAAATTACATGCAATAATATTAAAACTACACATTTAATACGGTTAATATCGCCTCGAACAGTGGTAACTGAGTGCAGTGCATAAAAACGTCAGCAGGTATTGCATTTTAAGGTAAATTGAGGTATAAAGGTAGTAAATTCTTGATTCAGCGTGTTACGTTTAGTAACACCGTCGAGAAAAATCTCTAAGGCATGCAGGTTACCTCACAATGTTTTGCTTCACTGTATAAGCGAGTGATAATTCATTTAATAACGCATATGAATTCGAAAAGTTTGAATATTACAATTAAACATTAATAACCTATAATATCAATCTAAAAAATCATGTCAGATTCAAGCACCGGTATTGTTTTAATTGAGGCCATTCCAAAATGTCATATCGAAACAATAGCACCTTATATTCAATATAGTAATTATACGCCCACGGTTGACCGCAAAACCTTGAGGCTTCCAGTTGTATAAATGTGACCTAATCCAGATTAACAGTGCTATTCTAAAGGACGTTCCTTTCAGATTGTGTTTTGACTTGGATTATAATTATCTCGTCAAACAGAAAATTAATTATTATTTTCCACCAGTATGTCATCAATCATATTTTAATCTAAGCTAATGAATAAACATTTATTAATTTATTTATATTTATGTCAATATCAGATCAGTGTTAAAAAACTATTAAAAAAACATTTAAAAAAACTATATTTAAAATTGACGATGATTGTAAAAATTCAGTTGATGACGTCTGAGGTCTAGTTGTTCTAGTGTCGAACTGCTGATCATGGGTTCGATTCCCATAGAACACAAACATTTGTATGTTATGTTAAAAGTGTTTGTGTTTGTCTAGGTGTTTCTTAAGTAGATATTATAAGTATTTATTTACAAAAATCCAAAATTTATCCATCATATAGTACCCGTAGTACAAGCTCTGCCTAGTTTGGGACTAAGATAGTGCTGTGTAAAAATGTCCCAAAATATTATTATTATTAAAATATTATTACTATAGTTCCGGGCATGACTGTATTCCTGAAGGGTTAGGCTGAAGTGTAGCGTAAAACTGACTTTTATCAATCGACTGACAGAGAACAGGAAATAGGACATCGGTATAACCCAGAAATAGGGTGGCGGAGGTCTGATGGCAGTCGCTTTGTGTGAAATACCTACTGATATTCAGCCGCATCTGGTTAGACTGAAAGCCGTCCCCCATAGTTGGGAAAAGGCTCGGAGAAAGAAGACGTTTTTTAACCTCCTCCTATGAGGCCTGATGGCAATCGCTTCGTGTGAAATACATCCAGCTACATCTGGTTAGACTGAAGCCGACCCAAACTTAGTTGGGAAAAGGCTCGGAGGAAGAAGGCGTTTTTTAATCTCCTCCTATAAGGCCTGATGGCAGTCGCTTTGTGTGAAATACCTACTAAAATTCATCCGCATCTGGTTAGACTGAAAGCCGACTCCAAAAAAGTTGGGAAAAGGCTCGGAGGATGAAGACGTTTTTTAATCTCATCCTATAATCTCCTCCTATTAGGCCTGATGGCAGTCGCTTCGTGTGAAATACTGATATTCAGCTGTATCTGGTTAGACTGAAGCCGACCCAAACTTAGTTGGGAAAAGGCTCGGAGGAAGAAGGCGTTTTTTAATCTCCTCCTGTAAGGCCTGATGACAGTCGCTTTGTGTGAAATACCTACTGAAATTCATCCGCATCTGGTTAGACTGAAAGCCGACTCCAAAAAAGTTGGGCAAAGGATCGGAGGATGAAGACGTTTTTTAATCTCCTCCTATGAGGCCTGATGGCAGTCGCTTCGTGTGAAATACTGATATTCAGCTGTATCTGTTTAGACTGAAAGCCAACTCCAAAAAAATTGGGAAAAGGCTCGAGGAAGAAGACGTCTTTTAACCTTCTTCTATGTTAAAGTCAGATAAAGGAATATGTTCGAAAAACAAAACGCCTTTGTTAAGTGGTAGTGCACGTTTGACAGGCGAGCTCTAAATGTGTACAGTCGAGTGCATACGTACATATCAATTCCGTCCCGCATATTTTAGTTCACCTTTAGAAGTTGAACGGAGTCATGTAATGTACTAATTACGTTATTATCTTCGGGTAACTAAGCCAACAGACTTGCCCAGAAGGGCACGTGCCTTAGTAATTACAATTCTACTTTACAATTTTACTACTACTCAATTGATCTGCAAGGCGTTGCTTGCCGCGGTTAGTCGATGGGTTCATTTTTACAACATCAAGAACTGTCCATGGCTTGAGCCGCCAGGTGAGGTTGTCATATAAACACTTATGAGAGACTAGAAACCCAACTATGAACCCACCCCTGGTTCTATGAACCCAACATAGATGTGAAAAAGCTAGGATAATAATTAACTAAGCCAAAAAACTGTCTCCTTTAATAGCCGTTTTTGTATATACTAAGTAAGATAAATAACATACCATCAAGCCGGTATTCCCCGACGGGTTAGGCAGAGGTGTATGAATCTAAACCCACATATAATAGCGGGCGAACCTATTGCCGTTAACCAGGCAAAAATCCAAACTACTGAGAATACAAAAATTTAACAACAATTTGCTCGTCGTGGGAATAGAACCCAAGCCCTCTAGCGTAGTAGTTGCGCTTAGGACCACTAGACTTACGAGTACAGCAGTTAAACAGGCGAGAACTAAGTAAGTTACAGTACATTAAACACATTTACGCATTAATCATGGTGATCTAATGTGGGGCATTTGATTAGCATGTTTAATTGTTGCGACAGTAAATATAATAAAACATAGAACAAAATAATTTACTTAGTTACTAAATTATTGTTGTTATATGTATACATAGTGCAGTCATATGACCATAGCCTAGTGGTATGACTATAAGACTTCCAAGTCAAAGGTCTCGAGTTCGAATCCAAAGCACGCCCCTCTGACTTTTCGAATGAATGTGCATAAGTATTAATAATTAATTATCACTCGTTGAAGGAAACATCGTGAGGAAACCTGCATGCCTTAGAGTTTTCTCGACGGTGTGTCAAGTCTGCCAACCCGCACTAGACCAGCGTGGTGGAGATGAAACCCGTGCCCAGCAGTGGGACAGTATATACAGTATCTGGTTTTTTTTTCATTATTGTGCCCAGTATCACCTAAAATATTAGTAAGATAATATAATACAATAAATTATAAAAGAAATATAAAAACACTTAATTATTATACAGCTACTAATCTTGAGCGAATATTTAATTAAATAAAGTTAACAGTGAAATATTCAAAACTGAATAAAACAATTTACGACGGCAACTTAGAATGAAATCACCAACATCTAGCAATGACCTCGCAGCTAGGGACCTTCACCGAAATGTTATTGCAGTTCGATAACCCGCACCATTGTTCCACGCGAATCATTCCCATTTTATATATCACGACCAGCTTCATGATTTCCGCGTCATGACGATCATAATTATTAAATTAAAGTTTACGATACACAAGGATTTATGGCGTTTCGGGCGCGGAATTACATGGATACTGGGAGATTTATAGTGCGTAAACAGTAATTGTTGGATCATATTTACTGGACGGCGCGCACGCTTATGTCGCGCTTTAAGTTCGGAACATGCAGTTTAATACGTTTTTGTACTAATACATCTCTTGAATAAAAATTATGTTTTTGCTGTAGATAATGAAAAAAAAAATGTTTAGTTTCTTTTCTGTAACAAGCTGAGCTGTATTATTATCATCAACCCGTTACTGTTCCATTCATGGGTATGGGTCGCCTTTCAGTATGAGAGGGATTAAGCCATGAGTCCACAACACTGGCCTAATGCTTCATTGGAAGACTTCACGCACCATCTTGAATATACCTCAGCCATAGATAAATCACGCAACGTGTACAGTGATCACCAAGCGGAAAAAAAGCATCGAACAAACATAATACATAATTCGCAAGCCAGACAGTAATACAAATCATTACGTTAGTTACTGCAAAAGTGATAGTCTGTCCATGGCCTACGGACTCCATGACAGTCCACCGAACGTTCGAGGTCAAAGTATTTAAAATATAAAGTGCGTACCTTTTCTAAAAAGGCCGTATAATAGCCGCCGCCGTTAGCTCCGATACACTTCCGTTTATACAAGCCATTGTTAAGAACTTCCTTGTGTTTTTTATAAACTTTTCATGTAACACAAACAGCTCCTAATAAGAATGTTACAATATAATATATATGGTCGCTCAATCTAGGCATATCAAAAAGCGAAATAATACTGACTGCTCACGATATCGTATGCCTACAACATTAAAATTTAACAGGCTGATATTTATTACTGTAAGTAAATAGATTTTTAAAGGACACTTTTACTCCAGCATTTCCTAACTAACGACCTCTGAGAAGATACACCGAAACCAACTCAGAGAATCATGGTGGCTTGTACGGACCTATATGGGTTATGGAGAATGTGATGACAAGGCCCCTTGCCCTTAGTATAGGACAACACCGTAAGAAAACGCAAGTAGACCGCACTTGCGTTCTCGGGAACGCACCACCGACTTTGTCGGCTAAAGTCGGTAGGAGTAAGGCTTGTCTATACATCATACCCACGAGGAGCTTGCGAAATATAAAAATGGACGGTTCCTTTTTCAAAAAACTAAATCAACGCAGCTAACATCGAGGCACATAGCTAGTAATCTATTTAAATATATTATGTTTATATGTATAAGTTATTCCCTGTTTCCCTCGGGCACGCCATAACTTGAGAACAACTATACCGATTTCATTCATATATTTTTTTTAAGTTTTCTAAAACTTTGTAGAACGTAAGAACCTTTTAATTTTAAGAAAATTGCGCAGAAATTGGAAAATTTCAGAAAACTTAACGACTAGATACTTTGGTAAAGTTCACGCAGACGTAGTCACGGATCGAAGCTAGTAATGTATATAATTTTAATTAATATGAATAGCTGTGTCTATGAATATGTATCGTAGACTGTATAAATGAAATTATAATTAAATTAAAACATTTACCGGTTCTCGCACCCACAACACGTGCCTAGTGACGTATGTATATTATATATGCTAGTCAAGCCATAAGTGGTGTTAGGCCATATATATGGACAATATTGAGGTCTTTATAAGTACAAGTACCTACTCTTTAAATGTCATAATAATCATATTATTTCCATTATCATCATTTAAAAACTCTTTTTATTAATGGGATAATTTACTAGTCTATGATAGAATTACATATATTATCATCCTCCTTCCCAACTATGTTGGGGTTGGCTTCCAGTTTAACCAAATGCGCCTGAACATCAGTGTTTTACACGAAACGATTGCCATCGAATCGCTCGAGCCGTTCTTACGTGATATGCAGCAATTCATTGTTTTTATAAGATGGCAATTATACATACGGCCCACCTGATGGTAAACGGTTACCATAGCCTATAGACGCTTGTAGCACCAGGCGTATCACTTGCGCGTTGCCGACCCTGTAAAACGAAAGAGGAATAGTTGGGTTGGCAGTGTAAGGGTTAAAGTCCCCCCCACTGCCAACACAACCTTTCCTCGCGGAGCACTGACAGGATTGTTTTCAGAGATTTCCCTACTGCACTTTTATTAATAGAGTAACTAGGATAAATTACAATGGATTTTTAAAAATATCTTTCATAAAAAAATAAAATCAGACAAATTGCTCGAGCCGTTTCCGAGTGATCTTTCATACATGCAGCAATTGATTTTTATTTATATATATATTTTATCATAACTGATTTTAAGGTAAGGCTATAGACCGTAAAAAACCTGGTACAATAAGGTGATAAACATTAATAGAACGGCTACTGTCCATCCATCTTAATAAGCACAAAAGCCTTCAATACTGCCCCACATACACATTTCATTGTAAGTGCTGACTACTGTATTGTGCCCTTAACGTATACTCAACGGTCTTAACGTATTTCTCACAACACCTTGTAAGGACTACCTGTACGAGATTCACTCACCCCCAACCTTTTGAATGGGGTGGATGAATTGCGGGGGATGTACAATAGGTGAATATAACTCGGCCGTGGGAACGCACGAGATGAATGGAAACGTAGCACCTGTGCCGTGTGAACTTGTAAAGCCTTGATAGGCTGTTTGATGATTATGACGTCGTCAGTTAGGAAATTACGCCGGAGCTTATTAAAATATGTAAAATATTGACTTGTAAAAGTGTCTTTAAAAGATATATTTACAGAAATTAATATAATTTATCATTTATCGGTTGTCGTAGTAGTAGATACATAACTAATAATTAAAAATATTTGTGTCATTTTTACACAGCACCATCTAGTCCCAAACTAAGCAAGGCTTGTACGGTAATAGACAATGGATATAATACTTATATTTTTAAAATAAAGTTTTTTTTGTATATCTAAGTTAAAAAAAAAACAAATTGTTTGACGTGTTTGTCAACAAAAAATCTTCGATACCGCAACAATCATTTATTCGATAACGTCAAAAGAACAAATACGGACATATAAAAAATAAGATAATCTAACAAAAACATTGTTACATATTCTGTTTGTATGTTTCAGTTGTAATGCTTACAATCATTTGTAAGTCAATGTTAGAGTTACCGATATTTATTAGTTGCGGTATTATAAACGGTAAAAATACTGCGCAGGACATTTTCAATACTGAATACTGAAGGCCATAACACACGTGACGTGGACAGACATCGGGGTGAATTCAAAATGAGAATGCGAAACGTCAATATAATCCACGTTTCTAGGTTCTATATATGCCAACGGTTAGCGAGGCTACATAACTAAACGAGGTTCGACGATTTTATCTGTGTATGGGTTTTATTCAGTTCAGAATTTCAAATGAAAAGCTAACTGATACCTAGAATTGTGTTGATAGATCACAAATTTCTTTATTTAATTTATATATAACACATTTAAAGTAACAGCAGTGATAGCTTAGTGGTATGACCATTGGACTGCCAAGTCGAGGGTCTCGAGTTCGAATCCAAGGCACTCCAATTCATGTGCGTACTAATAATTAATTATCATTCGCTTAAACGGTGAAAGAGAACATCGTAAGGAAACCTGCATGCCTTAGAGATTTTTCTCGTCGGTTTGTGAAGTCTGCCTACCCATAGTAGGCCAGCGTGGTGAACTATAGCCTAATCCCTCTCAATATAAGAGGAGACCCGTGACCAGCAGTGGGACAGTATACGGGTTGATGATGATGATGATGATGAAGACATTTAAAGTAAATATATTGTACAGGCAGCTGCACAAATTAGCTTAGTCGGTGTTAACGTGGGACACACCGTTGCAATTAGTTGGAATGGTGTAATATCGTTTTATTACCAAAGTCAGTAAGTATACTTTCATCACTCAAACCAGTTTTATTATCATTCCTAATCTACCCTTATATCATTACTTATTATCATCGGTAGGTATCGATATTGTCCCGTCATGGTCGTGGCCACGGAAATAGGTCGAAGTGAATTTCGCGGATCTCATGGCCATGACTATCCTCCATGTGCTGATGGTGGCCACCGGGGTGGTTTTAGTGGGTAAGAATCCCACACTCCCCGGTCTAACCCCCGTAGACCGGTAGCCTTTTGAATGTTTCCCCCCGTAAACAAAAAAAAAAGGGGCAAATGAAGGCAAGTATGGTTTTTAGTCGGTACGAGTCCCACTTTCCCTGCCACCTCCCCGGGTGGTGGAGGATCCATGAGGACTTTCCATACTATAAAAAAAAAGTATCGATATTGTATGGGACCACTAACAGGTACCATACACATATTTTTGACGACCTCTGTGGTCTAGCGGTTCGAGTGCCGGACTGCTGATCATGGGGTCGTGGGTTCGATTCCCACAGGACACAAATATTTGTGTGGATAAAACATGAGTATTTGTGTTTGTCTGGGTGTTTCTTATGTATTATATGTATTTATTTACAAAAAAAAAAAGTATATAAGTATTATATCCATTGTCTAGTACCCATAGTACAAGTTCTGCTTAGTTTGGGACTAGATGGTGTTGTGTAAAATGTCCCAAAAGTATTATATTATATTATATTTACATTAACTATCATTTCTAATATGAAATTCATTCATTCTATCTAAACTATTAATAAATAAAATGCTTAGTTACTTTAGATGTTATTTCAGATTTAAAACATCAGTTTATCGTTCGAAGCATTAAACCCAGCTTTGTTCTGATATAATCTTCGGCAGTCCATCAACGACGTACTTATATATCATACAAAAAGGTTACTGCTATGATATTAACCTACAATGATTATATCTGTACCCACTATGAACTATCGACGGTGTTAAATACGAACAATGCTCTGTGTATATAAAGTTGTGTTGTTCCTTTACTAAGCAAACTAGTTTGTACGGTAAACTGTTGAAAGTTTTTACAGGTGCTGATTTTTGATAATCAACTATACAATTTGAACGATTACGAGTTGTTATTTTTATTTAGTACTTGTCATTAACACATGCTAAACATGTTCAGTCTGCCGACCCGCACTAGGCCAGCGTGGTGGACCCCTCTCAATATGAGAGGAGACCCGTGCCCAGCAGTGGGACAGTATTTGGGTTGATGATGAAACATTTTCAGAGATGTAAATTTTAGTGAAAGAAAATTAGGAGTTGAATAAACATTTTTTGAACGGTGAAGGAAAATATCTTGAAGAAACCTGAAAGCGTGAGAGAATTTCTCGATTTCAGAAAATCTACCAACCTGCAAGAGGCTAGTGTAAAAGGCTAGCAGGTTGGCAGACTTTGTCCTTATAAGTTAGTCCTTCGACTAAGCATAGCCTGACTCGCATTCTTAGAGTAGTTCCCTGCCCAGCAGTGGGACAGTAATTGGTACAGAGGCCACAATCCGTCAAATTTCTTTGATAGATTTTCAACTTTAATACAAACCAAATAAGGTTCATATTCAATTGGGAAAATTTGACAGTTTTGGATAGCTTGACCTGCTGGCGTCTGTACAGTAACTCAATCATCAATCGACGATTGAATCATTTCATGAGACTTGTTCTTCAGGCTTTCCTTCTGTCGTAAGGAGGATTTCACCAACGGGAATGTCTATGCTTTTTTGGTTACCATATATCATTTAACTTAAAGGTATTATTATATTGTATGTACCTTAAAATCAAATCAAATAAATTTTTATTGCGTTCCATAATGTATGATGAGGTGATCAGCTTATATTTCTTGAAACAATTATGGACCCTGTCAGGCACAGCATTGTTTGGTAGGAGAGAGGAAGAAATGCTTATTATATTGCTTTTTTGTATAGTTTGCAAAAATTTGGTCTTTTTATAGCTTTATCTAGATAATGATGTCTTATTTAGAGTTATAAATGGTTAATTTGATATTGCTGTGTTTTAAACATGTGGGTAGGTACCTAGCAGGGATTTGTAATCCTAATCTTGCTCAATGTGAACACAGTGATCCAGAGCAATCTACGTCACACTTGCAAGTGTACCAATCCCTTGTGTTGTGTCTGAACACCTGCACGAGGGACTGTCTCTACGCAGTTATGTGTAACACCATTGAGGTTGCCTCACATTGACACGAAACTCCATTGACACGAAAAAAAAGAATACCTAATTTGATTTCATAGTCAAACAAGACAGTAAACATTTTTCGTGTACATACCTCACTGATCTTCCTTGTCGTTTACGTTGCGGACCAACTATCAAATACGGGTATGGATCAATAAAAAAAATATTTTTCATTTATCTATTCATCCACTTCCCCATTCGTTTTATGGACGTAAACGCAGCTGCTACAGTAGAGGTCCCAGAGAGATTCCCAGCTATAGCAGTGTTCCTCATGTAGATCATCGTCCACTTGGGGGGGCGGCAGGGACTAAAAACCTCACTTGCCTTCACAGTCATGGCCATGGAGTCCTCGAAATTCGCCACGACCATGATAGGCCTCTGCATCACCCTAAAGTTCTCACCCTAAAGGTAAATAATTTTCTGTCATAATGTTGATTAAACAGAAAAAAAATAAAGAATCTCCAATTACTCTCAACGGTTAAAGTAAACAACAGATGAATCAATTATAATTTCTTAAGTAACGAGTACAGGAATGGCGTAAGTAGCTTGGGTTATTTCCATGAATACAGACGAAAAGTGAAATCAACATAAATCGAACGCTACATAAATTTGGGTAACAAATAATGTTTGTGATGTAATAATACACGTTCGTCACATGTCAGTCTGTAAAACATGTACATCACGTGTTGCTTACACTCTTTTCTAGAAGTGTTACTAATCATACTTTTATATCAGTGGTGTTCGACAAAATATACCAAGAATAGATTCAGCTAGATTTTATAATGGGCACATAGTGACCCTGAACTTGCTGGCTGTCAACAATTGTCAGTTTCACCAATCTATAAAACTGGCTGATAGGTATAAATAGTAAGTAAATAAGGGCAAGTAATGAGTGTGAAGCAGACATGTTATTAAAAACTAACTAACTTACAGTTTTAGATAGCTTGACCTGCTGGTGTCTGAACATAAGCACACCTCTGCCTAACATTTCGGGGAATATAGGGAAAAATCAGTTTTTTCAGTTAAGCTGGACTAGTCACGTTTGTATTTAAACTGACTGACCAATAGAGTGTTAAATATATTTTTCAAATAACTTACAGCCTAAAACATTATCTTTCAGTTTTTCGAGCCTTTTTTTCTCAACTATATAGGGGTCGGCTTCAAGTCTAACCAGATGCGGCTGAATATTAGTATTTTAGGTACACGAAGCGACTGCCAGAAATTGGGTTGCGGAGGTCTGAACCT
This sequence comes from Acronicta alni, assembly GCA_964056405.1. Taxonomy (NCBI): domain Eukaryota; kingdom Metazoa; phylum Arthropoda; class Insecta; order Lepidoptera; family Noctuidae; genus Acronicta; species Acronicta alni. The sequence goes on from OZ043921.1 coordinate 9,919,064, forward strand.
CCGCAACCTAATTTTTGGCTAATACCTATATCCTGAGGATAGACTGATTGTCCGGCTTTTTTGAGCTTCTGACTACCACTAACGATTGTCTTAATTATTCGTATGACAACTGGGACCGACTTTACGGATTCTCCGAGGCACGGAAGGGTCTCGATGAGCTCAGAATGGTTATCCATCCACAGACAGACCGCGACTAGCGCAGCTTAACCTTGCAGATCGGTTGATCAGCTTAGTTAAATTACTTACCTACGATCCCCTCACAATATTCCTGAGTAAATTGTTTTCAGCCAACAGGACCATGCCACCGTTTGATATTGTTAACTTGATAATAGAGCCTCCTTGATAATACCTCATTAATGATAATTATGTGATAAATAAACATTAACAAAGGAAAAAAGATACCGTATTGCTAATTTCGGTACTGACAGGTTTTTGACAAGCAATTTCTATCTGTGAAATATGTGATTAAACTTATACAATCATGTATATTGGTAAAGATTTCAATGTTATTAACTCGAAACCAATAAATTAGGCAGTTGTCGTTTTGAAATAGCCGCAAATATTGAGTGGCGTTTTTTTCTGTCAATTTATTTTTGCTATATTATTATTTGTAATAAATTATAATATGCCTGTATTGCCCGAAGGCTTAAATAGAGTGTCTATAAATGATATACCTACTTAGTTATTCTGTTCATCACAGTTTTGTTACTTAAGGAACATGTAAGTATTTTTTTCAACACACTTGCTCATAAAATGGCTCTAATTTCACTGCAATTAGGCACATAATGACACCTGTTATCAAACTGTGACTTTTTCATTGCTATTATTCACAAGTGGGTTTTTTATATTTTATTGGTTGAGTTGCTTTGTTCTTAAAAAAGTTTCGATACAAAAAAGATCGTGTTCAATAGTACAAAATTAAATAAATTAATGTACCTATTGCTTTTTCATTTCATGCAACTTCGTATTTAAATAGATAATTTCAACTTGTACGTTTTTAAATAATAAAACTTTTGTTTTCTCTGAAAACTTTGAATTCCCCATTTTGTACGTGGCTAAAACGCTATCCGTGAAAAGCAAAAAAAAACCTCATTCTTTTAGTCTATGGCCGATCGCGATTGTCAGATGCGCGCGCATAGGAAAACTGATTAATTTTTCCCGCCATTGCGAAATTTTTTTTTTCTGAAATTCTTTTTTCTAAACTCGTTTTCACTGTTGAAAATAAAGTTATTTTCTTCACAAGTGTGTTGAAAAACGTCGTATGATACACGTGTGTATTAATGATTACCGTCCTCGGCTCTCTTAAAACCGTCACCTTAAGGCTCGTGTTTCAATGGCGCCTTAGCGGTAATTACCAACATTACACACTTTTACCATAATGTACTATTATTTATTTTATTGATATAGTAAATATCAATACCTCAGTACCGAATAAATGTCAAATCAAATCTTTATTGCTCAACACAGGTTACAATTAGGTACATTGCAAGATGTTGAGTGAATGCGTTCACTATGTTCTACCAATTGAGGCATGCAAAATGTATGGGATCAGTAGTACAGCGATTATTATTGATAATAATAAAATAACAAATCTTTTCTTAGTTGCTAATTCTTTTGGTCCTTTCCAACATGGATTTTTAAAGGGCCGATCTACGGAAGCTAAATGATATCGGAATTCGGGGAGATCTTCTTAGGTGGTTCTCCTCTTATATTGAGAATAGATCGCAAGCTGTAGTACTCAATAATTACATTTCTGAATGGGTTCATGTACCTAGTGGAGTACCTCAGGGTTCGTTGCTCGGTCCGCTTCTTTTTGTAGTCTTTGCGAACGATATCGACCTATATCTTCAATCATCACATCTGCTTTGCTTTGCTGATAATATGAAGATATACGCCACTATATCCTCGTACGAAGATGTGTCAGCACTTCAGAGCGATCTGAATAGACTGGAAGAGTACTGCCTGACGAAGAAACTCGATCTCAATCCCTCTAAGTGTTCAGTATTGACATATACTAGAAAACGTAATTTTCTTGCCACTAACTATACCTTGGGTGGTCAACCTTTACCAAGATCTGATAGCATTCGTGATTTAGGCGTATACCATGATTGTAAGCTCGTTTTTGATATGCATATCGACTCAATCGTCAAAAAAGCTTCTAGAGCACTTGGTTTCATAATGCGTCTATCTAAATGCTTTACTCAAGCTAAAACTGTTGATTGTTAAAAATCCTTCAGTTAGTTAAAACTAGCTGTTTTTCACGGTTTTACTCGCATCCCAAAGGGCATTTCAAGACAAAGCCTATGTCCTTCTCCAAGGTCTAATCTATCTCTGTACCAAATTTCATCAAAATCGGTTCAGCGGTTTAGATGACAAAGCGTAACAGCAAACAGACCAACAGAGTTACTTTCGCATTTATAACATTAGTAGGGACGTAAGTAACGTATTTATTTGATACTATCTGTGCCCTGAAAATTGCATAAGAATAAAAATGACCATGGTACATAACCGAGTGTATCTGTTGAAAAAAAAAACAAGCCTGTCAGAATCTCAACACTCCAGAATAATGATACTTTCCAACGTTATATCTTATAAATAAGATATCCTTGGTTAACTAGTTGATATTCCGAAAATTAAAACAGTTTCAGAACATTTGAGTGGCTATAGTAAAACGTGACCATTTTCACCTTGAATAGGGTTGTAAATTGTAGATTCAATGTTTTTCTGTTTGTAAATGTTGACTAGATATCTAATATCGAAAATAATATTTGATATCGTAACAATCACCTAATGTCACCAAAAAAAAAATTAAATTAAAACCTTACCATATTTAAAAAAAGTGTGTAGGTACGTATTCGAAACTAAACTTTAGGATCAGGGGCGAAATATATTTACAGTTGTCATGCTTAAATATCCATATTGAAAATCTGAAAGTTGGGAACCCTACCAACTACCGCCTGCCGCACGTGAAACACGTGAGACGAAAGTATTGCTATTTTCTCAGAACTAAACTTTAAAATGTGCTCTATTATACATTAAAATTTTTCCTTTTCGCCAAAATATTTATGGTTTTAGCAATGAGGTGGATTTTATTTTTATTTCAGCAAATCAATGCCATTCATGTGATTTATTTTAGTTGCTATGTGTATGGTATTGGCCCACAATCAATTGTGAAAATTTAGGCACTTTATTTTTTTTATGTAAGCTTAAGTTTATAATTGACACTAAAGTATAAACATAATACGTAATACACAGCGATATGACCATTGGATTGCCAACCTAAAATTCACGACATCGAATCCAAGGCACCTCTGACTTTTCAAATTCATGTGCGCATTAATTTTCACTCGCTTAAACGGTGAAAGAAAACATCATGAAGTAACCTGCATGCCTTAGAGATTTTTCTCAACGGCGTGTGAAGTCTGCCCGCATTAGGCCAACGTGGTGGACTGTAGCGTAATCCCTGAGGGAGACCTGTGCCCAGCAGTGGGACAGTATATGGCCTGATGATGACGATGACGTAATATATCTATATTTACACGAAAAGACTAGGCAGAGGTGTATTTATATACATTTACACTTCAACAATATGTTTTTATGTTCCATGTTAGACAAATACTACTAATACTGCAAGTATCTAAAAGGTGCTACTCAGTCCTCATAATAAAACCCAATCTCACTGCTCGACGTGGGAATTGAAACCCACACTCACTCAACAGACGTCATCATCTTCATCATCAACAGTCCCACTGCTGGGCACGGGTCTCCTCTCATATTGAGAGAGATTAGGCTACAGTCCACCACGCTGGCCTAGTGCGGGTTGGCGGACTTCATAAACCGTCGAGAAAATCTCTAAGGTATGCAGGTTTCCTCACGATGTTTTCCTTCACTGTTCAAGCGAGTAATAATTAATAATTAATTATTAATACGCACATGAATTCGAAAAGTCAAAGGTGCATGCTTTAGATTTGAACTCGAGACCTTCGACTTGCCAGTCCAATAGTCATACCACTAGGCTATCACTGTTTTTTTCTCAACAGACGTGCATAATAAGAATAATCATTGTTTATTACAAGTAATCAGACTCATTTTTGTTAGTCATCATCATCAACCCACATAGTATCGAACTTCTGGGCCCGGGTCTCCTCTTAGAATGTGAGGGATTAGACTATAGTCCATTATGCTGGCTTATGCCATCGTGACGGACTATAATCAATAAAGCCTAAGCCGTGTTGGTATTTTTGGCAATTTTTACTTTAAAACCAGGATAGATTTTCTGTTCTCTGTTCTGTTCGTCTTATCAGAAAAAAAAATTAACTAGCAAACTAAAGTAGGTATATATATTGCCAAAATATCGTCTACCTACGCTGGTAACCACCGCGAAGTTTATAATGTAGGTAATGAATCTATTTTTATATGGATTGCGAGAGATTTTAAATTCAGAAATGAACAATGTCATGATTACTTGTTGCTTAGAAATTAAAAACTCATAATTGGTTAAATTTCGCAAAATCACAGTGCATTCATTTTTTAATAATTTTTTTAAAGGGTCCGAACGTCGGGATTAATAATATCAAAATATAACGCAATAAGATCCGCAAAAAAGAGTTTTATTTCAATGTTATATAATATTCGCGTCTCTAAGTGTCAGAAATCAGTATATTTTTTATTGTTAATTTGCGGCTGTAGTATTTCGACGAGTGGCGATCACAATAGACTGCACTACAGTCGCAACTGTAGTGCAGCCTATTGTGATCGCCACTCGTTGAGTTAGAGTTAATCACACATTCATTATGCATTAATTTAACTTATATCAATTATTTCATAATTCAGGTGTGCTAGAAGCAAATACTTTTTCATATTACTAGTTAAAGACATACATCATGAACAAAATCATAATCTCGACGATCCCTACTAACCACAAATGACAAATTATACTATACAGGAGAGTGTTGTAAACTTTATAATAAATGAGTTCTACTTAAATAAATTTCGTGTGTGGTTTTAAAGTTAAATTTGATAACTTGGACTTATTTTTTTTAAACAATAGTTTAGGATGGCCTCAATACAACAAACATGCAAATCACATATCTACCACTCCGGGGATTGTACGTAGGGACCATCGATCTATTAACTATTTTCCTATTAGAAACAAATCGCCTACTCTACGTCGCGCTGTCTCTGTCATAGCGTGACAAAAAGCGAGAAAAAAAAATCGAGAAAAAGAAAGGATCAAAATAGAGAAAATCAATATGGAAATGTTCCCAATGTCCGCTCTGTGGCCCTTTCCAATCTTTGGCTAGAAACTACTAGGGTCTTTGCGTGACGATTTGTCCTATTACTGCGACCTTTATGTATATTTTATTGATGTCCCAGAAATTAAAAAATATCACGTTCCCGCAGTGAGGACACCAGCTAATACTCATTCCTAATCTACCTTTAGTCATTACCATGTCATTTGGTTTTCTATACACCTCAAACCCTTCACGTGACTATGCAGATTAAGTCTTTAATACATTTTGAAATCTATTCAACAGGATGATGGTTATATTTTAGCGAGAAAATAATTTAATTTTTTCAATCGTGTTTTCCAAATTTAGAATAAATCCCACATCAGTTGTATTCTATTTGAGATATTTAACGTTGTGTCAGCTGATCGACTTATTGAAATTAATCATCAATCATATAGATATTTATATCTAGCGACTGACGTTTAGCCCAGGTGTCGCACGGGTGCAATGTACTAATAACACGCACATATAAACCTTCCGGAATTTTCTAAATGATAGTGTAAACCGTATCAAATTTCGTTGCATAGTTTAAAAGATCTCAGCTTATACAAGGACAGACAGCGTGAAACGACTTTTTTCAGTAGATACTATTTATAGATAAAAAAGCAGTGATAGCCTAGTGACCTACCATTGGACTGCCAAGTCCAAGGTCTCAAGACCCGTGCCCAGCAGTGGGACAGAATATGGGTTGATGATGATGATTTATAGATAACATAGCATACCAACACATTCACATTAAATAATAGGTGGCGAGACTATTGCCAATTAATGGAGCACAAATCCAAAATCTGAGCCTTCTACTGACAATTTCGTAGAAAAACCTTATAACACTTTGCTCGACCTTGAAATCAAACCCAGAACCTCTAGTCTAGGTCAGTTTTGCCAAGCCTACAATGGATAAACAAACTCCGAGAAGCATATTCTGCACAGAGAAAGGATTCTCCTTTGGGTATGTAAGCGCCATGCTTGGTATTCATGCATGAAAATGTACCACGTCCAACGTCACTAATGTAGATTATCTGACACTGACTATTTGATTTGATATTTTACGCAATTCATGCATGCATGACAGTATTCCGTAGGATAAGGAGTTAAGCACATATTTGTTGTACTTATAGTTTTCTAAATTTAATGAGACTTAACTCAACGTATTTTTTCTGGCTTACCCAAATATTTTTGGAGAAGGCCTTTTATAACCGAGTCATCAATCCTATGGTGACAATTAGTTGTCACTATATAAAACTACGTAACGAAAACGTATTCGGCATGAGATACCATGCTTTATACAGGTTTCCACATTAGGAAAGTGGGAAAGGAAAGGGACTTCCGTAAGAGAAGATAATAGAAACTTGAATGATTCACAAATCCATTTTGGAATATTTATATTTTATGATATACTCGTATGTTCCCACTATGTAGATGGAATACTTATTTTCTATAAAGATACGTTAAGGTGGGTATAGGTAGACTAGATTGTTAGCTAGCATTACATTGTAATGTAACGTTTTTACGAATGGTACAATACAGGGAAATGCTCAATTTTATAAAAATATTTCTATGTAATGTAACGTTATTGTGAATGGTCGACGCTGTAATATTTCTTTAAAAAATATCAATTACCTACTCCCCACCGTCCGCCGCGCTCGTGTGTTTGGTCATATACTTAAGCGTTACACCAAAACGCTCGTTGTTTCTTTAAATCAAGTTGTAACAAAACATCGAGCGTCATGTTCGAAGTCTGGTTCGAGTAAATTTAAAAACAGCTAATGCTCGATATTTAATTACGAGTAAATTCTTTAGTCTATACCTACCCACCTTAAGATAAATTATAAAACATAGGTAGGTACCTAATTATTATTTAAAAATATTGTTTTGAGGGCGTGCACATTACATACAAACAAGACTAAAAAAGACAGACGTGGATGTGAAAAATATACTGGACATAATATTGACAATCTGTCAACACTTAATTAAAACGCCATCTAGAATTTTCTATTGCGTCATAATAAATAAAACCGTGGAAATTTTACAAATGGCTTGTTATTGTTTTCATTTGCTTGTAATATTCACTAAATAATACATGAAGTCCATAAATGTAGGAATAAAAAGAATAACTAATCCTTACTCTTGAGATTTTGTCAATGTTATAAAGGATTTTAGACCGTATGTCATGAGAAATACATTTTATAATCGATTACGTAAGGATTTACGTTCAAGCGATCAATTGAAGCGATTTGTATTTTGAACAGAATCGATGTCTTAGTTAATAGAAGTTGTGCAAGCGAAAGTATACTTTACCACATTCGCATAACGTATGACTTTGATTAATTAACGTGTGTGTCATGAGGCGTTTAGTATGGCGTCAGGGTATTGCGCGGAGGCCGCTGAGGGTCGATGGCTTTGCGGAGACACGTGAGCGATACCGTTAGCCTGCACACGCCAGGGCCTCAAACACATGGAAAGGAAAATCTGTGAAATAGTAGCGTTAGCATGCAAAAAATATTGTTGGGGATATGTTTGCATATCAGGCATATGTTTAACCCGTCAGATAACAAATTACAGATACAGCGCAAAATCAGTAGATTTTACGCGCTTTGTTGAATTAACACATTTAATTTTATATTTTAATTTAATATAATATTTATAATAAGAAGAACATGTCCATTTTATTTACATGTGGATGAGTTTCCATACTAAACACATCGAAACTCCTCCGTGCCTCAGAGAGCACGTAAAGCCCCGGTTGTCATACGAACACCTATGACAATCGTTAGTGGTAGTCAGAAACTCAAAAAGCCTGACAATAAATCTATCCTCAGGATATCGGTATTGCTCAGAAATTGGGTTGCGGAGGTGTGACGCATATGGAAGCCGACCCCTACATAGTTGGGGAAAGACTCAGAGGACGATGATGTCATTTTATGTAAGTAGGAAGATTTTAGATGTGAATTAGTGTATCTGCAGGTAATTAATTCATCTAGATAATCAAATCAAAAGAAAAAGGTGTATAATAGAAATAAACTATACCCCCAACGATAAAATTTTAGATGTGTTAATTTCCTCACTGCCTCAGCAAAAACACTATAATATTATGGCATTATTAACCAACAGAACAAATCATTAACATTTTTAAATTACACTGTTGTTAATAAAATAAATAATTTTATATAAAAATGTTCTAGAATTTTCCGACTGAAACATCCGTTAAATTTTTGCCAACCCTACATTTCCCGCGGTTATTTAATTAAAATACTTATTTCCGACACTATGTCTATACAGACAAAGCTTAAAATCACTCTATCTTGATATTCACGATGTGTGAATGTGTGCGTTGTGTCGTACGTATACTTTTTTATTCGCTAACATTATAAAGTATGTTGTTTATGTCCTGACGCGACCGAGATTTTGAAGCTCCAAAAATATTTCTTTGAAATAATAAGTAGTGCAATACAGGCAGCACGAGCCGAATAAATAATGTGTTTATTACCTTTTGCCTTTATATATGTAAATGCAATTTGATATTTAAAATGCAAATTAACAGACACACAGTTCATTATTTGAGTTTTAAATTGGTGACGGACTTCACTATGAGAAAATAACATTTTGTTTAATAGGTTTTATCTAATTCTCCGTTTACAAATTCATTGTATTCAGCTCTAACTTTAAATCTGTACCTTCAGTGAAAAGTGATACATCTTGACTTATAGCACTTTTAATATTTTTGCACTAAGTACCACAGAAAAAAAAATGCTATTTTTTGATCTTATTCACACCCCTCTAAGGTTCAAATTGAGCAAGTTAATTTTGGTGTACAGTGCTATAACTAGGTTTTTTTTACATTTATTAATGTGTAATTAAATACAACTGTATTAATATCAAAGTGAACTGAACAAATATTTCAATTTTCTTAATGTATATTAATACGAATATAAATAACTCCTATTACGCGACCGAATTATTTAGATGTGAATTAGTACAAACTGATATAATTACACTTTTATCATTAAACATTGTATTGTTGGCTCTATTCATTTTTGTGAAAACCGGTATAATTATATTTAAATCACAATAAATGTAGATATTTGTAGGATCAAAAATGTGTATAATGATACAACTCTTAATATATCAATTTACATTTTATTTTCTAATCAAATTCATTGTGATATCTGACTCCGATTTAATTGTATCTATATTTACATAATTTTGGAATACGTGTATAATAATATAAATGTATTTAAAACAAAAAATATTAATTTTAATAGAACTTGTTTATACGATAGAATAAGTGTATTGTGATACAAGTTCTTAGTGCAGCGGGCGGGGGTAGCAGCCTGTGAATCGGGCTCGCCTCTCGCATCCCACTTACCCGCGTCGAGTGAGATTCATATATTGGAAATTAGAACAAGTGATTGTTGAGGAAGTTAGTCTTGCGATTGCATTTTAGCTAGTACGTCGTATTTTCGGTAGCAAAATAATGTGTAAGGTAACTGACTTATATCATTTTACACAAATTACGTTTAATTCGTGGTGATATTATTGTGTCACTAAAATACCTCGTATTATTATTTATTTACACCTAATTTATTATATATTTTAGGAGTTATGTAACTTATCATAATAAATTAAACATTATTATGTGCATGAGGTAATTTTAGTACATATCTGAAATAGATTTCTATCCGAATCCTAAACTATAACACATACATACATATCATCATGGCGACTGTCCCCAAAGGGTTAGGCAGAGGTGTACCAATGTACACCCACAGTTCGCTGATATGAATTGCGTAGACTATAAATTGCGACGATACCAATTTTGTGTCAACTTTGACCTTAAGAGTGGCTACATTTCGTAAAAAGATGCACCAACGTCCGCACACCCTGACGACGAAGTCGAGGCCATGTACGAAGACATAGTGAAAGCTATGTCTCGTACCAAAACATTCTATACTGTTAAAGTTTATTTATTTATTTAATAAGGTTTTCCCACAGCTTATGCATACAACGCTAATAGTTATATATATACATACTTAGTGGCCTTCGTCTTATACACAAGCCAAAGTTATTTAGAAAAGGAAAAATTTAACCGCGGGCAGGATTCGAACCTGCGTCTTCTGGTTAGGTACGCCAGACGCTATGACCACTAAGCCACCGCGATATTCTATACTGTTGTTATGGGTGACTTAAACGCTAAAGTGGGAGTACAAGAGAGCGGCGAGTCGAAAGTGGGTCCATTCGGCTATGGACACAGAAATCACAAGGGGCAAATGCTGGTAAACTTTCTCGAGGTACCCCTGTACCTCGAGAAAGTTTACTTTAGAGTTCATCAGAAAAAGCCCCTGCTTTTTCTGATGAACTCTTTCTTCCAGAAGAAGCCTCAAAGCAAGTGGACCTGGCGAAGCCCCGATAACATGACAAAGAACGAGATCGACTTCGTTATGTCTAACAAGCGCCAGGTATTCAGAGATGTCTCTGTGATCAATAGGGTCAATACCGGAAGTAATCACCGACTGGTAAGAAGCACTCTGGATATAAAGGTCAAAATAGAACGAGCGCGCTTAACAAGGTCGGCTCTTAGACTAACACTGCCACAGGTCGAAGCTGGCTGCGCCCATATCACTCCTGGGACATGTTTACTAGTTGTTGTCGAGGGTTGTCTCAAATCGTCTTGCCCAAAAGTTCGATGACTTCCGGCCACCGGAGCAAGCCGGTTTTCGGAAAGGCTACAGCACCGTGGACCACATACACACCTTGAGGTAAATCATCCAAAAGACCGAGGAATATAATCAGCCTCTCTACCTAGCGTATGTGGACTACGAGAAAGCTTTCGATACCGTCGAGACCTGGGCTGTACTGGAGTCTATGTAGAGATGCCTTGTCGACTGCCGATACGTTGAGGTGCTGAAATATCTGTATAATGCCGCAACGATGACCGTCTAAGTACAAGACCAAAGTACAAAACCAATCCAACTGCGTCGAGGGGTAAGACAGAGAGACGTCATCTCTCCGAAACTGTTTACGAACACGTTTCAGGACGTTTTCAAGACGCTTAACTGGAAAGGACGAGGCATAAATATTAACGGTCAGTACATCTCGCACCTCTGATTTGCGGATGACATTGTCATCATGGCAGAATCTCTGCAGAAGCTGGAAGTGATGCTGAACAGCCTTGGCGATTCTTCAAAGCAGGTGGGTCTCGGGATGAACCTGGATAAAACCAAAGTACATGACTTTGGTTTGGCTTTTGGCAATGATTATGTCATCCTGATACCTGTATACGTAAATGGCTCTACCCTCAAAGTAGTGCAAGAATACATATATCTTGGCCAAACTATTCAACTGGGGCGGCATAACTTCGAGAAGGTGGCGGCCAGAAGAATACACCTGGGCTGGGCGGCATTCGGGAAGCTGCGTGATATCTTTGATTAGTCGATCCCACAATCCCTAAAGACCAGGGTCTATAACCAGTGCGTCCTACCCGTGATGACTTATGGAGCCCAAACGTGGACACTCATCATGGGACTGGTCCAAAAATTCAAGGTTGCTTAGCGTGCAATGGAGAGAGCAATGCCTGGAGTTTCTTTGGTGGATAGAATCCGCAACAAAGTCATTCGCCAAAGAACAAGCACGCTGAAGTGGAAGTGGGCCGGCCATGTCTGCAAACGCACAGACGATCGTTGGGGCAGACGAGTGTTAGAGTGGAGACCACGTTTGTCCAGCAGTGGACGGCAATAGGCTGATATGATGATGATGATTATGATATCTGTATTGCACTTATATCAATAAATACTTTAATATTTTCAAAACGTATCAAAATGAACAACAGTTTGTATCATTATGCACATTACATCATAAGTATTATACGGGTGTATAATGATTTCAATTCAATTTGTCTTACATTTTCTTAATTACAATATCGATTACAATTTTTAATACTCTAATTAACAATATTAATTTTACAACTTTTTGTTTTAATATCTCCTTCAAGTACAAACCTACCAAAATACGAAGTATAGAATCATTCAACACCAAACCAAAAACGATGTGTAAAAGAGTTCAAGTAATTTTAAATTAAATGACACGCAAATTATTGATAATGATGTCTTGTGTTAAGTGATACATCTGGATATTTTATTAAATTAAAAAAAAACTACACAAAATCATCCATTTCTTTTTTCACTATTTGTTTTTTTAAGATATTGTTTATCAATAACAGTAATCAGTTCTTATTTTAGTAAAGTAGAAAAAGAGTCAGAATTTTTTAAAACTTTAAAGCGTTTTTTCTCAAAACCATGATTTTCGGTTTATATCACTTTTCACTGAAGGTACAGAAATAACTTTAATTTAGGTATAGTTTTTTTTTGCATTTAGCATACATAGATATATATTTTTAGACATTTTAGACATTTACCGTATCATTTCTCAGTAACAACTAGATGATAATAAAATTTAGAAACTTGTTATAGAATTCCCCCAATCAAGTAATTATGTACATGAATATGTAGCCAAGCCTCTAAACACAGAAAAATTCTAACGATTCGCCCTGAGCTGAAAAACATATCCAGGCTATCACATAACAAGACCTTGACACAGCTGTTTAGTGAACGAGAGTAACCTCAAATACTATATATGAAATGAGGAAAAAGAAAACTAAAATGCAAGAATCCTTAAAGGAATAAAATTAAAAAAGTATATAATATACAATCTTAAAGATTACTACTGTTTGAGTGAGACAAGTTCTAGAATAGATTATTGCGTGAATACCGTTTTGGAATTAATCCTGGGGTTTTAATCAGTAGTGTAACCTATGTATATAATTAGAGTTGTATCTATGTATCTCTCGTACGTAGTTTACGAGGTGAGCAGAGATTTAAGCGTCGCTGTCTGAGAATTCGCATAGTAACATGGTTATATTGGTATTCAAAGTGCATTTGCGGTAACTCGCCGCTTATGAAAATGACGTATTTTCGTTGTATGCTTAGAAAAAATAAAATCGTCATACATACTGATTTGTATAAAATAACCAAACTATGTAACGGGTCCAACTAGAAAACAATGTCTCTAGTTAGTAATAACAACGTAACGTGATCGCAAATCCCTCGTATATTTAAATTGTTTTTAGAGAACTTGGAACCGCTCCAGAAAGGGACGTCTAAGAAGGATTTAAATCGACCTCATTGGTGAAGACCTTCAAGAAGGTCAGGTGCAAAGTGTTGGCAAACATTGCGCTTGTGTGATACTGTCTGCTTACTACCTAGATACATGAGTACATATATACAGATTTTACGGAACAATCCTCATGAAATAAAATACTAGCAATATAGAAAACCGAACCTTTCAGGAAAATTTTGTTGATTACGTCGTATCCGCAATTTTCAAAACTGTATTTTCCCACTTGATGTTCTTGACCGATATTTTTATAATAAGAACATGACAGTGAATTCCATACATGTTTATTATCAGTAGTAGTTGGAATTCGTCTGTGAATTTTAAATATTTGATACCCACGTAACCTTACGAGGAAAACATAGCAAGGCTAGGCAACATGTAAAGTTATTAAACTATCGCCTTAGAAGGTTGCTTGTGGTTTTTAATTACAGTTGTTATAATTTCATTTAGAATTGTCTCGAAAATCTAATCGGAAATACCTAGCTCATCAAGCGAGCCTCCGCAACTGGAAAAATATATATGGTATATAGATAGGTCTATACTTATGCTTATAGTTTAAGGTACGAAACCTTATTAACTAATATATTCTTATAGCATGTCATTAAAGCAATTACCGATTTATGGATCTTGTTTTAGTCGTTACTCAATTATTACACACAAACGTGTGGAGAACCGATTATCGATTACATATTTTTCGTAAAAATAGTGATCGATAATTTGCTCGTTATAAGTGTGTCGTTAGTATAATTTCAAGCGGGACCAACACGACGCTTATTAGTGTGGTTTGAAATAAATCCGAAATTTTAAGTCTCAATTGTGTGTGAAATAATAATTTCCCTTTTTTATGTCTTTATTTGTTTTTGTGTGCAATTGAATAAAAAAAAGTAGCGGTTGCTCCTCAAATCGAGACGTAACAAGCCTAATCATATTATTATACCTATGATACTATAACAGCCTTCGAGTATGACGCCAATCAACATCTTGATCACAACACTATTAGGTATTGAGGTTTTCCTCATAATACGTATTAACACATTTACGTCCGCAATCCCGCTGATGTCTTCCATTAGTCACGTAGGCCATATTCACTAAAATGACTTAGTTTTGATTCTCCGTTTTTCCTCATTATACCGCTATGAATCATTCAAAATCAAAATAGTTTTATTTTCATATAAACCATATAGGTACAGGCACTCATGAAATGTCGAGTCTAGACTCGAAACGACTAATTTGGAACCGTGAACCTAGGTCCACGGTTCCAAATTAGTCGTTTCCTATGGAGAAGAACTGCCAAGAAACTCCATGGTTACTCTTTTAAATTATCGGTTTGTATTACAATGATGTTCGATACAAAATTATAAATTGGATTGGACATTAAATTGGACATACATACCATCACGCCTATATTCCCCAAAGGATTAAGCAGAGGTGTAGGTACCAATATATACCCACAGTTCACCGGTATATTAGGTCCCAGGTAATAGGAGACAAGCCTACTACCATTAACCGGGCACAAATCTATACTCCGAGCTGCTACTGAGAATTTAATAGAAAAACCCAATAACATTTTGCTCGACCTGGCAATCGAACCCAAAACCTCTAGCATAGCAGTTGTCCATTTAATAATATATTAATAAGCCGAAAGAACTTCAGAAAGGATACCTGCTTAAATTATCAGATATTTTGAAGTATGACAGGTTCAAATTGATATATTACAGCTTTATATGATTGATGAACGGCATTAGGAATGTACCTTTATAAAAAGATGGGTGCCTCCGGTCAATAAATTACATAGGTACATTTAATATTTTCATGGAATAATTATAGACCTACATATTAATTTTAGGTTTCTTATTCATACATAATACTGTATGGAAATAATGTTAAGCTATTTTTTTGAAAAACTATAGCTTCTGACTTCACCTGGATAAAAAGTCTCTAGTCGCTAAGTCTTCTGAAATTTTCCAATATCCTGCGCAAAAAGATGAATGAAATCGGTGAAATCGGTAAAATCGTTCTCAATTTATGGCGTGACTAAGGGAAGCAGGGATTTAATTTTATTTAAATGGATGTATGACTTAAAACTTATAGTTGAAAGGGCTATATTAGGAGCGTCAATCTTTTCTCCCAATAGTTAAAATTTACCTCCTGGTTTTGAGAGGCTGAAACCTTTAGCCCAATTAAGATTTCGTAGTGTTTCCATTGCAAGTAGTGATAGCTTAGTGATATCACCATTTGACTGCCAAGTCAAAGGTGTCGAGTTCGCATCCAAGGCACGCGCCTCTGACTTTTCGAAATCATGCGCTTAAGCGGTGAAGGCAAACATCGTGAGGAAAATTGCATTCCTTGGAGATTTTCTGGACGGCGTGTAAAGTCTGCTAACTTTATGAGGCCACCGTGGTAGACTATATATAGCTCAATCCCTCTAACTCTGAGAGAAGACGAGTGCCCAACGGTGGGACAGTAGAGTTAATCCCAATTCGTCACGGTTTCTATTCGTTGATGGGTGTTTCCATTATATACCTAAACTGATGCCCAAGATTGATAAATGTGTGATCTTTACTTCAAATAAAATCGGGAACGAGTCCAAACTAGACCCAAATCTGAGCCAAACATGACATACTGCTTGCGACCACTAAACTAATTCTTCCTCGTTAGTGTAGGACACATCAATATACCAATTACATACATACATTTATCATCGTCAATACGTTATCTTAAGATACGGAAGACAGTCGCCACCAGCCTGGTGACGGAAGATCAATGAACTGGAAACACTGAGCCATTTCGACCGCGACGCGTTATAAGATGCTAATGTGATGTATCGAATAACAACAAGTTATTTATATCTATTAATTCTGATACGAAAAGCATATCTATAAGTACATATATTATATAGCCATGCCATTAAAAATATACAAGATAAAATACAGCAAATTACTGGTTGGACCAAACCCGATATCTTAATCTGAAGGATAAACTGGTTATCAAACTTTCAGGCTTCTGGCTACCTCTAAGCGATGATGACACTGATTCTTTAACGTTATCTTCCAATTAGTTAAGAATAGCATAAAACATTTTATAACCGAAAGGTTAGGCAGAGGTGTACCAATGTACGCCCACACTTCGCCGGTATGTTTAGGTCTCATGTAATAGGGGGCGAGCCAATTGGCGCAACTTAACCAAACAGAGCGAAAGATCAGCGTGGAATTGGATTCAGCTAAGAGCCTCTCACATAAAAAAGAATTAGTCTAATTGAGGACCTCCTTATTTGAAATCGGTTAACAATACCGAAGAAAACTTTTATTTTCAAATTATTATCGCTATGTTTAATATCCTATAAACATGTTCATTGTCAATATTTTATTATAACACAGCACTAAATCTCCTTTTACAACTTCGCACTGTAGTATTCCGGGAATGAGTTTATTGGAATTCTAGTGACCCCTGCAGACTCATGTTCTTAGGTGATAATATTATATTTAACGTCTAGTATTAATTTACAACAATGGCTAACCGGCAAGAACGTTTCATTTATATCAAAGATAACTATTTTATCACAATCCTAAAATAATTTAGAGCATAACGTTCTTTTGTTTGCAGTGCGCAGAATCCACATGGGTTGTCTGCCCCAGGGAAGGCGAACTCATACCGACTAAAAAGCCGCACTTGGATTCCCTTGCCATAAAGTCACGGCCATGGAATTCGTCACATTCAGTACAACCAATATAGGCTGTGATCCGATACAGCCACCAGACCCCATCAAAGGAGGAAGCATATCCTCATTTTCTATTTAAAGTTACACGTTGAGCAAACACGCGCGTTTCCTTCTTGGACAATTGTCTGGTAAAGTTTTACTCCCCTTCTGCATTACTGGTTGCTAAATACCCATTATTATTATACGTCTTTAATGTCCCACTGCAGTGCGATAGCCTGCCCACTCTTCTTCCACTTTTCTCTATCCGTTGCTCTCTTAAATACGCTTGAGTATTCAAGCAAAACTGCAATAGATTTAGGTATCTAAAGTTCATAAATTAATTAATTATTACTTCAGTATAAGTTTTCAGTCACGTGAATGTGAAAGCCAGAGCCTGGGAGGGTATTTGGGTACTGAAATTGCTTCCTTGACCTTTTTTGTACTCTCCAAAAATGAGAACATAACGCATTCAAGTAAGCAATAAAAAAACTTCATCTATAATGTTCATAAGGCCAGCTGCACTGGATGATCATTCATAGTATCGTCACAATTGGATGCTCTTATATTGCGCTATTATTTCATCAATTATATGCAAAATATTTCCGAGGAGGTTGGAAAAATAAGTCCATATATCATTGACGAGGCTCTCTCGCCCCTGACTTCCCAAACAAAACAATATCAAGGTTTTTAGCACGCTCTTGTTTACAACAATCCCGGGACGTTCGGTTTGCATTCTGAATTCAATTTTAAGGTCGTTGTCGTACACTTCAGCGAAGAATCGCATTAATAGGTCGCAGTGGGAATTTTGAAGCGTATGTACAGACGTATGCATTTTCGCACTGAACTGCTGCGGTCGGTATAAAACTTTGGTCACCGATATATCAGAACAGTTTTTTGTTAGAATAGTCTATTGTTGTCTAATTTTCGCCACTGATATTTTTTTGTTAACAGACTGTTCTTACGGATATCATTTGAATAGATGGCTATTTTTAACTGTGGCACTTCATACCGAAACGTTTATTTCCTTAAACTTACAAGTCTGTAAGTCTACACATTGCATGTGCGTACCCACTTGAACTGAATGTACAACCGTATAGAAACACGAATATTTTAAGAAATTTGAATTGCTGTATGATTTGGGACAAATTTTGAAATTCGAAATGGTTTTGGTATACAATGTTACATGCCCATGCATGCATAAGTCTCTACTGCGTTGTTGGATAACTGCGAAGATCTAGACAGAATGAATTATTTCAAATTAAACGCAATACAATTCTATAGAAGCATATAATGTGTGTGGTAAGCTAAAACTTTTCTTTAAACAGTTATTATTTTATTGGTTTAACAATTCATGAATACTAGTAAAGTATTGTACGGCAAGAGTAAGGTCGTCTTCTTATTCTGAGAGACCTGTACCCAGCAGTGGGGCAATATCATAATAATAATTGTATGGACAACTTTACTTCAAAGACACATTTTTAACTATGAAGGTTTGTTGTATTAAGCTATGACCGCTATTAACTTAGAACCAGTTAAATAAATTATAAATATATTATAAAATCTGTAGAGTATTGAGTCAAATAAAACTCATAAAATAACCCAATATTTTCAATAAACCTTTCTTCCACTTGCGTAAGAGTTCGCAATGGGAATAACAACATCGAATTGTTAATTTTCGTATTATTTTTCTCACGCTGATTCATAACTTAACCAAAATAAGTGAGCCGGTCTCTGTGTCCCCATTTTTTGCCACAAACAACTTCAGAGGGCATTACCCTCTCTTATACTCTCGAATGGAAACATCTAGCCTTGAGGCGAATGGCCAAACTATCGCCGTCATATAAAAAGCTCGCGAGCTTTCATACTTGACTTCGTATTTTAACAAAAAAAGTTACAATAGCAATTAAAATATCATAAAGGAAATAACTCTGTAGCGAGTACGAAAATAACATTTAGTGTTTCCATTGATTTTTCATTAAATCAATGAAATTGCGTAATATTACACAAAAATAAAACATCTTCAAAATAAATTAGAATGTCAACTGAAATTGCCTCAGTTAAATTTTATTTATTTTTTAGATTTTCCTATTCAAAAACTCATTAGCAAAAATAGTAAAGCCACTAGTATAATAGTATTTAAACATAATAATTATTTAGGTAATGTAACAAAACATCGCGTGACAAATACGTGACAATATTCAACAAAGTAAACGAGCTCGCAAGTCGAAGCGTTTATGGCCTGAAATTATGCAACCTCTTTTTGCAAATGATGAAAAAACCGAACCGTGTCGTGCCGCCCACGGAAACGTACCAATGAAAACAACACTCCACTTCGGGTCCGAGGACCTTACCCTAGACATTGGCTCATGGCTCAACGCAATAAGGTTGTCGTCGGTCAACGGCCGTCCCCTCCCGCGCCCCCGCGACCTCTTTTCGCCACAATCCAACGACTTTATAACGTTCACTTCTACCAACAATGACTATACTAACAACTACCATCTCACAATAGCAGCTTTATCTAACATGAGCGCTAGAGAATGTGTGGCGTTTGCTTTATTCCAAATTTAGTTGGGCAAAGCAAATCTAAGTATGTAATGACCACGAAATTACATGTCATTATTAACATCTATAACTACATATTCTTCATAACAGTCTATTAGTAATTTATGGGCAAAATTAGGTGTAAACGACTCAATTGTTTCAGCAAATTAAATAATTCTGCAAATAAATTTAGTTAGATCTGACGTAGCTAAGATGTCTTCATTATTACGGTTACTCTGGATTAGACACCTGTATTAAAACGTGTGATGCAGTAAAAATAGTATATATCTATGTAACACCTTTTTTAATTTAAATCATCGAAACTTTTTGAGGTAAAGACTAAGAAATAGACGGAAAGTATTTGTAACTGATGACGATTTCCTTTAAATTGTTCCATAAAGTACAACTTTCTTTTATAACCCAGGCTATTGTCTAATAATCGCTTTACTTGATTACCTCTCTGTACCTGTGCTCTTGCAAATGTTACCAGATTCCGATTTACATTAAGAACCAGTTCCCAGCTCATTAACTACTTACAGCACGATTTCGCTTACGATATACGAATTTCTGGTTTTACCCAGGGCAACTGTCACCTTCAGAAACAGAACGGAAATAATATTCGGGAAAATTATTACTGCATCACGGAATGCAACTGGATTCTGCATGATCACGTATATATCAAAATCCCAGTAAGACGTCATAAATGACGATGATGACGACAAAAACCTATCGTATGTTTGTCTGAGTTAACACATAAACATACCTACATATTATTATAGGTTTTTAAGAATGTTTTGACAAAGCTTTGAGTTTTATAGATGCGATTTTCGATGCGATCATACTGTTCATGCAATTTCGAAGCCACTAGACCCCTCAAGCTTGCGTGGGCACAAAACTATTCACAACAATTGATGTTCCGCTGAATAACATGTGTCATGAACGATTTAGGGTAAGTGACTTCATCGCGTTTCATGATCGCCTATAGAATATTGCACAATATTGTTTTTAATTGGCGTTCCACAATTAGTGCGCTCACCTGATTC
The DNA here is from genome assembly GCA_964056405.1 of Acronicta alni. Classification (NCBI taxonomy): domain Eukaryota; kingdom Metazoa; phylum Arthropoda; class Insecta; order Lepidoptera; family Noctuidae; genus Acronicta; species Acronicta alni. Next base: position 9,939,805 of record OZ043921.1, read on the forward strand.
GCTCCAGTTGTTACCGATTAAGTTTTTTACAATTCTCTGGCTAAGTCAAGTTTACAGTTAACTTCGCGGCCTGTTGCCAAGTTATGGAGAGTTTAAATAAGTCCGCAATTGTAACCAAGATAATGAGATAAAAGAGAATTTAAGAGAGGTAGGGAATAGTGGGAGTAATTCCACTAAAATTGGAGCTGCCCGACTGGGGAAGGATCTCCGCCTTGAAAAAGTGAAATAACACTGCTTTAGGTTGCCAGTGATCCGCGGGGAAACGTTGTATTGGCAGCCCCCACTGCCATTTTGAGCCTTATACTGCCAACTTAACTATTCCTCTTTCGTTTTACAGAGTCGGCAACGCGTAACTGATATCCCTGGTATTGTAAGCGTCTATAGGCCACGGTAACCGCTTACCATCAGGTGGGCCGTATGCTTGTTTGTACCTTAATGGTATAAAATACAATAAATAATAGAATAAGTGGGAAGTAACACTATTTATTATAATTCCAAATAACAACGAGAAATCATTAAAATGGTTTTCTGATTTAATAAGCGTGCTGACGATTATGAATTTAGTTTAATAAAGAAAATTATGACCAAGTCTACGTTTCGTTTAAGTAATGCAATCCTAACCCCTAATAAATGGCCAGTAACTTGTGTTTGGGTTGTCAAAAAAGTAATCAGATTAACGGTGCATTTTTTAATAAAAATGTTATTCATACGATTGTATGAATAAAGTTAAGTTAAATTTAAAAATGTTGCTTAAATTTTACTTAAATAAACTTTTTTAATCTGATTTTTATTATTTTGTTTATTGGTACGTAGATGGTGTTGTTTATTGAACAGATCACAATACTTTAACTGAATAAAAAACACTTTTCAAACAAATTTCAATCCTTTCTTATTCACAAAGGTTCACGCAGATTACGTTGCATATACCATATTGTAGGCATGTTTTCCGACTTCTCATTATACAGTGACGGAATGTAATGCACTTTTGCAAAATGAGCACATTTTATCATTTTTAGTATAATTTAATTTGTTGCCATGATCTAATAATACCTAAACCTTTTTAATTTCTAAAACCAAGGTAGTAAGCTGCTTAATGCCCATTTTTTATCATACTAGTCGTTGGCATCTCAAAGGGCAAAATGTAGCCTATTTCCTTCTCCAAGGTCCAATCTATATCTGTACCAAAATGTCATCAAAATCGCTGCAGCGGTTTAACCATGAAAGCGTAACAGACAGAGTTACTTTGGCATTTATAAAACTATAGAGAAGTATAGATCGAGCAAAGGGTAATCGTATATTATTCTTCAGTGTTACAGAAAAGAATACTAAAGCACGTCTGCTATTACTTAGTCTTATTATACTTAGTCATAACAATAATATTATTAGCTTTAATAAAAATTCTAATAAAAAACATACTTACCTATATTAATATGTATGTACGCTCGAGAAATTCCTCTAAATTCCCCTAGTATCAGGTATATGAAATTTTGAAAGAATTTACTAGGGGAATTTCTCGAGCGTACATACATATTAATATAGGTAGGTATGTTTTTTATTAGATTTTTTATTAAAGCTAATAATATTATTTCTTGAAGTCGGATATCGTTGTGATTATACTTTTATATCACAGGTGCGTATTTTTCTTCTATTTAAATAAACATTTTACTATTTATTTATAGGTATCAAAATAGATCTTTAATTTAAATAATAATTCAATTCAAAACAGCACCTAATCCAAATCACCCTTTAAGGCTTCTTTTTATTCAGGTTTAGAAAAACATTATTCGAAAAAGAAAATCGACGAAGTATTTTTAAAGTAATTTCAAAGTTAGTCATCATAGGGAACATTCTTTATCATTAAAAAAGTCAATATCGATTCGCAAACAACAATCTCTTAAAAATACGAAAATATACGACTTCAGAGACAGTCTTTTGTTTTTGAAGTCGGTGACAAACAAAATTTAATAGCGTCTCCGGCCTAGTGGTTCGAGTGTCGGCCAACTGATCACAAGATCGTGGATTCGATTCCCACAGGAGACAAATTTATGTGATGAAGATAAGTATTTTTATTTTATATTTATTTATTTATACGTATACTTAATATAAAAATTTTATGTTTATCTGTGCGTTTCTTATGTAGGTATAATAAGTATGTATTTCCAAGTATGTACGTAGTATATCCATTGTCTGATATCTGTTTAGTACTAGGTTAGTGTAAATAATGTCCTAAATATTTATTATTTTAAAACAGACCAATGATGGTTGAACACAAAAGATTTCAAAGCCACAGCTGAAACAAAACAAAGCACTTACAAAGACGGCAGCAGCTAATTGTAATGCGCGTCGCGAACTTATTTAGTTCAATGTTGGTAGCTAATATCTGCATATACATTACTTCCGTCGCGTCGTGTGGGTGCCCGCATCCAACAGTTTCACTCATGATTCTATTTTTACGATCGTTCACTTATATCCTTATATATTTTATACGAGTCAATGATAACGCGCGAAACGTCATAGAGGAAAATTTGTTCTGTATTTAAACCCGCATTAGGCCAGCTAGCAGACCATTACATTCTGAAAGAAGACCCGATCTGAGCTGTGTGTGTTTTATTATATTATATTTATTCATGTTTTGTGTGTCCGTGTGTTACGATTAGGGTGCCAACTGAAAACCAGCGCTGGGTATTAAATACGCCCAGCATAATGCCTGTCAACCCATTCGAAACAAGCATACTGACAGCACACTCTAGTGATCTTTGTTGTTTTTATATTATGTTTATTTCTCATTTTATCTGTGTGTTGTACGGACCTTGTCTGAATAAATGTGTTTTTCTTTCTTTCTTTGGAATAGGTACTAGGTAGGTACCTAGGTCTAGGGTAGCACAGTAGTCACGTGCTGCCGTGCACAGAGTGATTCAGGGGTGGCCCGTTTACAGTCTCCCCAGGGAAGTTCCCCATAGGCGATGCACATACGGGGTTCTGGGGTGGTCTGTTAAGAGGACACAGTGCCCACCGCCATGTGCTGATGGTGGCCACCGGGGTGATTTTAGTGAGTAAGAATCCCATACTCCCCGTAAACCGATAGCCTTTTTGAAAAATTCCTGGTACTATTTTTTTGTTTACGAGGGTACAAAAAAGAAAAATACCAGCCAACTTGTTTTAACGAATGGATAAGGTCAAATTTATACAAATCCTTGTATTATATAATCACAAAATAAAACTTTTAAAAATTAAAATACAATTAAACATTATAAAGCTAAGTAAAAATTCAAGACGCAGGTTCGAATCCTGCCCGCGGTCGAATTTTTCCTTTGCTTAATAACTTTAAAATCTTAGCATGGAAAATGCCAAAAAAATACAAAAAGACAATTAAACATGTTAAAAAATGGACATTCAAAAGAAAATGTCAAATATTATATCAGAAACACTCAACAAATGTTTCAACGGCATTCAAGATAAGCTCTTAATTTAACTTCCTGCTTCTTATTAACTTACTATTTTCGAATATTTGAACTCGTTTCGATTCATAATGATAAAAATCTGAGCAAGTTTTTGAAGATAAGCTTTCTTGGGAATCTTGGGCTTAATTGGTGGTGGTCATCCCACGGCGGACTTAAGCTCTCTGACTCATAAACACAATATCGTGGGACTGAGAAATATGAAAGAATATTATTATTCGACCACTTTATGAATTTCCTTTAAATACTGCCTACCTGAAAGTCCGACACGTTTTGTGGTAACTCGAACGTGTTTGAGAAGAAAAATCTTTTGAAGTACATAATGATTTGATTATTTCGTCATACATGATTTGAACAAGAATAAATGTAATGAATAAACTTTTTACCCTACTTCCACTATGGGAATAAGTAGAATATTGAGTAGGTATTTAAAAAAACAAACCTAAAATTACTTCTAGATCTCCCGCAACACACTCCGGATCTCACCCTCGCAGAAGATATGCTGTAACAGAATAAAACTAACACTGACTGACAGCTCACATCTGATACTCAAAATAGTGTGTCTCAAATAGTGGTGATGGGTCTCAAATTTTGAACAGGAGGTCTTATTAACGTAAGCGGGATTTTGGGAAATTCCCATTGGATTAGAAAAACGAGATCACCGATTACACCGCAGATATACTACTAGTAAATATATAAAACACTTATACTTTAATACTGCTTTTAACCGTTGAATGCTGCAATATGTTGGCAGATAGATAGCCTTCTAAGTTGTATAGAGCTTTGAAGCTCCATATAAACATTAAACAGGGTGTTACAAAACTACCGGTAAAGCCGAGAGGAGGTTAAATGGGGCCTTATAACGAGTCCATTCACAATATTTAAGAACCGTAGTAACGCTGTATAGCATTCCCCAAAAAAAGGAAAACCGCAACATTTATGAATGAAAAATAGAAAAACTATTAAAGTAGACAATTATTAGGTAAAATAGATACCTACGTAGGCCTTTCTGTTTAATAATCTGGTTCCCTGACATGACAGCTTACTAGGGTTGATAGCTTTGTAAATTAATTATATTATTTACGGGGTATTTTGTAACACGTATATTTAATTTCATCCATCTTCAGCGTCACGCCCGGGCTCTAACTCCTTCTCCCTTGTGTCCAAGGTCTCTATTCTTCGTCTGTCACATCCAAGTTTTTCTTGCGATTGCTACGAGTCTATCCATTTTGCGGCAGATCTACGGCTATTAAAATATAATTTGGCCATTTAAAATAACAAAGGTGTACGTGGTGACGATAATCAGTATGCATACGATGATAAACAATTATTTTTTATTAACATAAATATTTTGAAAATGTAATATATTAAAATATAATGACCACATTCAAATTATTACATAAAATAAATAATCACGGTATTCATGAATTTCTTAAAATGTCTATTTTCATAACATGAGTATGTAAAATTTCGAATTATATAAATTGGCGATCGGTTTATTCAAAGCAAGTTGGAAGATTAATATTTATCATGTACCTAAAAAAGGGTAAACAGTATTAAGATTCTAATGGAAATTGGAGTTAAGTTGACGTCACCGTGAAAATGAATGCTAATAAAAATATGATAGAACACCACATCACCACCAACAATGGTTTTCAAAAGAATAGAAACATGGATTTTCATTCTTCAAATAAAAAAAAAATTAATAATTTTTTACACACTAGTTAGCATTGAATGACACACTACATACTAATATTATCTACGAGCAAGTCAAGAAAAAATGAAAGCAGCACATGTCTTGCACGTAATATATTTATCAGATTCTGATTGGCGTTCTATATACTTACGTCAAGAAGTTATAATTTATGCTACAGGGACAAACAATTAATTAGAAATAATTCAGGTTGCGTAGGGAAGTGCTCTGGCGCAGGTGACACCGGACGCTCGGCTTCCGTCGGTCATTGTCGTGCGAACGTGCAGTGCTTGCATCCATTACCGTTTTTTATCATCGACGTGGCCAGTTAGATTTTTAACTCACTCTTTACAAAGCTTACAATAGCCGCGATCACTTCCAATTTATATCGTGAAAATATTTAATTGGCTCAGGCTTGTATCTCTGCATTATTCATTCTATTTAGACTCGAAAAAAACTTGAATTTCGGTTTAAATTTAGATTTTCATACAATACCGCTTAAATCACCTAATACCTACATTATAATCTATTTTTGTGTCTTATTCCCTCTGAAAAGATATATAACTAAGCACTATACAATTAAAAATTATAAGCCGTTTCACTAAAACTTGGGTTCGAAAAACCGGAAACCGCCCGTATAGGTACAGTTTTTATCTAATATATAAATGTGGGATTGAATAATATGAATGTGAAATATTACAGACTTAAGTGAAGAAGTCCTGGCAAGAGTAACTAAAATTATTAAACATGCTGCTATTAATCGCTTCAGTTTCAGGGAAAACCTTGAGTTTATCCCACTTATTTTCCGGAAAACTTAGCGACTTTTACAGTTGCTGTTTTTAATTAGATTTAAATTTTTTATATAATTTTACCATAATCCACGGTATGAATAAAGTTTGTAACCCTCATAAAGAAACCTTGAGTTTATCCCACTTATTTTCCGGAAAACTTAGCGACTTTTACAGTTGCTGTTTTTAATTAGATTTAATTTTTTTATATAATTTTCACGGTATGAATAAAGTTTGTAACCCTCATAAAGTGAGAAGTAGGGACGGTTATAATGTGTAGGTTTCTCTAAATTATCATAAAATAATAATGTTTCAAAAGAGTATACCCGTACAAGCTGCTCATTTCCCATATTTTATAGTTTCATAATCCCTTGTCGACTACATGTGTGTACCGGTACAAAATGTATGTGCCGTGATTGAAGTTCTGCATCATCAATTATCAAGTGACATTTTTTTGCTCTGAACTGGTGACTACGATCAAATATGGGTATTTGTCCCCACTCACGCTCAACGTTATTATTAAATGTTAAACATGAATGCACGTGGTTCAAATACATTAAGTAATTCTGTAAATAATGACACGAAAACTGTAAATAATGGTATGACATCTACTTAAAGTCTGTTCCTTATTTCGAATCTATTCTGTGATGCTCAAAAACATTGCGTTTGCGCATTAAGTGACGTTTAGAAAGATGATGATATAATCACCCTTGTGTAAGGTTTATTTAACGGATAAAATTCTCCTCCGTCTTCTTCTCCTATAAAATTATTAGGTTTCATCATCACCATCAACCCATATACTGCCAACTGAGTACGGGTCTCCTCTTAAAATGAGAGGTATTAGGGTATAGTCTACTACACTGGCCTAATGAGGGTTTCCAGACTTCAAACGCCGTCAAGAAAATCTCTCAGGAATGCAACTTTCCTTACGATATTTTTCTTCACCGCATAAGCGCATGATTTTCAACTTTATTGCAACAAAATAAGGTTTATTATCCATTGTGAAAATTTGACAGTTTTGGATAGCTTGACCTGCTGGTGTCTGTACATGCATAAGATTCGACACCTTTGATTTATCAGTTCAATGGTCATATTATTAGGCTATCACAGAAGGAAAAATGAAGGCAAATGCGGTTTTTAGTCCGTACGAGTCTGGCATACCCTGCCGCCGACCCAGATGGAAGAAGAGCCATGCGAATTATCTGTGTTTAAAAAAAGGCTATCACTGCGTTATAAGGTTTATTTAACGTATTTTTCCATCTAATCATCGTCCATAATACTCACAGCACATGATTAAATTTAGATGAATGTTAGTGGTCTTTATTGACTAAATATGAAGAAACAGTGCTTTGCATAGATATCAAACACAAGCTAAACTAATATTGTGTTGAGTCAAGCTTACAAAGAAGAGAACAGTACCTACTCTTTTTTTAAATAAAATCAAGAGCAACTGCTACGCAAGAGGTTCCGGTTTTGTTTACCAGGTCGAGCAAATTAATGGGTTTTTCTATATATATTATATATATTATATAACCGAACTTAGCTAGACAAATTACCATGTATAGTTAAAATGAGTAATTTCATAAACGTTGTTTTTATACAAAGAAACAAGTTGTAACTTATTATCACCACGCTCTATTTCCCATAGCGAGTGACATAACTTATCGCGTCCTTTAAACACTGTCCTATTTACAATGTAAACGTAGAGAGGTATAAAAAACTACTCTAGAAACAACTGTCAATTTGAACCGCAACAATGTTAAAAACTTTTAAATTACTCACTAAATGGCGCGTAATAAAAATTCTTTACATTTTAATACGGTGGTTGCTCCCAACATTTACAAGTATATAGTTTATATAGGTATATATCTATTCTGTTAGAGGGGCTCGTGGCTAAAGAATAACTACGCTGATCAATCGATCTGCAAGGTTAAGCTGCGCTAGCCGAGGTCAGTCTGTGGATGGGTGGCCTATCTTCACACACGAAGCCCTCCGTGCTTCGGAGAGCACGTAAAGCCGTCAGTCCTGGTTATCGTACAAACAGTAGGACAATCGTTAGTGGTAGTCAGAAAACAAGAAAGCCTGACAACCGGTGTATCCTCAGGATATCCGTATTACCCAGAAATTGGGTTTCTGAGGTCTGATGGCACTCACTTTGTGTACTGATATTTAGTCGCCTTTAGTTAGACTGGAAGTCGACTCAAACATAGGCGAAAAAGGCCAGGAAGATGATAATAAGCACGTTTTTATGATTTTATCACTTTTCTCAGACTCCTCATAGGTCACTACTATGAAAGTTCACGACAGACGCTGACAAAATCCATTGGAATCATTATCTAGGGTCAATATTAATACGCCGGTTGTCATAAAATGAAGAAATAAGATTATTATTATTATTATTCAGCACAATTCATTCTATAGGTAATTATGTACTACAAAATGTATGCCCTACGATTGCGCTGAAATGGCGCTGGTTCAGCGAAGACAGCGAAAACATATATGTAGTATCATCTATTAAAAAAAGTAACATGATGTTTGCTGTTTGTTTTTTTTAAAGAGAAGCGGGCATAGAACGGCCCTGATCCCAGCATCTAAAATATCAACAAAAACACGAGAGGTATCCCTCTCATGTTTTTGTTGATATTTAAGTTCAGGGTATCCCCTGAACTAAATGGTGAGGTCCACTTAAATTATAAGTTGGTTTTAGGTGAAGCCCTCACAGACGACGAAATCGAAATATTCTACGAAGAGAGAGGATGGAAGATGGAGTCGCAAGATCCTCGAATGGCAACCGAGGACAGGTCACAGGAGTGTCGGTCGACCCTCGGCTAGATGGTGCGACGATATTGTAAAGGCAGTGGAGAAGAAATGGGCAAGAGTAGCCCAGAACAGAAACGAGTGGAAGATGCATGAGGAGGCCCTAGTCCAGCAGTGGACAGCTTCGGGCTGATGACGATGATGATGAAGCTCTCACCTCTAAGGGTTGTCTGTTCCATTTCAGGAACTATGATCCAAGAATGGGCCTATATTAAGGTGTGACCACCAATTAACACTAAAACGCAATAGTTGTGTTTCGTCATGGCTTCACTACGTCACCGCGGTCATTCATCGCGCTTGATCCCTTAACAGGTCGTTGCCATAGCTAGGCCAACGACCAATGCATTTCACAAAATAGTATACCTATTTATACGTATATAAAAGCTGCCTGGTTTTTGTTAAAAGGAAGTGTTATGTGGGAAAAACCAGAGGACTTTGTACTAGTGTTAAAAGTGGACAGATCGTGTTTTTCTTTCATAATACGGCGAAAGGGTATGAAAAAATATACTTAGGTACGATCAACCTATCCAAAACTGTCAAATTTTCCCAATTGAAAATGAATCTTATTGTGTTTTATTAAAGTTGAAGCAGTGATAGCCTAGTGGTATGACCATTTGGACTGCCAAGTCGACGGTCCCGAGATCGAATCCAAGGCATGCACCTCTGACTTTTCGAAATCATGTGATCTATTCGAAATCATGTGCGTATTAATGATTAATTATCACTCGCTTAAACGGTGAAGGAAAACATCGTGAGGAAACCTGCATACCTTAGAGATTTTTCTCGACGGTTCTTGAAGTCTGCCAACCCGCACTAGGCCAGCGTGGTGGACTATAGCCTAATCCCTCTCAACATGAGAGGAGACCTGTGCCCAGCAGTGGGACAGTATATGGGTTGATGATGAAAGTTAAATATCTATCAAAGAAATTTGACAGATTCTGGTAGCTTGATATGCTGGCATCTGTATATAATACTGTAATAACCACTATCCCACGAACCGTGACTTCAATTCCTTTCAGTACAGATTAAGCACTAACATTCAAAGCGAAAGAGAGAGCCGGCAGGGTACTCCTGCGCATTGATTTAAGAGGTTCGTCTGACGGACAGTTCTGGCGGTCATTGGGCCCTCTCTATATATTATGAATAGTTGTAATGTGACAATGTTTGGTATTTAAGAAGATAGATCTAACTAATACTGCCTTCATGGAACTAGACTAGATTTACTCCATCCATACTCCATTGCAAATCCTAATAATGTAATTGGAATCCTCGAATAATCGAATCCTGCCCGTGTTCGAATTTTTCCTTCGCTAAATTAACTTTAAAATCTTAGCATGGAAAATGCAAAAACAAACAAAAACATAATATAATTTTATTATTGTCTAGAAGGGAATATCTCATTGGCCTAGCGATCGTCAGTGCGACTACTGAGTTTGAGGTCACGGTTTCGATTCCCAAGTCGAGTTTTTCCATAATTTTCTCAGTAGCTCGGAGTTTGGATTTTGCCGGGTAGGAATATACTCGCCTCCTCTTACATGGGACTTAAAAATTGATAGCTTAACTGTGGGTGTACATCTTTACTTATTAGTAGGTGTACATCAGTACATCTCTTCCTAACCTTTCGGGGATATAAGCGTAATACTACGTCACCACGTACGTCACTAAATAAATAGTTTTGTGCAATATCGCATAAAATTTCAAGCGTACATTAAGCAGAAAACTATTCCGAAAATACTTGGGTTTGCCGTAAAAATATATTCTAAATGAATTCTAACATATCTATTAACTGCTTTATATTCATGAGCAACGTATTGAATTGTTATAAAAGGCAATGCCCTAATTACAAACAAATTAGTACGATAGTCCCATTGTTGTCTGCCAATTAATATGAATGGTAAACTATTTGCGAATAAAAAATAATAATAAATGAAATAATAATACTTAACTGTCTCATTAATTTAGTAGTCTTAAGCGCGACTGCTACGCTAGAGGTCCTGTGTTCGATTTTTAGGTCGAACAAAGCGTTTCTGGGTTTTTCTATGAAATTCTCAGTAACAGATCGGAGTCTGGATTCCTGCCTGGTTAATGGCAATAGGCTCGACCCCTAATTACATGGGATCTAAACATTCCGACGAACTGTGGGTGCACACTAACCTAACTGCTTAACTCTTCGGGGAATATAGGCCTGATGTGCCAACCATCCCGGTCTTGGGCAGCCCATAATATCCATTCTCTGTCAGCTGCCTTCTTCAAATCGTCGGTCTTGGTGTCGCAGGGCAGTTTATTTCGTTTTAATTCAAAGCCAAAAATAAATTAATTCAATTGAAGTTCTATTTAAGCCACCGTGAATCCCACCCTCCATGAAGAATTTTGCCTTCACATTCAGAAATTCGTCACCGCGGGGACTCGCGGTGGCTTAGTGGTCATGACATCTGGTGTACCTAACCAGAAGACGCAGGTTCGAATACTGCCCGCGGTCGAATTTTTCCTGCGCTAAATAACTTTTAATTCTTAGCATGAAAAATGCCAAAAAATACAAAAAGATATTTATACATTTATTTATAAATATTTGTTTGAGTAATCAATAAAAATAATCAGAAATGCTTTTAATAAAAATGATTTACATAATGAAAAAGAAAAAATATTGATTAATACAATTAACCAATGTTGGTTATATACTGTGGAGAGGTCAAGGCATCAGGTCATATTGCTGCTACATTGTAAGTCAAAGTACGTAATCACAATAGATACGATGAACGATTTCAAAATAATAAAAAAAACATTACAATAGAAATAAATTCAATCTAGTATTACAAGTTTCCATACGGCCATTGACCTGAATGTTTAGTGTTTTCTGCAAGGCTGCAACTGACCTTAAAATGCACCATAAATGTGTCTTGCGATTCGCAAGCCCAACTATAATATCAATTAAGCGGTCTTTCAATATAGCATTGGCGAAAGTCATCTAATCGTTGATTGTCTTGGTTTAAAAAGATATTACAAAGTTGACTAGAAAGCTTAATCCAACAGTTCTTCTTGTAGAACATAAACCACCCATCAACTATAATAAAATATAATCAGCAAAATATCATTATAACATTAGGTGGCGAGATCTGATGTCAGTCACTTCGTATAAAATACTGATATTCAGCCGCACCTGCTTAGACTGGAAGCCAAACCCAACACAATTGAAAAATGGCTCGGAGAACGATGAAAATAATAAATGTAAAATTATCTAAAGTTTTGCTAATATTTCGTGACCTTATTTCTTTTCGCTTCGAGGATTACGCACAACTGTTATGTAAATTATTTTAAGATAATTATTCTTATTATGGAACGTTAATATTTTTGTTCAAAATTCACTAATATAATATGTTTGCTCTTTTTTACTGTGTATACTTTTATGACATTGCGCAGCCCGTATCAATAACCATTTGTGACGATAAAAAGACACCTGTTAGGTATATACCACAATAATGCGTCGAATTCAAAGATCACAATGGCAATTGCGTATACGCCACAGCGAGATTTCAGCTTATAAACTAAGAAAAACAGTTATAAGTAAGCTAAAAAAAACAGAAATACATTTTTTTTTACCCATGGCCACTTAATTTTATGGCCCTCGTGGTTTAGGATGGCAATGTATAGTTTTAGTCGCTAGGAGTTGAGGCCTATTTTTTTTTTACTTGTGCGTTGCCGATGCTGTAAAACGAAAGAGGATAGTTGGGTTGGCAATATGTTGGAAACTTTGCTCACCGAAACACAACACAGCTCAAAGCAGTGTTATTTCACTTCGATTTTCTGCAAGATATCCCCAGTCGGGCAGCTCCAATTTGAGTGGAATTACTCCCACTATGCCCTACCTCTCTCTATATCTACCCCAGGCGGTAGGTGTGAACACATACACTCATTAAAAAAGGAATGTCGTTTAGCCTAATCCTTCGCGTCTTAGACCCTTAACAAATATTTAAGAAACTGAATTAGTCTTTCATCTCTGTAGTATTTCAATTCAAACTTTTATTTATGAGCAATCAATCATATTGCTGTATCATGCAAACTATGAAATACAAATTGAATCTTATAGTACAAGTAATCACAAACGTATAAGAGTTGTGTTTCCTATTTTTTGTATGAGTAATTTTGGTCAGAGAATTATTAACTTTAGGTTGAATCAATGTACCTATTACTCCTAAAAGATACAGTTAACTTATGAGCTGAAATGTATAATTGTAAATATATGTAGCCAATAGATACTACTAGAAGATACCTCGATTAAAGAAGATACCTTCTTTAATCAAGTTTTACAATACAATTTATTGTTTGTAATTGAAAATAATTAGTTGTCCATAACTAGACCATGGATATAGGATTATCACAGGTCCATCGTCTGCCGTAACCAATGACCAACATACTCCAGTTTATCAATTAATCGGGCTTGGAGACATTAGGCGTCTAACGGTGGGCTAGCTTTATAAATTTTTACAAACCTTCCTCTAGTGGAGACCCAGCTTAATACCACGCCTGGCTCAGCGACACCAGGACATGCAAACACATAGTCGCCGGCTGACTGTCGCAGGACATCAAGTAGACAGAAATCCGTCCATATACAGACCGATTGGTTCTCTAGCTGCATAGACCGACATTGCTCTACATATCAACCTGCACCTATTAGCTCCCACCTGTCCGTACCAAATAGTGAACAATGGCCTTATTTAGTAGTACAAAGAATCTCGAATGTGTCGCGCCGGTATAGAAACGGTGTCACATCGGCGCAATTCAGTCGGGACGCTTGTAAAAGGGGGCGCGGAATATGAATATGCATGCTGTTCTTTGTTACAACAACTGTTTTGAACTCTGCCTCTACAATTGACGTTTACCTGAAATGACTCAGTTCAACATACTGATTTCACGCGAATATTAAACATTGGAATAAAACTACTTTTTACAGATTTTTTATACCTATATGTACCTATATTTGAAGAACATAGTAATATGTCTTCGATAGATGTCGCTGACGACCCCATAAGACTAAGACATCATAGGCAGTAGCCTCGGTAGCTTAATTTAACCAATTGGATAAAGTCCGGTGTACTTGTTCAAACCCTGCCTGAGATCGAAAATCTATATCCATAAATTTAATATTTATATTATTAAATCTCGCGTTTCAGATCCTTTACAGCATCCATAGTCACAGGTAGACTCTTGAAGTTATAATTACTAACAACTAACCTCCATTGAAATAAAACTACTTTTACGGATTTTATCGCGTTAAATTGATATTATTAATCCCGACGTTTCGGACCCTTTACAGCGTCTATGGTCACGGGTAGGCTAAAAAAAAGTAGTTTTATTTCAATGTATAATATTCACGTAAATGTCAGAAATCAATAAACTACCCTCCATTTTGGTTAATCATTAGTAATCCGATTTAGTCAGAACGAGTTCACCGAATCCTTTAGTCTTGGAGTTTTAAGCTTTTATTTAGTAAAAAGTAGTTTGAATCGTTGATTCTCTTCAAAATTTGTAACAATTAATTCAATCATCAACATCCTCATACCCTTATACTCCAATTCCATGTGAATCAATAACATAAAAAATACCATCACACCTGTATTCCCCGAAGGGTTAGGCCGAATACACCCACAGTTCGCCGATATGTTTAGGTCCCATGTAATAGGGGGCGGAGCTATTGCCTTAACCAGGCACGAATTCAAACTCCGAGCTGCTACTGAGAATTTCATAGAAAAACCCTAATAACATTTTGCTAGACCTGGGAATCCAGGAGCTGGTGAATCAATATACCAGCAAAATAAAGGCAGCGTGTTTTTTGCGCGCATCTAAAGATATTTACTTATGATTATTTATTCTCTAGTATTTCCAATAAACAGTGCCGTTAGCTTTGATTAGTTCTCGATATTGCAATAGTGATAGGTATTAAATTTAAAAAAATAGTAGGTACAGTCAACAAAAGAGTTAAGTATACAGATAGCAAATACTTTATACAGATTTCGACATAAATAATTACGCGCCAAAAAGTTAGATATGTAGCTTACAATACCTACGTTTTGACACATATTGCGTGATACATTATTACACTATCTTTATCAAAACACAGATTATTAATTAGCTGCCTGTATACCTAACTCTTTTGTTGACAGTACAAATGCCAGCAGGTCAAGCCATCCTAAACTGTCAATGTTTCCCAACGCAATATGAACCTTAACTTTTTGTCTTAAAGTTGAAAATCTATCAAAGAAATTTGTCAGATTGGTGTAGATTGATGTGCTGGCCTCCGTACCAGTGCTGGCCATTTTTATGGCACGAAATAGAATTTTAGAATAAACTTTTGAGAGCATTCACCTATGTATCACTTTTTTTTTTGGAGAATCCTCATCGATCATCCGCCACCTAAGGAGGCCGCAGAGTATGTTGGACTCATACCGACTAAAAACTGCACTTGGCCTATAGTCATGGCCATGAGATCCGTGAAATTCGCTAGGACACAGCCATCGCTGGACCCCCTCAATCAGCGAGGCCACCCTTTCTTTCAACAGCACATGTAGGAAACACACATGCCACCTACTGGGACCTATTAATCACCTACCTAGCCTACGTTTTACTTTTTTTTAGAGGAAACCCGTGCCCAGCAATCGTAAGGTAAATGGGATGTTGTTGGGAATTCAAGAGGTTTTCCCCTTGAATACTGCCATTACGTGCCTAAATATAAAAAGCTACCTCAGCCTAGCCTAGTGGTGATAAGCGCGACTGCTACGCTTGAGGTCCTGGGTTCGATACCCATGTCGAGCAAAATGTTATAGGGGTTTTTTATTAAATCCTCAGTAGCAGCTCGGAGTTTGGATTTATGCCCGATTATGGCAATAGCTCCGCCCCCTATTACATGGGACCTAAACATATCGGCGAATTGTGGGTGAATTCGGCCTAACCCTTGGGGGAATACTGGTGTGGTGGTATGTTTTATGTTATTGATTCACATGGGATTGGAGTATAAGGGTATGAAGATGTTGATGATTGAATTAATTAGCTAGCAATAGGCTTGTTCCCTTATTACATGGGACCTAAACAGATCGGCGAACTTAGTTATATAATGAATTTTCCCTTACATTAAAACCTCATCAATGTTAAAGGCAATATATAAACTAATAGTTGTAAAATAACCCGCATTTCATTACACAGCAGATAAGATAGTTTAAAACTGTGAAATTAATTTAACCCTCACCGTGCAGCGTGCGGTTACGTACATTGTAGGGAAGTATTTAACAAGAGGCCGTTCCCAGTGCCACGGTGGTCCTTAATGATAGATATACAGTAATTGAACACTATCAAATTCACATTACACATTGCAATCACTAGAAACACGTACTGCCTTACTGCCTCCGCCTCCCACAGAAAAAAGGTTGTATAATTTGATGACACCTTCGTAGGTACTGTTAATTTTTTTATTACAATAACAGCTTAGTAAAAGCCCTTCTCAATAAATACTTTTATATTTTATTTTCTTATTATTTGATATTTTATTTTTCAGCAAAAAGCCAACCAATTTACTGTCCTAACATTAAATTTTATTGCCGAAAGCAGGTGCACACATTTTATATGAAGTCATAATAATTAATGCAAGCAATCTGCGTGTGCACATTGTCGAAAAACTTGACAAAATCATATTCTACATCGACGCAGCACCTGCGAGAGATTTATGATAACAATCAAACAAGTGAAACAGGCACACACAGGTTAGTCTGGTGTGTCACAGCGATTTAGGGTTCCTTAAAGCTACAGACAGCGATTTAAAGGAAATATTAATAAAATTGTACCAGGTGCTCCTTATCTCGTAGTTTGTTAAACTCAAGCAGCGATAATCTTAAAACTTAAAACATTTAAGACATTTTTGCATGTGGATCGGAGTTTAGAGGGAAATTTACAAAGATACAAAGCAAAGAAAATATCCACAAAGTAATATTAACGTCACATGTACAAATAATAAGGACTAGTCCCAGAGTCTTATTTATCCAAGAGAAAGAAAAACATACACGCATCAGTTGTCCGCCTACGTTATTTTTAAATGTCAAGTTAAGGTAACAGGTTAGTCAATATCACCTATATGACGCACGTAGGTTATGGGTTAACAATTCAATACTTCTAGTGTTATGATTGTAATATTGCATCAACTTATAAAATAAGGCTCGATGGCGACAGACATGGGTTCGATTCGTACAGAAAAAAATATATATGATATTTTTTGATACTCTTAACGTGGCAAACACGCAGCTACGGTAACCGCTAACCTGATGGTAAGCGGTTACTGTAGCCTATAAACACTTGCAACACTAAATGTATCACTTTCCCCAAAATAATTTAAACCCAGATCCAGCCGTCCCTAGCTGCCCCCCCAGCAACGCCCTAAGCCGAGGTCCGAGTCCCGCAGGGGACGCCCTTAGCTGTGTTGCTTAGTTTATAAGTTGCCCCTGGCTGGAGGCATTTGGTGCCTCGCCACCTAGTCCGGTTAAGTTTTTAAAGCTCCCTCGAGCTAAAAACTATGTCCGACCTGAAAAAAAAATGTATCACTTGTCCATTGCCGACCCTGTAAAACGAATGAGGAATAGTTGGGTTGGCAGTATTTACTTTATTTACAACGTTTCTTCGTAGAGCACTGGCAAACTTGCTCACCGTTAGGAACACACAGCTCTTGCTTCGGGTCTAGATGACTGTCCACGATATAGTAATGATCCTGGAGTAGGACAGTTAATTCAGAAGTAATTATATACTTTCCTTAATTGTTAAGGTTACATAATTCTTCTCCTAAATGACTTTGGGAGATAAATTTATTTAATTTTATAATGCGCCAATGTTTTGTTTTGTAACAAAACATAGGTTTATGCGTTAGTTCCTTATTTTACCGTCTGCCAATATAAACTTGGCACAGTGTAATTACAAATGCCTTCCTAACAAGGCTATTTGTCAGTCGTTAAAATTAGTCTCCGTGTCACATAAGAAGGGGCTTGTGAATTTAATCGTGGCTGTTATCGAATACACCACCTGCTAATTTTGTCTTTGTCTTTGGATGCGTGATTAAAAGAAAAATGTCAACACTTTCGTTCTTTCCCGAGACTATAGTAATTGGTATAATAAGGTCCTATATAATATTAAAATAAATAAATATTAAAGTTTTTTTTTATACACGCATACGACCTGGTGGTACGCGGTTACCATAGCCTACAGAACTTGCAAAACCAGGGGTATCACTAGCGCGTTGCCAACCCTGTAAAATGAAAGAGGAATAGTTAGGAGGCCGTATTCAAGTAAAAAAAGAACACAATGTCAAGTGGATAAGCTAAAAAACTAGTGTATCAACAAATTATACTTATAGGTACCTAACATACCACTATGTATTCCCGAGGGTTAAGCAGAGCGGTACAAATGTACACCCACAGTTTACCGGTATGTTTAGGTCTAAGATTATTATCATTATCATCCTCCAAGCCTCAACATAAGTAGTTGAGGACATCGCCAGTCTACCTAGATGCAGCTGATTATCAGTATTTTACACGAAACGACATCCATCAGAGCAACCCAATTTCCTGAATAACTCCGATGTCCTGAGGATAGATGGGTTGTCAGGCTTTTTTAGGCTTCTGATTACCACTAACGTTTGTAACAGATGTTCGTATGACAACAGAAACTGACGGCTTTATTTGATCTCTGAGCCACAGAGGGGTCTCGATGTGTTAAGAATGGTCACCCATCCACAGACTGACCACGGATAGCGCAGCTTGACCTTAGAGATCGGTTGATCAGCGTAATTATTACGTATTATTATGCCCATATAATTTTTCATTGTGTTTAAGTAAACTGTGCCTACTGATGTGAAGGAGCGGAGTCTTTTAACACAGGCATTATTTGCTTAAATAAAGGCTCCAAACCCAAAATTGTTTGTGTATAACTTTTAGACACAATAAACGTTTATTATTATTATTACTTAGCCACGAGCTGTGGATGATTCATAATCAACCAATATACTGTCCCACAGCTGGGCACGGGTCTCCTCCCAGGATGAGAGGGATTAAAGAAAGAAAGAAAGAAAGAAACATATTTATTTCATCCTCACAACAATAATAAAACAAAGATAAAATAAGTACAAAATAAAAAAAAATAAACTAAATAAAAAATATATATATATCTAAAACTAACTTCGTGAGGACAAAAAAGGACCCTAACTCAGCATTTGCCACTTCATCTAAATAAATGAAGCGGCGCTGGTATTCTGCTAGGGCCTCGAGTGACTTCACAGACATCGGCTGCAAAAAGCTGCAGGCCGAGACTTGATTTGCTTAGTGTATATATATTTATTTATAACACTATCATTGCACTATCATTGAATCAAAAAAAAATAAAAAATAAACTAAAACTATCTACTGCAAACAAGATTTGACACATGAAATTTTTTGAATGACACCTGGATTAAAGGACTTAGTGTCCAAACCAAAACCACTAATGATATTTTTTTTTTTTTTTGACAATCTTGAAATTATGAGAACCCCGCGAAATTCTTGGAAAATCCACCAGTATGAAAACTCTAAACTCTAAACTCTGAATTTGTGTCTTATATAATATAAAATTGTTGTTTCTACTGTCTATTGGTTTATGGAACTGTGTGCTGTGTTGTTTGCATGGAAGAAAGAAAATTATGCCGTGATACTATTTGTGTACTACTACGTATATGTGGAGTTGATTTTGTCATTAATATTTTAATCATGGACGCGACATGTTTGTGAATATAACCATAGAAACAGACCCAGACACAAAATCGACCGCAAAAGTGACAACCACCCGGCCTTTAAAGTGCATAAATATGGTAAGTTTATTGCTGTTGTTGTTTTTGTGTAGTGAGTAGATGTTGTTTATATTGTTTACTAAAGCTAGGAACTGATTTTAGGGCACGCAGTGGTGGTGGCAAGTCATTCCAGCATCTGGTGGCAGCAAATTTAAAACTACCACGAAATGCAGCGGTTCGATGTCTAGGAGTGATTAAAAGATATGACGAAGCTCTGGTTTTGTGCTTATTATGGTCACTGGACCATGAAAGTTTTTTGTAGAGGTATTGTGGCCTTTCATTTAAAATTACACCAAAGAGAAGGGTGGCTAGATGGAGTTTCCTTCGCACTGACATCTTCATCATGTTACCCTGGTTTAGAAAGGGAGTTATATGTGAACGTGGTGGCACATTAAAACAATAACGTGCACATGCATTTTGAACCCGTTGCAAAAGCCTCTCAGTTCTACTGAGCAAACAGGTCCCATACACTGTGTCAGCATAGTTTAACTTTGACAGTATAAGGGACTCGCACAGCATGATGCGCATATCTACATTAATGTATGGTCTAACCTGGTACAGCACTCTGAGCCTGTAGAAACAATTGCGAATAGCTTCATTTATGTGGGTTTCAAACTGAAGCAAGTCATCCATGACTACCCCAAGGTTACGTGCCTCCTGCACCTGATCTATCAGACATCCATCAACCATAACTTTAGGATTGACATTTTTAATTTTTTTTATTGTATCTCTAGAGCCCATGATCATACATTTAGATTTGTTTGGGTTTAGTACTAAAGAGTTCCTTCCTGCCCATTTGGAGACCCTATCCAAATCCTCATTTATCCTCTGAACTGATTCTGGGCAGTCCTGTGGATGAAAAGATACATACAATTGAAGGTCATCTGCATACAGATGAAACCTACTGTTGACTATGGTGCTGGCAATATCTGCAGTGTAAATAATAAAAAGTAGTGGGCCAAGGATTGATCCCTGCGGGACACCTCTTACCACCGGACTCAGTGAAGATACAGCACTAACACCATCTTTGTCAATTGGCAGCCGAACAAATTGATAGCGATTGCTCATATAGCTGTCAAACCAAAGCAGAGCCTCTGAACTACAGCCATAATAGGCGAGCTTGGATAGTAGGAGGGAACTATTTATTGAATCAAAGGCGCGTGAGAAATCAAGTAAAGTAAGCAATGTTCCCTGCCCCTGATCCCTGGCCTGCAAGATATTATCAACCACATCAATCAAGGCTGTGGAAGTACTATGACCTACTCGAAATCCAGACTGCTGTACAGGTAAAATATTAAAATCTTCCACATACTTCCTAAATTGATTGCAAACAACTTTTTCCAATATTTTGGATAAGCAGGGCAGCAGACTGATAGGTCTAAGATCTTGAACACCACATGGATTTGCTTTTTTTGGAATGGGTCTGACTATGGCTATCTTCCACAGGTCCGGAAATACAGAGGAAGCGAGTGATTTATTGATAATCCCAGTAATGGCAGTAAGAGTATGTGGGAGTGTCATGAGGAGCATATCAAGCGAGATATTATCAACCCCTAAAGCACTTGACTTGAGACCTTGGATAATTCTTAAAACCACTGTCTCATTTGTTGGTTGGAGATGAAAGCAGCCAGGACCAAATCTATTGTACTCAAAGTAAGTCAACTCGGAGATGGCAACCCTATCACTGCCAGGTACATCCAGAAAATATTTATTTATATTCTCAGGGTCACCGCAGGAAGTAGGCAACTCATTTTCTTTACTATTCTTATATGTAATAACAGATTTGATGTTACTCCATAACTTTTTTGGGTCCCTGATCCCCATGTTTATGCTAGATTTAAAGTAAGCTCGCTTCTCACTGTCAATTGCAGCTCTAACTACATATTTAAGGTTTTTATATGTATCATGGTGAGAGTCTGACTGACTTAACTTAAACCGCTCGTGATATTTGTCCCGAAGCTTAACCATATCCTCTACCGTGACAGTAATCCAGGGGCACTTTTTTTCTTTAATTAGAGCTCTCTTAATAGGGGCATGAAGATCAAATAATGTCAATACATATGTGTTGAATGTATCCACCATACTATTGACACTATTCAGACTAGTGATGTAGTTCCATTCTATTTTTCTCAGATCTTCATTAAATTCGTCCAGCAAAATGTCCTTCAGAGGTCTGTAACTAATCAACCGGGGAGCGAGCTTCTCAATCTTAAAATTAAATTCAACTGCAATCATTGCATGATGACCGAGCTCAGGTATGTGCAACACAGAGGTACCACACACCCGGGCATTGGTGCATACTATGTCAATGAGAGTCCCACTATGATCTGTAAAATGTGTAGGTTTAGTTATTACATTACTAAGACTGAAACACTGAAGAAAGTTATTGAGAAGCTTGGTTTTATTATCATCAATGTCTAGGACATTAATGTTAAAATCACCAAGTAAAATGATTTTGTCGGCGAATGCCAAGGAGGAGAGAGTGTCGGTGACCGCATCCAGAAAAATGTTTACATCTAGCCAGGGAGGTCTATATGCAGTGCCTATGATGATAGATTGTGAGTTAATGGTTAACTTAATCCACATCTGCTCGACCATGGCTGCCGGTGGGTGAGGGACGGTGCGTACGCGAAGATCCCGCCGCACATAGAAGCCCACTCCGCCTCCACGGCCTCTGCGTACAGTGTCGGGTCGCGGCGCATGTCGTAGGCGATAATTAGGTACTTTGGGCGCACGACCCTCTTCACCCCGCCTGAGCCAGGTTTCGTTGATTGCTAAAATATCAACCGAAACCTTGTTCATGGCCATTAGGAACTCCTCCTGGCGTGAGCCAAGCGATCCTGCATTAAAGAGCCCAACTCGCAATTTTTTATCTTTTTTCATATTTGTTTAAATTTTCTGTAATTATTATGCATATTGTAGTTTAGGTAGTGTATATAGCTTTGTATGGAACTGTATTTATAGTTAGGATTGTTGTGTAAATTATGAAGTAGATAAGGTGGTGTAGTGTAAATAATTTTAATAATGATAGACCTGACTGACTCAGTGGATGTACTATTTTTATATGGCATTGAAAACAGTATATTGCCACGAAAAACTATGCATAAAATACTATGGCGGCCGATAAGTATAATGTCCTCACGAAACAACATACTCAGTAATAAACAAGAAAAAAGTTCATCATTATAAATATGAATGAAATGGTTATGAAATTCATGTGACACTTTATCCAACTGAGTTGTTTCCAAAAACCCGAGAGATGTCTGCCTCTGATCGAATACGTTGTGTGAGCAATCCATCGTCTTTCTTCACATAGATGCGCCCATCCCTCGTCCAGACATATTTATATTTGTGCCGCTGCCCCGCCTCACGTGCACTATGGAATATTTTTCCATTGGTTGGCGTCAGGCGCTCATTTATATAGAACCTTTTTGGGGGTCCTTGCAGTTGAAGATCCTGTGTGGTGAGGCCGCGGCGCACGCGCGCAGCCCGCAGCAGCTGGTCGCGCACGGCCCGGCGCGCCAGGCGCACAGCCAGCACGCGCGGCCGCGCATCGCCATCGTCGCACGTTGTAAAGTTGCGGCGCACCATACCAAGACGCTCTGCATTCACAATGTCCCGCTCGTCGATTGACACACCCAGCTTTGTCGAGACAACGCTGAGCAGATGCACCGGGCTCTCCTCCTTAACCTCCGGTATGCCCGTAATTATGATGTCATTGCAAAGCAGATCTTGGTCACGCTCATTTAGCTGGATTTTCAGTTCAGCTATAGTATTATCGACATGGTCGCAGGAGACTGGCTCAAGCTCCATAAAACGTTTTTCCAAGCAAGAAACTTTGTTTTCAACTGCATCCATACGTGCTTTACATGACGTTACGTCGGTCCTCAGGTCTGACATTTCTGTCCGGAACTCACGCAGCTCTGTTAGCATGGCTCGTAGCTCTTCCCTAAAACAGCGGATCTCTGTTGCTACGTCTAGATTGTGTAAATCAATCTTGGGTTCACCGTCAGTAGGGTTTGTTGGAGTCGCTTGACATTGAGGTTGGCTTACGTCTGCACCATCAGTCAAGCCTTTAACAGGGGTGCAGGAGTTATCCCCTCTGGGGATCTTAATTTTACAGACGGGGCACAACCAGGTGGCGGACATCCTGGACAGACAAGTGGTCGTTTGTTTCGACGAACTATAATAAACACTGCTAGAATAATCAAAACCTTTTATTTTAGTTATTGTTTTAGAAAATGTTATGATTTTTGTACTTATAGGGTAGAAATATGTTCCATTCACTTTACACTAATTTTAATTTTAAGTTTTAATGTCTTTATCTTATTCGTTAGCACTTTTCCACAATAAATGTTTTGTATTTTATCTTAAATACCACTATGCCAATTACAGTTTTGCAAAAACACTGCTTTGTTTTTTTTTTAAACTTGAAAATAATATGACCTTAACAGCTGTTGCCGGCGTCCGTGACGTCACTGATTAGACTATAGTCCACCACGCTGGCCTAGTGCGGGTTGGCAAACTTCACACGCCTTCTTGAAAATCTTTAAGGCATGCAGGTTTCCTCACAATGTTTTCCTTCACCGTTAAATCGAGTGATAATTAATTATTAATACGCACATGATTCGAAAAGTCAGAGGTGCGTGCCTTGGATTTGAACTCGAGACCTTTGACTTAGCAGTGCAATGGTCATACCACTAGGCTATCACTGCTTTTTATCGAGCTGTGGATAAACAGCTGGTATCTACTATTTTTCCTGTGGTTAGCTAATAGTCGCTTGATGGCACAGACGCCAGCAGGTCAAGCTATCCAAAACTGTCAAATTTTCCCAATTGAATATGAACCTTATTGTTTCGTTTTAAAGTTGAAATTCAATAAAAAAAATTGACAGATTGTGGTAGCTTGATGTGCGGGCCTCTGTACATGAATTTTCACCATATAAAAATCTACAGCTTGTTTGTCATTACGGAATTTGCGTATCAATAATTTCAACCAATCTACCTACTGACGTGTAGCCAGAGCGACCCAGTACATATTGAAAACATCCTATATTCTAAATTGCTATCCAATAAAAACCGTAGACAGTAAATTAGCGGTCATTGTCGGTTTTATACGTGTGCGCTATAATGGACCGAATAATTTACACTGTAGTGTATAAACAACAACACATTAAAATAGGGCCAGCCATTTTAATGTATTGTAGAAGAATTTTAAGAAATGCTAATAGCTTTGAGGTTCAGTGCTATTTTTGCTAAAGTTCACAACAATCTACACATATTAGATAATTAAATTATACCTATCCTATTCTAAAACCAATTTCTACTTTCCATAATAATCTATATATATAAAAGAAAGTCGTGTTAGTTACACTATTTATAACTCAAAAACGGCGTTACCGATATGGCTGAAAATTGGTGAGGAGGTAGCTTAGAGCCAGGAGACGGACATAGGATTACTATGTATTCCGTTCGACAGCGTTCCCGTGTGACTTGACATAAAACATCAGTCACTATGTAATGGACGTATGGATGACAATTTGATTTTTGTAAGAAATCAATATTAAAACTATTTCTATTAAATAAATAACAATCATAATGTAATGATGGAGCCATTGCCTATCTCAAAAAGCTAAGTAATTTTGTCTATGAATGAATGGTTGAAAATTTGAGTTTTGAAATAAATATTTAGGTGAAAATGTGGGAATATCCCAGAAATGCCGAAAAACGAATAGATAGATAGATAGAGTATTCTTTATTGTACACCATTACATAGGACATGTCAGAATAACATTATGCAAACGTTACAAGAGTAGGTACAATTGGCGGTCTTATCGCTATTCGCAATTTCTTCCAGGCAACCATTGGATGGACAGGAATCTAGGATAAAGACAGATAACAGGTGGTTGAAGGTGTACTCAATCATTAAGTCTAATATGATTTAGTTAAACTTTAACAAAAGATTTTATTATAACGTATAATATAACATTTACATAGAAATATAAGAGTATATAAAAATCATAAATATTAAAAACATACTTATACAATATAAATAAATATAATATATAAATAAATATATATAAATATATTTTATACATATATACATACATATGCAACATATCTAGGTATATAAACAAGAGGCCAAGTAATGTTGTTTCACCAAATTTTTAAATGATGCTAATGTTTGTGCACTTCTCACGGACACTGGCAGTGCATTCCACAGTCGAGTGGCCTGAACGGTGAAAGAATGGTCGAAGAATTTGGTTGAGTGCATAGGCATTCTTAGCGTTAAGCTTTCCGATGATCGTAAGGATCGCGAATGTGTGTTACAGATGAACTCAAAGCGTGCTTTAAGGTAAGGGGGTGTAGTAGGATTAAATAGAATACTATAAAGCAATGAAAGAATGTTAGCATTCCGGTGAAGGCGAATTGGGAGCCACTTGAGCTTATTGCGAAATTCTGACACATGATCATATTTGCGTAAACCAAATATGAATCTTATACAAAAATTTTGGAGTCGCTCAAGCTTGTTAAATTGGTCCTCGGTCAAATCAAGATAACTGGCATCGGCATAGTCAAGGACAGGTAAGAGAAGAGACTGTGCAAGCGCAATCTTAGTGGCAGTCGGAAGAAAGTTGCGCAACCGTCTCAAGGATCCTGCTGACGCAAACATCCGACGGCTAGTTTCCTTTAGCTGTGGACCCCATGACAAGGTGTTGTCCATAAATATACCTAAGTTTTTAACTTTGTCACTTACAGGTATTTGGATGCCTTCAAAGATAAACTGAGGAAGGTGGAACCAATCTATTTTCGAAACCATTCGTGAGCTACCAATTATAATGGCTTGAGTCTTAGAGGGGTTTACTTGAAGTCCATAGAATTTACTCCACTCAGATATTTTAGCCAGATCCTTATTAACATTGTCGATGGCTTCCGACAGTCGTTCTAATGGAGCTTGAGAGTAAATTTGAAGATCATCTGCATATAGGTGGTAAGACGAAAGAAGATTATTAGAAATTGTATTAATAAATATTGCGAAGAGTAATGGGGATAATACGCCACCCTGAGGCACACCAGCTACCGTATCACACCATGAAGAAAATGTATCCTCAATGCGGATACGTTGCCGTCGGCCAGTCAGGTAACTACGAAACCAATCAACACTGGTCCCCTCAGAATTAGATGTTAAGTTCAAATCTGGCATCACAAGGCATAGTTCAGGTAATGTCTCAAGCATGCAGGTTTCCTCACGGTGAGTATTTGTGATTATGAATTATTAATACGCACTACATTTGGAAAAGTCAAAGTCATGCCTTGGATTCGAACTCAAGATCTATGACTAGACAGTACCTACACGGTCAGAACATTAGCCTTTTACTGTTATAAACACTTTTACTGTTAAACAGACTTCAAATTGCAAAGGTTCCTAACAACCGGAAATTATTTAACGAAAAATTTTTTTGAGGTCAACGTGTCTTAAATAGTAAAAAATCTTAAATAAAAATGTAGCAATAGATTAGTAATTCTGTGTATATTCTAAGTAATTGCTATAATACAAATAACGTTTTCCTATAAATCAGGACACTACGGCCATAATTTCAGCGCGTACGCACACGTACGATACCATACATAAATAATAAACATAGACCGAGCTCATCCAAGTTACTGCATTCGCGTAATGAGTATAGAAGATAAATTGCACACCCGTAATGATGGTCTTACGGGAAGATCACGGGGCGCAACATGCCATAATAAAACTGCCAGTACAATTAGCCAATCATATCTTACAACTCATGTTTTACAAACTTTAAATGGCATAGACGCGTACATTCTTGAAATTACTGTTTAAATTCTACCCTTGGCCGTCGTAAATCAAAACACAATTAACTTGAACTTTATTAAGATATCAACATTCGCGTAATTAAAGAGTCGTTCTAAAAATGGAAACACGAGGCACCTGGCATGTGCAAGTAAACTAGACTACCGTTCCCAATTCCCATTGAACACTCACAGCATCGTGTAGCCCTACACTACAGACGCAAACTCGTTTGCCCGATACTCAATTTCGTAACATTTCGCCTCCGTGGGGTCTGTGTCTTGGTCATGGCCGCGGGGCAGTAAGAAATGGGGGGAGCGTGGAGGGGGGGCATGCGCCCGCGCAGAGCGGAACGCCAGATCGTGCTGCACCGCCGAGCGCGACCGCTAAAGCAGCCTCGGCTCTTGAATTGCAACATTGCTTGCTTTGTAATAGTAGGTGTTGTCAGCTTATGTCGCGCCTATGTTATAATTTGGCCTTTATGGAGAGTTAGTCATTTAAGAATTATGATATAACGGAATTCATTGTAGTTAAGTTTAAAGAACTTAACTACAATGAATTCCGTTGTTCCGCAATGCCAAATCTTCAATGGCAACATGAATTCACTGTTAATATAATTTATAATTCGCCCGAGCTTTTACCTAATTTAAATAACTTAATTAACCTAAGTCTTACTTATGACCACGGAATAGATTATTTATTAAGTTTACTTAATTGGAAATAAAACAAAACAATCAAAGAATACCAATATTTTATTTCCAAAGCTATAGCTAAATATTTCAGAATAAATACCTACTTCAACATACTTTTGATATCTGACTAGTATATCCAGGGTGCACCTAAAGCCTAAAACCTAGTAGGCAATAACTCTGTATTCGATTCTCACAGGCATATACTTACGTATACAATTAAATACACTAATTGGTGTCACTATTGATAGCAACTGTAATCAACTAAGATTAATGCCAACAAAATCGTAAATGTTTCCTATTCAAATAAAAATCAAGCATTTAACATCTAACAAAACATCACCTAGTCGAGATAGTATCTAAAGGTATCTTTTAGTAATTAATAAAAAACATGTACATAGGTATATGTACAATTTGGAATATATAAGAAGTGGAACTGCGGTGTCTGCCGGCTCGTAACCGGTCGCGTAAGTCTCATAACGTTATCGTCACTGATGTAAGCGCGTGCGCCGGCGCAGAGGCCGAAGAAAGGAGTCGCGCGCAAAACAACAACCAGAAACTTCTTTGCAAATCTGCGCATTAAAATATGTTCAACTTTTTATTTAAGGAGGTCTATTTTAATTTTTAGTCATCATGACATGTCATGTCATGTCATAATGTCATCATGATTTAGGACATCATGAGGATTTACTTAAAAACTTGTCCTAAATCTTAGAGAAGATAAACATCCATAATGTGGAACTCCTCGAAATCACTAATGTGATCAGGCGAAGTTGACATTAATGATTATATTAGTGTACAAAGTACAGTACTAGTACCAACACGGTGAGTACCAAACCACCAAAGAAATTAATAATGTTTTAAAATTATTAATCAAAGCATCAAAGTCTATCAGTGAGGTGAGGCAAGAAAACTTATTTCCATAAGTCAAACAGCGACCTGAGGTCGTCGATCTTACGGACCAGTGAGACCGGATCTTGGAGGAAACTTTTTATGTGACCAGCGACTGAGCGGTAACATATTTACCCAAGAACGGCCGACATTACCGCGTACACAAATTATGTTGTTTAATTAAACGCATAGCTTTGTATTATCGTCATATTCATGTAATCATAAGCCGTTGTAATTTGTAGATATATAGAATATATAAAATTATTTAATACCATTCCCGTTTCGTAATTAATGCTAATTTAAGTAGTGCAGTCAATCCGTCCATTTCGCCTGTAGTGACGATAAAGGTTAATTTAAAGATAAAACATATAAAGTTAAAACTAAACAAATAATTTAATTTAGTTAATGAATCAACTAATTAACAGCGTAAAATAATATACTTCTTAATTAATAATATTGACTTTATTGAAATTGCGATTGTCCCGTTCTTAACAGTAACGAAATCAATATTAAATATTCAAGTCTTATGCAGCCTTTAAAATCTTTGCAATAACGAACAATTACAAAAATTTTGACCATCAAGAATAAAGAAATCGATTCCTTTATTTTCAAATTCCAGCTCTCCGTATTGTCATAGTAAGAATCAGCTAAATAATAGAAAAACTATCCTTAGCTGAAAACTGAGTGTGGAATGACGTTTTTACAATTAATCTTATCCCTCGTATAACACTAAGGAAGTCGCCGATAGATGTTCAGTAAAAGACAGAAAATTTACTAAGGAGCTCGATAAAAACTAAAAAGAAACTCGCTTTTGTACATTGTTTGTTTTATAATCATTTTATTATTATTATTTTTCTGTGTATGTACAATAAAGAATAAAGAAGAAATAAAAAAATGCCAGTAGGCTAGGCTTTTTCCTCAGTTACTTTTCCCCAAGTAACTAATTCTGGCCCACTAAGAAATTCTGGTAGCATTAGGGTAAGATGAAAATTTGTAGGATTGATATTAGCGCACGCTCTAGTTGATTATTATAGTATTTGTCTTTAAGTTGTTTTTTTTATATTACTTTTGTATCATCTTGTGAGGGTTATAAAATAAAACTACTTTCTTGCCATACAATTTCATCTCATATTGACGTGCTCAAATGTCTGTGATCTGTGAAAACAGAATGCATTTGTGTAGGAAGGCATAGTGCCTCTGACCAATCATAACCATTCTCTCTATAAAATAATCAGTGAGTACTCTAAGTGACCCAAATAGCCTTAAATTTGTTTCCTTTCCCCGAACATTATACCATAGTACAAGCTCTGCTAAGTTTGGGACTAGA
This sequence comes from Acronicta alni, assembly GCA_964056405.1. Lineage (NCBI taxonomy): Eukaryota > Metazoa > Arthropoda > Insecta > Lepidoptera > Noctuidae > Acronicta > Acronicta alni. The sequence goes on from OZ043921.1 coordinate 9,970,129, forward strand.
TGGTGCAGTGTAAAATGTGCCAATTTTTTTTTAATTATTATCTGTCGCATGCCCAGAAGCTTGATCAGCGATGAACGCTATCATCTCAGGCAAATGTTTATATGACGATAGTCTGTTCCTCATGTGACTACTAGACATCCAAAAGTATGCCAGAGACGGTCCCATTTCTTTCAAGTCCAAAATTATATAATTGATAAAACATTGCGCTTTATAAAGCAACCCGTTAATTAAATTATCATCTTCTTTAGTTTCCGTCTGGTAGTTCTTGTTAGTTTATTTCTACTCAATATTGACTTATATAGCGTTTGACTTCTAAACGACTTTTGCCACATCGGTCACTCTGTAAATTGATTCAACAGGATTCTCCTCAATTATCGCCTCAAAATGAAGTTTTTAACAATGTTTACACACACTCGAGTACCGGTTCTACTGTTTATTTAATATTCTAGACGCAACGTCTCCTTATTTATTTAACGTATAAATACGAAGTCACGTTTCTTGATTTTTTTTTTGCGAATTGTTCAAGTATTACCATTTTATCAAATACTTATTAAAAATATGGTTTTATGTAATTATTTTATGTGTTCAACACAAATATATTTAAAAAATAACTTGTATGATAAGCATAAAAATAAATGCGGCTTAAATATGTTCAGACTTCAGCGATGGTAAAGATAAGGATCTGAAATCGGAGGACCAGGTAATATTTATTTTGGACGGATAGATCTGAAGATATCATACTATAGGGTACTGCTCTCTTTTTGTCCTTTTCTATATTTTTCTTAATACTAGTTAGGTACATTTAAGAAAGGATAAATTTTATATTTAAAAAAAAATATTAAAGTTAAACAAAAAATCCAGAAAAACATCATTTATATTATTGTTTGTAAAACCGAAAGCATTTCCAATAGAACAAATAATGTAAAATAGGCGATAATGTTCGAAAATCATCAGACTCCCTTTCAATATAAATTTCACTGGCTAAACTCTGTAAATCCCGCTACATGACCCGTACGCATTAGGGCAGTGTGTGTTGGTTATGCTCGACTATACCTACATAACTATAACTACACGCTGGTCGCACGAACCGTCTGTATTATGCGCAAGCACAAATCGTCCGGCATTCCTGCGCCGCTGCGCTGGCGCACTGAGCGAGACAGACATGAAGATGATGTCATGTGGTCTCGCTCTGCACTCGCAATCCTTTCCTTTCTACCTGTTGCGCTGTTACAAAAACCCGGTCCTTAGGGCCGCTACCTTACGTGAACTGAATGAGGATTGCGGGAGGCTACGGCTCGGCCCATATAAAGATAGGGCAAGGGCTATTATACATACAAGGTGACGACGCGAACCAAAGCTCGTCAGGAGTCTTGGGACACTATTTACCGTGGGGATGGAGAGCAAAAAACGTGCGTGCCTATAAGAGACGGTTGCATAATAGCTTACTCGTTTGGGGAACGGGAACGGCGCGTGATTGGTGCTCGATTTAATAAAAGCGAAGTATTCAATGCTTGTGTAGATTGCTCATCGTACTGAGGGGCAACATTTTAAATACCGTACTTGAACGATCATAACCAACAGGACGATTATTTACTTAAAATATTTGTCGAGGTTTACATAAAGTGACGATAAGTGACGCTTTCTGGAATATATAGATGCAACAGTGAAGTTGCACCCAAAAAAGTTTAGTGATTGCCAGAATTATCAATCTAGAAAAAGAAATGACATCAAGTTATAATGTACAGCCAACAAGAAATTTCGATAGTTGAATCGTGATTGTATTCAGAGTTCTAAATCCAAACGATCCAATCGCGATAGCACGAAGCTCGATCGTGACGTGGCTGACATTCGCCGCGCATGCGCGGTCCGTGATCTTGGCAATGGTGGCTGCGGCGCGGCAACCATCGCTATTGCGGTCGCTGTACCCAGCGCCTCCCCGCGCACCCCGCACACCGCCCCACCGCCGCCCGCGCACCACGCAGCCTTTTGACAACCGGTATACGTAGGTAGTTAGCTACACGTGAACATGCCTTGAGAATTTTCTGACGTTTAATTCACGTAACGAAGAGTTCCCACAATTGAACTTTAATGGAACTTATGGAACGTCGTCGATCTCTACACAAGCTGACACATAACAATATTTTATCAGGTTCTATAAAGAAACAATGTAGTTTTCATTTAAATGCAGGCATTAGCGGTCAATAGAATGAATTAGTCATAATAGGTAAATAATTCTAAAATTGTGTCAGATTTAAAAAAAATATGCTTTAAATAATCTTACTGGCAAAATACCTACAATGGTGTGTTCACTGTCTGTACAAATGATTAAATGAATCTATTAATCACTGAAGTACCGTTGCAATAGATTCAGTGTTTTAGGTCAAAGGATGAACATGCATTATCGATATATCCTACTTCCGCATTTACGCAAGGTAACACAAACATGGTCTAAATGTATCTAAACTTCTTGAATAAGTCATACGCCTTGTCTTGTAATGTATAATTCAAACTTATATTTGAATGCGATTGACAGTATCATGTCGCAACTCGCAAGATCTGCAGCTAGAGAGTTATACAAGTGACTTATATTATTAACTAGAAGCATCCCGCATAACAATATCAAATAGCCAATGTCACTCAGTGATAGTGTAGCTGTATGTCGGGGAAATAATATTCTGAATCAAAACAGCAGTTACAGATATTCCCTTTATTATATGATTAATAATTAATAAAAATAGGGGTCGTGGCTAAGAAATAACTACTCTAATAAACCGATCTGCAGGCTTAAGCTGCGAGCTTAAGTCTCGAGGAACCGAGAATTCTTAAAACATCGAGACTCATCCGTGCCTCGGAGAGCAAATAAAGCCAATCGTTAGTAGTAGTAGTAAGAAACTCAAAGACTTAGACATAGACTGGTTGTCAGGGTCTTTGAGTTGAGTTTGAGTAACCCAATTTTTGGGTAATGTCGACGTCCTGAGTCAGGACTTCAATATATTACCCAAAAATTGCTAATTGGTGTACAATACTAATATTCAGACGCATCAGGTTAGACTGGAAGCCGACCCCAACATAGGAAGAGGCTAGGAGGATCATGATTGATTTATTGATAAATAATGACTGTATAGGTGAAGGTGGAAATACATAGATCCAGGAACTAGCCTACATGTTGTCTACGTGGTGTCTATGCTGCACCTATGAGGAGTCTACGCTGCACCTACGAGGAGTCTACGCTGCACCTACGAGGAGTCTACGCTGCACCTACGAGGAATCTACGCTGCGCCTACGAGGAGTCTACGCAGCGCCTACGAGGCGTCTACAGGATGCCTACGTGTTATCTATCTACACGTTAGCTACGCGACATCTGCGCGCTTACGTCTGATTTATACCTATGCATACAAACGATAAAATTAGTATTTGTTTCTCTCTTTCATTCTTATGAAATTTATTTATTTTGCTATTTACTCCACAATAATTTCAACACTGCGAACAAGCTTTTACCATTTAAAACTACTTGTCTCTATTTTATTGAATATTTCTCTCTATAAATAGTTTAAACACGCACATTACCCGCTATTTTTAGGTCGTGGCCTTCTCGAGATAGACGTTGCTTTTTATAATGCAATAAAGTTTTTTCTTTTTTACTCGACTGTGTAAAATAATGGCAGGGTAAGTAGTTTTTCGTAAAGGAGTTTGTAAGGATCTTTTAATAAGTATTATAGTCACTGTCAAATTTAAGTTAAAAGATAATAATAATATATTAAGTATCATTAAGATGCTACAACATTTTAGAGAACGAACCGTTGAATTAAAATAACACATGATAGCAAATTCTTTATTAGCCTATTAAGAATCAATTAGCACACAATTTAACTTAATAGTCTCTGTCTCAATTGAGAAAAAAAAGCAGTTATTTCGAATAAATATGCAATTTTATGTACACTAATAGTGCATAAGATGATCAAATCAATTCAAATCGTCATACAGAAAGTAAATACATGCTGATGTCACTTAATTTAAATACAGTACACACAGGTATTTTTTTTTTTTTTGTAGTACGGAAATTCCACATGGATCCTCAGCTAACCGGGGAGACGCTAGGGTATGTCGAACCGACTAAAAACCGCACTTTAATTAATTCATTATACATACCATCACGCCTGTATTCCCCGAGGGGTTAGGCAGAGGTGTACTAATGTACACCCACATTTCGCCGGTATGTTTAGGTCCCATGTAATAGGGGGCGAGCCTATTACCATTAACCGGGCACAAATCCAGACTCCGAGCTGCTACTGAGAATTTCATAGAAAAACCCAATAACACTTTGCTCGACCTGGGGATCGAACCTAGGACCTCTAGCGTAGCAGTCGCGTAATTCATTATATTATTTAATTTATCATTTTTAATTTCATGGGGTCCGTGAAATTGCCACGTCCATGACAGACAACACTGCTTGCCTTGTTCATCGAGCATACAGCTGTTATCTACGTCCTCCTACCTAAGTTAGAGTAAGTTGAATGACGTTTCTATTAAACCTATTTATTTATAAAATTTTCGCATCTGAATGACGATGATAACGTTCTACCGATCACGTAGGCGATGAATATTCCTCGTGTAATAATTTACGCGAAATCCAGTATCTCATAAAGGCGTCCTCTTTTTAAATTCGAGTATGTATTACGTTTGCAATTTCCAGACGATATAAAATAGTAATAAATTATAAATAAAATAAAAATGAAAAAATATGATTCGAGACGATTGTCAAGTATGTTTTCACAGTTGGCATATTTTAATTGACATTTTAAATGTACCAACAGTGTGCAACTTGACAAAGAATAAATAAAAATCTCCTTGAAAAAATATCAAGTATATTCATATCCATACTTTCATAAAAATTTTAACATTAATTTTCATCTTATTATAATATATAAATAATCATCACCTGTTCAAAGATATACATATATTAACATCTGTTAATTGACAATACGAATATCTACTTAACTTTACTAAATTTAACTTATGCCAAACAAAAAATATTCGCGTCATAAAGGAAATGAAAGGATCCGATCATTAGGTGTTATTATGTAAATGTAGGTAGCACTACATTTATAATGTATTAACTCTGATATATTTTTCAAGAACAAACAAAGTATATTTTAAACCTGTAAATCTTTAATAGACGATTAAATAACATAAGTGCGGAACGCTTGTAACTGTGAAACGATTTAAGTATATTTAATCTTCAGCGAAAACGATTTATTTTGTTTTGTTAATATTATTTTAAGTCTCACAAAGTTAACAAGGGTCCCAAGACATTTCCTTGAGGAACACCATAGTTAACATTCCAGACAATACAATATAGACGCAATACGATATAACACTTTCAGGTTATCTTCTTAAGACACAGTTCTGCTAATTGTCTAACCTAGGAAGTAGAACCAACTAGGAATCAGAATAAATAAATAAATAAATATTTTGGTACATTTTACACAGTTCCATCTAGTCCCAAACTAAGCAGAGCTTGTACTATGGATACTAAACAATGGATATAATACCTATATACTTTCTTTGTTTAAATAAATACTTATAATATATAAGAAACACCCAGAATAGATAATGTATGAAGGTATTTTGAAATGAAGAACAAATCAAAGTTATAAAAACATCCCTGATACAACTCAAAAGCTTAACAAAACGGCAGGCTCGTGCGACCAATTGAATAATACGAGTGTTCACTTAAGTTGTAATCAGTGGACCGGTACAAAACATTAATACTATTGCAATTTATTCCCCTTTGATGGTACGCGTGCTTGGGGGCAATCATCGAGAATACAAGGTGGTGGTACCGTTGCGCCACGATCTATTTACACGACACACTAGATGGAAAACACTGAGCTTTGCTCCCACTGCGGGATGTTATTTACACATTACCGTCATATAAAGAAGCGTACAGCAGCTGGATAGCTATTTCCAGACTTAATTTGTCTTACCAAAGATACACATACGAGTATTTCAATACTTTAAGCAATGTTTCGACATTTCAACGGTAAGGTTTCCTATGAATAATTATAACATAAATATAACATACCATCAAGCCTATATTCCCCGAAAGGTTAGGTAGAGTTGTACCAATGTACCCACAGTTCACCGGTATGTTTAAGTTCCATGTAATACGGGGTGAGCCTATTGCCATTAATCGGGCACAAATCCAAACTCCGTGGTCCTGAGAATTTCATAGAAAAACTTAATAACACTTTGCCCGACCTGGGAATCGAACTTAAGACTTCTAGTGTAGCAGTCGCGCTTCGGACCACTACAGTGATGAGGCAGTGGCGGGCATGACTATCTAATTATATAAGTTAAATTCTATCAATAAAGTCAAAATTTTCTCTTAAATCCTCTCCGTTTCTCTTAAATCCTCTCCGTTTTTCTTAAATCCTCTACGTTTCTCTTAAATTCATCCAAAGGTTGTCGGTAAGAGATCGCTTTTAGCGATAAGACCGCCCATTGTACCATTCTATCATTTATAAAAATGTACTTGGCATTTGTTTATGGTGTACAATAAAGAATATTCTATTCTATTCAAAATCATCATTCATAGGTAACTACTAGGTAGTAATCTATGTTGAACTAGTAGAAGTAGTAGGTACTACCAGTAGTACTTTTTCAACGTAAAGCCCACAAGAGGCCATCCCTCTTATTGCTTTTGCTGGCAATTAGAAGCCACGCCACGCAACAAACTCCTCAGTAACATATTTCTATCTGTACTAGAACTTGCAGTAATTAAATATCTATATATCAATATTTTACAATTCGTGCAGGAGAAAGGTAGACAGCAGTTTTATATATAGAAAAATTAAATCTAGCTACCAATCACTACTCACATAATAAGCTATGTTCATTATTTTCTAGATCGGACGTAGAAGTTCAAGATCGCCTTCAGTGGGTATGCGTGAGCGCCTGTCAAGTGCAAAAAGAATTTCCGCCGGGATCGTGAAGAATATCAGTGTGATCAACGAGTAGAAAAATCGAATCGACATTTTATCTGATATGATTGAACATCGAGTTATCTTAAACCAAAATTCGATCTAGTAGGAATGTATTTGACGATGTAATCACTTTTAAAAAGGTTTAAAATGAAGTAGTTGTTATTGACTCGCATTGAAAATAAATCAAATCCGAATTTACCTTGGTTGGCTGACTTCCACATTGCGCACCTTTGGATAGTTTTAAATGTATTCATCAAAAAATTTAGAATTAATTTTGACTTAACGGTTTTAAATTGTGACCGTTATTATTGTTAACAAAACGAAAAGAGCACTAATTCACATTTATAAATTAATTTAAAGATGGTTTAAGAATTCCGCGTGAGTTTTTATAAATTATTCATTGTAAATATCATATAGGAAAGATTTTTACGACACGTTTGGCGCAGCGGCTGAGCGATCGGTTTCGACGCCACGGGCTGTGGGTTCGATGCCCACACGGGGCAAATATATGTCCTACAGGTAGTTGTTCTCGATCTGTTTTTGTATGTGAGAGTTTGTGTTTGTAAACGCACCGACGATACAGGAGAAAATCCGAGTGTAGGGCAACGTTTTCTTAAAAAAATATAGTCGTGTCAAACAGACAAATCTACATTAAACGATGAAAATTATTCTTCATATTATGTTGCATGTCCCAATGATTATTTTCCACGAAACTATTGGTGCATGTAATGCTGACCAGTGCTTCTTTAGACTTGAAAGAGGTTATCGTTACCGAGAACTTGAGTCGGGTTACCGGCGTGGAACCGGCGCGGGCGCGAGCTGTGCAACCAATCGTTGCGCAATCGACACACGCACTGCCATCACCAACGCCGAGATCTATGAAGAAAATATGAGTTGACGGTTTTGTTTTTGTAAATACATACTTATAATACATAAGAAACACCCAGACAAACACTCGAACCACTAGAACACAGACATCGTCAAAATGATTTAAAATGCGGGTTTTAAAAACAAAGAAAGGAATAAAATAATAAATCTAATATTATATACAATGCTGGACCATTTTATTATTCGTAGTTTTGTCATCAACGAATGGATAATTATAGTATACAAACGACCTAAGTAGGTGCTTTTTTATTTATGCAAATTCATGTATTTCTAAATTATCACATCCATAAGATAATTAGTTTAGTACGTTGTTGGATTGATCTCGGCGATGGTAAAGAACTCTGACGAAGTTGCGCCCGCGCACGACTCTCAAGCACGTGCAGTCGTTGAGTCCGATACGATTATTGAACAACCCGCGCTGTCCTACATAGGTCCACCAGTCCAGTCACTTCATAGGTAATCCACGGTAAGGATGCAAAAATACTCACAAAGTATCAAATAAATGGCTTATTCCCCCTCACTCCATGGTTTTGTTCCCAAGCGGTCCAAAACTAAAATTAAATATTAATATTATTTTGTAAAATCGTTCCCTAGGGCTCCAAAAGATCAGACAAAATTATAGCTATCGAAGAGTTGATAAAAAGGTCTACATTCTTAAATAATAGAACTAAACCAATAAAATTAATCATATAATGAAGTAATACTGCCTCATTAGTCTAGTGGTCCTAAGCGGACTGCCCCTCTAGACGTCTTGGGTTCGATTCCCAGATTTGAACAAACTGTTATTGGTTTCTGACATTTACGCAAAAATAGTTTAAAAAGTCGTTTTATTTCACACTGTTATTGGGTTTTTCTCTTATGGAGCTTGAATCTGTGCCCAGTTAAAGGCAATAGGCTCGCCTCCTATTACGGGACCTAAATATATCGCCTAACCCTACGGGGAATACAGATGTGCTGGTATGTTCATGTTATGTTATATTATATATAAAAAAGAAACATTTGTGTCAATAGACTATTTGGTCGAATTGTTTAAATTTAAATACGCAGAACACTATAATAGACACGGTATTCTATAAATAAAATCAACCATTAAACGATTACTAGTTACAAGGATCGACAAAAAAACGCACGCAGTCGACACAAACGCAAAGTCGCTACCATTTTTACTAAAAAACCTGACGGGACCAATTCAGTAGCGTATTACAGTTTTATTTTATTTGTGTAAACAACGCCTTGCCACGTTATGGAGTCGTTAGGTTCATTTTTTATCAAAAATGATTTATGGTCACTAAAATGAAGCCTTTTTAACCATGAAAATAACTTTGATTGGATTACTAACCATTTTGAGAGTTGGTTCTAACGATAGCTGGTCCTCTGTTTTCTCGGTCTCCAAATTCCTAAATTATTTAAAAAAAACTGAGTTTGAATTTGAACGTCTTCATTATTTTAATAGATCACATAAATAAAAATTAATTTGTCATAAAATCAGCTTTAACTCCTAAACGGTTTTATATATTATTTGTTTTTATACTAAAAATATAACTAAAAATTTTTTTTCCAGTTGTAAATGTATATCATTATAATCAATTATAATGGGTAGCAAAATAACTGTAAAGATATTATGCACGAGGCACTGTTGTATCCTGAAGAACTCGTTAAAAATTTAACAATAAAATATAATACACTTGAGCACTGTTAGATTTTCTTTTAATAAAACGAAACACTGATGGTAAGCCTATAAGCCGTTACTGATGTAACTAAAACCTTAGAAAGCTTTACCTGTCCCGCACTAGAGTATATTCGTCAAAACATGTAATCTTGCTATTATTCTAAAGCTCTAAATGAATAATCACTTTCTTTTTACCGTGCTTAAGATTCGGTTAACAAAAAATACTGAAACCCGTTTTCTCGGGATTACTTTAAGGATATCGAGAAACTTAATCCCTTCTTTGGTACCGATAAACCTCTAGATCGTTATCCTAAACTAGAGTTAAGACCTTGGGTCTTTCCGTGAAATTATTTGTTAACGCGTATTTGTTGCTAACATCTTCATTATAAGCAAAACGCGTTAAATGCACACCATCTGAATAAGCCAGTATATTTGGTTGTATGGAATCTGCCGGAAACATAAATGAAATAGGAGGAAGTACTTACATTTATGTTTTGTACTGAGTTGTTCAGAAAAATAAAAATGGCGTGAGTAATCTGGAAGCGGCATCCGACAAACTAGAATACTGTGTACAACCGTAACTGTTAAAGGCGATGCAATAAAATGTCCTCCTAAAGGATGGCGTCATCAACATGTGATATGAATTCCAAAGGAGCCGACTCCACCGCGATGAACATAACAATAACATTTTTCCAAAGTCCGTTTAAACAACTGAAGCTGTAAAGTTTATTGGAACTGTTCAATAACTATTTCTAAATCCCTGTTCCTTTATACTGATTGCTCTCTGTCCGTTTGGGTCCTATTGTTTTGCAAATCTCGCTGTTAATTGAAAGGCTGCCGACAAAAGACGCTGTGAGGTCCCTAACTGAAATAAAATATTATTACTTTATTTTAATAAGTCATGCATTATGTAATAAAATTGTGAAATATAATTTATTTTAATTTATAAGTTAGTTTAATATCAATGTGAAGATAATTTTAAGAAGCACGAAGAAATACTTGAGGTCAGCATCCCAATATTGTTCAACAATTCTTTGGTGATTCAACTGACACAAATTTTAATGCAAATCTTATATACTCAAAGTGTACGCGATGATTTGTGATATTTTTGGAATTCTGAAGCAGTTATGTTAAGATATATTTATAGCATACAAATAAAGGTATATTAATAATATGTTGCTATTAACCTAGAATATTTTCATTTAGTATAACTATAGAAGGGTTTAATAATAAATAAAAATAGTATGTACACGTACAGGCCTCAAGAGACTAAATGAAAAATACCCAAATCTGGTAGAACAATATGAGATAGAACAACTAACAACTGGCATACACAAAATAGCACTTTTACTGGTACGTGTGGCTGTGTGCAAGAGCGGTGGTTATGCGGAGGTGCCGGTGTGGTTCGGTGCGCGGACGCATGGGGCCAGGCGGGCGGCGCCGCTGCCGGCGCGGGCGGGGGCGGACCTGTTCGGGCAACGGTGTCGCGGGGACCGCACACTAGCTCTCAGTCCTTTCGCAGCGGCCAACGGTACCACATGTGCCGCTAACTTCTACGCACAAAATAAACATCAACAACGCGAGGAAACTTAACGTGCAGTGTGATACGATGCTGATCTGTGAATTTTAAAAGACCAAGTGACATAGACGAACAGAAGGATCGAGTGTAGTGTTGAATAGCGCCCGAAGATGCCGAAAATCTTCCTGATAAAGAAGCGGCTGCATGAGCAGCAACTGGGGTTGCAGGAAGGGCAGGAATTGTTCTTATGCAAATCCGACCCGCTCTGCAGCGGCTATCCGCTTGATGATGGACCAATTCCACTCCTCTCCAAGAAGGATAAGGATTGCATCGGTAAGTCCAGAATTGTCATTAATTACTTTCTTTAATTCACTTTGAGGTTTGATCCTTTGCAGTTTTAAGAGTAGCAAGTTCAATCATCAACTTAATATTTTTAAATTAATCCATAGTCCTTCTTTACTTCTACTCTGAGTTCTTATTTAAATAGATCACTTTGTAGTGCAATTTTATCATCATTCAAAATATTATTTTCATTAGCCATATTCAAATCTTCACCGTTGTCATTCTAATCAAACCTTTTATTTTTATCATTTCCTTCTTAACGGCCAGTTGCTTGCCCAAAAAAAAGATACTCGCACTTGAACAGAATCCAGTTCTCGGCTCCGCTCCGCTAACAAATGTCTACCTGCGATCACTTGTGTGTCTTGCTCATGCTTGCGTGATCCTAATCTATCATTGGCTTTGTCAAATTGAGAGACATCGGTTTTTCTGTTTTATGTTATTCTAGGAATATGTTTACAATAACATATACTAATATACGTTATAGGTTGGCTGTGTCGACAGTTTTAACTCTTCCATTTGAAATATCTCATTATTTCTAAATCGGATTATCTTGATCAGATATATTTCTTTTATAAACAAAAACGTAATCAGCAGTTTACTACCGTCACTGCACCTTTTAACGGTCTCAGTCAGGTAGTTACCAAGCGTGAATCACTAATATAACTGTCATGTTTTTGCCTTTTTCCACGAAGTGTTTACACTCATAGGTACACTAAAAATTGATACCAATTCAACATTGTATATCAATTTTTAGTACAGAATAATTGTGACGGTACTTGACATTTATTCTACCATTGCTCTTATCACTTTGTATGTGAATTGAATTCAAATGATCACCACAAGCTACTTGAACAGGCTATTCAAATTACCGTACTGTGTTTGGAACAGTTCCAAGGACGTCAGAATCCAAGCTAGGATTCATTTTCTAAACCTTGTTGTGGACTTAATTCATTGCGTGACCAAACTCTTTCATGTTGGTAATATGGTCAACTGTCCTCGCTAATTTCTTAATTCTCAATGGAAAGGCATACATGTTTATAATTTTAGGAGCTTTAGCTTTGGACATAAAAATTGAAATCGTTAGAAACACCAAACAATGATTCGGGATGTCAACACTTAAAAATAATATTTTTTGTATCTAATGGAGAGCTACACACGGTACGGGAATTGACCGGATGATAGGTACCGAGGTGTCAATGGTTGCGGGACAATGGCGCGACTTCCGGCCGCCAGCCATTGCCGCCCGCTTTGTATTTAGGTTAGTCACCGCAATCTCGACTATCATTTCAATATAATTAACTCATGTGACGTGTGTCCCGTATTTGCATTAATTTCGCTTCGAGTTCAATTACCAAACGATTACAATTGTTTTGTTCGTATTGCCGACTGCTATTTGTAGAATTTCCAAGAATAGATATTTAATTTCTCTTATAACTTTTACTTGTATTTTTGTATAATTGTGAACTGTTGTCATCAAATGGCGCAACGCACCTGACTCACGGGGGACTGACTATAAATAAATCTTAAAGGTATAAATAGCATACAAAGTTGTGGAACATGTAAAACTTATAAGCAACTTATATGTTATAAATACAAACATTGAGTCAACGTTTACCGTTAAGCCCGCATGCGGTAAATTTACTGCGTAATTTCAGTTATCAAAATGCTTTAAAAATAGAGTGGGTACGAATGAAGTAATTACAGGTGTGTTGGCACCTGTGGGTAAAAGGGCACGGATGAGTCGGCGCGAAGGTCGTGCGACCCCAACCTGCAGCAATGTGCACTGTCAATAAGATGGGGAGCAAGTAGGGTTGGTACCGATAAGTAATGCCATTCATGTATGGCGTCTTTACTTTTTAAATGGCAAACGATCAAGCCGATACGAATTATTACTGAATCTATTTTACTTAGTATTCTTGTTGTTAGATATTTTGATATGATCATTATTTGCATTTATAGAGTATCAACCCTATTAACGAATTGAATAAATTAAAGTCTTTTCAATCTAATAAATTTTTGCCCATTTTAACTTTTGAATATCTTTAAAAAGACATATACTATTTTAATAATATCGTACTATTTAAGACAGGCCAATAATTTGGGTTTTCTTAAACAATATTTAATTAATTAATAACTCACTATTTATTCAAGGCAGAACAATTTACTTGAGTAAGTAACACCTTCAGTACAAAAGACTTCAACGAGTTGCCTTGCCATCCCGGATAAATTATTGTGACATTAAAATAAATATTTATTCTTAATTGTAATGTATCATTAATTTAATAATCGGAGGGGTTTTACAAAATAAATTAATTATCAAGATATTAATACCCCCACTACTCAGTGTCCGGCCCCCGCAGCGGTCGCCGTGAGAACCGTACGGTTAAGCTGGCGACCTTACGCGGTCAGTAACAATACCCGTTACCAAAAACTAATGAATTATGCAATTCCCACATTCTAAAGACATTTCGGAACAACAGAACTATTTAATTAACGTAATATTAGCAATTTGTTCCAACGATGTTGAATTTTCATTGCAATTTTTACGCAATTGTAATTTTATTAAGTATTATTTATCGATGTAAGACGATAATAAGGTGTGACTTTACATGACCGTGACGTGAATAATTAAGAATGACCCTGCGGTTTGCCGCCATATGATCGTATGCCAATCCGATTTGCGTAGAAAGACGTATTGACGTCTTTACATTGGTACTACGCACCTTTACCACACACAGAAATCAGAATCACGTATGCATTAATCTAAATTAAATTATTAGAAAAGCAGAAAAAAATATTATTTACTCTGTAAACGTCGTACGTAAAGAAAACGGAATAAGCATATTTCCCAAAGTATCAAATGTTAACCTTAAGTCTTGATAATATCTTCAAGAAGTCGTAAGAAAGAAGTCGTATTAACGTGGACAATAAATAAATTATGGTATTTGAGTCAGTTCTCAAAATAAACTACAAATATACTTACTACAGAATACTCTCTAATAGCTACATGCTTAAATTTATTAAACACACAGAGTGCACCACCCGACATTAATCATTAAAAAAAAACATATTAATGTCGGTTGCAATACTGCATATAATCACTGTAATAGAATATACTAATATATAATACAATAAGCAAATATACATAATAAGTTTAATTACACAGCTTCAGAATCGTGCGCATCAATTAACATTATGCTGTTGACGTTCGCATTAAGGCCAAGGGATCGGCCGTATTGAGATGTGCACCCAACTATACTCTCCAATATAACGTTCTTATTAAAACTATTGTGGTGAATATCACGACTTCATTTTGAATGGATGCCAATTTAAGTTATACCTATATGAGTCAAATCTTTATCTTAAAATATAAAATACTGATTGACTGACATATCTGCGGATGGCTAACCATTAATTAGATATGGACCTCGATTCTTTCTTTTTTTTTCTATTGACACGATATCAAGAGCGTAAGCTACATGATATTGGTAATAAAGTGGAGAAAAGATCAGCCAGTTAGCAGGTTGGTTATTATTGATAGTAAGACTAACTGCCCAGAGTGCATCGGTCATATATTTGATCGTCGCTCGTGGAGGCTATCTGAATGCACCTTCATATTCAAAACACACTAAAACTAAACCATTACAAAAGGTAGATAGGTATGTACAAGCAACTATATAAAAACAACAGCGAGCGGCTAGAAAATTCATTGACTTTTAAAATTAGAATTTGCGAACATAATAACTTATTCTTAAAATACAGTTATTATATTTTTATAAAACAGGTAGTTTAACGTAACTCTAAACTGCAAGTAATGTAAGAATAGAATAAAACATATTCATGGTCAAAATGTGCGCAAACGGCTTAAAACAAAAACAAAAGTGATGCGCGTTATCGCGTGTTGCCATAATATATATGTGAACAGTAAATCTGCATCTTTACGAGTAACCAAAAAAGAAGAAACGTATTTCGCCATGTGGCCGTGGCTATTGTGTCCTTACCATTGTACTCCAGCTACCTTTTTAAGGTTTTGCCTTTTTAAAGATTGGCGATCATAAAAAAAGCGATTACATTCAGAATAGGCGCAGAAAATCTGTTCTCAGAACGACTATGGTTCGTGTAATTGTTATTAATGCTTTTTCAATCGCCAGCAATGTCGTTTATGTTCAAACGTTTATATTTAACTGGAGTTTTTGTGTCAACTAGATTACTTTTTGCCGAATTTGCGCGCTCCCTGGGTCGTTGCGGGTCAACGGTTACACCGTGCACTGGACATGTTTTTAATAAATATTTTTAAATAACGATGAGTACCTATTATGAGTTCCGGCACGTGTTAATTTAAAAAAGATATTTCTTAGATTTTTCTTGGAATATAATTTGACATTGTATTATTGCTTAGAGCATAACCGTATATAGCAGTTGTCTTTACCATTAAAAGAGTAGTTTTATAAAGACACATACACAATATGATACCGTTGTGAATTTAAGTAATCAAGTTAACATAAACGTTGAAGTAGGTCACCTAAATCTGCACTCAAATAACGAAAAAGGATTAATTGAATCATGTCACATAATCTAGACAAACTTCATAACCTAGACCTCTTAAGCATGTCGGTCAAGGCAGATTTCCATTTAAGGCATCCTTTAATCTGAGAAGGCTTAACCTCCTTAAAGTATTCTCCTCTTAAACACCGACGCATTTCTCATTTCGAAACATAAACCACGAGAATCGTCGAGTATATGCTACAAGGAAATTGACTTAAAGAGTCAACATCCGATGTTGCCTCACTTAAGTGACGGTTACTCAAGGGCTCGCCATATTTTTTTTATTTTTTTTTTACTTAAGATGTGCACGTGAGCAGCCAGTTTTTCTAGGAACGGACACACATGCTCTAACAAATACTCTTTGGTAATGTGTGATGGATACGGGCGATTATAATTGTGAACAAACCTGTTCGTGGCATTTAAGTAGTATACATCTGCGTTTCTTATTTACTGAGAGAACTAGTATCGACTTATTATATAGATAAAAAAGTATGAAGAAAAATGCGGGTTCAATTTTCAATAGTGAAGCACTAAATGCATAAAATTAAAATAATTCTCCAAATTTTGATTATGTTAATAAAAAAATCACTTAGAACAAGTTAGGTTATCGCTTTTTTTGAGTAATTGACGCATGATTCACGTATAACTCTAAGAAGTAGTGGGTTGTAGAGCATTAGTCATTTTAGGTATACTACGAGTAATATTCATAGTTGTCAAATCTATTAAAGATACATTCAAGATTTTGCGTGAAATTCTAAATTTAAAATATTCCGGGTTGAGCTTGCAAATACAGCCAGTTCTAAACATTACATAATCAGTATGCCGTAATTTGGCAAATGTATAACTAATTATGTTTAATTAAACCGTTGCTAGTCCTGTTTAATACCGCAATTATTTTCTAATGCTCCTGTCATTAGCATCCCCGCGGGGTTTGCGACGTGCGGGCGACCGCAGGCTGTGTCCAATCGCCTATATTGCGGAAACAATAAAACTCAGCGTCGATGCTCGCGTGATTGATATTATAAAATTCTATGAGAACGCCGTCAAAGATAAACCGCAAAGCAGTTCTGCGATTTTATGCGCTCCATAGACGATAACGGGAATCTAATTACGATTGAGCAGCTTTAAGAAAAAAATATATAATTAAGTATCTTTTGCACAATATTTTTCTTACCATTTTCTTGTCGCAATATGTTTCAACTAATCTTAGCAAGAAAGTTTAAGACTAAAAAAAAAAAAAAAGTTTTAAAAGTTTTAAGAGTAAGTTTTAGACTATTGTTACTTGAAGTAATTCATTGAATTTATTTTACACAAGACAAGAAAGAATACAGGGTATATTTTCAAACAATTGTCATGTTAAACGGTAATTTCAACAAATACAGTCGCGTGACGTAGCAATGTCCGTCTCGTTCGCGAATGACGGCGCACGCGCAAACACCGTGTGATTATGTTCTCACCACTTGCACAGCTTAGGTAAACTTGCAGGTAATACAAGTATTGATAACTAACTTGCATTGATTCCTGCTACATACACATCATATTAAATTAATATGATGTGTATGTAGCAGGAATTAATATTATTAATTGTTACAACCAATCGCATTCTACAAACCAGTGGTTCGAATTTAGAACACCATTTGTAGTTTTATATTATTATGTGACAGTTTCATATGTTAATAAAAAAAAAATACTTCGAAGTCACAACAAGTATTGTGTCTTTTCTATAAAGCAAGATATAAAAATCTTGGTCTGAAAGCATATTGTAGTTATAACAGAACACCTGTTTCCGCAAGACCGCAAGGAAAATATCGTGTAACAGACACTAAAATATATCACCGTTTTCCTTTACATATAAAAAACATTGTTCAAACAACGTAACATGAAATCAATTCTTTTAAAAGATACGATATGTATAATGGAAGAAGCGTAAAGTTTATGGTATTTTTTGATAATACTACATTAGTCATCGAAGACACTCCGTTCATTTATCTCAACCATTTACGACCACCTCGGACAACTGTCATCTACACCATATTAAAAAAAATATCGTGTTACTTTTACCAATCTTTTGAAGCGTCAATCACGATGTAGAAAAAAAATGTCGTTTAAAAATGTAAGTAAAATAAATAGCGAGCGGTTAACCGAGGCTTAAATCTCGATCGTAAGGTCATCTCCTCCATTGTTGTGTCATGCGCAATAAAAGATAATCATTTCGTGTGTTTTGGAGCAATTTGCTGCGGACCGCCCACGATCTTGTACCTACTATACAAGTCACAACACATGCTCACGAATAGATGTCAATAGAGGTGACATTTACATGTTCCAAAACAGTAGATTTAGGGTATACTGTACGGGGTTCGCAATAGAATAAAACACGCGTCCAAAATTCTTATTGGCTTATTATGTGCCTGCATAATGTGCCAAACATTTTAATTCAAGGATCACTTGACCTATTTGACTGTCCATTTGCCAGCTCCTCCTGAAAAACATTCGTTTTTGCACCAAAACTCCGTTCACTTTATTCACCAATCAATAACGCGAATCTCTTGTTTTAAGAATAAAAGAGCGCTTGCCCTTTGAAAATTTGAATAACGGTAGTTGTTTTAACGGATAAACCAGTAATAAAGTTGAAGTTGCCTTAGATGAAACAGAGGGCAAACGAAAACAAATCAACCAATCGCCTTCTAAGATACCGGATTTTTTTCTATTAGCTAGTCGAATTAGTCGACTTTAGCCTTGAACACTTCGCTAAACATATTTGGGTCATTAACCCTCACCAAATCTGGTTGTGATTCACGCCGTGATCAAAATAATAATAAAGCGTTGAACAGTTTTTGCGACCGTTTTGTCTGTGAGACGACGTATTAGAATCGCTTTTTTTGTGTATAGTGGTATTGAAAAATATACGGAAGGTTAATAATTACTTTTGTAGGCGTACCAGGCGTAGGCAGGTAGGTATTTTGTATTAGACTGTACCAATTCATGGTAAGATAACGCATGTGCGAACGGAACAAAGGTTGTTCGGGAAAACAATCGCGTTACTTTAACAACCTTTTCTTCCTTCCTTCAATGTGAGACACAACACATGAATGTTTATACGAATTTTATTTAAAAAAAAAATTAACCATAAAGTTGGTTCATTTGCAGCTATAAAGGCATTGGATGTTACAAGTTTTAGATACCATGCCGTAGTGTTTGCAGATTTGTTAGTGTGTTATACGCTTACATATGGTCCGAACGGTCCACATGCGGTCGCGCCCACGATAAATAATTCAAAACAAAAAAATGTCCTTCGAGGCGACCTTTTAACCGATTCTTCACCGCGACTCCGATATGTACCGTGTGCTATCGGTACTTATACTTATGGAAAAAAGGCTTCAACGGAATTTTATGTGCTCTCCGTACGGAGCGGTTCTTCATAGCTGTCTTACGTTTTATAATGCGTTAAATGCTAACAGCGTCCGATAACCCCGGCCGCAAGGTCATACTAGTCCGCCCCGCTGCCTCGCTAGTTTTTATTAATGCCTCGGGCAAGTTTTACTGCCGCCTCTACATATGTGCCTTTGTGTGTTTGAGTCGGTGCGCCTAATAATAATTTATCATGATATTTTAAATATTATGTGTTCGACACAAAAACGGCCATGAACGCTAAAAAAACTTTTGCGGGACATAGTTTTGCAAATGTCATATTTTAACCTAAGATACAATTAAAATAACAATTCAATAAGTTCCGATGAATAAAAACACCGGGATTGCACGAAATAACGCATTGCTGCAGGTTTTGATTAACCTAGAAATTTTGCACCAAGTTATAAAGAGCAATTTCATTGTAAAATGTATAAAGGTAATTCAAAATATTATACCTACCGAGTTTAAATAATTAAAATTAATTAGAGACAAGTACCGAAGAAGGTTTAGAAGTAATTGTCACGCACGTAATTGTAACAGTGTAACATAACAGTTTCAAAAGCCTATAATTTATCATTTTAGTATATTATTTTGTCCATGATTAATGTGTCGATAATTACTAGGAACACGAGTCGTAATGGTGCAAGCCGCAAAATGTGTTAAGGTTATTAATGCTTTACATAGCTACGCTGCGATTGCTTGATATTATTACAATTGTAATTTAATAAGCGGGTATGCGTTACCCAAAACATGGTTCACTAATTGTGTCCTAATACTTATAAACGACCGTGAAATCGCAATAAGGCACTCATTATATTAAATCATTTCTTTGTTTTCGATTTGATAACTTAATAACAGAAGCGATAGCTTTACCTTCTATTTTATAACAAAAAGAAAGAGTGCATTCAGGAAAACCGACAGGAAACTGCTTAACGTTATCCGTTCACATTTCATGATCACGTTATTGTATTAAAATTCTTCTTATACACAAGGAAAAGAGCCTGATGATGCCTACGTTAGATCATTAAGAACAAGAACGGCTCACGCCTATTTAGCTCCTTATTGTCTAAGACACAAGTCGGCCGCTTGAGAATCGCTAATTATTGCCAAAATGTAATGCGAAGAAGGCTGCCGTTAATGGCCAAATAATGAGTGTTCGTATTCAAGGTTGCAACACTGTGCTTCTCGACAGGAAACACCGAGTAACTGAATAGATATGGACGCGGTAATTACGAGGCCTTGACTTACCGTTTTAGAATAAAAACCGCGCTATTTAAATGTGCAGCTCATGTGTTGTGATACGTGTGACTTTTTCAATATCTAGGTATCACCGCCAAACGGATTTTGTCAACGTGCGATTAATAGTTTGAAATATGGTTAATTCTTTATACAAATATCTATCAATATCATGTTGTTGAACAATTCTGTCTTTTCATCATTCACTATCGTTTTTAAATCCGTTGTAATTTAAATTAACATGTTTTTTTTTGTTTTTATATACCTAGCATAAGTCATGTTTTCATCACTCAAAAAGTGTAATTATGACGCATTATGCTAAGAACATTATCAATCAGCGAATATGACGTCAGCAGAAAACGCTAACGGTGATCATGCAAGTGCTGATATAACCATGACCGTGAGAGGCTGTGATGTACAGTAACGCGCACAAACACAGCAGTAACATCTATTGATGGTTTTCTCATGTTAACGCGAATAACATTGAAATGAGTTATTGATTTTGAGATATTTATAAAACATTTGCCAATCTCCAACAGTCTATAATCTAAAAAAAATAGGCACTCAACATGAACACTGTAATAACAAATTATCTATTAATCTATATAAAAGACCTTTGCAAATATTAACTTCCGTTACAAAAACTGAAAACAATTAGATGATCAACCCACTTTTTATTAAGTAATTTATTTCAGCGTATTATTTACCCACGTAGCTACACCAAAAGTTGTGTTGTTGACTGAATACATCCAGAATAATTTACAAGTAATTAATTGGTTAATTATTTAATAGGTATTCAGGTTTTGAGTCAAATCAATTTAAGTTTGGAATGCAGTCTAAACATCCATTATTATTACATTATAAATAATGTTTATAGACATTTTCTCATTATGATTCTTACGTGCCTAATCATTTGGCAGCATTTGGAATATTAATCACCGAGTTAGTCTGGTTTCGAAATGCCAAATGCATAGCACCAAAATGTGAATTTGCATTTTTGGCACCTTATAAAGTCAAAATAATTACGAACATGAGCTAATTTCTATTCAAATCTTAAAGTTCAATGGATTGTATTGTAATTAATATTCAAAGCAAACACTTACTGTTGATACTTGCGTTTAAATCGAAGTGAATATTTTTCAATCGAGTGGAATCGATGATTAACTGTAGCATTTATGAATGGGTAATTTTGGCTACACCATGATAAAATCTAAAAGGCTAATTAACATATTCATGTACAAAAGTTTATTTCCATGGCGAGCTCAAATGTTGTACTAATTGATACTGTAACGCAACCTTGTCTAGAGGGCATTTACAGTTGTTCTAACTAAGGAACTGTTTTGCTAACTTATGTAGGTACACATATTTAAAACTGTATTACATACCTACCGTTAACATATTAGTGTTACAAATAACCATGAAATAACTCTGGTTTTACGTTGTTTACATTATGTTAAACATTCTAAATTACAATAACATTTTATTCTTGTTATACATACACAGGTTCATTGAATGATTTTGTATAAATTATATAAGTGGCTAATATTATTGTTTTATATATAAATACACTTATTCGTATCAACAGTGAACTATTATGTCGATATTAAGTATATAGATCAACTTCTTAGTAAAAACATGAAATATTAACTATATGAAAAATAAACGAATATTTACCCCCAGAAATATTTATGTCTTAGAACGAACCTATTATTGCCAACCAGGCAGGTTACACTAAAGTGCGAGCTGCTACTTATAAGTTTATAAAACCAATTAGCTCGAACCCAGAACTTTATTTTTAGCGACCACTAGACTACCTAAGTTGACCTATGTCATTATATAAATAAAATACGTTTTTTTAAGATGGTGGGGCAGTCTTCAACATGTAACTTTAAAAATATAATGCAATATAGTTTGTATTAGACGCCTTCAGCCAAATCGATGTAAATTAACTATACATATATGTGATACTTGATCATATTGTAAATAGTTAATTTCAATCAGAGTCAGATGGCATGGCATCTCAGAGCAATTATTGTTCATTAAAACATATATTATGTTTACTATTTTTTACTGGCTCAAAGTTGCTAATTTACATTGAGACATACCTAAAACCGCTATAATATATCTCTGTCGCACACTTTAAACATTATCATTTCCATCTTCACCATATAAAGTGTGCCGGCTACGGCATTCCAGTCCATCTGAGGCGAATTTATTCCAAATTCGTGAGCTATTTCAAAGTCGCAGCGTAATTTTTTATATAGCAATACCTTTGATATGTATTTACATTCTTGGAACATTATGCTAACTGAGTACCTAATAAATGCTTATCTAAGTTTTTCAAAGTTCTGTATGACCAATAAACCATCAGATCATCACTATCATCATGTAGGTATAGATACCTAATTTTTTTTATAATTTTAACTTTACAAGATATAGAATAAACTTTTCCATAAATAATGGCCTACCAGGAGCTTATCTTTAAACAAACTTTTGTTTCCATAAAAACTGCTATTAATTGACCATTTTGTTACTAAATGGACACTTGCAGAGTTAATAACAATTCATTATTCTGTCCCATTATATGCGTATGTGAAATGCATCCATATGCAGTCCACATGCAGTAATTACCGTGAGGACCACATTGTAATAAATACTCAATGTCTCTTGTAGGTCAAACCTTGCCCAATAGCAAGGGACGGCTTATGGACAATTCTGAGAAACTGTCGAACGAATGAGCGTAGCGTACAAAAAGCAAACATAAAATATTTACGAGGCTTAAGTGCCGCTATAAACTTTGTCAACGCTCAAACACCGCTCAAAATATAAAATATCCTTTTTCAAAACTGAAAGCAATACAAAATTGTGGCCTATGGACGATGAGATTCAAAATGAGAGTCTACGTTTCACGCCCGGCTGCGCAGACGCATACAATTACAAGCTCATACAAAAAAGAGTCCCAACAATGCCAGGCTTCGTCCTTGGGTCCCTAACAAAAGCCGAGAAAGGGCAAAGAAACTCGTTTGGCCCAACCTTGGGACTTTCACTGACTACCTACGTGTATTTTGCTATAATAGAGGGTTTTTTTCTCAGGGAATTCCGACTTCCATTAATTTCTGTCCTTTTATCACTCTTATTACAATGTTATGAAACATAAATAAATCTTACGTTAGGTACTTGAATGAAACTATATAATAAATATAAATTTAAAAGTATATACCATATAACACTAATCAATAAATCCAGCAGTGTCAATGAATGGCAGATTAGGGTCGAGATGAAATTTGTCACTTTGTGTGCTGGCGCGCCAATTATAATAATGCTACAAACACACACATACATGAACACGCACGTATATGTGGAGGCGAGTATTACCGTTATGGAGGCACATACCAGTGACGTCAACGAGGCCTCATGCCTCCGACGCCATATGAATACGTTAGTAAAAAGCCGAGGACGAATAGTTACAATGTTATTGAAACTCGTTTTATATCTAAATTTTTAAATACTCTACTATTATGAGACATTTAACAAATCGAAATTAATTTATAATAAAACTGTGATGATTTTTCAATAGTAATTTATGTTCCTTTATTTATCCTTTCAGAACGAGATGTCTTCGGCGAAAGCACTGGAGTAAAACACACAAAAGACAAACGTTCAAAAGAACCCAGATTTGTATCATCAATACTTGGAGGGGATGTCCCATATGGCAGTCACAGAGGACACGTTCTCACTCAAGCAGAACGTAAACAATACACGCCAGTGGTCGTTAAAGATAAGAAAAAAGAAGAGAAACCACTAATAAAGGAGGAAAAAGATTCCCTAGACAGTGAGCCAGTAGTTCTACCCTCCAGAAATAGCCCATCACCTGAAGCAGCTCCCTCTCCTAGTATTGATAACAGTGTTACATGCCAAAAAGTGTCAGTAATACAAAGAACACCTGCACAGTCACAATTTCGGGATGGAAAAAAAGAAGTGACCGACGTTACTATTCCGCCAACATTGCCCACGCCTGAACCTGAACAAGACCAGCCTATTGATTATGCTATTGCGAAAAAACGTGGTGAATCAGAAGATGAGGAAACGGAAAAGAAGATAAGAGAACAAAGGAGAACAAGTAGTTCAAAAATCGCGAATGGAATATTGGCTAGACCATCATTTGTCCTCCGTAATTGCCCAGCGAATAAAGTTCCTGGTATTATCAATGCTGCAGCAGGTCATGGTCGATCAACTGGTAATACTGGTTCAAGTGGTAGTTCACAAAGCAGTGGAGGTTCAGGTAGCTTTAGTTCTGGCGGTGGCGGTACAGCACCATCATCTGGTGGTGGTGGAGCAATTGGAGGTGGTTCTGGGAGTGGTGGCAATGGCCGCGATGGCCGCTCCAACTATGGTCCAAACAGTCCACCTACAGGTAGTCTTCCTCCTTTCTATGAAACATTAGGACCATCTACAAAAGGCGGTCAAAACTCCTTTAATGCCAATAGCTCATTCTCCAATGAATTCAATATTATCAATGGATTCAATATGGACTGCGAAAATAATGATAATGCTACAAACTTCCCGGAACAAAGTAAACAATATTCTCTGATGCAAAATGCTCACTATGGATTAGCGCTAAAAGATGAAGAAATAGATTATGAAAGCAAATTAGAAAATATAGGCGCTATTGGTAATTATGGAAGTAATTTTGACGAATCAATGGTAGTTGATATGGGTGAAGATGTAATAGATAACTATCGATTTGACAATACGTTAACGTTCCCTGGACCAAATGAAGGAATATTAGGGAACCTGTCAGATTCAGCTGAAGACTTTGCTAGTTTATTAAATAATCATGTAGAATCTATAACTGATTCGGATATAAGAGAATCATCGTCAATCACTCCAGATTCAGTCCACAATCCTGTTGATATTGAATCATTAGCAGAACAAGTTAATTTAAGTAGACAATACTATGAAAAGGCCAACTACTTGGCATTCGCCAGTCAAGAAAACCAGGGTTCCTCTTATAATTTCGCAAAAGAAAGGCCAGATTTGTTAATGCAATTGAATCCAGCTCTTTTACAACACGGTGAAGGTCAAATGCAACAACTCCAAATTCATGTGCAACTACAACAACGACAACAAATCCTGTCTCCCGGCTTCCCCTTCACTAGTCATCCTTCTCTGGACTTGGACTCACCCACCGGAACATCGCTGCCGTCGCCTGGCGGCAACAACTCACTGGATGGGAGCAGTCACATCGAGAACGCGTCACTCAGTCCTGCAGCCGCTGTAAGTCTCAAGAAATCCTCTGCCGGCGATGGCAAAATTCAAATCTTGCAACAAAGGGTAAGCATTATTTGATTTTAAGGCGAAGCTTTAATGCGTTTCCTTCCTTCTATGTCGTCTTGTAATAAAACGACATAGAAGTTGTAAAATACGTTTCACTACGCCGAGCCTAAATCAACTTATGCTTTAACTTACTGCATTTGAAATTTAAGGATTAGTGTCACAATAGAAGTAAACTCAGACTTATTTCAATTATGAGTATAACAAACCTTTTCTTACGGCACAATACCCTTTTCAAATCACATTTCCACTATCTTCAGATTTGTGTAACCATAGATCTTAAGTCTAATAACACCTTAATTTCATTTTCAGTTGGGTCTACCAGCCGAACTTCCATTGGAATTCATTAACGGTGGACACGGTGTAAAAAATCCTCTGGCGACTGAAGCCAATGCAAGACAAAGAGAAGAAGAGAAGAACAAACAAGTATTAGTTAGTGAAGACGATCCAACGAAGTTCGTTTGCAGGGTCTGCTCGAAGAACTTTAGTTTACAGAGGCTGTTGAACCGACATATGAAATGCCACTCCGACGTGAAACGATACCTTTGCACGTTTTGCGGAAAAGGGTTCAATGACACATTCGATCTGAAAAGACACACGCGGACACACACCGGAGTCCGGCCCTACAAATGTAACCTCTGCGAGAAATCGTTTACCCAAAGATGCTCTCTGGAATCTCACTGCCTGAAAGTACACGGAGTCCAACACACCTACGCATACAAAGAGAGGAGGACTAAGGTAATTACCCATATAGTAAAATGTATTTGCTATTTGATCAGTTTTTCTCCTAAACAAATCAACGTTTTAATAAGGTATTAGCATCACCTTAACTTTAAGATGGTTGTTACAATTAGAGATTTTGAAATTCCTGTACTAAGTTTAAACAATTCTACTCATAAACTTAAAATAAAAAATATTTGTGACATTTTACTCAGCACCATCTAATCCTAAATTAAGCAAGGTTGTGCTATGGGTCTTTGACAAGGGATATAATACTTATTCTTTTTTTGTGAATACATACTTGTAATACATAAGAGACACTGCCAAACAAACACATGTTCATCACTAAAAATTTTGTCCGGTGTAACCACGACTTCGTGATCAACATGCGATAATCAAACCACTAGACCATTGGCGTCGTACTCCGTAAATGGGATTTTCTCAAAAATTCCGTCACTAACGAGAGATCATTATTTTAATTCCAGATGTACGTATGTGAAGAATGTGGACACACAACTTCAGAGCCAGAGGAACACTACATGCATCTTAAGAAACAGCACCCTTATTCTCCAGCGCTACTTAAGTTCTACGACAAGCGACACTTCAAGTTCACTAACGCGACATTCGCAAACCAGCTATTAGGACAGCTGCCAATGCCAGTACACAACTAAATGAACATTAATGATAATTTCATTACAACTGTTATAAATAGTACTTGCAATCATTAAAGACATATTTTCACTATGGATCAAACCAGGACATGACATCCAATACATAAGTAAATTGTGTCTCTAATGAATACAAGTGTCAAAGAACAGGTACCAATTAAGGTATCGGATTTTTTCTACAACATGGTTCATCAAATCAATATGGCATAATTAAAATTAAATGTACTTAATTAACACTACGAATTTATTCCGTCCGTTTTAAACGTATACAATGTTTTACTAAAAACCCAGTTATTAATTTAGTTCAATTTGAGCCTGCACACTCGAAATTCCTCTTAGTTAAGTAATCGATGTTGTCTTCCAAACTACTATTGTAGACATTCCGTGAATTAATTAAATACAGTTTTTTTTGTAAAACTACGGGACAGTATCCATGTTATGTTCCATTGAAAAAATACCTTAATTTTTTAACAGTCAATGTGAAATGATCCACTGGCCTAAGTTAGGCATGACTGCAATTAAAAAATCAAAGTATCGGGTATTATGTGCAATCTTTGGTGATGGTACGGGATTATGTTTAAGTTTAGTATTAAGTTAGACTAAAAATAGTTTTAGTGCGATTGTCTCATGGAAATCGATTGTAAGTTTCATTTCAAACCAGCTTGGGAAGACAAGCGAGATTATTGTGACAGTGTTGAGTTAAAAGTGGATGGTGCTACATGTTGTAAGATGTTGCTGACTTGAAATGAAGCAAATTATGGCTCGGATGACACTTTTTGTCCGACCCATAAAAAAATATCAAAGACATGCTTTGGTATGAAATAAATCCACGATAAGGAATCTCTTTCCTCGTTTTAGTGATACTAGCTCCTAATTATTTCTCAAATGAATAACACAAATTATGTCACAACTTTAATTTGTATTGTAACTATAGAAAAATGTTATGTTTGTTTTTTGTTTTGTACTTTAATAAAGTCCAAATTTTTTAAATTCGATAGTGGCGCCCCGTCGTGGCGTCACAAAGTCGTACCAAGTTGAACTGCATTTCTAGAAGTATTTATATTATTTAAATTAAAATATTGAGCGATTACAGTTTGTGCTGTGAGTGTGTGT
The DNA here is from genome assembly GCA_964056405.1 of Acronicta alni. Taxonomy (NCBI): domain Eukaryota; kingdom Metazoa; phylum Arthropoda; class Insecta; order Lepidoptera; family Noctuidae; genus Acronicta; species Acronicta alni. Next base: position 9,998,557 of record OZ043921.1, read on the forward strand.
GAGAATTATGTAATGTGTAAATGTGTTATTTAATGCGTCAATTGTTAAAATATTTTTTATAAAACATCAAGGTCACCTTGATGAAGCGCTTCCGAGTGAAAGAGGGTATAAAAGACTATGATGCTCAATTGATACATTTGCGCTTTCACAGCGAAGCTTGTGGATAAATTAGGTACTTAAAAAAATGTAAATATGTCTAAATTTAGATTATAGTAGTAAAATTTTGAGAAAGTAATATTAACTAATTATGTTAGTAGTATCTACTTAGCATTTATGAGATTTTTAAAAAGATATTTGTTAAAGTATTTTGTACAATTGGGTAAGATTGAATAGATCTGAACTTTTTAGATTGGCTTGTCATAGGTCGATGCGTCGACATCGGTCCGTAACAAATGTGATAGCGCAATGCCTTCGTTATACATACTTGTCTGTTGCATTTATTAGCATTTCGATACAATTTCAAACTGTATTTTAAGAAACAAACAATTTGTTACTCTGTATTGATAAGCAATATATCATCAATAAAACTTTTGTTGTTTCATTTAGCAATAATTACTGTACTAAGTAACAGTACTCTTTATCAAGAGACTTAGGATGTCATTATAAATTCAAGTCATTATGAACTCATTGGTAACCCGACAATATAAGACCAAACTAATTTAAAAATGTTGGCTGATCCATTAGATCTAACTTGAATCGGAATTTAAAACTTGTTACCATCGAGATTTGGTTAGGTATAGGTAGAATCTAATAGAGTCGTAATGTAGTTAAATAAATTACTGTGTTAAAAATTAAAAGTTAAGAGGTAGCTTGCAAACAGCGACTTTGGTTAAATAATTTTGTGCCACCTTAAATTAATAAGCATTAACTTCTTTATTCATAATATGGACATTATTTGACAACGTCTGTGGTCTAGTGGTTGGAGTGTTGGATTGCTGGTCACGACGGACAGTTTGGTTCCCACAGGTCACAAATATATCGATACCTCTCACGTAAATTGTTGTATCCCCAAAACTTTTACAATAGAGCATTTTAAATTATAATAAATTTTCAGGTACCTGTGTTTGTTGTCAAATAAATATTATTTTATTTATTATTTATTTTAAAGATTCTAATTGGAATAAAACCTGCATTTATTATTGTACCTCTGTGAAATTTGGTATTTGAACGTAATTTATAGTATTCTTGACTTGTAAGATAATTTAAATTAACGGTTTACTTCGGAGTACTCGCTGCGCCAGTGGTTGTATCTCATACTTACAACATTTATACCGCGGTGTTTAGATTTTGGCAGTTGTTGTATATGATAGTTACAACAATATACACTGAAAGATGTAAATCTAATTCCACTGTATGTTGCAATACATCGGTTAAAAATGTAAGTGTAAGTAACTATATTAATTAACAAAGAAGGAACGGCATTAGTCAGAGCAAACGACACATTCTCTAATACTGAATTGGTTATGAGAATAGCACTTGTAGGCTATATAAGGATAATTATATGAAATTTCCAATTTGCGCTATGCAGATGGAGATAAATAAGATGGAGGAACTTCTATGTAAGATAAAGCAAATTTTTTGCAGCAAGACAAAGTTGATGATTGTTGATCGAGCTAACAAAAAATCTAACAACAGCTAAAATAAATAAATTAAATAAATAAACTCGCCTGAGGTCATGAACATTGCGAATTACGATGTCGTTCAATCATAACATAATTATCTACTTGCCCGCTTCATTTCATCAGTGCATTCGCAGACGATCTCTGTGGTCTAGCGGTTCGAGTGCCGGACTGCTGATCATGGGGTCGTGGGTTCGATGCCCACAGGACATAAATATTTGTGTGGATAAAACATGAGTATTTGTGTTTGTCTGGGTGTTTCTTATGTATTATAAGTATGTATTTACAAAAAAAAAGTATATAAGTATTATATCCATTGTCTAGTACCCATAGTACAAGCTCTGCTTAGTTTGGGACTAGATGGTGTTGTGTAAAAATGTCCCAAAAATATTATTATTATTATATTATTATTCATGGTGGATGCGCTGACGCGAAGATACGATAGCCACAAAGACACGATTGGTCAGGTCATTTGTGTTTCCCATATTTCTCCACGGCGCAGAAACGTGGAAACTGAAAAGGAAGATAGACGCTGGGGAAATGTGGTGCTGGAGAAGAATCGGAGGACAATTGTCGCATTCTCACTTTCTTTGGACGTTGATGTTTCGCGGTGAGATAACGCTTCTGTAGAACGGAAATGGTACTAGGGAAAGTTGACGTACAAGAGCTCATCGCAGATCACACATGCGCTGGACACACCAGATTAAAGCTCCATTGGATGGTCCACTACATGAGTGTACCAGAAAGGCTGCAGTGCGGGAGGAATAGCGACTGATCGTGAAGCGTGCCACTGCCCCTAATGTGATGACTATATACTACATTGTATAAGGAACACATCCACCAAATTTCAGGTCTATAAGACCAATGGTTTAGACTCTGCATTGCTAAGTCAGCCACTAAGTGAGTCAGTTCGGACAAACCATTTTCACTTCCGAAGGTTGGGTCGCAAGTTGATGGGTGCCGCATCTGCTCTCTCGCGGCTGTTGCCCACTTTACGGGGGCCTATAAAGTAAACTCACCTATGTACCTACTGCTTACATAAGCATAGGTAAGTACACAAGCACAACATAGGTTAGTATATAAGCAGTACATAGGAAAGTACATAAGCAGTACCAATGTACTGACCAATGTCAGTATATAAGTATTACAAAGATAAGAACATAAGTAGTACATAGGTAAGTTATCATCAACCCATATACTTTCCCACTGCTGGGCACGGGTCTCCTCTCATATTGAGAAGGATTAGGCTATAGCCCGCCACGCTGGCCTAGTGCGGGTTGGCAGACTTCACAAACCGTCGAGAAAAATCTCTAAGGTATGCAGGTTTCCTCACAATGTTTTCCTTCACCATTTAAGCGAGTGATAATTAATTATTAATACGCACATGAATTCGAAAAGTCAGAGGTGCGTGCCTTGGGTTCGAACTCGAGACCTTCGACTTGGCAGTCTAATGGTCATACCACTAGGCTATCACTGCTTCATAGGTAAGTATATAAGCGCAATATAGGTAAGTGCATAAGCAGTACATAGTAAGTACATAAGTAGCACATAGGTAAGTACGTAAGCAGTACATAGGTAAGTATATAAGCAGTACATAGGTAAGTATATAAGCAGTACATAGGTTAGTACATAAGTAGTACATTGGTAAGTATACATAGTAGTAGTACATAGGTAAGAATGTAAGTAGATAGTACCTACATAGGTAACATTTTTAACACATCGAGACCCCTTCCTGCATTGGGTAAAGCCGTGGGTTTAAGCCCGGTTGTCAAACGAACACCTATGACAATCATAGGTAGTCAGAAGCCAACCAGTCTATCCTCAGGTATCGGTATTACCCAAAAATTCGGTTGCGGACGTCTGATGGCAGTCGCTTCGTGTTAAATACTGATATTCAGCCGCATCTTCCGTTAGACTGGAAGCCGACCGCAATATAATTGGGAAAAGGCTCGGAGAAAGAAGAAGAAGAAGAAACTTGATAACCTAAAACAATCCAAGGGCCCCAACATATAGAATTTGCTACAAGTCCCACGCGGCACTGTCCAAATATTGATTTATCGAATTGATTTATTGATTTATCGATTTCATTCGAAGTAATTTTTCGTATCGATAATTTGTTAGGGAATTCCCTGTGTAAAATATCCCAAATGTTTTTTTTTTATTGTATAAAAAAAGATTTTGCAGTGGATGAGAGATTCCTCATCCGGTTTATTCCTAGGTGTTTGTAAATCCACCACGATACAGAATAAATTCTATCGACTAACAAATTCGACGAATACATTCGTCGACGACTTCTGTGGTCTAGCGGTTCGAGTGCCGGACTGCTGATCATGGGGTCGTGGGTTCGATTCCCACAGGACACAAATATTTGTGTGGATAAAACATGAGTATTTGTGTTTGTCTGGGTGTTTCCTATGTATTATAACTATGTATTTACAAAAAATAATATATATGTATTATATCCATTGTCTAGTACCCACAGTACAAGCTCTGCTTAATTTGGGATTAGGTGGTGTTTTGTAAAATGTCCCAAAAATAATAAAAAAATATATTATTAAATTGTTAGCGGGATAATGTTTTTTTTTTTCTAAGAAATAAAAAATCCATAACATGCTCCTGATAACCAACAATTCTGTAAGAGATACTACGCAGATAAGTATTTTAGTAATGAATTTAATGCCACTATTTTGTTGTATCAATTTAAAAACATTAACGACAAATTAGTTTTCTACCATTTAAATTTATTTAAGAAATCCTATCAGCCGTAATTGTTGCCTCATTCTAAAATAATATCCTTAATCGTGATATTTGTCTAAATATCAACCCTAGGGATATAATAAATTGACTTTATATAGATACTTTTATTGTGACTACAAAGGCCCTTGAGTATTTTTAGTGGATTGAACCTGATGTCACCCCTGAGATTAAGATTTCAATCATAATGACAAAGGATATAATGTATTTGACTGTAGTTGTATAAGTATTCGTTACTACTTTGAAGTGCGTGTAACAAAATGGACGTATCTGATAAAAATGAACTAATGAAAGACTATGTACAAAGATTCCATAACATTTTTCGTATATTAGAACCTTCTGGATTTTGTCGCTTCGTTATTAGAAATGGCAGAGTTGTGGAAAGGAACCTCGGTACAATGTTGTACAACATTTGTGTTTTGATTGCCGCTGACGCCTGCGCAACATACCTTCTGTGGTTCTCAAACCCCAAAGAGCAATATCTCAGTTTAGTCGAGTTCATAGCAATAACGTATTTCACAATTTTTTCCAATTTACTCATGTCTAATATTACTTTTGGTGACAAATACAGAGGTTTGGACTTAATACTAAATAGCATAGAAATAGACACGTTGCTCGGTGCTGATGAAACTAAATTTATGCGAGAAATATCAATTAAACTTTATATTATTTTACTGATTGTCATTGGCATCACTCAAGTGTTCATTGTGGCGTACATGTATTACGTATTCCACGTATCCATTGCAATACATGTGGTGGGAAGTACATACTTTTTTTGGTTGTTTTACGCCTACGATGATTATGGTTTCTTTATATACTCGTACTTTTTCCTGACAACAAGAGTTCGTTACCTGAATGTTGCTTTAATTAAGATGACTAAATTTAAAATGGAATACATTCCGAAGCAAATGCTGTTCCACAAGTTACTTTGGAAAGACGAATATGACGAACGAGTGACATTCCATAACCGATCTGATACTAAGAATTTTTTGGTCGCCTTCAGAATGTTATTTGATCAATTACGACGCATAGAGAACTGTTACAGCTTTCCTGTGAGTCTTATTTCCTTAGTCAGAGTGCATTTCTCCCTGTAATGGTCATGGTAAATTTCAGGGATCCCATGGCCATGAATAGGCTACGAAGGTAGGTACGAGTCTACTACCTCCCCGGGTGATGGATGATTCATGAGGATTTTCCTTTGATTTTTTTCCTTTAAAAATAATGGGTACATTCCTTCAAGCTTATTATTTTCAAGCTATATTCTTTATTTCTGACACTGACGCGAATATTAAACATTGAAACAAAACTACTTTTTTTACGAATTTTGTCATATTATATTGATAATATTATTAATCCCAACGTTTTGGACCCTTTACCGCGTCCGTGGTTACGGGTAGCCATTATCAATATAACGCGACAAAATCCATAAAAAGTGGTTTTATTTTATTTTATTTTATTTTAGTATCTTTGTTAAATGAGTTTGAGTTTGTGAGCGAGTGATAGCCTAGCGGTATGATCATTGGACTGCCAAGTCGAAGATCTCGAGTTCGAACCCAAGGCACGCAACTCTGACTTTTCGAATTCATGTGCGTATTAATAATTAATTATCACTCGCTTAAACGGTGAAGGAAAACATCGTGAGGAAACCTGCATACCTTAGAGATTTTTCTCGACGGTGTGTGAAGTCTACCAACCCGCACTAGGCCAGCGTGGTGAACTATAGCCTAATCCCTCTTAATATGAGAGGAGACCCGTGCCCAGCAGTGGGACAGTATGGGTTGATGATGATCTTTGTTAAATAATATTTACCTTTTCAGCTTATATTAGGTACAGTAACTGTGGCAGTGGGCTCTTTAGTGACGGTTCAAACATTTATCATGTACATACAAACTTCAGACGTACGTATACAATTTACCTACTTACCCAAATATTTCAGTAGCTTCTTTGATTAAATCCACTTAAGTTATGATAATTTATGTAATTATGGATGTAAAGTTAAAGACGTCTGTGGTCTAGTGGTTCGAGTATCGGACTGCTGATTATGAGGTCGTGGGTTCGATTCCCACAGGACATAAATATTTACGTGATTTTATTTAATTTGTGTTTGTGTTTTTCTTGTTTCTTATGTCTTATACGTATTTATTTAAAAAAAAAGTATATAAGTATTACATCCATTGTCTAGTAGGTACCCATAGCACAAGCTCTGCTTAATTTGGAACTAGATAGATGGTGTTGTGTTAAAGTAGCAGCTCGGTGTTTAGACATATTTTATTTATTTCACCAAAAGTTTCAGACACTGTTATAAAGCTTAATTGACATAATAATAGTCTTATTACTATATATTGTCCTCCGTTAATGGCAAAAAGCTCGCCCTAGATTACATGGGATCCAAAATATACTGGCGAAGTGTACATTAGTACACCTCTGCCTAACTCTTCGGGAATACAGGAGATGTTATGTAAATAATGATACTACCTCATTAGTCTAGTGGTTGCAAACGTGACTGTTACTCTTGGTTTTGAATCCCAGGTCGAGCAGTGTTATTTTCTATGAAATCCTCAGTAGTAGCTCGGATTTTGGATTTATGTCCACTTAATTACAATAGGCTCAGCTGCCTAACTGTGGACTGTGGATGTAGGTACATTAATACACCACTGCCTAACTCTTCGGGGAAAGGCTTGACGTATGTGATGTTTTAATAAATTCTAAATTTTTCAGACAATGATAATTCGAGCGACTGCAATATCGGGCTGGTCGGTATTAAGTTGGTTCCACCTGCTTATAATAAGCTTGCAGTCGGATTTGTTCTACAGGCAAATTGAACAAACCAAACTCATATGTGCTTATATTCAATTAAAACCGAACACTTCTGGTTAGTATCTAGTTCTGTTAATAATATTATAATAGTATTTTTTGGTGCTTTCTATTATGTTGGTAGCAGTAACTTGTGTGTCAGTTGTTCACAGATACTTTTTGTAATACTCAGTCTTTTATATTATATGTGTTATATTTAGCTGTAAGTCTTCCATAGATAATAAATAAATAAACATTATTTGTATTTTTGTAAATTTTATCTCAAAATTATAGTAAATAATAAAATAAATAAATACGAGAATAATAATTATTTAATGTTAAAGGGGAATACACGCTAAAATGGTAGTTATGATAAAGGTGGAGGCGGATAGGTGGAGCGTCAATTCTATAATAGAAATAAACACTAAATAAAAAATATAGATAATAAACACAACAAAAAAATAATTTGCGAAAATGTTCCATCCGTTCACGCGCGTAAGAGAAATAGAGATTCATTTTTATATTTATATAGATTTTATTAATATCTAGTGTCAAAATCAAATCTATATTGTATATGTCATACATTCTACGCACTAGCGAATACAATGAAGAGCAATTTCAAATAGCGTGTTGATTCTAAAATACCTAATAAGTCTAATTAGCGTTGCGAATAACTTTTTGCAATATCTACGCATGTGTAACAATTATAAAACAAAAGAATTTAAATGTCCATTATGAAACGCCATTTATTCTATTTCCAGCGGAGATATTCAAACTGACGAAGGACATATTCAACACTTTGGAAGTGAGAGATGCCCGTGTTTCTGTGTATGGAATATTTTACTACGATACTAGCCTAGTGCTGAAAATTGCAGCCTCTACCTTCGTATACATGACTGTACAACTACAACTCGCTTTCCCTAACTTAAAACAAGTACACAAGGTAGAAAATGTCACTTCAGTTCGTACCGACTTTGATTTCGATCCCATCAGTGTAAAAGAGTTCTGGTTCTTTTAGACGTGCAATTACAGATAACATACAATCATGCCTGTAGTTCCCGAAGGGTTAAGCAGAGGTACTAATGTACACCCAGAGTTCGCCAGTATGTTTAGGTCCCATATAATAGGGAGCGAGCCTATTGCCATTAACCGGGCACAAATACAAACTCCGAGCTGCTACTGAGAATTTCATAGAAAAACCCAACAACACTTTGCTCGACCTGGAAATCGACGCAAAGACTTCTAGCATAGCAGTCGCGTCTAAAACCACTGAACTAACGAGGCAATTACAGATGAAATACAAATAAATATTTGATTGATATGAATCAAATAATTAAAATTTAGTAGGTCATCAATAAACCACTGAACAAATTTCGATGAATTTAGGCATACAGATAGATTAGAACCTAGGAAAGAACATAGGCTTTACCTTTTGTAGCTTTTGGCAACAGCATGAAATAACTCTTTGTCTGTTTTATTTTTCACAACTAAACCACTGAACAGGTTTCGATAAAATTTGGCAAAGACTTAGATTTCATTCCCAGGAAGAAAATAGGCTACCTTTGTGTCAAAAAAAGCATGATGCGAATGAAACCACAGCTAGTTGGTTTTTAATTTACTAATGTGATTATTGCAGTTTTTATACCCAGCTTTAACACTTAGAAAATGAGGAAGCGACGATGTATATAAGGGACGTCAATTTGCATATTGTAATAGAAACTAGATTGCACTTTTTTCCATTTGTAGTTTCCATTTTTGTTATTTTAATAATTTTATATGTAAATATATCATAAAATGTTGAGTTCTTAACTGTCTCATTAGGGTAAATCCTGTAATAAGATAATTTAAGCTATTAGATACAATAAAGAAATAAATGATGAAAATAAATAAATTATTACAAAAACAATTGTTTTTTTCTAGAACTTTGGTATCACGTCTCCTTAACATACGTTAATAAAACCATGACCAAGTATTTAAATACTTGTGTATTTCATGGTTTGTACTTATTGGTATCTACTTATTGTATTCAAATTCCGACATACGCAAAATGTTTTTGTTAGAGCGTGAAATTGACAATCGTATATATAACAAGACGTTTTCTTAGTTATTAGGACGAATTCATATAAATAAGAAAGCTAAAAGTCCCAAATATGTTCTGTAATGTCTTCAGTTTTTTCTGAGACACCAAATTGGAGTATTTTTAAGTCCTCTTGTCCACGATAATACAATATAGTATCTGCTTCTGTAACTACAGAACATTTAAACTGCCTCGAGGACTTTTATTTAATTTCCTAAATGTACAATCATATAATTATTTTGTAGGTCATACTTTTTCCTAATTAAAGGAGTGCACTTCTCTGGCACATTGCAAGTTGACAGTTAATTTATAGAAATCTACAGCTAAATATGCATGTAGATGTTGGGATACAGAGAACCAATTACAGATTTTCACAGACAGACAATTGTTTAGATAATTGTTGGCGTTATACACTTTTCAACACACTTGCTCATAAAATGGCTCTAATTTCACCGCAATTAGGCACATAATGACACCTGTTACTGTTATCAAAATGTGAGTTTTCTATTGCTATTATTCACAAGTGAGTTATAGGTAGGGTTTGTTTTTATTTTATTAGTTGAGTTGCTTTGTTCTTAAAAAAGTTTCGATACAAAAAATATCGTGTTCAATAAATAGTACAAATAAATTACTGTAGGTACCTATTGCTAGCTCATTTCATGCAACTTCGTATTTCAATAGATAATTTCAACTTGTACGTTTTTAATAAATAAAACTTTCACTCAAATATAACTTTTGTTTTCTCTGTAATAAAGAAAACTTTGAATTCCCCATTTCATATGTGGCTAAAACGCTATCCACGAAAAGCCAAAAATAAAGAAACCTCATTCTAGCCTTATTAGCCTATGGCCGATCGTCATTATTCGCCATTTGTTAGGAAAACAGCTGATTATTTTTTCCCGCCATTGCGAAAAATTTTTCACAATTCGTTTTCACAGTTGAAATTATAGTTATTTTCTTCACAAGTGTGTTGAAAAACGTCGTATGATACACGTGTGTATTGATGATTACCGTCCTCGGCAGTTTTCAATGGCGCCTCAGCGGTAATCACCAACATTACACACTTGTACCATAATGTACTATTAATAGACAAGTTAACTATTTTTTAAACTAGTTGAATGTATATCATATTTGCAGCAATGCTGCTGTACCACTTGTGGTAAAAGGATCCAGGTTATGAGCTTTGCTTAATTTGTTAAAGTTACTTATACTCGCTCGCACCAAGAATGAATTTTGACGATAGTTCGTTGACATCTTGTGTAATAAATACTAGCTGGCCCGGCAAACGTCCTGCAGTCCGATTGCAGCGCCACCTACCGGATCCATTTGGAAATGAAAAATGTTTTGAGTATTAGCGAGATTAAGGAATAGCAATTGAATAAAAAGATAGAAGATTAAAGTAAGCACACCATCTTACAACTTTTTTAGTTTTAATTTAGCCATTATTGTCCCCATTACCCATAAGAGGTAATAACCCCTGCAATGGATAGGTAATCCCTTCAAGCTTCTGATGTAGAAAGGATTCGGTAACATCAATGGCGAGTATATCACTCACCTTCGATTTGCTGACGACATCGTAAGTCATGGCAGTGTCAACAGGTAGGCCTTAAAATAAAGATGAGCATGATAAAAGTAATGTTGAACGCCCAAGTACCTACTGCAATATCACAATATCCGTCGGAATCTTTGTTCGAAGTTGTTGACGAACTCAGAGCAAACCGTCAAGTTAGGTAGGTCCAACTTCGAGAAAGAGGTCGATCGTTGAATCCGACTCAGCAGGGCAGCCTTCGGGAAACTTTGCAACGTCTTTATCTAGTATGTATGCCACAGAGACGTAGTACCCCACTAATGGGTGTCGTAGGAAAGTTCAAGGTAACTCAGCGAGCTAAGGAGAGAGCTACGCTTGGTATTTCTGTACGTAACCGAATCTGAAATGAGGAAATACGTAGAAAAACCAAAGTTGCCGACATAGCTTTTCAGCTGTCGGCCATTGCCACTTATTTCGGATTAGGAAGCTGAAGTGGTAATGGGCGGGGCAGATAAGTTCTAGAGTGGAGACCACGCACGGGAAAGCGCAGCGTCCAACGCGATGGATAGACGACCCGGTAAATTGTTGGGAGTCGTTGGATGTAGGCGGAATATAACTTCTTGTCGGTCTTTGTGGAAGTCTGTGGGGGAGGCGTTCGTTCAGCAGTGGACTTCTTGTGGCTGATATGATGATGATAAAGCCTAACCTAACCTACTTCCACTGCTCTCGATTTAAAGCCCCCTTAGACCAATACTTCCAACAAAAGTCCTACCATCTGCTTCTGAACGACCTAACATTTTTTATTAAATAATAATTTCTGAAACTTATGAACTCACCTTTAGTACGTCCGTCGTCAAGGCATCTTGGATAGAGTTAGAAAAATATACCTTTATAAAAGCTCAATACTCAATACTTTATTGCATTCCATAATGTTTTATAAAGGTGGACTATAGATAACTTAGATCATTATGGACCCTGTCGGGCACAGCAAAATTAGGAGAGAGGAAGAGGGTTTAGCATCATTTGCAAATTGATTGCCCATTTAAAAGTATACATTAAAATATTATATTTATGGTGTTTATATTCTTATTATCTCATTTCTAACTCATTTATAACATAAATTTTGTATTTATTTGTAACATTCATAAGTGAATTTACTTGTTATATTTATAATTGTATTTATTTATTATCTAGCTAGTCGTACGATGGTAATTAGTGCCAAATATTTTTACATAAATTAGTAAAAACCAATTTCAGTAGCTATTGTTAATAAAATATGCGTGTTTTTTCTCGCACACGGGCCATAATATATAAAACACGGTATACCTCGTGAATAGACTAGTACTAAAGTGTTCTTAGTAAAAGTTGGATCAGCAACGAAGTTAAACAAAATGAAGGCCATCCTAGTTTTTGGTGTGTTAGCCGTGTTATTTGTATACCTGGTAATTATTTTGCTATTTAACTAAAAGGTTTTTCAAAAATGGTAGATAGGACTCCACTGCTAAAGATATAAGGCGTATTACCAAATATTTTGCCGCAAAGCATTAATCTATTAAACATGTGTCCCGATTTGACGGGCAATGTACCATGTAGCCAGTCATCTTGATAAGATGACAGCGCGTTCGTGATTCCTACTGGTATTGCTGGCGTCTATAGGCTGCAGTTGCCTATTACCAAAGAATACTATTATAATTTGTGAACCTTTAACTGCTAACACAAGTGTTAACCGTTTTATTTTTCATTTTAGACTGCAACCGAAGAAGCAGCTGCAGGAAATACTGGAAATCAACCGCCATTGGCCATTGGCGGGCCAAATCCGGCCCGCCAATGCCATTAAAAAAAATAACAGGACCGCCCAAACGGAAACGTAATGTTCTCGACGCGAAAATCAACTATAAGCGGATTTTTATTGAAATTTTAGACAATATATCTAACGAATGTCGCGACCGTTATAAAAATTTGAAAGAATTAACATTTTTTGGACTAGTGCATGCGAAAATTTCAATAAATATAATGACAATTTTCCGGTTGAATTAGTAACTCAATTCGTAAATGTTTATAAATCACACGATTTTAACTTAGACCGACTCAAATGCGTTTATAAATCTGCCGAATTCAAAAACCTAAGTATTTATAAAATTATAGAACATTTTTACGAAAATAACATAAATACAGTTTTTCCCGAAGTACTGCGATTGGCAAAATTAATTGTTACAGTTCCCGCGAGAAGTGCTTCAACCGAAAGGTCTTTCTCGTCGCGTAAAACGTATACATACCTATTTAAGATATACGCAAGGCCAGCGGCGACTTACAGATCTTTCGATGATTTCAATAGAAAAAACCTTCTTACGGAAATGAAACGCCTTCCTAACTTTTACGATTCCATATTGCAGACATTCCTACAGAAAGATAGACGTGTAGATTTAATATACAAATAAAAAAAACTAAAAAAATTACTACAGTTCAGTAGGTAGGTACCTATACTCACACCACCATCTTTTCACTGCTATTATTTAATTTTACATAAACAAAACATCAAACAAACGCGCCGAAAGGCCACTGCTAATATCTGTAAATTGATATGTGTATAAAATCAGTCAATCTATGAATATTTGTGGTGGCCCACTGGCCCGTGGGTCTGCCTAAAACCTACATCATTATAAAATTGACAAGAAGGCGCACCAAAATCAGCTCGCATTATTTTTGGTAAGTACCTAACTAGGTTTTAAAATTTTCTGCCTACCCTGCCTAAAAATTCTGTGCACGCCACTGCTGACGAATGAGCTAGTAGGTAAAATAATAAAGTAGGTAATCTTAACAGTAATTTATTGTGGCAACATAAAATACAATTATTATTAGCAAATATTTGTACTTACGTAAATTCGTCAAAAAATATTAAAAAAACTGATTATGAACTAATTATGTGACTAATATATACTTACAATGACTTGTGTCGCTTCGTTCCTCTTACAAAATAATTAGGAAATTAATAAGCTCGCAGCTGCGAGTATAATACTGTAGAGTATAATAACTCGCTGCTTTTCTTCATTCGTTAAATAAATAATTCATTGAATACGATCCTGGATACCTCCTTACACACATAGGGAAACGCATGGGCTCCAACATATAAACATTCTAAAGCTTTTTGCAATGGCATCATTGAAACTAATAGTAATAAGGATCTTAATGAATATTTGTTTGGCGCAGACGCCATGTCGGCAATTCTAAAGCGATATGCAAACTACGAAAATACAGCAATATTGGATTTAAGAGCAATATTTCATTAACCTTTTGACCGCCAAGGACGTGTGGAGACCCTGGGATCACGTCGGGGTCACCACTGTGGAGATACTGGGATCACGTCGGGGTCACCACTGTGGAGATACTGGGATCACGTCGGTGTCACCAGTGTGGAGAGGCGAGGTGTAGTGCCCCTCCAACGAAAAGGGAGGATCCTCCAACCAGGCGGGTGTTATGCCTGGCGGGCCACGGCCCGACAGTTGATGTCGGGCGGTTGTATATATGCAACTATCGTTGCGAATGTTGCTTGCGCGATTCAGGCTTTCGTAGTTTTATGTAGCGTGGTAGATGTCACTACAGACGTGTATAGACGTCAAATGACTTGCTCACGACGCCAACGACGGCATGGCACGTCAAAAATACCACTTTTTTTTAGTTCAAAATACATACCTATACAATTAATTTTTGTTTTTTTTTGACCTATTATTAGATTCTAGAATTTGTCGCTTGGCGTAGAGAACACGGATTTTCGTTATTAACGTGGCGGTCAAAAGGTTAACCGGCTGATTCGTCTTGTGTGACCACTTTTAATATAACTACAAAGAGTTTGCAAAGCTTTTTTACAATTTTTATGATCCTTAAATTGCGATTATATCGCAAATAAGTTATTTGTGCAATGAAAATGCTCATATTAGTACGCCCTTCCTATCGCCCCGCATGAACTGTGAGTTTACGTTACAAGTGGAGGCACTGCTTAACTTGACATCTTGTGATCGATCGACGGATCCACGCTTGTCCTTTGTCATCTGTGTTACCTAAAAAAAGTAACCCACGCATATTATAGTCGTGACACGATCTATTACAACCTTATTTCCTGTGCTTACTGTCTCACGGCCACTTTCAATAACCAATCCGTATCTGCACTGTATACTAGAGTTAGAAATTTGACATTAACTCCATACAAAATCAGTCAAAACTCAATTGGGAAAACTCAATATCGATCGATTATTGGAAATGGCGGATAGCAAACATGTCTATACGACGTATTTATTATGTGCTTCGAACAAAAGAAAAAATGTTCATATCTGCTGGCATAGGCAACAAAAGCGAAAATAAATCTATACACCTATATAACATTCTCGTGTCACAGTATTAGCCATACTCCTTGGAAACAGTTTGACCGATTTTAAGAAATTTTATATGTATGTCGTAATCTATTTTTCATACCCCTACTTGAGGGTGGTCCACACCAAATTTTTTTATGGCAAAACAACGTTTGCGGGATTAGCTAGTAATATAGATACTTATTTCTTTAAAAGTACTTAGGTTATTATACTTTATAACAAGTAAATTACACGCGCTTAAAAATCATTGTAAATCGCAATTAACATATAAATAAGGAGCATTATTCAATAAAAATATTTGAAAAAAATATAAATGCGGTTGTTGGCGTCAAAATGTATTCATACTTACAGCATCATCGATAGCTTTGAATTGCCAGTTCCAGTGCACTCGGTACAAGAACGGCCTATGGTCGAAACGGTTGTCGTCAGGACTGTACGTCTCAGCGTGATATGACGGAGTGAGTACCGTCATCTTATGACGATTGATCGCATAGCAACGAAAGAAATGTTTCACTTTCTCTGCGACCTGCAAAACATTTTAGTTAAATAGGTAGCAAACTAGTTATAACCATATTCAATTATATTATAAATAGCTGTTGCCCGCGGTTTTACTCGCATCTCAAAAGGCTTTTTGACACAAATGTCCTTCTCCAAGGTCTAATGACGTATCTCTGTACCAAATTTCAGCGGTTTAGGCGTAAAAGTATAACAAACAGAGAGTTTCTTTAGCATTTATAATATTAGTAAGGATGTAGGGTTTTCATTAAGTATTAAAATTCTGTTCTAATTTAACCCTTGTGTAACGTTTGAAAAATCGTGGAACGGATAAGGTTTTATCAGTCGAGACGTAAATAACGTAATCACATTATAATACATATATACATAACAACATTATGTTATTCAGTTTATAGCTAACAAGACTCCAGATTTCTAGCCTTTCCTAGCAAAGTGACGTGGAATAGTCACACACAAAAAACACAAATGAACTCATAAAAGTGTAATTTGATTTTTCCGTCAAATATTCAATAATAGTTCCTCACCTCTTGGGGCGTGCACTTATCGCTCCACTTGTGTACAAGTTTGTGGAACATGCTGAATGGTCCGCAGTGCTGGGTCTTCCTCAGTCTACCGAACTCTGACAGCTCCGCGTACGTCATGCCCATGTCTTGTTCATCCGTCTGCGTGATCTGACCATCCATAAGTGGTTCGAGCTCGGCCGTGGGAGGCGCTTGGAGGATCTCGGAGAGTGATGGCAAGAAGAATCTGTTTGAAAGAGTTAAGAATAAGTATAATATTGTGCCGTTACCGTAGTCTATGCTGTAATACTCGAGATCATCTTATAACATTGAAAAAAATGCCACCTAGGTGGAATATTTATGCTGAATTTACGACTTTATTTCAAGCAAAAGGAATACAGTATACCTAGTAACCTACATATGAATCAACAGAATTTGAATTCTAGGTAGGTTCAATATTCAATAGATAGATTCAATATTTAAGAGAGGTAGAGCATAGTGGGAGTAATTCCACTCAAATTGGAGCTGCCCGACTGGGGAAGTACCTCCGCCTTGCAGAAAATCGAAATAAAATAACACTGCTTTGAGCTCTGTTGTGTTTCTTACGGTGAGCAACGTTGCCAGTGCTCCACGAGGAAACGTTGTGTTGGTAGTGGGGGGACTTTGACCCTTATACTGCCAACCCAACTATTCCTCTTTCAATATAGGGTCGGCAACGCGCAAGTGATACTCCTGGTGTTGCAAGCGTCTATAGGCTACGGTAACCGCTTACCATCAGGTAGACCGTATGCTTGTTTGCCACCTTAGTAGAATAAAAAAAAATAAAAAAGGGTAGGTAAGTAAGGTACACATTCATCAGAAACTAACCACTTGGTTTTAGCTAATCAGAAACGCTTTTTCAACGCTATGTCGCATTCTCGATTACCCTTACTCACCGGTTTTTAGCATACTGTAGGAACGCCTTGAGATCAGTCTTCGATATACCGCCAATGGGGTTTATATCGGCACTGGAACAGTCATACTTGGTCATGTAGCCGCGCAACGCTTCATCCACGTTGGAAGAGCCGAGCACCAGCAGCCCGCCCGGCCGACCGCGTACCCACAGCATCAGTTGCGCGAACAAGTATGACAGAACCATGCGGAGACGCGCCTGCAATATCATCAACATCACCAGAAATATAATATTAATATAAGTATGTACTAGTGCCCCAACAATTCCTTGGACGGCGTTTCGTACTAATAACTCAATCTTAAAGGAGCTTCGCATTGAGGATCGACTTTCGTCGATCATTCAATTGCGAATACTTAAGTTCTTTGGCCATGTCTCTAGAAACGAGGGATCCATGGAAAGGCTGGTCATCCAGGACCAAGTTGAAGGAAGACGAGCTCGCGGCCGATCTCCAACTCGCTGGAATGACCTTATTGTGAAGGCTACCCAGACCACAAGATCCAGTGTTCTCGTAACGTCACTAATCGTCAGAAGTGGCGAAGTATTTCAAAAGCCGCGGCGCTCAGAGGACAGAACGATGCCGTCGAGAACCCAACGAAAACACCATCGTTATTACCACGAGCACTCTGACAAGAGTGCCCGACTAGAAGAAGTGCCCCGCAGAGTTAGCCGCGTCGATCTCATATTTTCCTAAGACCTTTTTTAACGGATACACATACACATTATTAAACCTAAGAGACGAATTTCAATTTACGTTTCTTCGTCACTGTTAGTCTTAAAACTAATTGATTAATTTTTAAAAATGCGTAAAGTCTGTCAGTCTTTCAGCTCAATTCATAACAGTTTGAACTGACACATTCTAGATTAGATATTATATTAGGTAAGTACTATTCAAATTACCAAAATATTATATCAACTTACCTGTATATTTTGTAAAGCCAGATTTTGTCGGGGACAGCCGCCCTTAGCTCTAAACTTTGGTACGAAGCCGGTGGCAGCAGTGAATATACCTAGGACTGCGCTTACTGCTGCATCGATTACTATCGGGAAGTGATAACTGCCAATCTCACTGGCTAGCTGAAAAAGTATACGCATATTAATTAATCTGTCAACAATCGTTACGACGCTCTGGATGGCCACCGTTCTGTAATGAATTAACGGGTCGAGTTATTCCCAGTTGTCCCCACCGTCTTCGTCACCACTGGTGACAAATGGGAAAAAAAATCCCATTTGTCACCAGTGGTGACGTCCCCAGTCTCCTGTAAGAATGAAGAGGGGTAAGCCTGTAGTCCACCACGCTGGCCTAGTGTGGTTTAGCAGATAGTTAGCTGACATAAAGTAAAGGTAGGCTGTATACCGCAAAAATAGCCATGAAATTCTAAATCTAAACATTATTATTACTCAAGAAAAAAAAATTAAGAGGGGTATATTGCGAGTAATTCCACTGCTGCCAGCTGCACAACTGGGGAAGTACCTCCGCCTTGCAGAAAGTTGTGATCCTAACGGTGAGCAAGATTGCCAGTGCTTCGGGAGGAAACGTTGTGTTGGCAGTGGGGGGACGTTGACCCTTATTTTGTTATCCTGCCAACCCAACTATTCCTCTTTCGTTTTACAGGCGCAAGTGATTACCCCGGTGTTGCAAGCATCTATATGCTACGGTAACCACTTACGATCAGGTGGCCGTATGCTATTTTGCCTTAGTGGTATAAAAAAATATATAAGTATTTAAAAATACTAGGAGGAAAAACTTTTAAACAAAATATACCTGTGAAGCTCGCTGTTTGGTTTCCACGCTGGAGTTTTCCGAAGCCATGTAACATGTTACTAGCAATCTGTTACAGAGCTCCATTGGATCGGAAGGTGTGTAGTCTGATTGGCAAAGGATTTTGCGAACATCGTATAGTACTTGACTTTCTGTAAATTAATCCAGTCAAGTATATTATATGAAAATTCGCTGTTCTGTTTGTTTGATTATCGTAAGACATGAACATTACAGGAGGCAACAAAAATGTTTCTCTCTTTACAATGCATACCAGTAAAGAACGGTTTTATGTACCAGCTACTAAAATCTTTGTCATCTCTCTCTTATGCAGAATATCTTTATTCCCACTGTTACCTCTCGATCAGTTGCCCATTAGACAATCATTCAAATCACCAAATTTCATAGTTCTATATTTATTAAATAATGTGATAAATTATTAAATAAATAGGCTAAGACAGAATAGTTAAGTATAATTTTCTCTCGTTTTCACAAACAGACCGATTTTCTGTTTGGTAGATATTAACGACCTTTAAGTGGAAAAAAAGCAAGTGTTTCTTTAAGGTCGAAATTCGACAACTGGAAAAACACTAGTATAAATAAAAGCTAAATGTCCCTTTGGTATAAAGTATAACAATTTTATTTCGTTGTTTATTTATTGTGTCCTGGTTCTAACAAGTACAATACACACCTCCTTTTTGAATAGCATCACAGATTTGCGTGCACATAGAGAACACGATGCAAGCCGTGCTTGTAGAATCCACGCCGCCGCTCAAAGGTAGGAAGAACCCGCCCTGACCAGACCTTCGTAAATAGTCCCATAACCAGCATGCGGGACCTAAGTAAGAATTAATTTTGTCATTTATAACAGCAATTCCGCATATCCTGGTGCTAGACAGAACCCACCGCTCTTATAAGTCAGAACTAACCAAATAACTCCTCAAATCCTAGAGTAGTGTACTTTTAAGTGTGTATATTTACGTATCTTATAACCAGTTAAAGTGAATGGAAAATTAAATGAAGCAATATTTAAATTGGGTCAAGAATCGATAAAAGGGGATTTCCCTTACCAAGTCTTCAGCAATAAATTTGTTATAACTTACCCATTTCGATTTCTTCCTCGGGTGTCAAATACTGCCACTCTATAGGCGGACTGGTGGTGAGATACACGTCATCATCGTCTGACAGGGCGAAGTCTACGGTGATGCGAGGAAACGGCGGGTTGGAAGCCGCTAAGTGACACCGGGAGCGGATTTGAGTTCGGTAAGATCGAATGTCTTCCAGATCGATCGTAGCCGTCACTACTTCCTGCATTATAATGTTTTTTTTTTTTTTAAACCACCACTGTTACTATAAACTCTAGAAAGGTTGACGTATTTTTCAAGCAAACTTTATTTGCCTTTTAATGAAGTTAAGAGTATAATAAAATAAAATTGATTTTCCATTCTCCCCTTATGTAATCCATAATGGGTTTGAACCTGCGAGTTACAACAGAATATAAACCAAGTTATACAACGCACAAGAAGTTCTTTAACAATGCCTAATTTACGCGAAAACTGTACCAGAAATCGTTCAGAAGTTACTTATATTTTATTAGTAATATACAAACCACATCATGTAGAGCAAACTGAAGCCCCCTACTGACGATCTCCCCATTAACAGCTACGCAGGAACATCCATTGAAGTAGATCCTCTGGCCGTCACAACCTCGGAGGTTGCTGAACAAATACGCGCCCCCACTCTTGAACGTTGCGCTTTTCACCAAGTCCACAGTCACGTAAGCCTTGCGGAGTTCCATATAGCTTCCCGAACCATTCGATATGATTTCTACGCCATCTAAACCTAGAGGGATATGGCGACTGGAGCAAAGAATGAGTGGAAATGGGTTAGAGTTTTTGAAGAAAAAAGGTTTCAATACAGTAGCAAGATCGTGAAAAAGAATTTAGACTTTTTTTTGCGAACTGTACCCCCGTGCAGCAGAACACTTCTGCCTAATCCTTTTGGCATTTAAAGGCATGCGTGATGGTATGTTTAGAAATACCTATAGTAGGGCAGTCTTATAGCTTATAAAATGTATAATACTTTAATAAATAAATAGGTCTAATATCTACATAGATCTTACCTCTGTGGATTCCACAGTTCTTCGCATATTTCAAATCCTATACACGTGTCTTTAGTGGCAATAACTGCGTCACCGATGGGAACCGTCGTTTGATTTGTTACCGCCGTTATCATCCTAGGCAAATAGTATTCTTCAGTCTGTCGTTCCTTTGTAAACAATAAAACATACATACTTACATTATATATCTACCTACTACTTCTCTTCAAAATTGGAATGATTCTAATTAAGTACCTTATTTACCTCTTTTATGTGGTTTCATAAATGAATGTAACTACATTTTTATTGTTTGGTCAATCAGTAAAATAAAATGTACGGTAATCAAAAACGGAAATATTTGTAATCCAAAAAAGATAATTAAAAACCAAGGTCGTTAAAAGTATTAGCAACATTTATCGAGTAAAACTATTGTAGCTATCTTTTAGCTTTGGTGAAATCGGAATTGAAAATATACCTAATCGAATGCCAAAAGCCATGGAAAATCGTAACGATAAAATTGTAGGTGCTTCAAGAGAATCTTATTGAAAAAAAAACACTAACTTTGGTCCAAGGAGAAAACCACCTAGTTTCCCTATAGTTTCCATCTTCACACAACAACATCTTTGGTCTAATGAGCAGTATTCTTTTGTTAAGGAACGCTACTCGGCAGTTGTACAGAACATTTCTGTGTTGGACGGGCATGCCGACGTCGATCAGCATGTCTTTGCACGTCGGTGACTTTAGCAGCTCGGCTAGCACTTGCCAACTGTGGAGATATGTGTCTGGCTCATAGAAATGGTCCTCACAACTGTAGCCACTGCAATAAAGTATTCTTGTAAGTATGTTGGTAAGGCGCAGTCATTTTCGATCGAAACGATCAACGTCATATTTTCACCTATCAATATTTCCTCGCCAAGTAGGAAGTGACGAGATGACCTAGACTATTAACCTTTTGACCACCACGTCAATAACGAAAATCCGTGTTCTCTACGCCAAGCGACAAACTCTAGTATTTAGTAATAATAGGTAAAAAAAAACAACAATTTTTTGTATAGGTAGGTATGTATTTTGAACTATAAAAAGTGGTCAATCAATCAATCAAATCAAAATAGTTTTATTTTCATATAAACCATATACAGGCACTTATGAAATGTCGAGTCTAGGTGCATTGGTATTTTTGACGTGCCATGCCGTCGTTGGCGTCGTGAGCAAGTTTTCATTCGACGTCTATACACGTCCGTGGCGGTCAAAGGGTTAACAAAAGGATTGGCAACATATAGGAATAAGCGACAGAGGGGAGGCAAGCCTTGGCTTCTACCATGATTAAGTATAACAATTTTACCATATCTCCAGCTCTGGTCCTGTGCGGTAGAGTGCGCCCATTTCTTTGGCCTCCTGTATAGACTGCAGAATCCTGTTCATGTTGCCTTCGAAGTCGAGCGCCCATTGATTCAGTGTGGTCACTGCCACTGTCACTTTTCGACCCATTACTGTTAGTTACTGTAATGAAAAAAAAATACATACAGAACTAAAGTTCAGTGAGAAGTACAAGGTTATAGAGAAAGGGTCAGTCTGAAAAGAGTTTATGGAAATTTTGAATTGAACGCGATATCTCTCAGTATTATATTCCTAAGGATATTAGATAGTTAGATTGGTATTATTAAATCACAAAAATTCGGAATTCGGATCTTTTACAGCATCTACGGTCACGGGTACATAGTACCTACGGTTTTTTTCTCTATCATACCATCATGCTCTTTCTATAGCCTGCGTGGTTTTTTCATTCCTAAAAAGAACTTGCATCAAAATCTTGCATCTTATATGAAAATAATCCGCAGCAATCTTTCATCCTTTTTCGAACAAATCAATCGATATCCAATCATTAAATATTAAAACGTTTCTACCTAATATAATACAGTTAAAACAGGTTAAATACTCTATTATTTCACTGTAATCAACCTTAATAAGTTAATACGTTATCGCAGTACGTGCACGGAATTGCTGAAATTTTTATAAGTCTGTATTCCTCAAACTATACTCATAATGGAAAAGCAAAATGTCCGTAAAAATTTCCACAGCACCGTTATCACTCATTAACATACTATTACAATAAATTATTCGATAAATTTTGTTATATTTTTCTTCAAAAATTTTTTCTGGTAAGCAAGCTAAGCCATCGTATAAGTCAGAGTTCAAAAGAAAAGTTTACCTACAAAGAAAGTCAATAATAAGTTAAATTCTGACTAGAGAACTTTAAACTATCGGTTTTATCAATCAAGGAATGTCTTTGCGCGATTCAGAAAATGTTGCAGCTGTCCGCCGCACTGCTTCCGCTCTTAGTGCAGTAAAATTTCGCAGAAACTGAGCTTACCGTGGCGTCATATTTAACGTATCGTGTATGGAAACAGATTTCCAACATAGATATCTCAAAAAATGTTCAGTTATCTCTGATAAATTGATCCCAAGCTCAGTATTATCAATAAAAAATAGCAATATTGTTTTTCACCATGTTCATGAGAATAACATTCCAATAGGAATCATTCAATTACGTAAAACTATATCAATTGGCAATTTCTTGTGATAATAACTAGCCCAACCTAAATTGTATAGATGTTAGTTTGAATATACAAAAGACATAAAGAACGAAGTCGACGGGCGATTGATGAATGACAAAAGACAATAAGATCGCCGTCTAGTAGCGAATCGATCCGCGCCAGGCAGTGCCAAGGCCCGGCCAATCACCCCGCAACCCTTACTTGACACGTAGTTCACACGCTCCTACAGTCAAGTGAACATTCTGTAATTGAATTTGTCGATGATGAAGATTTTTATTAGGTTTTCTTCTCTTTGCCCTTTCTACCCATTTTGGTGTAGCCTCCTGCCAGAAGTCAATGTCAATGGTATAAGTGGTCAACTCAAGGTTCTCACTCTGAAACCACCTTGCACCACAAGTCATGTATTCAGGCAAATTGTAAGAAGAAGAAAGAAAGAAATAAATAAATAAATTTATTTCGCTACAGTTCGCGTACACACCATTTTACAGAACAGACAACAAACAAAATATATAAGAAAAAACCTATAATAAAAATATACTTAATCCTTTTTAAAACATATGGTGTGTGCCTCGCGGCTGCGCCAAATAGGTCTAGTCGAGCATTATGTCAGGCCACTAGTGCTTGACGCTGATTTTCAACTAAACCTGTGGCAAAATATATATAATAAAGTGTAATAAATAAATAATACAGTAAATAGTACATTTATATCCCTTTTGATTTCATAGTTCATTTGCTATATGACTGTCAGTCTAGTGGTCGTAAGCGCGACTGCTACAGTGGGGGTCCGGGTTCAATTTCCAGGTCAAACAGCGTTATTGGTCTATGATATTTCATAGACCAACCTAGGTAGGCCGTTAATAGACCTAAACATACCGGCGAACTGTGGGTGTTTAACCCTGCCTAACGCTTCAGGGAGTATTCCCTGAAACGTTAGGCAGATAAACATACCTACCATCACACCTGTATAGGTGTGATGGTAGGTATGTTTATTTGCTCATTATCATTCATCTGCTTTTATCCCAATCTCTCATATCATATCTCAAATATACTTGGGGTCGTTGCCATATGTATTTTTTCTTCCCTACATCTCTAGCAGCTGTCAGTTAATTTATTATTAAATATGTAATGTGTACAACACATTGTGCACTACAATACTAATACAGCTCGGAGAAAATAAAAAGTCAAAGGATTCGGTTAGGATAGGACCACATTAATAAATACTGAATAAAAGTAATGGAAAACTACTAAAGCATTGAAATAAAACTACTTTTTACGGATTTTATCGCGTATATTGATATTATTAATCCCGACGTTTCGGACCCTTTACAGCGTCCATGGTCACGGGTAGACTGAGGTGGTGGGCGTCTTGATGATATAATTACTGACAGCTACCCTACATGTTTTATTGTTACATGATCAATGACATTTATTACTAATTATTAATTAAAACTAGATGGAGCCGGCATTTCCTAGCTGACGACCTCTGAGAAGAAACGCCGAAACAAACTCAGAGAATCATGGTCTAGACCATGGTCTAGACCATGATTCTCCGAGTAATTATATCATCAAGACGCCCACCACCTCAGTCTACCCGTGACCATGGACGCTGTAAAGGGTCCGAAACGTCGGGATTAATAATATCAATATACGCGATAAAATCCGTAAAAAGTAGTTTTATTTCAATGTATAATATTCGCGTAAATGTCAGAAATCTACTAAAGCATATTAAAAATGATACACGATATTTTTTTTCAGAGCCTTCGTAATAAAAATCCACAATCCCGGATTGTACAGAACGTAAGTAACAATTCATGAACACGGTAAAGTTACCAAAATGACAAATCAACTTTATAGTCAAATAACTTACAGTATTCTATGATAAAATAGGTCGTGTTTTATAAGGCACTTAAAGCAGTAGACTGTAATTCAACAGAATCCCAAGTTCTAATGAACTTTATATCGTTGTACGAATTCCTTACCATATTTTATATGCATATACTAACTACTAGGTACTATTTCAATATCGCGAAGCACATAAACGATTAATTATGTGTACTAATTAAGACGTTACAAACTTAAAACTTGGGTTCTATGATTTTACCAGTTTTACTAGATTAGATAATAGTTAAACGAATTGGAAGCAAATCGGTGTTGTCTATAGTCAGATAAAATGGTTTCAGCTAAAAAAAAGTGTTTCTTACACATACACAGCACCTAATTAACGCACATACGTAGTAATACTTAAATTTTTAACCATGAATCTAAAAATAATTGAGAAGGAAAAAATACCTCGTTAAATAATCGAAAAGATTATATAGAAAAATGTAATGATCAGCTATATTACTACATAGAACACGCAACAAATAGAAGTCAAATTAAGTAAATTTGAATCAAATGATTTTATTACTTATTTAGTATAGCTATTAATATAAAAGCAATGAAAAAAAGCAGTGATAGCCTAGGGGTGACCATTGGACTGCCAAGTTGATGCCTTGAGATTTTCTCGATGGCTTGTGAAGTCTGCCAACCCGCACTAGGCCAGCGTGGTGGACTATAGCCTAATCCTTCTAATTCTGTGAGAGGAGACCCGTGCCCAGCAGTGGGACAGTATATGGGTGAATGATAATATGATACCTAAATATAACATAATAGTGCTTAATTATGTGATTACAATAATATATACAGAAACAAATTAATCTTACCGGCAGAAATCTGCGAACACTGCTTTTGAGTGGTATCGATTTCACTAAGTATGTCACCTAGGCAACTCAGCGTACAACTTTATGGCTATATAGAAACCTATTTATGAATTGGTGTTAAGATGATAAATTGAATATTGTCTATCTATACTTTTAAATGTATAATAGTCGAGGACCTGTCTGTACATAGACGAAATTAAAAGAAAAACAAGTTGATTAGAGTATACTATAAACGTCCTCGAACTGTCTGCTGATTTCTTTGTTAGATGTTGTCGCAAAAACTACTGAATATATTGTAATTTTGTGTTCACTGTTAGAAAGCATTACTCCAACTTAAAAAAGGAGGTAAATCTTATCTCAATTAATTGATTTACTCCTGAGATAGAGCTTGACCTCTCTATTGTATTGAAGATCCATAGAAAGAAGAGATCATCAATACTGGTATCTGATTAAACCAAAAAAAGCAGAAGCTCAACTTAACAGATTTTATAGCTATATTAGATGCTCTCAGTATTTGTACTATTATACAAATACTGAGAAACAATATTTCATCATTCGTGTCGTTTATTATAGGAATCATTCTTCATAAAAAAAGAAATGATGTACAAATCTAGATAATGAAGCAGCAATAAATATTTTTGCCTAATATTGACGACCACGCAAGCCTATGGCTAAACACAATTATTTCAACTGACAGTTGCTAATAAATATCTCCATTTTTAGATATTATTCTCGTGGTACGTATCTAAGTAGGGGTTTACATATTTCGAATTATAGATCCATATAACGTAAATAATTACCTGATGAGAAAAAATTACAATCAGTTTAACAGAAATTCATTGAACTCGTTGCGTTTTTTCCCATCAAAACAAATTCCCCATTACATTACTAGTTGTTTCCATTTTTAACGGCTCAGACGTGCATCGTACATGTTTTATACTATTAATAGGCCTCCATGGATCGCCATTGGCCATATTACAATCCCAACATAACTGGTTAGTAATAAACGAACACATCAATACTTGTATATCTTAAACCGAATGTTTTTATTACTTCCTTAATTTATAAAAATGAAGAAAAATTATAACATGAAATCAAAAAGAAAATAATTTTCACTATTTCCCCTTTATTGTACCTCCAAAGACATTCCCGGCTACTGCCGGCTAGTAATATGTATTCAAATGTTGCTTAGGGTTATTCCCAGTTGTCCCCACCGTCTTCGTCACCACTGGTGACAAATGGGAATGTCCACTATTTTTGTTCCCAGTTGCCACCAGTGGTGACAGATGGGAAAAATAAATAGATACGTCCCCAGTAAGGCGGGGCTAGAGCTGAATATATAGTGATGTGAATTCAATTTTATTTCACTAATTATTTTAATTAGATGATATTTATATTCTATTATAAAACGAGAGAAATAAAACTTTTACACGTCATTTTTTAGATTTAAATTGTTTCAAGTTTTATTGTGCCAAGTATATTCGTTCTTGTTAACTCTTGTATAATTAAACATAAGATTTACAACATAAATAAACTGTTAAAAAATATGTCAACAATATAATAGAATTTTTAAACAAAGTCCGAAAACTTACTTTTATTTTAACAATTCCTTTACAGTTTTGTCTGCGTTTGGTGCATTCCCACACAATTAACCCACTTTTATGTTTCCTTTTTATATGATATCCTGCGCGAAGCATAATAGTTCCATGACGTCTTTTTATAAAAACTAACGAAACTGCACCAGAACTGCACGACGCACTTGACCCTGACATTGTTAGGAATGTACTGATCAGTGTGACGTCACTGATCTATGAACCGACAACAGCATAGTGGAGGGGGGTTTATCGGCAGGATGGGAGTGCGAAAATTATTGTAAATGTGTTGTAATTAAGTATTCATTAAGTGCTATTTTATTACAAATTTACATAAATAGACGTCATTCCATGTGTTGAAACTGTGAAAAAACCTAAGAAAATCGTTTTACGTAAAATAATTATCTGTAATAGTTGTAGTACTAAAAACTGTACTTATGCAGTTTTAATTTCGATTACTATACTTAAATATTGTGATTTATAAAAATATAATTATGTCTTCCAAGTGACGTGTAAAAGTTTTATTTCTCTCGTTTTAATGTACATTTTATAATAGAATATATCATCTAATTAAAATAATTCGTGTCAAAAAATTGAATTCACATCACTATATATTCAGCTCTAGCCCCGCCTTACTGGGGACGTATCTATTTATTTTTCCCATCTGTCACCACTGGTGGCAACTGGGAACAAAAAGAGTGGCCATTCCCATTTGTCACCACTGGGGACGTCACCACTGGTGACAAATGGGAATTTTTTTCCCATTTGTCACCAGTGGTGACGAAGACGGTGGTGACAACTGGGAATAACTCGTTGCTTATTATATAAAGCTAGTGACCCCGTAGTACGTAACGTTAACGACCGTTTGTAAAATCATTTTATTGTAAACGTATAGCTGTACGTAATTGCCTTTTCTTTGATGGTTGTGGTAGAAAAAAGACAGAATAGAGATTCCATTCCAAAACAAAATCATATCAATATTAAATTCAGAGTTAATCGTATCATTGAATAAGATTCTATAGAAACCCTAAATACCAAACTCTTTAAATCTCTGTTGGCGTAAGAGACAAAAAACATTGAAATATTAACGCTTAATTTTCATTCATACAATTCTCTAGTTTAACATTTTAGTCAGTCAAGATATTTACTTCACAAGATTTCAATGGCTACGGGACTTCAAAGGAAAGTCTATTAGTTCTGAAGTCTACGATAACGTTAAAGTTTACGGTCATGATTGAGGCCAGTTACGAAGTTTTCCACACGACCGCCACAAGTTACCACCTGCCTTCGTAGAAGTGCAGTCACCTCTTTGAAGCCTTCGTGGAAACGTGAGTTATCACATAGTTACGATGAATAATTTAACGAGTATACCAACAAAGTTTGTCGGAAGAGCAAATTAAGGTCATAAACATAGCGATTTGCGAATTCTAGAACAATTACATAAGGCTTAAAATTTAATCACTTCTTTCGGCGAAGTTCATCATCAATAAAGATATTGTCTATATGATAAACTGATGCACTGTTTAAATAGCTGACACTATCTACTGCTGCGACTAGTCTACAGCTGAGACTAGTCTAGACAGAGGTGTCGACTGGAATTGATATCAGCTAAGCCCCCTAGACAGACACACGCCTACGTAACCCGATAACAATGTGCATTTTATGATAATTACAACCTTCTGTATTTTTCAGTGTTTCTAATAGGTTACCACATTATTATGGAAGATAAAAGCCATGATTTAACTGCTACGACAGATAAGGAAAACGTTCCAGACGACAATGACCAAGGTAAGTAGCAACTAGCTTTATTTTTCCAAGCATCCAGTAGGTAATCCATTTAGTAGATTGAAAATTATTTACTATTAAATACTAGATACCGGAACTATAAAACCCTTTAAACATTTCGGTACTCACAATAATTTTGACGGCTAATCCAAGTAGTAAAATCCCTATATCGTTGTAAGTCATGATTTTCTTGAACTTCTACTGGATTACCCTTGTAAAGCATCCATAAATCAAATCAAAATTTGACCTCTACAAGGGTTTCCGACATTAAAATTTCCATAATTCCAAGTTTTTGCATGAATAACCATTTGACGTCACCAATCACCTGATAAGCTTTATACGGTCGAAGCATGCCATTACTGGGGCAATCGTCTTCCAATAACCGAAAGCGAGTACCCCTGTTTTTGATGTCGTCAGTTTAGTTCGAAGCGCCGCGCAACCCACCAGGTTACACGCCAAAAATTGAGGCTTGACGAGAAACATTGAAACAGTTGTGTAGCCATGGTGACGGAACGCTCGACATCTCTGATTATAGAAATACACATGACAAAGATTAATATGTGCTAGCGAATAGCGCATATTGCTGTTCGTTAACTTTTTTAACATGTTATGGTGGAAACAACACGAAAGCGCTCAAGAGAACATAATGATGATTGAACGAGAAGAACAAAGAAACGAGTTCATTGAGAACACGACGGTAACGCTCACACTTCCTTCGATAAATCCGGTAATCCAAGACAATTTGTTCATAGCCTACATAGAGCAAGTTAAATCGCTACAAGCTTCATTATTCCCAATATGCAGTAAAGGTAAATTCTAATAATTTATGATATTCCTAACGTAACGTAAAAATTGTAATACAATTTGTCTACTATTGATATATTTACTTATATTTTGCACAGTACTTCAAGATACTAATTAATAAATGCTTGAAAACCATTGTAATGCATCATCGTACGAAAAATAAACAAAAGATTTATAGAACTTAAAAGTACAGTAGTTTACGTTTCTATTATTCTCGAGTATACATTGATATTGAGTATACAATTTTATTATGAAACTGACTGCCTACTGATTTACGAGTTATCGCGTGCTTTATAATGTGCTGTGCATTTTCAAATAAAGTTACTTCAAATCTTTTCCGCAATAACGAATTTGTCGTCGGGACTCGCGTGCTTATTGATGTCATTTGTGAAACATGAAATGCCTTCAAATACGGAAGCTGCCATAAATGCTATGAGCAACGGGTCATTTCCAACTAAACTAGGTCATATAACACATTAACTAGTAACTATAGGCTTGGTGGTACCTATGACAAAAGCACAGAAGTATGTGTTTTTTTTAACTCTTCAAAAACTTAAATTGACTAATTGGATTATTATTTGATACAGGGACGTTCATATCAAACTTTCTTCAAAATAATATTAAAACAAATCAGTTAGAAATAAATACAGACATTAGGACATTTCGGACGACAGCAAAACTGAAAGAGCCTAGAGATTTGTTTGCACTTCCAAAAGAACTTGACTGCCCTCAGCAAGCACCTCGATGGCCAACAGAATGCCAAGTGAGTGTTTCTTTTTTTTTATGTATGTTATATAGTATGTTAAATTATTACAATTGATGTGCTTAATTTGTAAATAACAATTAATTTGGAATTAAAAGCGTGAATATTTTCCATAGAAGCACCATCAGTTCTGCTTCCCCATGTTTCCTGATGTAGAACATTATTATGACAGTCGTAGTATTTAAATTTGAACCTATTCAATTCCTATTTTTAAGATATTCTAATGCCGCAATAATTTTGGGGTTTTCGCAAAGCCTCTCATCTACCGAATAAGTTTTTTCACAAAACTAAGGTGAAAACGTTTATGTTTTATTTAAAATTAACAATAGGTTGTGGAAGAGAAAATACAACACATAGTTTGGAGTCCTGCGTCGCCCGAACCATATTATATATCTTCAGGAAAAGAACTGCAACCACAACCTGTCGGGGAAGATGCAGGGACAGTTATTTTTCAGTACTATCCTATGAGCGCCGTCAATTATGTAAGTGTAAGTTATAGAATAGAATATCCATAATTTTTTTGAAGTTTTAAAGTTCCAAAAGTAATAGTATATATTTCCATAGTAATTTGATTGTATCTTTTACAGTTTAGTCGATCTACTGTAGGAGGTTCTCGCTTATTTTTATCAGCGTGTGCAACTGCCAGTGGTGAAGATGAACTTAGATTTGAATCTCGTTTTGAAAGTGGAAACTTAGCCAAAGCAATACGAATTACATCGGCTTATTACGAATTGCATCTCCGCACCGATCTCTATACAAATCGGCATATGCAATGGTTCTATTTTAGAGTCACAAACACAAAAAAGCAAATGACATACAGGTAATTGGCTGCAAAGCCACGCAATGTTACGTGTTGTTTCCTAAAAAAATTATACACACGCAAAATGTTACAGGTTTTCCATAGTGAACTTATCAAAAGCCGAAAGCTTATACAACGAGGGAATGCGACCTCTATTATACTCGACCAAGGACGCCCAGTTGCATTCGATCGGTTGGAGGCGATGTGGTGATAACATCGCGTACTATAAAAATGATTCAACGTAAGAAAATATCTTTTGACCTAATGTTTTCATAATATCTAAAATCGAAGGACTATAACCAATTTTAATTACAGATGTGAAGAAGAGGAGCAATTCCCAAGTTATACATTAACATTCAACATTGAGTTCCCTCACACAGACGACGCTGTCTACATTGCCCATTGTTACCCTTACACTTATTCTGATCTGCAAGAATATTTATCTAAATTACAATCACACCCAGTCAAATCAACTTACGCAAAACTTAGGCTTCTTTGCAGAACATTAGCTGGAAATAATGTTTATTACCTAACTGTCACTGCCCCACCCAATCCCAGCGAAGTAGAGCAAAAGGTAACCATATACCTATTATTCTTCTCTATCACTTTTGGAAAGCAAATATTAATGAAAATTGTTGTTTGGTTTTGCAGAAAAAGAAGGCGGTCGTTATTACTGCCAGAGTTCATCCAGGAGAAACTCCTTCATCGTGGATGATGAAAGGTTTCATGGACTATTTAACAGGAGACTCGAATCAAGCTCGCGAATTGAGGGAAAAATTCATATTCAAATTAGTGCCTATGTTGAACCCAGATGGTGTAAGTGATCAATCTATTTCACACAATATAATGCTCACTAAAATGTTTCGGAAGTTGTTATAATAATTATGTATTATCACAGGTAATCGTCGGTAACAATCGGTGCTCATTGACCGGAAAGGATCTGAATAGACAATATCGAACTGTAATAAGGGAAACATATCCACCAGTCTGGCATACGAAAGTGATGATACGGAGGTTAGTAGGTAAAACCTCACGTGGTTTTACATATACTTGAATTTCTTTCTATTATTGTTAAAATAATTGTCTGTCAGACTACAGGAGGAATGTGGCGTAGCAATGTATGTAGATCTTCATGCACATTCCCGAAAACATAATGTGTTCATTTATGGATGTGAAAGCCGGAAAACTTCTGACAAACGTTTACAAGAGCAAGTATTTCCTTTGATGCTTCACAAAAATGCTGCCGATAAGGTACATAACTTGTATAGTCAATATTAACTCATTGCGCAATGGAACTTAAACCAATTCTGTTTTGCAGTTCTCTTTTGAAAACTGCAAATTTAGAATACAACGCAGTAAGGAAGGGACTGGTCGTGTTGTTGTATGGATGTTAGGAGTATCGAACAGCTACACAATGGAAGCTTCTTTCGGAGGATCAGAGTTGGGCAGTAGAATGTCTACACATTTTTCTGTCCAAGATTATGAAAGTCTGGGAAGAACATTCTGCGAAACGTTGCTGGATTTTTGCGATGAGGATCCCAGTAAAGAGCGACTGAGGACCAAAATTGTCACTAGACTATTAAAAGAAGGATCAAACGCAGATGAACCAACGAATATTGATTTGTCCGACTATTCCAGGTACTTTCTTTAAAATGTGATTTATATAATTTGAGCAGCTATAAAGATTATACAATATAAAATGTGTATTTCAGTGATGAAGGTGATACTTCAAGTAGTAGTTCGGAAGCCGGACATAGAAGAGAATCAACTAAACAGCCTGCACCGCCACCATCGCCAATTTTTCCTGATATTAACAAGAATTCAAATGAAGTAGGGGTGACAATAATAATATCTAATACATAACTAAAAGTTGAATGGATATTCGTAATGTTATTTTCTATGAATATTGTGTTTTCAGAAGCCTAGAAAGCAACGTCCTAAGCTGGAAAAGATGAAGCGAATCGAAAAGAAAAAAACAAAACGAGAAACTTTACAGGTTGTTTCTACAATTACTATGAGATGGTACGCGTGAAAACATAAGGTTTAATATTGAGCGATTTTTTATAACAGGTATCAAGAGCGACAATAGATTTAACATCAGATGCAATGACGGATATGTCATCGGATGCTGAATCATATGACGGAAACCATAGTCCTATGAGAAGGGTTCAAAAATTAATACATTCATCAGTCAAAGTGAAACCGAGGCGAAAGAAGAAAATGCCACCTGAACTAAAAATCGTAAAAGCAACGGTAATTTCCATAATTTTATTCTAACTTACAATCACAATACGATAGTTTCTAATGTTGATCGATGAACTGCCTCATTAGCGTGTCTGCTACACTAGAAGTCCTGGTTTCGATTCCCAGATCAAACATTGGGTCTTTATATTAAATTCTCTGAAGCCGCTCGGTGTTTGGTTAATGGCAATAGGCTGGCGAGCCCTATTACATGAGATGGGTCCTAATCATACCGGCGAACTGTGGGTACATAAGTGACACCTGTGACTAACGCTTCAAGAAATACAGGCGTAATAGTATGTCTATGTACAGAGGCCAGCACATCAAGCTACCACAATCTGTCAAATTTCTTTGATGGATTTTCAACTTTAATTACAAAATATAAGGTTCATATTCAATTGGAAAAATTTGACAGTTTTGTATAGGTTGACCTGCTGGCGTCTGTACAATACGATCGTACCAGTCGTACATAGACCTCAAGGGAGACGTAGCTGTGTTCATCAAATGGACATTACAATGTTGTTTCAGACAAGTGATTCTCCATACCAATCCGATCACGAAAAGACCTTAAAATGCAGAAGACCGAGGAGTGTGTCAATGTTTAACGAAACAACAGAGAACACTAGACTGAATCCTTCATCATGGCATCAATTCAGGTGTTTACCACCACCAAAGTATGAGAATAAAACTACATTTAAAATTAGAATGTTCATAAAATATTGCTGATTGAGTTATGTTGTCATGTATGCGCACGCGATACGTATCCGAAAGTAATCTTTTTGGTAATAAATTCGCTTTTGTTATAGCATTAGCAGGATGCATCATCTCAAAATCATAAGAAGTCCTTTTTATCTTGCATGTTGGTAACTTCTGCATGTTAGTAAGACCTAGATAGAATTCAATTTCAATATTTTATGCCCTGTAATATTTTTAAGAGATACTTCTCTATTCCAGGCGTTTATCTGATGTAAAAAGTAGGAGTTCTCAACCATCTGAACTGCAGGTAAAGCTGACTACATTAAAAAGAAATGTATGGACTGGTGTACAAAGTGAAGAAAAAGGTCCATTGTCTTGGGGCATATCCAGTTTCGCAATGAATTCCTATTTTACTGACAGTGAAGCATTACTAAGGTTACTTTTTGATATTAATTACAATAATGAGAAACCCCTTTTAAGTTTATTTAATTACTTAAATATTATTATTAGATCCTGCTCGAAAAAATTAGAAGAGCTTGAAGGAGAACAACAGAAAATGAAAGATGACAAAAAGAAGAAGAAATCCAAGACCAAAAAACTCACACTTAAAGTGCCAAATTCTATGAATGATATCTTAGAACCTATGAACAAATTGCCTAAACCTTGGAAGAAAAAGGGGAAGTAAGTATCAAGGTCTACCTTTATCAGCCAATTTTCCACAATAACTGCCAAAATGTATTGTCTTAAAAAAAAATTAAGAGGTGCCCACATTCAAGTTCATGTCCATCAAGGATCAATTTACGTGCGCAATAGTAAAGCAATACTGTTCTGATCATCAAAGGGTCACTTTTTCTTTAGTGAATTCACAATTTATTGTTTTCTACCAAGCAAAGTACAAATCCAAGGCCTCTGACTTTTCGAAATCAAGAGCGTAATAATGATTAATTTTCACTTACTTAAACAGTAAAGTACAACATTATGATTAAACGCCTGGCGGGTTTTCTCGAAGAGTTAAGGTGGTTCGAATAAACCTCATCTTCCCACCCGCACGCAAAATACGCACTTTATCGTGGATTTGCGGAAACCCTATACCATACCATACATACAACATTATGAGGAAACCTGTATGCTTTAGGGATTTTCTCGATGGCATGTGAAGTCTTATTTTAGAATAATAATTTTTTTCTTATTGCAGATTAAAACATAAGTCTGAAAGTTCTCCTTACCAAAACAATACTAGTTTTACTGATATACCTCGTAATGCACAGCAAGTACAAAAAACTGCACCAGCTGAAAACAGACAAGCTAAGTCACGTTTCAAAAAAGGTGCCATTGTTACAACTGCTGTACAGACAAAAAAAGCAAATGCCAAACCCAGTATTATGTCAGACAATTCTGACTCAGATACTTCAACTCAGTTAACAAAGAAAATAAAAAAGAAAACTAAAACAGTAAAAGCCAAGTTTTGTAAAACTATTTCTGAAAATAAATCAAAGAATTATTTGTGGTTTTTATTTTACTTAAGTTATGTTATTATATGAATAATTTGTGACATTATACTAATTTTGTGAGAGAGGAATCCTCATGGATCATCTACCACCTCGGGAGATGGCAGGATAGATATATGTCAGACTTGTAAAAAGTATTTATGTACTTGCCTCCTCTTGCTTTATAATCATAAATAAATATTTTGAGACATTGATTTCTGACATTTATGCGAATATTATACATTGAAATAAAACTACTTTTTACTGCAGACTACGAGTATTCCCGTGACCATGGACCCTGTAAAGGGTTTGAAACATCGGGATTAATAATATCAATATAACACGATAAAATCCGTAGTTTTATTTCAATTTTGAGACATTTTACACAGCACCATCTAGTCTCAAACTAAGAAGAGACTTATATACTTTTTTTAAATACATACTTATAATACATAAGAAACACCCAGCCAAACACAAACACTTATGTTCATCACATAAATATTTGTTTCTTGTGGGAATGAACCCATAATCTTGTGATCAGCAGTCCGTCACTCGAACCACTAGTCCACAGATGGCCATGGGATCCACGAAATTTGCTATGAACATAAGTTATAGTTATATAATATTTAAATTCGTATTTTACCCTTTATTTTTTTTTCATTATAGTTTCTGAGACTAAACTTATTAATTAGTTTTAGCACTTTATCTTATCAATTGACCTTAAAGAATGGGCTTTAGTAAAATGTGTTAGCACAATGTTAAAGTTCAAGTTCATAATTTATCATGCAATACAATATACATACAAGTCTAGTTGCAGAGTAAAGATTGTTGTGTAATGAGCAAAACTAAATATTAGAACACCTTTACAAGTCCAAAAATGTAGGTATGTGGATACTGACTTAATCAAAAAGTGACTTATGTATTTTTTTATCATTTAATTGCTCCTGTAGTGTGGTCTATTGTGATCACCACTCACTGAGTTCACCGCTAAACCCTGCGGCTATTATAAACTGCAGGATTCGCTTAGGGGTGAGCTACTTTATTTCATCTGAGTTTACAAATGTTTCTCTAGATGAACACTGAGACAGAGTATATAATATATATATTTAATGCGAATATATACAAGTTCAACGAATATATTCAATAACTATAGGGGTTCTTGTAAGGCTAATGAGACTTTGCAATATTAAAGTACAATTTCAAGGTCAATAACCAAAACTTGTACAAAATTTATATACTCAATAGATACTATACAATGTTCATGTTAATTAATATAGCCAACAATTTACATCAATATTACGAATAAGTTCAAAACTTCAGAAGTTTTGGTGAAAACAACAGGGTCCAAAAAAGGCAAATCCAGTTACAAACCTGCATACACTTCTAAAGCAAATCACAGAACACAGTTTATTTATCTAACAAACTATCAATTGAAATAAAAATCAGTTTAGTTTACACAATTATTAAGTTTACAGTAAGTTCGAAGAAGTTGAATTGAATTTGTTGTACTTGTAGTCGCTTGTCATTGTCAGATGACTTTGACAGTTTAACATTGAATTTATTCCTCAATGTTGGCACCTTGGCACGCTGTTGCTGTGTTGGCATGCCTTTCGCAGACGGCAAGTTCCCGCACTTCCCGCGTTCCCGACCATTGGTCCTGTGGTTTTAGTCGGTAGGTTGCCTACTTTGGGCGGCGTCCGACACACCCCGTCGTCTCCCCGGACGGCGGCAGTCGATGAGGATTTCCACAGAGGAAAAAAAACCCTTTATGTATAACAGTACCTAACCCTTAGAATAACAACAATAACCATACTGTAGTTACATTATACGTTACTATAGTTGGGAAAAGACTCGGAAGAAGAGATTAAATAATAGTATTTAATCTCTTCCTACAAGCGTTTTCCGCCTAACCAGATACGGCTGAACGTCAGTATTTTACACGACTGCCATCACATTTAACCCAATTTCTGGGTAATACTGACATCCTGAGAATACACTGGTTGTCAGACTTTTTAGGCTTCTGACTACCATTAACGGTGTTTTTGTCATAGGTGTTCAAATGATAACCGGGACCCATGGCTTTAGGTGCTCTCCGAGGCGGCACGGAGGGGTCTCGATGTTATACGAAAGGTCACCCACCCACAGATCGATTGCTCTAGCGCAGCTTAACCTAGCAGATCGGGTGATCAGCTTAGTTATTACCTAACCACGAACCCCTTAATCCTATTATTTAATCAGTGCAGTAAATAAAACTACACCAATGGTCTCTGATGACCATTTTGGTCTATCTATACTGCTTCGCACGGTGTGTGTTTTCACCGACGATACCACGCACGTTCGACGACTACCCCACTATAACTCACCACTATCGTGATTAGCCGGTAACCTAACCTAACAATTTATGGCAACGTTTGAATCTTCCTTCAATGTACTGGCACTGTCTTCAAACGAACAGCATTGTATTCACTCACTTATCCCCTCTGACGATATTTTTGTCGTGCAGCTCAATCATAATTGAAAAAATAAACATTTATTGATTGGCTGCCTAAACCAGCGCCAAAAACTTGTTTTTGCGGTGAAGGATAACATCGAAAACCTGTACATCCAAGGACGGACTCTATCGAATTTTTTAAAGTGTGTGAAGTCTGCCAAGTCGCATTTTGACTAATGTGATGAGCTAATCTTTATCAATTTGAAGTTACTGTTATGGGTTGATACAATTAAGTACTTAGGTATAAAAGTTACAAAATTAAGTAAATAATAATTTAATAAAAACTTGATTAACACACATTTGTAAGCCAACTTGACTGAGTCAAATTAGGGGATATTGTACAAAAAGAATTGGTCACTGGTGTATTAGCAGAAAAAGCTAAAACTCTTAACTCTC
Source organism: Acronicta alni (assembly GCA_964056405.1). NCBI lineage: Eukaryota > Metazoa > Arthropoda > Insecta > Lepidoptera > Noctuidae > Acronicta > Acronicta alni. The sequence goes on from OZ043921.1 coordinate 10,037,822, forward strand.
CTGAATCTGAAAGTTGAAGAGCGTTACTAACTCGTGTTCCTGCTGAAGTATAGCCGGGGATTTGCGGTTCGCCAGTTATTGGATTAAACGTGCCACATCGTGCCTTTGCCAATATACAAGAAGTTACATTTTTATAAAATCTAACGTTGTCTGCATCCACTGTGATGTTTATACCCGTTCTAGCTTCCCGTGTACATTGCGTTATCTGAAAATTATAAATAATATGAGTAATAATTCTAATAAAATATTGTTACATAAGAATTATAATAACAATTCGCTTTACACTTAGATACCCACATATTAGCACATAGACAAAAAAATATTTCTACATTTTTCTGGGGTAAAATATATTATCCTATGTGTTATTCCCGGTCACATATTATGTGTGTATGAAATGTCATTCAAATCCCGTAAGCTATTAGTTTTTCGGGATTTCCGGGATATTCCCACATTTTGCTGGGGTAAAATATATTCTATGTGTTATTCCCGGTCACATACTATGTGTGTATGAAATTTCATTCAAATCCCGTAAGCTATTAATTTTTCGGCATTTCCGGGATATTCCCACATTTTTCTGGGGTAAAATATATCCTATGTGATTTCCGGTCACATACTATGTGTGTATGAAATTTCATTCAAATCCCGTAAGATATTCGTTTTTCGGGATTTGCGGGATATTCCCACATTTTTCTGGGGTAAAATATATCCTATGTGTTATTCCCGCACACATACTATGTGTGTATGAAATTTCATTCAAATCCCGTAAGTAGTTCTCCTATATCCGTATTTCGGGATTTCCGGGATATCCCACATTTTTCCGGGAATTAAGTAGCCTATACTTAATTTCCGGTCACATACTATAAGGGTACCAAATTTCATGCAAATCGGTTCAGCCGTTTTTACGTGATTGAGTAACAAATAAACAAACAAACAAACATCCAAACTTTCACATTTATAATATTAGTAAGTATAGTATGATGCCTACTATGTTTAGTAGGTATAATAATTCAAATTCTAGACCACCCTTCATCCTGCGCCTGCCAGCTGGGGTCGTCTTTTATTTGCTTCTGGCTTCGAGATAAATAAATAAAAATACATACCAAATTAACAGAATTAGCTCTTCTAAGACATCGGACAAAATCACAATATCCCATGAAACATCCAGAAGGTTGTACATTTAATGCCGACGTAGACAGTGCCTGCAGCATCAATAACCTATGTTAGCATTATGTAAATGCCTGCACAATTCTACTTTTCAGCGAGTAAACCTAATATTATTATTTACTAGGAGGCGTTGGCGGTTTTGATGTCAAAACAGGATACACTATTATTAATAAACTCGTTAAAAATATGCGTTACAAACTCGCTACGCGATCGTGCTGTTTCCTGCCGCTATTCGCTATTCGACTTATTTTTAATTAGTGAGTGAGTAGATTTTCGCTATTAGTACATACCTACTTACTTACTTAAATAGATGTATTTACCATAAGTGCTGCAGCACAGCTTGCGTATGAGTCGGTAAAGTACTGTACAGCGCAAACACTTAATGCATTTAATTCTTGAGGTCCCTGAACATGGAAAAAGTAGTGATTATCACAGGGCTTAGTTATAATTTAATCGTGTACGTTCTATTAATATTTTTATGAAGTGAATTATGAAATACCTCTGGCATCGAAGTCACTCGCGAAAAACAAGTAATACAAGCATCCCTTTGGGTAACATTAGTGGGCTGTGATGTGCTGCATACGATATTCAATAAATTTTGGAGCTGTGGACTGTAATCAGAATACTTGCTAGTTAAAAACTTAAAACCATAATAGTAAGCTCTATATATTGACAATTATCTAAAGAATTTATAGATAATAATATAGAAAACATAAAGAAGCTTATACCTAGGTACAAGCTTCTATATAAATAATATAAAACAATGTCGCGTCCCGCTGTCAGTCCCTCTGTACGCTGAGATCTTTTCAAATCAAATCAAAATACATTTTAGGTACTACCTGTAGGTGTTTAAAATTTGTTCCACCAAAATCTGCCTCACAAGGCGATTGAATTACAATTTTTTTTCGGGTGGGGAAATGTGCCTTATGTAGTCGACGTCCCCGAGCAGGGCGGCCCCTGCTCGGGGACGTCGACAACGATACGTCGGGCTCTTCGGCTAGGTGGCCAGCATACCGACAAAAACCACCACCACTTCCACCTTCCGCATAGTGGTGGGACCACGAGAATCTCTCTAGCATGATCCGTGATCCCACCACGGACGTCAAGTGTCGGACCCTTCTCGAAGGCCAAGTGCAATGGGCGACCGACGGCCCCGATTCCGCCGCCCAAGACCCTCTTTGCGGCGGGACAGATGTTCGTGGCCCCGCCGTCCACACTTCGGCCGAAGTGGGTAGGGAGAGCGGCGCATCGCAATACCAACACTCCTCTCCCCCTGCGGCCCCACCGTGTCCACAGTCTTGCAGCTGCGACCCCGCCGAGGCCGCGGAAGGCAGGGAGAGCGGCACGCCGTGATATCGGCACTCCTCACCCGCCGCAGCCCCGTAAACCTTCAGCCGCAGTGTCACTCATACAACACAGCGGCCCGCCTCAATTGCGGTGCCTCCCATACGACACCATTAGCCGCTCCAATGCAGGCTTGGGGTCCAAACCCGCAGGAGCAGCCCCTTCACCATGGGCCACCAAACCACGGTTACTAAGACCCCCCCCCCCCCACCCCGCCGCGACAAGGCGAGAACCCCTTAGGGGGGCGTTTAATTTACCTATTTGAATACAAATTACATGTCAATACATAATAAAAATAATTAAGATTTTTAGTTAAAGGTAGGGACTTCAAGTTTAAAAGTAACTGGACATACGTCAGAAGAGGTCAGTAGAGTTATGAGAATATAAAGTAAGGAAATAGAAATGGAACTAAAGATATGATTTACACAATTCTACAAGCAATAGGTAGCAATGAGATGAGGATACAAATGAAATGTTTACAGTTTAATGTCATTAATGGAAATTAATGAAGCTATACATTTATATACAGAAAGATTATTAATTTGAATGTAAGAGAATCCACACGAAGGGCTAGTCACAATGTGTAGTTTGGTAAGGTGGGCTGGGGAACAAACATGTCCTAGTCTCATTCTTACTGAAACAGAAGTAGACGCTTTTCTAAAATCAAAATCATACTTGGAAAACCATGGCTTCACTGGGAGATCGGGTTGAACTAAGCAAAAATAACGGCCGTTTGTGAGTCTACTTGATTCCCAAGCCTCCCTCCATGAATCCTGTAGGAAAGACTTGAGCAAAGCCATGAGATCGCAGTGGAAATTATTGTAAGGATATATGAATTGTGCAATCATTAAAATACAGACAAAATTAAAAGAATTCGAGAAAATTATTATCATTGAGAAATTAAATTGTATTGTAAATAACATTTACTAATTAGGAGGCTTTCATTTTCTTTTTAGAATATGGTTTTCGGTCAGTACGGTCTTCATACATGCGTGTTAGCAAATTGCACCCGTCCGTAGCCGAGGCGGGCCGGGTTGCTACTGTTTATTGTATTATTATTGTATTAACATAATATTAACTTACCCATATGATGGACATAGTGCAGCTAGCTTTTGTGATTTCCATTGTAATATTTTATTTTTCACGTCACTTAAGTCAAAACCACCGTTACTTGTAACCCCAATCTGTTGAACATGATTATAATTATTAATTACAGTTTTAACACAAAATAAAATAAGATTATATGTATCGAGTAGGAAGGAATATAGGCTCTAACCTCGCTAAAATTGAACAAATTCTGGTTCTTCCACTGTAAAATACTTTTCTGAATTTCATTAAAATCAAGTAAAGTGCTATACGTTGCAATCTGTGGGACGAATGCAAGACATAAAACGTTAATAATTGCAAATAAATACATTACGGATGAAGTAAATGTACTTACCAAACACAATAATAGAATACCAGATTGTATTTTTAACATTGTAGTAGGTACCAAGTTTCTATCGTACCTACAAGTGTGAACATTATTTTCTATATCATGATTAGAACCATTGTGTCATGCATGTGGGAGTATTTTATGAGGTGTACTAATATTTATACACTTTAGGACATAATATGTCCCCGCTATAAATTTTCAACATCCTTTCATGTGCAAATACCGTGAAGCAGCGAAAGTGTTAACAATAGATATAATATTACACGTATGTTAAGGTACTGTTAGTTTGCTCCTTGATGTTTTAACATTTCGCTGATAATACCTATTCATCTAAGTTAATATTAGTAGTAAAATATTATGTTACAAGACAGTTATGTTTCATTGAGGGTAGTTTTAAAAAGTTTTGAGTGACAAAATACAACGAGTAAAAGAAAAGACCTATGCAAAAATCGTAGCGTTCTGTAGTTTCTGTCTAGGTAGGTACCCATAAGGGAAAAAGGCGTGATTAAATGTCGTCGTCGTGTATACATAAAGTTATTTTGAGGTCGAAATTGTGAAAGCGTATGAAAATAGAATTAGTGAATCTGTGCTACATTTAATTAAGTTTCTCATTTTTAATCACTTAAAAAACAAAAGTGAAATAATGTAGCACTAAGTAGGTATAGTATATTTAATCTGTTCGTAAACATTTATTTAGTTATTAAAATAAATTATTTCTAATGAAACAATAAATCCGACTGCTTTAAAAATAGGTACTGACTAAAAGCGAAATCAAGCTCTTTATAAACTCTAAAACTTGAATGTTAGAAAATTAATTGCAGGCGGTAAATTACAAGCAAGACTTATTTGTAATTATTATAATCGTTTAATCGTTTCCACATTTATGGTCTAAACGTCATTTTTTTTTTGTAATATATTTGGCATGGCTTCAGAGGTCTAAACGTTGTCTGTGTCACCTACCATACGCTCAAAAATGCATTGATAATCTAAAAACACTGATAGTCTAAACTGTCTAAAGGCACTGATAGCCTAAAAGCAGTAATAGCCTAGTGATAGGACCATTTGACTACCAAGTTAAAGGTCTCAAGTTCGAATCCTAGGCTCTAACCACGAGATTATAATGATGCGTATTAATAAATTTGTAAATCACTCGCCTATACGGTGTAGACAAACATCGTGAATTCGTGAGGAAATGAAAGTTTTACTCGTTCATTCACTTTAGCGAATCAGTCAATTGGTTATCTGTATTCTTCCGTAAAGAAAAATCAATACACTCATTCTTTCCTTCATTCTCGAAAACAAAACTTCATTCATTCTTGTGACCGATGAAGCTTGTGACTGTCGGTAGCAGTAATAATTTTTGTTCTCAATAATTTATTTATTTTCTTTTCTTTTCGTTTTATGATGATTGACGGACGTGCAAATGTAAGCAAATAATCATTTTTAGTTACATATCTTTATACTTTTTTCACATGATTAACACAAAATAATAACCTACTTTCAGGATCTACCCGATTTTCAAATCTTTCAGACAGTAATAAAATATTGCCTGATCATTATTGTAGTGCCAGTGCTTTCCTTCTTCACTGCGAAGAGTGTATTATTTGATGGAGTTTTACGATTGGAGCCCATTACGAGCAGTGTGTATTCCGCTGTGGTTGCTGTAGTCGTGCTACACGTTACACTAGGTCTGTACATTTACAGAGCCTATAGTGACACGGAAAAATCCGAAAGACCAAAACCTGTCAAAAAGGACTAAACATTTTATCACTGTAATAAATCGACCTCATCACAAAATGGACAACATATACATGAAAGGTGAACTATTACAAGTTCATACCAAGAACAGTGAAATATACGAAGGCCGGTTTTACGGAATGACTAATGATAAGTCTAAAATTTCTCTTTATAATGTTAAGGAATCGCCCAAAGCAGAACCAAGTGATGGAATTTTACACTATTATGATTCTGATATAAGGGATATTGTCAAACTGAAAGAGCCAAATGAACAAAAGCATTTAAAAATATCAGAAAAAGAATGTGAAGACATCATCAAGATATCTAAAAAATACATTTACATTAATCAAGTTGACAAGAGTTTCCATGAAGCAGTAGAAGATATGAGCCAGTACACTTACATAGGCTTGAGCACTGATGGTGCAAGTATGGGAAGAAAATGTAAAATGCCATTCTTGGTTCTGTCTACACCACAACAGATTTATATTTTTGATATCAAAGTCATGGAGTATCATGCATTTGATGCTGGATTGAAAAAACTTCTGGAAAGTGAGACACCAAAGAAGATAGTCCATGATTCAAGGAATGTATCTGATTGTTTGTATCATAAGCATAATGTGAAGTTGAATTCAGTGTTTGATACTCAGGTAATAATTTTTTTAACCTGTTCACTGCCCCAATATAACACTATAAGTACATATAAATGAAGATAATAAAAAAATAAATTTATTTCAGGTTGGTGATCTACTCATCACCAGGAATAAAACTGGCCGCCTACCAGATAAAGTGAAGACTTTATCAGAGTGCCTGAACCTTTATCTTGGTTTACAACAGTCCTCAATTGATGACAAAGTAAGATATGCAATGTATTTATATTAGGATTTGTGTAAGCAAAGCAGAATCATACATACATAAAAATTTTAGACAAATTACTTATTAAATATGAGTTTTATTTTATTAAAAATAAAACTCATATCATATATGATATGTGGTCATATCATATATATCATATATGATATGACCACTGGACTGCCAAGCCAAAGGTCACGAGTTCTAATCCAGTGCATGCAACTCTGACTTTTTTAATTCATGTGCATATTCATAATTAATTATCACTTGCATAAATGGTGAAGGAAAACATACGCCTGAGCGATTATTCTTGACAGTGTGAGGTCTGCCAACCTGCACTAGGCCAGCATGATGACTATAGACTAATCTCTTAATCTGAGAGGAGACCCATGACCAGCAGTGAGATAGTATATGGGTTGATGAGGAACATTTATTTTACGATTGTATGTCTACTTACCCATTTTGAATATTACAGCTTGGTGTATTGGAGTGTACGACGCGTCCATTAGCTACAAAGATAAAGGACAGTCTTGCCAAGAATATAGCTTTCCTACACCGACTTTCAGAAACCATCAATGATGAAATGCTACTGCCATTTGTGAGGGGAGTTGAATGCTTTCTGGAAAATATTCGCTCATTAGATGACTTTAAAGCTTGGGAAAGCTGTGGTATGCAAAATCAATTACCAAAAGACTTTAAGAGTGCAATTGAGTACTAAATACTATCTTTGATACACATTCCGAATGTAAAATTTTAAATGTAGATTTAGATTACCAATTTTTTTTCTTTTCTTGCACATTTTGGTTTCATGCTAATGTTTGGCTTTAGATAAGCCTTTTAAAATACAGTATTAAAATTCGTGTTTTAGAAATTACAATTAGATGTAGTATGATTTGTAAAAGTACATTCTAATCCTGCTACATTTACATAATGGGTGGCCTGTTTATGATAGTGCTGATAATCATGTTTATTGTATCTGTGATCACTCTACCCAAGTGTCTAATTAGCTTTCATATTAGGATTATTTTTGTGTATCAAATAAAATGTTAGGCTTTCCACACAACTGTGTTCTTCTTTTTGCTATGTAAGGTCTACAATATATTATATCGACGAACAATGGGTGCAATATACTAATAACATGCAAGTATTATACATATAAACCTGCCAGAAAAAATTTAATGATGGTGAAAACCATATGAATGTCCACTTGGTAGTTTTTGAGTTTATCATGTTCAGACAGAAAGATGCAACAGGACTTGTATGTAAGGATAATATTTTTTGTCATATCTTGTGCTAAGAATTAATATAGTAGGTATGTAGAACTGTGTATTTATCTTAAATGTAAGATTGATAATATTTTGAGAGATGGTTTACAGATATGGAATTAAGGTGTGGTTTTTATCATAATTGTTAACTTAAATAATAATAGATTCCCACTTTCATCAAGAAGCTAGCTTTTGTCAAGTTAAAGCAATGCTTTCAAATTAAATTAAACTTGTATGTGCTTGAGTTGTTGTATTATTTTTATTTTGAAGAAGCTGTGCACTGTGATGCAACCTGCATTGATTTCTTATTTCCCAATCGCATGGGAAATACCCAAATGTTCTTTCATACCAATCTTGATCTCACAATCACAAACACAACCAAACATCCCAATTGGTCAAGCCAGCCTCAGTTGTACCCCGTTATACATGTGACTAAATGTTATTTATAAAGGTAAACACCTAAATATTGCAAATAATTAATTTTAATAATAAACTCTTAACATAACTATTAACAGTACATATTAACAATATATTTTCCTAAGAAGCCTCTCTTAGGAAGAGATTGGGGTAGAACGCCAGACCTTCAATGGATTCGTCTCGGCACGCCATGCCAAGTCGCTCTGTAGTGAACAGGCGCTCGCGTGCTAGTAGGACGGAAACATTTGCTATTTGTGACAGCTTCACAGGTGTCAAATATCCATTTTCTTCAAGCTGAAAAAGTATGCTTACATTAATGCATTGACACTCGCTCACAAATACATACCGGAAGTGTGTATGTTGATGCGATAACAGAATACAATATTAAATCAATGCCATCAACGTGCATTGATTAAAATGTTCTTCAGGAGCTTACAACGCGTAGACTTATTTTAGCATCCAGTGCCTACAACACGCCTCGCGCCTTCCATGCGATTTATATAGCGACACCGCGTGCGACGTTACTATTAGCGAGGCCGTGAAAGTTTTCTAAACTGCACAGATCATTATGTTGTCCATTTTTATCTGTGCATGAATTTCATTTTTTATACCACACAGGTGGCAATAAAGTTACGGTCTACCTACCTGATGGTAAGAAAGTACTTATCAGTATCATGGGGTATTCCAAGTGAATACCTTGCCTGACGATAGGCATAGAAAGATAAGAGATAAGAGTTAATTAATATACATAACCCTTAGGTTTCCCTGGTATCCATGACAACTTTTTACATGTTAGGAGCCTAATACAGTGCAAGAATGAAATTGCTATGTTGAGAATTTACCAGTTGACTAGTAGTTCTAGCTACTTCTTCATCTCTATGACTATTTAGTTGTAGAACACATGCACCACTAGGAAATTTTCTTAGAGACATTGGGGCACCAATGGTCTGCAGCAATCTAAAATTAATTACAATTTATTAATATCAAAAATTATAATTGCTACGATTCATAGTTTTATTTAATGTTATACTCACTTGCATGCATTCAAGAGATCTTCAGGGGATATAAGTTCTAAGCCCCTAGCTCTATTTACTCTACACCATACATCAGCCAGTGACATTATTCCGCCACAATCCTTAAACAAAACAACAGGATCAATAATGTTTGTTACTCCAGTCAAAACTGCACTTATCTTTTATTCTAAAGATAAATATGAGTAGGTATAGTCAACAAAAGAGTGTGGTATACAGGTAGCGAATGAAATTTGCATCTTTACACAGATTGTGATTTAAATGATTACCCATCAAAGGGTTTGATGTGTAGCAGCTTACAATACCTGCGTTTTGACACATATTGCTTAATTACACAATCTTTAAAAAAACACGATGTTTAATTAGCGGCTTGTATACTTAACTCTTTTTTCGGCCGTACTATTACACAATACAGTCAGACATTATAATAACAGAAATAAAGTTACCATGAGTACTGCAATCATCATATCAGAAATCTGCTGAGCAAGTCCTAAATAATAGTCAGAATCCGATCTAAATGCATCTCGGGTCACTGGATCATCAATACCCAAACTCATAAGGTAGGCCTTAAATCTTACTGTATCGTCTTCAGAGATATCACCCTGTTTATCCTACAACAATATTGAGTTTAGTTTAATAAATTCATAAAAGCAAAATTTTGTTTACTAAAAATGTATACACTTACATACCCTGATCTTAGTAGATATATTTTTCGAAATGGCAACCATATCTTTAGCTTTTTCCATAAGTTTTCTTAAATCTTGAAATGCTACCGTGATGCTTTCATCAGTTGCCCTATGTTGCTCTTCTATACTTCTTTCGATGCCAACTATACCTGATCGAATTTTAGAATTCACAGGGGTGACTGGTTTTGGAGATGATGTTGGGCTTTGTGCATTTACTGGTGAGACAATAGGAGTAGGTCTTTCCCATGCTTTGGCAGCAACAGCATCAGTGAGGGCTTTATAGAATACTTGGTCAATTCCATCCTTGAAAGAAAATTTAACAAAATGGAATGGACTAACAACTGATGGACCAGGCCTTTTACCTGAAATAAATAGACTAATGAAAATAAATAAATAAAAAATTTAATATTGAATTGGTGCTGTAAATAGGCATTCATCACCATCTGTTATCTACATTGTCTCTTATCTGATGATAAGTATTACAATGTTATTATTACATGCTTGTGGGACATTTACAATAATTAGAACAATTAGATATATCTAGGCTTGAACAGATTGCAGATTTCTTTTTAAACAATTGTATTTTTTTTTAAGATGAATAAATGTAACATCAGTATAATATCTAACCCTCCTACCTCCCTTACTAATAACTGTTTTTATGCTAAACAAAGTTTTAAGATTACATTGTTTTTAAGGTATAAGCAGCTGTAGTAATGTAAGGCTGGTAAAGAATTGTGAATGATTACCTGGGAGAGCAGGTCCTAGATGCAGTAAGATCCTTTTAGGCCCCCCAAGACCAAATACTCCTCCACTCTCTTCTTCTATACAGAAAACATAGTACAAATGTAATGAGAGACAAACCAATCCTTTAGGTATATCTCCAGGCTTTCCCCATAAGATCCTGTGAGTAGTTAGCACTACTTCACCATCAGTGAATTGAGTCTAAAACAATAGGATAAAAAAAAAAAATATTATTTTACATAAATATAGGCCTTGAGAGGTTTGGCAGTAGGGGAGGCCTTTGCCCAGCAGTGACAAACAAATTATGATATAAAAAAACGTTTTACGTGTTGTGGTATTAGCTTAAAAACCTATCTCTAAGAGATAGACGCCATGAAACATCTTCACATCACAACATCTTTAGTATAACTTGAATTACCTTTATAAAAACATATCAATTTAAAGATGAATGCATGATAACTTGAGAGTAAGGCAACTCTCTAACCAAAACAATGTAGCGACATTGATACACCTATCAATGTCGCTACATTTTTACATTTTTGAATATTTTTTATAATGTCTACTAAAAGTTAGGACAAGGTCTATGTTGTTTAATAGACAACAATGTTCAACTTACTGAGAGATTTGTAATGTGTATAATAGTCATTCAACAAATATTTTCTGGACATAAATCAATAAAAACAATTCACCACCTCAAACTAAATATGCCATAAAATGTAAAACAAATAACCTTATCATCACCATCGTATATTTTCACATTTTTATCACGTTTAAGATAATTTTCACCTTCAAACAGCCGTGCTTCAATATACTCAAATCTATCCATTGCACAATTTCATCTATAAAGTTTTAGCTCCGGGTTAATTTGTTTTATTTTCAGCGATGAATATTTTACTTTTTGTTTGACAAATTGACACTGACGCTGACGCAACTGACCAGTGTGACCAGATTCTTTTTTACGAAAATACCAACACCTCTACAAAATACTGAAATATACCGATATAAGCAGGGCAAATATACCAATAAAAATACTGATTTTCTTTAAACATGTTTATTTATTAATTATCATCAATCATCGCTGAATTTTAGAGTTATTATATAACATTCTTTTCGAAGGATTAAAATCTATTTAACTTGCTTCTAATGTAATATTTTACTTGAACTTACTAAATGAGCAAGAGTAGTGGAATGGAAGTGGATAAGAATTATACAGTTGGAATTTAGTTGTTACGAAATGGTAGATTATTTACAGAACAAAGACTTATACAAATAGAATTGCGTATATTATTTTATATTTTGTGACACATGTATTCTACATTTTTTCACGAGTTGACACGAGTATTAATAACAGTCGGCAGCCTAGCAACGATTATAGACATTTTCACTAGTGCTATGCTATCCAACCTTAATAGATTCATCCTTAACACTGCTTTGTTTTTAAAATAGCTGATACATTTTTGTTCATAAATCTGTTTCTTTGGTCCGTTTTTCACAACCCAAACACACAACAACTAAATATTCATTGAATATTTCAAGCGTCTATCTGTTGCTGTTATTAATATGGAGCAAAAAACGGCAAAAAAAACTATGTTGTATGGGACTCCCCTTAAATATTTATTTTATTCTGTTTTTTGTATTAGGCTGTTAAAGGGGCAACAGAAATCATGATTTGTGAAAACATCATTTGTGAAAACAACTGTCTAACTATCACAGTTCATGAGATACAGCCTGGTGACAGACGGGCGGACGGATCGGACAGACAGCGCAGTCTTAGTAATAGGGTCACGTTTTTACCCTTTGGAACCCTAAAAAAGGGGTTTATTTATATTTCCACAAAAACGTAGTACTAATTTGGGAAAATTCCCGATTTTTTGTCAGAACATCCTCAAAGATTTAGTACAGAGCAGAAAATCATTTCACCTAAACAAACCGTAGGTACTGTACTTACTGGGTGAGTCGATACTATTTGTAATTCATACCCGAAAGTATTGTATGTACCTATCTACTTACCTTTGATTATATACTTGTCTAGATGGAGTAATGCAAACAAACGACACGCGAAAACTGGGGCCAAATTGCGTGATATGTGTGAGTACCGCTTGTGTACTTATTGTAGTCAAACTGTCAAGGTGTGCGTGTTTAGGGATGCCTGCTCCAAATTATTAACTTACCTTTTCTCCATTATTTAATGGGATGACAGTTAAACGAAATAGGCTGAATAAAGTAATTATTTTATAGATTAGTGTTTTATTTATTTTAATAAAAACAAAAAATACAATGAAAAAATATATACAGCAATTTATAGATCAAAATCCATCTCTTTGTATTTGTTTTCGGAATATTTTATTTTTAAATTTCATTTCGTGTCCGCTGTATAATGTCTCTCCAGTCTTAAGAAATCTGAAACCCAAAATATTAGAAAGAACTAACAAAAATACTATTTAGTGAATGACTTCATTTATTTTGTGAAGGCATTCACTTCACATTTCATTTTTTTATCATTTACTGATCAAATTTTGTAAGTATTAAAATAATAAAATTTTCTCCTGATCGAAAGATGATGACTGATATTTGCATTTTATCTCCCATAGTTTCGCCAAATCTCCCTTGTAATAAATTGACAACACCGGCTAATCTGTCGAACCTACAAATTAACGAATTGAAAAATCATGTTTTCATAAAATAATGGAGGTTAAATAACAAAACTTACCGATGTAATGTGATCTTAGTGTAATTATACGGTTTTCCCACATAATTGCGACACAATTTGACAGCACATACCGACATAATTAATTATTTTTCGAGAACTCCACACCCTGCAATGATCCAAATGACACTGACGTAAGTGAGAAGAGAGTCTACCAATTTTAGTAGACTTTATTTGGGCCGTTCTGTACGTGTCAATGTGGCATCTAGACAAGTATATAATCAAAGCTACTTACCTATTCAAACAACTGAAAACTAAAAATCTTTACTTATAGTAAGTTTTCAGTTTTATTTTAAGAATACCTTGTTTTGAAAATTATAGATTATTTATTGCATAGTTTGCCGCCTGTAACGTCATATCGGTTAATTATTGATTTTTGTTCCCAAAGAAAACGCAAGACTGAATTCGGGGATTATTTGGATAATTGATGCTCACGGAATTCTCCGTACATTGGTTCGCGATGTTCAAGAAGACGATTGCTTACGGTATTACTAACTTCTTAACCAAAAATACCCAAAAATACGGACTTCAGGCAATATACCTACAAATTCTCATTTTTGAAAAAGTCGATAAAATACTGAAAAAGTATTAACTGGTCACACTGCAACTGACAGTCACAGCCACAGACCTAAAATTAAAAATGATGTTATAATTGACAAGAAAACTCTTACATCAGGCAGGTGTCATGGTAGAATTTTAAGCCTACGCCAGGTACAGGTATTCTCTTCCCACATCGCTTGGTTTGGTACGCGGTGCCTTTTCACCACTAACCTCAAGTCAATATTACACTGTCTTGTAATAAAGAGGTCAGTGCTTTTCACCGAATGTGACGATCAGTATTGCCGTTGCTTGACATTTTCAAATTTCAATACAACTATGATGATTTATAATTCTATTGGTAAATAAATTGCTTATTGGCCCACCTATTTTTACCTCGGTTTTGTCATATAATTAAAAAAGTAAACTGTACAATTACTATCAAGGATTATTCATATTTCATACAAAGTTGGTCTCAAAATCGGAAGTGCCAGCCAACGGAAAAGGTTGTTGGAGAATCATCTTAACCTAAGCATTTGGTATAGTCTATGATTTGGTACTATGACACCAAAAGCGGTAGAACAGCAGTAGTAGCAGCTACAGTTCGAAATAAATGTAAACATAACATCTAAGGATGTATGACATAGTCATTCTCAATTTTTTCGCCAAAGTGTGTTTGTAATACTAAAAAACAAGTTGTTCTCTTTTCAGCTTAGGGCCGGTTCTTTCACGTCCACATAACGTACGTGTATAGTTCAAAAAATGCGTTAAATATCGTCAAACCAAAAAAAGCGTTATTTCACAAAATGATGGCCATAACGTCCGTTAAAAAATAACGATTACAGTTACCAGTGCCATACCCACTGGTTAACTTTATATTATTTTCTCGAACAGTAATAAAATTATGGATTCTCTTTTGTTGTATTCGTCTTTGTTCGACAATAGTTCATCTCATGGTGAAACAAATAACGTAGAAAGCAAGAAAAAAGTATTTAAAACTCGTGTTAATAATCTAAACTTATGGGATGAGCAGGAATTTTATTTCAAGATACCGTGTTTCAAAGGAAGTAGCTCTATTGTTAACACATCAAATTGAAGACATCATTTTATGAAACAACGCTTTTTTTGTTTGACGATAGTCAACGCGTTAAGTGGACGTGAAACAACCGGCCCTTAAACAACTATAGTAATCGTTATTATTTAACATAGGTTACGTTAACAAACCGTTTGAAACAACCAGCCATTAGATTAGGAGTTTAAGTTTAGTTGTGTTCTATATTTTGGGCATATCATGTCTTGTGCAATGGCAATTCTCGCAAATAAAACAATGGCAAACGTGTTCTTAATATTTATAATTTTATTAGTGTTAGTTTCCTAGCTGTCACGGGAAGAGAATACCTGTTAGAATTCTACCATAATATTCATAAATATATTATCATAAAGCAGTAGTTAGACGTAGTGCAGTGTGACAAATAATTTTACAAATTCATTAATTTGATGTAAATGCTGCTAAACAGAATTCATTAAACGTTACCAACCTGTCAAAATCGATACAAAAAATACGGACATTCAAATTGACAACAGCCACTTTTTTTGAAAATAAAATAACAATTAATAACAACATTTTGTTGTCCTAGTATTTTAGGTTGCCATACTTGCTTTAGACGCCCTCATCTCATTAATATTTATATTATCCTCTATCCACACTCTTTTTTGCCGAGCTCTACACAACTCTGCACAACCCTTTTGGGAATACAGACGTGATGGTATGATACGATAAGCTAAATCATTTAAAATATAAATATAAAAAAATATATGTATATCTCGAATTATTATAAATTATAATAAGTTGTAAACGTTATTAAATCGATTACAGTTACTGATCGTATACCGCTAATTTGAGAACATGACAAGATTTGAAGATTTTTAATTCAACGTCTTAAAAAAGTCCGTCTCACGAAAGACGTCCCCCGCAGACGCGGCGCCATCGCCACTGTCATACAACGGATTCCGTCTTATGACAGCGGCGCCGAGTCGTCGTATGGAGTCGGACGACGACCCATATTGCTATTTGCTAAACTCTATTGTTTTAGACTCCAAAAATTCAATAAATAACCCCTGTGGGATGAATCTTTGAAATTGAAGTTGTCCGGGTTGTCAAAATTAGTTCCACTCATTTCCGTGGGACTTCTTTCGTGAGACGGACTTCAATTCAAATATCAAACAGAATCGATCGGTACGTTCAAAAATAAGAATATTTTCAAATAAGTTATCCTATCTTCATTAATTTTATAGATGTGTTAACCCATTCATTGCGGCAGAGAAAATTAACTTTATATTTCAGGTGCGGGGTGGTTTTCGTCTATAACGCCGATGGGCGTCCTTAGCACCTCAAATGGATAATATAAAACGCCGATGGGCGTTTTCAGCACTGTTTAAAATGATTAATAATTCTTACGTTAAAATGTTCAACAAACTTCAAATGCGCGAAGTTGGTGGTACGATAACGATCATATTTAGTGTTAATTAATAAATTAACATCGATTAGGCGCCTATTTGTGAAGTTTTGGTTCTGTAATAGTTTGATCGTGAAAATTAGAAGAATATGGCGATAAATGGTAAGTAAATTATTTTAGTTACATAAATTGTAGTTTATTTCTAAGCTACCGTCTTATATATTTTAGTTTTCAATGACAGGAAAGGTAAAATTATCATTATAAATTAATATCAGAGGTAGTAAACCTTTTTTTACTTTTATAATACTACTATTATTTTATTATACTGATATTATATATTTATACACCTTATTTTCATTGACATTTTGGTATATACAAACAATCATTTCAAAATGAACTTTAAAAGAATTGATGCAATTATTTAAGTTATTATTCCCGATTTATTGTCCAGGATTCCGATGCTACACCAAATTACTCTTATATTTCACGTCTTATTCTTTATTTCAGATAAAAAACGTTCATGGTCGCCCAATTTATTAGACGATACTCAAGATTCTCAGTCTATTTTGTTACCCGAAAGAAAAGCAAATAAAATGATTAAGAAAGATGTTGACATGTTGACATGCGAAGACTGTATGAACGTCATCAATGACAATATTGAAAGTGCAGATAAACGGAATATCCTTTTTGGTCAGTTAGTGACTGAAGAGATGAACCAAATTAAACCCTGTCTTCGTACCCGCACTTATGCAAAAATTTTAACGTTTCTGAATGATGCAAAGGGTTCACACTCGGGTCAAATAAAATACGACACTCAAATCGAATAATCATTTATTAATTGTGGATCAATGTGATTGTTAAGGCATTTAAAAGTACAAAAACAATTATAATTAGTGAGCTTGTGCACCTATTAACCTGTCGAGATCATTTGTTGTTACATTTTTTTCTAATTAAAGAATATTAAAAACATATCAAAGATATATATTTTTATAACCAGATCATTGATTAAACTGTTTTTTAGTATGTAAGCCAATATTCCATTACTTATTTTAAATACCTACACTGCATATTATAACAAAATTATTAATGCAGTGTATATATAAAAATAAAATATTAGTAATGAAATATTGGCTTAAGTACATATTAGAAAACTGTTAATTGCTATAAAATTTAAGATTTACGATTAAATTTTCTTTGGCTTGTAATCATCAATATTTGTGAAATAGTCGAAAACAGGTAATACATAGAGCTGGTGACCTAGGACAATCTGGACAGAAATAAATGGTGTCTACTCTTTTTTTATTTGTTAAACAATATCTACATTTTTTTCTTTTGATCCGTTGCGATGGTCCACGTGGCAAAAGTTCTGGCAAATGAATTCTCTGTCGCGTTGGCGGAGTGGTCATTATACTAGTATTAGCTGGTAGAAGGCATTCTAATAATTTTAGTCGAAAATCGTAAAACGATAAAGACGTATTAGTAGTCATTTTAAACATTTGGTACGAATTTATGACACACATTTGTATAATATGAATGATTACTTTCTTGTACCATTTTAAAGTTTTGTGTTCACTGTTGTAGTATGAGAGCAATTGATCTATTTTATCTACATTGCGCATGTATTTTGTGTATTGAAAAATAGCATTGGGCTTTAGAAGTCTTCGTTGTGGTCGCCTGGGGTTTTGGACAGGAACCATGTCTGCGTTATGTTCACTAGACACGACTGTAACCTCTCTATTACTATGCCATTTGCAAAGTGTTAAATTCCGTTTATTGTGTAGTATTATACATTCTCCCTTATTTAATTTCATTATAATATTTTTGGGATTTCCGGCCCTGTTTTTACGTAAAGTTCCCGTACAAAAGGTCGCTTTATCCAAAAGTTGTGTGACTAAAGATATACTGGCATAGTAATTGTTAATATACAAAGAATGGCCACAATCGACGTAGTTTTCTAATAACAAATGCACGACTTTTTCTGCATGACCACGTCCTCCTACCAGCTGGTCACCCGACCCGCCATATATGTGTAATTTCTGACACACTCCAAAAGTATCTGCGAGAACATAAAATTTGATGCCATAACGACTTGCTTTAGATTTCATGTATTGTCTAAATGAAAGTCTACCTCTCCAAAGCATTAATGATTCATCTATAGCCAATTCTCTAGTTGGGTAATAAATTTCTTTCATTTTTTCATTAAACTCATAAATTAAAGTTATGACCTTTTTTAAACTTTCGTTGCCTTCTTGTTCTTGTACATTTAAAACTCTCAAAATATTCAAAAATGCGTCTCTGCTCATGTGTTGCCTAAATATATTTGTTTTGAAGAGGTAATGAGACTTCCAAAAATCATTTAGCCTGTTCATTTTGATATTCCCCATATGTATTATGAGACCCACAAAAGTCTTTAACTTATCCATAGTTAACGGGCGCCAGCTTTTCATTCTGCTAAAATTTTTGAGATTCCCGCTGGTGATTTTGTCCGCGTACCGGTTAGAACATCTTAAAATGAGATTCATTAGATCATTCATTATTAAAAAAAAGAAATCTATCGGTTCTTTGTTTATCATATCCACTTTCAAACCAGTCTGTTTTTGAAAATCAAGAAAATTCTGGCGATGTGGATTTCCAATACTCCAATCATGGCCTGGCTGTTCAATGGTATCATCTTCATCTTCTTCGTGGGGATGATTATCCTCATCTTCATCCATTTCCTCGTTAAGTAAATTATCGCAGTCACCTAATAATATACCGTAGAGGTCTTCGTCGTTTAAAACTTCCTGCGTCTGCCTCTCGTAATCAGGTGATGGCATGTTGTGCCCGGGTGAAAACATCGAAGATAATATATTTTCTAGTGGTTCATCGTGATCATGTCTTTGAAACACGTCAAAACTTGTTGACGGCACGGGTTCCATGTTATCTGCAAGAGTTAAGACAATTTTTATTTATTTTGGCATCACTTTGACTAAATTTACTGTACACAAGCACGAGCAGTTTGCAGTTCAGTGTGCGCTGACTTTAAAGCGTGAGAGCCGCCGGATAGTTCGCCGCGCGTCCCTACAGAGGGCGCACGGTATTGGTGTTAGCTGGACGCTTATTGGCTGGCGTCATGGAAAAGCCTGGCGCATCATCCAGACTCAACCTAGAGCCGATTAGCGAGGACGAATAAAATTTCTTAAGAACTTATTACCTACCAATAATGTTGAAAAATCTTAACCACGGTAATAATATCCATACAGTATTGTAACTCGGTCGTATTTTCGATTTACATACAACTTCGCGATACGTACACATGCGATATATGTTATAAATATATTATTATAATACGTACAATGTTATAAACTTATAACAGATAACAACAGTGAATGTCATTAAGTACTTATATTTACCTTTTTTTTGCTCCTTTGTATATTATAGTACACAACACATAATTTCCGTAGGCACAACAAAAATCAAAAATCACAAGGCGTGGTAATCGAATATGCTAGAAACAGTCCAATAAAACGTAAGCGGGTCGTTAGAAAAATCGGCGATATCACAGCACGTCTGATCACCATGAAAGCAAAACAGAAGTGATGATGGTGAGAAAATTATTAACCGTCATTTAGTGCAAACTACTTTTCAAACGAAAGTGAACCTTAACTTTAAATTATAAAGTTTCACTTTAATCTGTGTACTGACCGGTTCGGGTTTAGCCAAGAGAACAATGGGAACCAAATTCCACAGCGGTAAGACTGTCAGTCTTGTTATCGGTAAAGTTTTATTATGTTTTAGTGAATTTAAACTTATGTAAATATACGTACACAATTTTATGTCATTAAAAGTCATACCTAATTTGTGATCCATCCAGTGATCCCTAAAAATACCTTTATTATAGAAAAGTAATAATTAACAAAATATATTTAGAATCAAAGGTTGTTAAATCCTGGATAACGCCCTTAGGCGTCTTCAGCACCTGGAAAGGATTTCGCATTTTTTTTTATAGTTAAAAATCCTGAAACTGAGAGCAGTACTTTGTGCTTTTAAAAAAAAATAGCACCTATTGCAAAATTTGACTTTTTATGGCTGGTTTTTGCCAAGATATATACAATTGTAAAAAAACGCCGATAGGCGTACTCCGCACCTGAATATGAAATAAAAAAACGCCGATAGGCGTCTGCCGCAGCGAATGGGTTAATAATATTAATATTTTGTGCTCTAGTGAATACCCAAATTAGTTTTATTCAAATTTATGTTTTTTTAAAACCATATTTGCATTTTTCGTTCCAGAAAGTAGAACTTCAAACCACGCTTTCAAACTAAAGCCGCAAACTCCAGCTCACAATATCCTATAAATATTTTTTCGCGTAATGTAACAAAGAGATGGCAATATGAATTAATATAGAGAGTAAAAGAGACAATAATAATGGTTATGCTTCATATGTTTACTGTCAAATGTTTATTTAATTCATTGTGTAAGTATAGCCGCAACTGAAAAAAAAGCGCGGGAAACCTTGAAGTAGGCGGTCGAATTTTTTGGCGCTCATCAATTTTAATTTATTTATTTGTGTAGAAATTGGATCTTTTAGGCGGTAGTGTATATAAATAATCTTAGTAATATAAGTATAGTGTTTATTAGTTCAAAAGTATATTGGTAAGTTTTTTATGTTTTCAATATGAGTGTTCCAGAAGATCCTGGGGGGACTTCCCTCCAGGTATCTCATGTAGTTACAGTCACTTATGATGGTTCGGAGATGGAAACCGAAGGTTCTATTTTAGATACAGATGCTTCGGATAGCAAAAAGAATACTCATTCCAAACGTAAGCGTGCTGTGTCTCGTAAAATTTGTAAGCACTGTAACAAAAAGAGGAGGCGTCATAAGTCTTCTTCTGATATTCATTGTGAGACTGATTGTCATTGTGAAACTGTTTCTAAGAATGACTTTCCAACTGATTCCAAAGAAACTTGTGAGTCAATTCTTATCCCATCACCACAGGTTGTCCCTGCTGATGTTAATGATGCCAATCCTGCTGACTCGCGTGTAGCAATAGGCAGGAAACTTTATCAATCATCTGATGCCGCACCTTATAATGTCCATATCCAAAAGGTCCAGTCTAGCCCGAATGATAATGTTGTTATTCATCCTATTTCCTTCGGTCGTTTCCTTAAAAATAATTTTATTAAAAATATTGTGAATGGAAGCCTCAAGAAAATAGGAAGAAATAGATTAGTTTTATCATTCAACAACTATGTAGATGCTAATTGTTTTATTGAGAATGAAGCATTAAAAACTAACAACTACAAAGCTTATATACCTACCTCATCAGTTATTCGTATGGGTGTTGTTAGGGGAGTTCCAATTGATTGGTCAGAAGAAGAAATTTTAAAAAATATTAATGTACCTCTTGGATGTGGAAACATTTTAAAAGTTCGGCGTATTAATAGGAAGAATATAGTAAATGGTCAAGCCAGTTACACTCCAATTGAGACTGTGGTCCTCACATTTGATGGCCAGGTTCTTCCCAAGAGAATATTTCTATGTTACAACTCACTTCCAGTTGATTTATACATATTTCCAACTATACAGTGTTTTAATTGTTGCCGCTATGGTCATATCAAAAGCCAATGCCGCTGCACTCCCCGTTGTTTTAAATGTGGTAACAACCACTCTGGTGATGGCTGCAATATTGATGAAGAGGAAGTGGTTTGCTGCTTATGTTCAGGTTCCCATTATGCAACCAACAGAAAATGTCCAGAATTCAGTCGACAGAAATCTATTAAAGAGTCCATGGCACAGAGTTGTATTTCCTATGCAGAGGCATCAAAACTACACCCTCCAGTATCAAAACCTTATGCAGATGTTTTAACTTCTTTGGCTGCTCCTACATCTCCCCTAAAAAACACTTATGACATTTCCAAGGGTAATAGTTTGAAATCAAACACAACTTCATATAAAAAAACTGTTTTTATGAAATCCAACAACTCACCTAAACATTATAGTAAAGGTTATGATAAGCATGCGCATACTCTCTTCACTAAAGATTATGACATGTCTTTGCCATCTGTTGGCACAATGATGAATGGAAAAGATGTGTCATTATCTAACATGTCAACTAGAGATCTTATCATTGCTTTAATTAACTCATTAACTCAAACTAAGAATTTGTCTGAACCGTCCAACGCTGCTGTACAACAAATAAGTCATCTTCTTAATAACAATGGATTATCAATCGACAATCCTTCAGTGGAATTGTCGCAGTGTTAATTCTAAAAAAAGTGAATTATTGTATCTGATTAATCTGTATAAGCCCATTACTATTGCTCTACAGGAAACCTGGCTTAAGCCAGACCATAACTTTAAAGTTTCCCAGTATATATGTATAAGAGAAGATAGGTCTGATGGTTATAATGGTGTTGCTTTACTTATTCACAACACCGTGGGAGAGCCATGCTTCGGCACGAATGGGCCGGCTCGACTGGACTTGATACCACGGCCTCACAGAAAACCGGCGTGAAATAACGTTTTCGTTGTGTTTCGTCGAGTGAGTGAGGATACCGGACGCCCAAACCCCTTAAAAGGGCGGCAACGCACCTGAAACTCCTCTGGTGTTGCGGGTGTCCATGGGCGACGGTAATCGCTTACCATCAGGTGATCCGTCTGCTCGTTTGCCCACCCTATCACATAAAGAAAAAGAAAACGGTTCCTTTTGTCCACATTCCTATTCCAATCCATAGTACTAATTTTTCCATTATAGCTATAAGTATTAACAAAATATGTTTCGTTTCGGTTTACATCCCCCATCCGACGTCATCTATATTTAATGAGTTAGAGGCGATTATCTCACAGCTCCCAAAACCAATTTTAATATTGGGTGACTTTAATGCTCAACACCAGGCTTGGGGTAGCTCCAATTCCAGTTATTATGGTACTAGAGTACTAGATATTCTGGATTCCAATAATCTCTGCATTTTGAATACTGGAGTAGCCACACGACGTACTAAGCCCCATGAAGGAATCAGTGCCCCAGATCTCTCTATTTCTACTCCCAGCTTAGCGTCTATATTGACTTGGAGCACACTATATTCAACTTTCGACAGTGATCATTATCCTATATTAATAACTTTTCCCAACGCACTAATTAAAATTAAATCTAAACGCCCACCTAGACTGAAATACAAGATCCCGAATGACAATGACTTTGAAAGTGACAGATGGGAAACGTTTAGTAACATGGTTGAACTAAAATTGTCTTCTCTCCCTTTTCAAGGAAATAATCACTCCGTGTCTGCTGATGCTTTTGCTTTAGCTATAATAGAAGCTGCGGATAAAACTTTTCCAACTAAGCAATGTAATAATAATATTCATTCTCCTCCTTGGTGGGATAGTGAATGCACAGCAGCGGTCAAAAAGAGGAAAGAAGCAGAGCTTTTATATCTTGAACACAGCACTTCAGAGAACTTTGAGAGCTTAACTCTATTAATGAATAACACCCGTAAACTATTTAAAATCAAGAAATGGAATGGATGGAAAGCTTTCTGCACATCTCTAGCACCCAACGTCTCGCCATCGCTTATCTGGCAAAATGTTCGTAGATTTAGATCAGCATTCAAGGAAACATTGCCACAGTTTCTTGACACAACAGTAGCCGATAAATTTTTAGATAAGTTAGCTCCTCCCTTTGTTCCTCAAATGCCTTTTTTATCTTCTAGTAACTCTTTTCAATCTCCAACAGAACATTCCGCCCTTGACTCTTCCTTTACCCTTACTGAGTTAAAAGGTGTGCTATCATATGTTAAAGATTCTGCACCGGGCAATGATGGTATTCCATATTCCTTCCTTGTTCACTTGAACGACTCGAGTCTAAATTATTTACTACACGTCATCAACTCTACCATAATCTCTGGAGAAATTCCTGCTTCTTGGAAAATCTATGAGATTGTTCCTATTTTGAAACCAAGTAAGCCCGCCGCAGACCCGAACTCTTATAGACCAATAGCCCTTGCCTCAGTGATTTCTAAGCTAGCAGAACATTTAGTTAAAAACAGATTAGAGTGGTACGTTGAAAGTCAAGGTCTACTGTCCTCAACTCAATATGGATTCAGAAAAGGCAAAAGCACCATGGACAGTTTAGGTATTTTTACTACGGACATAAGGCTTGCCTTCTCGAATAATGAATCCCTGCTTGCAGTTTTTCTAGACATTTCCGCCGCATATGATAATGTTGATCTACGCATTCTAAACTCCAAATTATCCACATTAAAAATTTCTCCTGTATTTTGTAAATTTATTCATAATCTTCTTTCGGAAAGACAACTTCAAATTAATATGGGTGATTCTAAGTTTATCACAAGATTTACATGGAAAGGTCTACCCCAGGGTTCGGTGCTGAGTCCACTTTTATATAATATTTACACCTACGACTTAGAATCGCATATTGCATGTAAGGCTAACATATTGCAGTATGCAGATGATTTAGTTTTATATGTTTCAGGTAGGTCTACTGAAAAATTAACCGACTCTTTGAACCATGCTTTGCAATTTTTGAAGGCTTGGCTAGACTCGAATTCGCTGAGTCTCAGTGTTAGCAAAAGTTGTGCAGTATTGTTCTCAAGGATGCGTTTACCTCCACCTTATACTGTTTTATATAATAATCAACCAATCCCGGAAAAAAACGAAACAAAATTTTTAGGTCTCGTATTAGATGCTAAAATGACTGGTGTATCACACTGTTATTATATTGCGGCTAGATGTGAACGCTTGCTTAACATTTTACGATGTCTTGCGGGTGTTTGGTGGGGTTCTCACCCATTCACGATGAAACTCTTGTATAACGCAATAATAAGAAGCATCTTAGACTATGGAACATACTTTTTAGAGCCTTGTAGTGTAGTAGGTTTGTCTAAATTAGATGCCATCCAGTTCAAAGCTCTACGTATTGTATCTGGAGCCATGAGATCTAGCCCCGTAAATGCCCTGCAAGTTGAATGTCTTGACCCCCCTTTAAAATTACGACGCCAGTTCCTATGTGATAAATTTTTATTCCGGGCTTTTCAGTTTTTAAATCATCCTCTTTATAAAAAATTACAAGAATTGTCACTTATAATAGAAAGTTCCTCATATTGGACTCACAAATCTCTTCCATGCTTGATTATTAGTTTTCGTAAATTTATTTCATTGCAAGCTCCCACACATCGGTCTCAGTTTCTCCCTTTATTCTCAGTCAACTACGAAGCGCTTGTTAATCCTCCTAACATAAACTATAATTTTGAAATCCTAAAAAATGATCTACATTCTAACATTGCCATAAAATTTGCAATCGAAACAGACTGGGCAGATCGTCATTATATTTATTGTGACGCTTCTAAACCTACACTATTTAGTACGGTGGGGGTAGCGATTTATCATCAACAGTATAATATCCACCAAAAAATCAAATTGCCTCCTGAAACAATGGTGTTTTCTGGAGAATGTTTCGGCATTCTGAAATCTTTAGAGTACATTTTACTTGCAAAACTCCACAAGTCTATCATTCTTACAGACTCAAAGAGCGCTTTACAAGCTTTACAAAAATTTCCATTTAAATCTGTGTCAACCTGTGCTTACGTAATGGAATGTAGACAATTGTTACTGAATTGTAAAATAAAAAAAATTGATGTTCTTCTTGTGTGGGTACCTGGCCATCACAATATACCTGGGAATGTTAAAGCTGACAAATTTGCGAAAGATGCAGTAAACAATGGCGATATATTTCCATATAAAAATGTTGCATCAGATCTTGTCTCCATTCCCAAAGACCAATTACATAGTTCTTGGCAGAATGACTGGAATGATTCTAGCCATCGTAAAGGCCGGTATTACAATTCTATACAGCATGAAATTCCTAAGAAAACATGGTTCTCCAAAATTAAGTTTAGCAAATCTGTGACTTCAATGATCATTAGAATGCGTTTGGGCCACGTTTGCTCTGCCTCACATCTCGCAAGGCTTGGCATCATTAATAGCAGCTTGTGCGCTTGTGGTGCTGATGAAGAAGAGGATTTAAATCATATTTTCTTTGGTTGTCTCCTTAATGATTGCTCCTCTTTCATAAACTCTCTTATAGATCTCCGCATTCCTCTCCCTACATCGGTTCCTACCTTATTATGTTCTATGACATTAGACATATATAATTTAATTTCCAAGTTTATAATTGATAATAATATTAAATTGTAATTTTATCTAATATTCAACCATTAAAATTTGTATGTATAATATATTTTTAATCTCCCATAAATCAAACTACATTCTTACTGTTTATTTAATATTATTTACTTTATTAATATATATACCTTACGTTTTTTCCTTGACCTACCGTGATCCTATATTCTATTTCAATCCCTAAATTCCGTTTCCATAATCTATTTATCCCAAAATAATGGTTTCCCTACCTTTTACACTTGTAATGGCAAATGCACAAACCGTGCGAGCCAAAACAAAAAAAAAAAAAAAAATAAAAAAAAAATAGCCGCAACTCCAGCTCACAATATCCTTTAGATTTATTTTTTCGGGTAATATAATAACGAGATGGCATTATAAAGAGAGTAAAAGAGACAATAATAATGGTCATGTTTCATAAGTTTTCTGTCAAAATGTTTAACCTCCAAATCCAATCCGCATTCCGCAGTGTGTACTTGCTTGCTATTTGCTGATTGATAAATGAAAGGAATGCAACTGAGAGCCGAGAGCCTGTAATTTTATTTATAAGTAAGCACTTTTACTTCGACGCCCTGAGTGAATAGTCTGTGCAGTGTACATTCATTTTGAGTTCAAGTATATACTATGGCTGATAACCCAGAATCTATTCTTTTAAAAATTAAAGAGCAAGGCGATCTCGTAAGGAAATTAAAAGCTGCAAAAGAATCAAATGAAAAGGTACGTTGAGTTTTATAAATATAATGAAGTGATAAAGTACCATATTGTTCAATTGTTATAAATAAATTGCATCATGCTGTCAAGTAGGTAAATACAAATTCATTTGATTATTGTAGGGAAAGAAGACTTGTTCACAATACGATTTATCAGAGATTGATAAACATTTATGTCAGTTCAGTTACGTATGTGGGTATGTACCCAGTTATTGTGATATTGACTTGAAGAATGGTTTAGGGAAAAACATAGATTTTCATAAATACAAACACATCAAGAGGTGGTGGTATCATATGGGGAGTTTCAGTGAACCTGAAGTATCATTATTACCCAAATTAAGTCCTCCCAAAGTGTTGCTTATTGAGAAAGACAGTATTACATTACTTGATCAGCAGGTGTGTAGAGTTCTTAAACATACATTATTCTTTTATATGCTTTATTTGTAGCTTTAAAGCATGAGTTAAAAAAAAAGTTTTTGGTAGAATCATCCTAATCCTATCATTTTAATGTTGTTGAATCTCCACATATGTGTTTCGTCACCACAACCTCTTCAAGTTATGTACTTCTAAATTTAAAAAGATTAGGTATGAATTTATAATTATTATAACATGTTCACATTGTTTGACACAAAATTGTTTTTTTTCCGGTCATAACATAGTAATGCTGTGGTGGCGAGATAGCATATTGTTTGATATTGTGAGGAGATAAAAATAGTGAAGCATGTCGTACAAAGTAATTCGGTTCTTAAAGAACCATGCAATTGTGATGCGATTACACAACTCAGTACTCAGCACCAATTTCACAAAATGTATTGCAACATCACCTCAGTGCAAGGTATTGGTGACCTACTTACTGCTTTCTTATTTTATTTCAGCAATTAGCTGCTTATTGTTTTAATTGAAGTGTATGTATTCTCTCTTTAATTATTAGGCATTTGTAACAGGCCATTGGTGACTACTTTCACATTAGTTCACATTAAACTTTAGTCCGTAAAAATCATGAGGTCATGAGTGAAGTTTTGTAGGTATTAGTGAAAATGGTTAATCATTAACATTTTTTTATTGCTTACATAATTATATTACCCTAGAATTAATATAGGCGCAGCGCCTGAACAGTCAGCTTCTGCAACATGGGTTGTGGGTTTGATCCCTGCACTAAACATGTATTTGTATGACCTACAGATAGTTGTGTGTTTGTGTATGTGATAATTTGTGTTTGTAAATACACCCATGATAAGGAGAAAATCTCAGTGCAAATTTTTTTTAAACAAAACAGCATTTTAACTTTTGTAGCAAAGATAATCTTATTGGTTTTTATTTCTGTATTGTAGATTCAGGAGGAAGTATCAAAATTATTATCATTAAAAGCACAGCTTGGTACTGAGGATGCAGCTCCACAGAAGTTCACCCTCAAAACACCAAAGGGTACTAGGGACTACAATCCACAACAGATGAGCATCAGAAATGGTGTTCTAGAGAAGATTATTGCTGTCTTCAAAAGACACGGTGCTGAGTGTATTGACACACCTGTGTTTGAATTGAAGGTAGGACTGTGCAGAAGTAAATTATTGTCGTTTTGGCGGTATGACCTGAGGATTAATGGTAGTGCAACATATTTTATTTATGTAGTTGGATCATCATAAAACGCAGTTTGATCCCCAGTTGTGACTCAGTTCTTCAGTCATGATTTAGTTCTCAGTTCTTCATACATGAATCCAATCCAAATCTACTCTTTGGACAAGCACTAAAGATCCATGCTGGATGTAAAACCTACTAGGAAAACTAGAAAATAATATAGAATACTGTTATTGTCTGGACTTTAAAAGAGACCATGATTCTCCGAGTTTGTTTCGGCGTTTCTTCACTTTCGTCACTCGTCAGCTAGGAAATGCCGGCGCCGTCTAGTATTAATTAAATATTGACTAGTAAAAGTGTCTGTTTATGATTTATTTACAAAAATAAATATCATTTATCATTTATAGTTTTTCCTGGAAAGTAAAATTCAACCTCAAACCTGAAAACTAAATCTGATGATCCAGGTCTGAATCTTACTTGAGGTAGATATCAAAGTGGTACTTATTGTTGTTATTATTCCTCTCTAGGAAGTGCTAACTGGCAAATATGGAGAGGATTCAAAACTGATCTATGACTTAAAAGACCAAGGAGGTGAGATTTTGTCTCTGAGGTATGACTTGACGGTCCCACTGGCGCGGTACCTAGCGATGAACAAGATCAATACTTTGAAGAGATACCATATCGCCAAGGTGTACCGCCGTGATAACCCCGCAATGACCAGGGGCAGATACAGGGAGTTCTATCAATGTGTAAGTTTTTGTTAATTTATGATTAATATATAATTATCATTCTCATTATCAACATTCACTTTGTAACAGAAGGAATACTTTCTGTTACAAAGTCAATGATTATATCTGATGACACATAGGTAACAGGTTCCCTTGGTTTTTATAAATTGGAAATAACAACCCTGGAAGTATATTTTTAAAATACTGATCACCTGTGCATTAAGAACTATTGTTTCAATTGAAATTTGCATTGATTGATACAATTATTTCAGGACTTCGACATAGCGGGTCAGTATGACCCTATGGTGCCAGATGCAGAATGTCTGAAGGTGGTCACAGAAATATTGGATGCCTTGAATATTGGTACATATGTCCTGAAAGTCAATCACAGGCGGCTCCTTGATGGCATGTTTGAAGCTTGTGGTGTTCCGGCGGACAAGTTTAGAACTACTTGCTCCACTGTTGACAAGTTAGACAAGGTGGGTCTGTAACAGGTAGCATAACATCTTCCTTATTTTCCTTTTGAATTTCTTTCATGTAATTGCGTTCGGAGAATTAGCTTTCTGTTCAATGATGATTTACTATGGAAACAATAAAAAACAGTCTACCCATTACCATGGACGTTGTAAAGCGACCGAGACGTGGGGATTAATAATACCAATGAAACGCGATAGAATCCGTAAAAAGTAGTTTTATTTCAATGTCTAATATTAGCGTACGTACGTACGTTATTCTACGTCGGCATTCGGCACGGCAACGAAATACGGCAGTTGTGAAAATGTCTTCTTTAATAAAAAAAAAACTTATAAATCTTTCAGTCACCGTGGGAGGAAGTGCGGACAGAAATGATAAATGAGAAGGGAATAACGCCTGACGCCGCAGACAGGATAGGTGAATACGTCAGACTAAACGGTGGCGTTGAACTAACCGACAAACTTCTTCAAGATGAGAAGCTGTCCAAAACTAAGGCAGCCGTAGAGGGCTTGCAAGGCATCAAGCTACTGTTGGAGTATTGCGAACTATTTGGTATCAAGGACAAAATATTGTTTGACCTAAGTCTTGCCAGAGGTTTAGATTATTACACGGGAGTTATTTATGAAGCTGTGTTGACACGTAAGTAGCATTTATTTTAGAGTACTTCTGTGGTCTTGTGGTTCGAGTGACGCATAATCAGAAAGTCGGGATGGGTTCCCACAGGACACAAATATTTAGAACATAAGTGTTTGATGGTTCTTATGTATTATAAGTATGTATGTACAAAAAAAGTATGTGTTATACTTTGATTATATACTTGTCTAGATGCCACATTGACACGTACAGAACGGCCCAAATAAAGTCTACTAAAATTGGTAGACTCTCTTCTCACTTACGTCAGTGTCATTTGGATCACTTCAGGGTGTGGAGTTCTCGAAAAATAATTAATTATGTCGGTATGTGCTGTCAAATTGTGTCGCAATTATGTGGGAAAACCGTATAATTACACTAAGATCACATTACATCGGTAAGTTTTGTTATTTAACCTCTATTATTTTATGAAAACATGATTTTTCAATTCGTTAATTTGTAGGTTCGACAGATTAGCCGGTGTTGTCAATTTATTACAAGGGAGATTTGGCGAAACTATGGGAGATAAAATGCAAATATCAGTCATCATCTTTCGATGAGAAAATTTTACTATTTTAATAATTACCTACATAATTTATTTGATCAGTAAATGATAACTTGCCTGGACACGAAATGAAATATTAAAAAAAAAAACTATTTCGAAAACAAATACAAAGAGATGGATTTTGATCTATAAATTGCTGTATATATTTTTTCATTGTATTTTTTGTTTTTATTAAAATAAATAAAACACTAATCTACAAAATAATTACTTTATTCAGCCTATTTCGTTTAACTGTCATCCCATTAAATAATGGAGAAAAGGTAAGTTAATAATTTGGAGCAGGCATCCCTAAACACGCACACCTTGACAGTTTGACTACAATAAGTACACAAGCGGTACTCACACATATCACGCAATTTGGCCCCAGTTTTCGCGTGTCGTTTGTTTGCATTGCTCCATCTAGACAAGTATATAATCAAAGGTGTTATATCTCTATTGTCTAGTGCCCATAGTACAAAGTCTGCTTAGTTTGGGACTTAATGGTGCTGTGTATAATGTCTCAAATATTTATTATTAATTATTTTATGAATTAGCTTTATGTTGTTATTCACGTTTAAATAAAGTTTGGACTGTGTTATGGTTAATATTAGAGTATAGAGTATTAGTTTAGTTCTTCTGAAAATGCATCTGCTAGACACACTGCTTTTGACTTTGCCTGTCATTAGAAACTAGTAGTGTAGTCAGTTAATAATTACAAATAACTTCCA
The DNA here is from genome assembly GCA_964056405.1 of Acronicta alni. NCBI lineage: Eukaryota > Metazoa > Arthropoda > Insecta > Lepidoptera > Noctuidae > Acronicta > Acronicta alni. The sequence goes on from OZ043921.1 coordinate 10,069,758, forward strand.
TTAAATCTTCGTTTCTACGAAAGTGATTTAATCAATACACCTTCATAAACCAATTATTATACTGATAGCAGATTGTGTATTTCCTTTCAGAACCAATTAAAATCGGCAATGAAGACCAAACTGTCGGATCAATCGCGGGCGGCGGTAGATACGATAACCTTGTGGGAATGTTCGACTCTAAAAACAAACAGGTAAAGTGTGATATTAAAACCTCATTTTAACAACTTTCTTCTTTCACAACCCAAGTAACATACAGTTAATTTAGATTCAGATGTCACGCGCCCGCTAAGCGCACGCCACTCTCATCAGCACCCGCCTCTATCTCGTTTTGAAATTTGTTGTATATAATTTTAGCCTTATGAGAGATCAATAGATCTCAAATTGCATTTATTGAAGTCCAACCGCACACGCTATGCGCCCGCCCTGCATACGCCTTGTGCCCGCACTAAGACTAATGTCGAAATCCTCACACAAGATCACAATAAGATCCTATTAAAAAACCTACAAAAATCGTCTCTCAAAAATAAGGGTGTCATTGTGTGTATAAACAATTTACCATTGCATATAGAAAATACCCTCCGAGTACATGACTGTACATGACACTCCTGGGACATGTGCGATCGCGTTGTATTGATTGCGGCGTTAATCGCTACAATTATAATTAGCATACCTACCAAGTGTAGTTTTTGTGGGTAATTGAATAGATAAGATCACTGAAGCGTTGATAATGTTATGCACACAAAACAATGGTAATTAAAACGCTTGTAGTGTTAGCCGCTGACATACAGCTTTACACGATATTTTTCCTCGAAAGCGTGCATGTTTATCTCTTCGTGAGATGCGCAAACAAAGAAATTGCATTTATTTTATTAGATCGACATACATATAATATACACTCACGCCTTTTTCCGCAGCAGTAGGCACGAACTAGAGATTATATCGAGCCGGATCAATAGATAAACTGAAGCTGTGTTCAGAGGCGGGTTGAATCCCGGTTACCTATGACAATTCCTAAATCAAGATTCAATGTTTTTTATTATTAAGTTTTTACATAAAATCTTTCAGGTACCGTGCGTAGGCGTCAGTATTGGCGTAGAGCGCATATTCTCGGTGTTGGAAGCGAAACTGGCCGCGGGTGACATTACCGTGCGCACTAACGACATCGACGTTTACGTTGCGTCTGCGCAGAAAAACTTCTTAGAAGAGCGCATGAAGATCTGCGCTGAACTTTGGAATGCTGGCATTAAGGTGAGCTGGCATTACGTTAGCCTGCAGTATTATATTGTCATATTCTCAAGCACTACCTAGCAAAATCTATGTTGTTTTGAAATATATTTTAACAAACCAATACAAGCATTATTCGCAATTGTTTTTCAATAACACACAGTAGACTGCGATAGGTTGTATAAATTACATTACATCAATAATTGTCATCTAACGAATTATTTTCTAACCTTTTCTAGACGGAACAATCTTACAAGAAAAATCCAAAAATGTTGAATCAGCTGCAACACTGTGAAGAAAACGGCATTCCTCTTGCCGTAGTCTTAGGAGAATCTGAGCTGAAACGCGGCGTTGTGAAGGTCCGGAATATCACCAATAGACAAGAAGACGAAGTACCCAGAGAGAATCTTGTCGAGGAACTAAAGACTAGGATTGCCGCATTGAGTGTAAAAGAAATTAATGGTGCTTCGTAATCACAGCGCTATTCAGATCCATATTCGGTTTAAATCATGACAGCTATGATAGAGAGAGATAATGATATTCATTCTGTAACACTGTCTCTCTCTCGCACCAGAATAATCATAGCTTTAATACTGAAATACGACCACGCAATAAGTAACAAATGACCGGACTCGCTATATACGTTTCTGTCATATTATGCTTTGAAAGCGTTTGAATGATTGTTTTTTCAAACATTTTTTTCCTCTGATTTATTGCATTTGAGTTATTCACATTTATATGTATTTGCTTTATAATATTCATGTTCATTCGGCTTAAGAAATCGAAATTGTATTTGCTCTAGAATAGTCATAGATAGTCTGTACAAATTTTACTTCCAAACACCTTACGGCCGATATAAATTTTACTTATACATCTACTAGCTGACCCCGCAAACGTTGTTTTGCTATAAAAAAAAATATTTAGGGGTATGAAAAATAGATGTTGGCCTATTCTCAGACCTCCCCGATAAGCACAAAAAATTTCATCAAAATCGGTCAAGCCGTTTCGGAGGAGTATGGCAACGAAAACTGTGACACGAGAATTTTATATATTAGATGATGTCACATTGAAAGAAACGTGCAGTATCCACGACCTTTGTCACAACATAAATATACCCCTTCGAATATCTCGATCACCATGTTGGTTTCAACATTGTAAATGGTCTTTTTTTAACAAATAATATTGGTTGCGAAAGAAAAATTTATCTCAGGGATGATTCAAACCTGTGTAGCTTATTTTTCTTTCACCAAAATTTGTATCTTTTACTTACATAATTATTATATTTTTTAAACAAGGTACAATTATTTACAATATTAAAACTACCGAGTCTACAAGCTGTGACTTTTCAAATGTTTTCCCCGTCAGTGTCGACATGTACAGTACAGTGTCTCGACATGATCTTGCTATTGTTATAATAAAAGAAATAGTAGCTTGTAAGTTTCGTATTACGCAATTTCTTTTAAATTAACTTGTTTTTTCTGTCTATGTATTTTTGAAGACTATGATAAGTTATGATTAGCTTAGCTATTTGAATTAAATTCTCTTGTTTTAGTAATTTATTGTAGTTCCTGAAAATATTTAAGGTTCATTTACAATATTTTAACACAAATAAATCCAATAACATAATATGAAATGTTTGTATATGTCGAGTAAAATTTTGTAATATAAGCAAATACATTTTATAAGATATTTTTTTTTGTTTTTTAATTACCCATCTCGAATCTAGCTAAGCAATCTATCTAATCTAGATTATCACTTAGTTTTTTTTTTTATGTAATAAGATCACGAATAGTAATAAATCGCAAACGCAGCCTTTAGAAGCCAGCAACACCAGTGGTATCACTCGCGTGTTGTCATCTTGAGTTGAGACCATAGTTGTTAAGTTTCATTTTGCCCATTAATTTCACTGGCTACATTAGGTACCCTTCATACTCAAACTTAGTGTTGCTAAGTAGCACAGTATTGCTCAGCGGCCGGGATTTAAATTGTTGGTGGCAACCCAGATGAACTCGGCAGCAGAGCTATCACCTCAAGGACGATAAGACGATTTTTAATATTTTGTGAGAATATGCTCTACCAGTTCTTGCGATTAATGTGTCTCGTTACATTTCAAATCTTTTTATTATCTAGGTATATTAATTTTAATACTTATTGTCCTGACTTTATCAACGCAGATTCTTAACCGCTGGGGCTACAAACTTAAAATTTTGGCAGTTGATGACTTTTATGTTGCAAGCAGCGATAGCCTAGTGGTATGATCATCGGACTGCTAAGTCGAAGGTCTCGAGTTCGAATCCAAGGCACGCACCTCTGACTTTTCGAATTTATGTGCGTATTCATAATTAATTATCACTCGCTTAAACGGTGAAGGAAAACATCGTGAGGAAACCTGCATAGGTACCTTAGAGATTTTTCTCGACGGTTTGTGAAGTTTGCCAACCCGCAGTAGGCTATCGTGGTGGACTATTGCCTAATCCCTCTCAATATGAGAGGAGACCCGTGCCCAGCAGTGGGACAGTATATGGGTTGATGATGTTGCAAGCATTCAGCAAGGAACGATTTTTGGATAATATGCCCCTAAGAGGGTTTAAATGAACTTAAGTACCGGTGCGAACAGGCGACGACGGTTCTGGGGTGGTCTATTAAGAGGACACAGTGGCCCCCGTATGTGCTGATGGTTGCTTCCGGGGTCGTTTTAGTGGGTAAGTATTCCACACTACCCGGTCTAATCCCCGTAGAAAATGGTCCCTGGTCACCTTTTGAAGGTTTCCCCCCACGCGTCGGAGTTTTTGAAAAAGCTGGTAACACATGCGTTGCACGTTTCCTTGGACGGTTATAATTATGTTTTTACAACGTCTGTGGTCTAATGGTTCGAATGTCGGGACTGCTGATCACGAGTTCGATTCCCACAAGACAAAAATATTTATATGATGAGCATAAATTGTTTATTGTCTAGGTTTTTCTTGTGCATTATAAGTATCTACCTATGTATTAAAAAAAAAGTATCTATGTATTATATCCTTTATCTAGTAACCATAGTACAGAGGCCAGCACATCAAGCTACCACACTCTGTCAACTTTCTTTGAATGATTTTTAACTTTAATACAAAACGATAGGGTTCATCAATTGAGAAAATGTGACAGTTTTGAATAGCTTGACCTGCTGGCGTCTGGAACTGCTTAGTTTGGAACTAGCTCGTGTGGTGTAAAATGATCCAAATATATTTTACTTTATAATTATTTTTTTAGGTATAGGCACTACGTTCGTGTCGGTACTGCGGACTGCGTTTAATATTTTGTATATTATCTAATAGCACAGCTGGAAATGAAATGAAATGAAATGATGAAATGAAATGATATTTATTTCTGTAAATAGATCTTTTAAAGACACTTTTACAAGTCAATATTTTACACTTTTTTTTTTAAGCTAGATGGCTCCGGCATTTCCTAGCTGACGACCTCTGAGAAGAAACGCCGAAACAAACTCAGAGAATCATAGTCTCTTTTAAAGTCCAGACATAGAATAGTAACAAATATGTGTCTTACAATGTAGGGCAAAGTCTGAAATGGCCTTTTGAAGAAAGAGCCATAGCGGCTTTGAGTAGACCAGTCCCAACTGACGGCAAGCATGCATCAGTCATTGTGTAGCTCAACCATAATTTAGGGAGCTCAACAACCCGTCGCACGACGATACCAGATCAGAGGCACATTTGCGTAGGCCACATAAAAAAAGGCTCAAAGCCACCAGACTGTTCAAAGCTGAGTATGTAAATTTAGCCTACAAAGTACTCACATTTACAGTTAGTCAGTTATAGTTGAAAATTATTAAATAGTAAGAACAAAAAATATAAAATCACGGTAATAATTTCAGTAATGTCTGCTGATATCAAATTAATATAAATCATTGTTATGTCAGACGTACAAGAGAGCAATGCAGCTTGATGCGTACTATTGAATTAATCTAGTCTACTAAACAGAAAAGGAAAAATAATAATAATAATTAAAGAGATTGCCATTGACAGTAAGAGCCGACCAGCCCCGACAGACGGCACCCGTTCACGAGTATGACGTGTGTATCGGCGTCGTTTGACTCAACCATGTTGCAGGGAATAAAACGACCCGACACACTACGCCACCATCAGCAGGACATTTTAGTGAGCATGACAAGCTCAGACTGCTAGGCAACTGAAGGGCACAATGTAATTTTAAGTCATATAATGGATTTCAATATATGCAACATCAATGGCTGCACGACTCTCATACTTTATATGAAATAAATTATTTTTAAAAAAATTTCAGTTAATAAATATTGCTCCATGTCAAATGTATAGATGTCAATATCAAAATCACAAATAAATATGTCAACATACATAATTAAAGAAGATGTCAATTAAGGTTACTTTATCAATCTATGTGCAACTGACTAAAATACTTAAATTTAATTGTAATACATTAATAACCCGGTTCATTAGAGCAGCTCAATCCCAAGCATTTTTATCTTCTATGTAGTCGTTAACTTTATAGTAACCCTTTTTAAAAAGTCTTTGTTTAATAAATGTCTTAAATTTATTGCAACTCAATTTTTGCACTTGACTTGGGATTTTATTGTAAAAGCGTATACATTGACATTTAAACGAATTACTGATTTTCTGGAGCCTGGTCGAAGGAACAACAAACCTATCTTTATTCCTAGTATTAATATTATGGATATCACTGTATTTAGAAAAGAGATTAATATTTTTATGCGCATACATTAAGTTTTCATAAATATATTGGGAAGAAACAGTCATAATATTAATCTCTTTAAATTTTTCTCTCAGTGAACTTCTGGGGCTTAGATTATAAATTAAGAAGAAGCGTTGATAATGTTATGCACACAAAACAATGGTAATTAAAACGCTTGTAGTGTTAGCCGCTGACATACAGCTTTACACGATATTTTTCCTCGAAAGCGTGCATGTTTATCTCTTCGTGAGATGCGCAAACAAAGAAATTGCATTTATTTTATTAGATCGACATACATATAATATACACTCACGCCTTTTTCCGCAGCAGTAGGCACGAACTAGAGATTATATCGAGCCGGATCAATAGATAAACTGAAGCTGTGTTCAGAGGCGGGTTGAATCCCGGTTACCTATGACAATTCCTAAATCAAGATTCAATGTTTTTTATTATTAAGATTTTACATAAAATCTTTCAGGTACCGTGCGTAGGCGTCAGTATTGGCGTAGAGCGCATATTCTCGGTGTTGGAAGCGAAACTGGCCGCGGGTGACATTACCGTGCGCACTAACGACATCGACGTTTACGTTGCGTCTGCGCAGAAAAACTTCCTAGAAGAGCGCATGAAGATCTGCGCTGAACTTTGGAATGCTGGCATTAAGGTGAGCTGGCATTACGTTAGCCTGCAGTATTATATTGTCATATTCTCAAGCACTACCCAGCAAAATCGATGTTGTTTTGAAATATATTTTAACAAACCAATACAAGCATTATTCGCAATTGTTTTTCAATAACACACAGTAGACTGCGATAGGTTGTATAAATTACATTACATCAATAATTGTCATCTAACGAATTATTTTCTAACCTTTTCTAGACGGAACAATCTTACAAGAAAAATCCAAAAATGTTGAATCAGCTGCAACACTGTGAAGAAAACGGCATTCCTCTTGCCGTAGTCTTAGGAGAATCTGAGCTGAAACGCGGCGTTGTGAAGGTCCGGAATATCACCAATAGACAAGAAGACGAAGTACCCAGAGAGAATCTTGTCGAGGAACTAAAGACTAGGATTGCCGCATTGAGTGTAAAAGAAATTAATGGTGCTTCGTAATCACAGCGCTATTCAGATCCATATTCGGTTTAAATCAGGTCCCATGACAGCTATGATAGAGAGAGATGATGATATTCATTCTGTAACACTGTCTCTCTCTCGCACCAGAATAATCATAGCTTTAATAACTGAAATACGACCACGCAATAAGTAACAAATGACCGGACTATATACGTTTCTGTCATATTATGCTTTGAAAGCGTTTGAATGATTGTTTTTTCAAGCATTTTTTTCCTCTGATTTATTGCATTTGAGTTATTCACATTTATATGTATTTGCTTTATAATATTCATGTTCATTCGGCTTAAGAAATCGAAATTGTATTTGCTCTAGAATAGTCATAGATAGTTTGTACAAATTTTACTTCCAAACACCTTACGGCCGATATACATTTTACTTATACATCTACTAGCTGACCCCGCAAACGTTGTTTTGCCATAAAAAAAAAAATCTTCAGGGCCACCCTTATCACTTAGGGGTATGGAAAATAGATAGTAGGCGATTTTCAGACCTACTGAATACGCATATAAAATTTGGTAAAAATCGGTAAAGCCGTTTTGGAGGAGTACGGTAACTAACATTGTGACATGGAAATGTTATATATTAGATGATGTCACATTGAAAAAAACGTGCAGTAGCCACGACCTTTGCCACAACATAAATATACCCCTTCGAATATCTCGTGACCATGTTGGTTTCAACATTGTAAATGGTCTTTTTTTAACATATAATATTGGTTGCGAAAGAAAAAATTGATCTCAGGGATGATTCAAACCTGTGTAGCTTATTTTTCTTTCACCAAAATTTGTATCTTTTACTTACATAATTATTATATTTTTTAAACAAGGTACAATTATTTACAATATTAAAACTACCGAGTCTACAAGCTGTGACTTTTCAAATGTTTTCCCCGTCAGAGTCGACATGTACAGTACAGTGTCTCGACATGATCTTGCTATTGTTATAATAAAAGAAATAGTAGCTTGTAAGTTTCGTAATATGCAATTTCTTTTAAATTCACTTGTTTTTTCTGTCTATGTATTTTTGAAGATTTAATTCAAATAGCTAAGCTAATCATAACTTATCATAAGTTATGATTAGCTTAGCTATTTGAATTAAATTCTCTTGTTTTAGTAATTTATTGTAGTTCCTGAAAATATTTAAGGTTCATTTACAATATTTTAACACAAATAAATCCAATAACATAATATGAAATGTTTGTATATGTCGAGTAAAATTTTGTAATATAAGCAAATACATTTTATAAGATATTTTTTTTTGTTTTTTAATTACCCATCTCGAATCTAGCTAAGCAATCTATCTAATCTAGATTATTACTTAGTTTTTTTTTGTGTAATAAGATCACGAATAATAATAAATCGCAAACGCAGCCTATAGAAGCCAGCAACACCAGTGGTATCACTCGCGTTCTTGCGCATCTTGAGTTGAGACCATAGTTGTTAAGTCTCATTTTGCCCATTAATTTCACAGGCTACATTAGGTACCCTTCATACTCAAACTTAGTGTTGCTAAGTAGCACAGTATTGTTCAGCGGCCGGGATTTAAATTGTTGGTGGCAACCCAGATGAACTCGGCAGCAGAGCTATCACCTCAAGGACGATAAGACGATTTTTAATATTTTGTGAGAATATGCTCTACCAGTTCTTGCGATTAATGTGTCTCGTTACATTTCAAATCTTTTTATTATCTAGGTATATTAATTTTAATACTTATTGTCCTGACTTTATCAACGCAGATTCTTAACCGCTGGGGCTACAAACTTAAAATTTTGGCAGTTGATGACTTATGTTGCAAGCAGCGATAGCCTAGTGGTATGATCATCGGACTGCTAAGTCGAAGGTCTCGAGTTCGAATCCAAGGCACGCACCTCTGACTTTTCGAATTTATGTGCGTATTCATAATTAATTATCACTCGCTTAAACGGTGAAGGAAAACATCGTGAGGAAACCTGCATACCTTAGAGATTTTTCTCGACGGTTTGTGAAGTTTGCCAACCCGCAGTAGGCTATCGTGGTGGACTATTGCTTAATCCCTCTCAATATGAGAGGAGACCCGTGCCCAGCAGTGGGACAGTATATGGGTTGATGATGTTGCAAGCATTCAGCAAGGAACGATTTTTGGATAATATGCCCCTAAGAGGGTTTAAATGAACTTAACTACCGGTGCGAACAGGCGACGACGGTTCTGGGGTGGTCTATTAAGAGGACACAGTGGCCCCCGTATGTGCTGATGGTTGCTTCCGGGGTCGTTTTAGTGGGTAAGTATTCCACACTACCCGGTCTAATCCCCGTAGAAAATGGTCCCTGGTCACCTTTTGAAGGTTTCCCCCCACGCGTCGGAGTTTTTGAAAAAGCTGGTAACACATGCGTTGCACGTTTCCTTGGACGGTTATAATTATGTTTTTACAACGTCTGTGGTCTAATGGTTCGAATGTCGGGACTGCTGATCACGAGTTCGATTCCCACAAGACAAAAATATTTATATGATGAGCATAAATTGTTTAGTCTAGGTTTTTCTTGTGCATTATAAGTATCTACCTATGTATTAAAAAAAAAGTATCTATGTATTATATCCTTTATCTAGTAACCATAGTACAGAGGCCAGCACATCAAGCTACCACACTCTGTCAACTTTCTTTGAATGATTTTTAACTTTAATACAAAACGATAGGGTTCATCAATTGAGAAAATGTGACAGTTTTGAATAGCTTGACCTGCTGGCGTCTGTACATGCCCTGCTTAGTTTGGAACTAGCTCGTGTGGTGTAAAATGATCCAAATATATTTTACTTTATAATTATTTTTTTAGGTATAGGCACTACGTTCGTATCGGTACTGCGGACTGCGTTTAATATTTTGTATATAATCTAATAGCACAGCTGGAGTACGTATAGTCAATTTATAAAAGCAGGAAGAGAGTTAAAGTAGGTACATGAGTAGTTATTAACCACTTGAAAAATCGCAATGTTTCATTTGAGATAACCCAGGGGCGTATTTAGGAACTTGGCGCCCGGGTCAATAAGTTTCGCCGCCCCAGAATTCTAGGAAAAAAGTGATATAAATATTTTTTTTATATTATTTTTCAATAATGTCTACATTTTTTTTGCGGTGTTCAAATTTATTCACAATCAAATGATGAAACAATGATGATCAATATTAGCATAGATGTCTGAATGTCTTGGTAATCCGGTAAATTGTTTAATTGAAGTCACGGGTAAAAGCTAATAAAAAATACGACTGCTTTGCGTCGACCTAGTCGGATTGATTTAACAATATTAAAAAAAAATGATGTATTTGAGATCTAAACATACCGGCGAAATGTGGGTGGACATTAGTACACCTCTGCCTAACCCTTTGGGGAACACAGGCGTGATGGTATGTATGTATGTTATTTATTCATAATATATATTTTAATAAACCTAAATAAATAATTATTAAATTAAATTTTAGTCAACTATATCTTGCTTTGGCTTTGCATCACCCAAAGGTTGACTGGGAGAGAATGCTAATGGCATTAAGACCGCCTTTGTACAAAAATTTTGTTTTGTGCATGAAGTATTAATTAAATAAATATATACATAGATAATTACATAAGGAGTACATAGGTAAGTACATATGCAGTACAAAGGTTAACACATAAGCAGTACATAAGTAATACATAAGGAGTACATAAGGAGTACATAAGGAGTACATAAGGAGTACATAAGGAGTACATAAGGAGTACATAAGGAGTACATAAGGAGTAATATAGTAGTATAAAGTTATATTCTATTCTATATTGTTTTCGGTACACTACTACAGCAGGTTAAAAGGCTTCCATCGTCATTAAATTGTATAATACTGTTAAGAAAACCTATTGAGAGGGTAGCTGAAGCCTTGGACTGCTCACGAATAGCAACCTCAGATTTGAAAAACATGTATCTGACTCGTTACAAAGCTATTCTTACCTCCTTACGGTCCTTTATAAAATAAGACCTTATCTATCTGAAGAACTTCGAGAACAGCTCGTTGAAACACTTGTTGTGTTAAGGTTGAATTTTGCCGACACAGTGTATGGCCTACGTTTATTGGCTCGAACCGATCGCCTTATCCCGAGAGTGCAGAACGCTTGCGCTCGTTTTTCTGCCAAATCCCTTATAGAACATACGTCACTCCATTTCTTAATAGACATTCAATCCTCAAATTGAAGTCGAAGAGATTGCATCTGGCGTGCCTCCTCTTTGGTGTCATCAATTACCAAGAACCGAAGTATTTGTACGTAAGGCTGATCGCCGATGCCCCCCCCCCGCTCGCCACGCCGCGCCGCCCCCACCTCGCTCGGCGCCCGCGCCCCGTGCGCGTTATATTCGGAGCAGTACCTACTTAATTATACTGTACCTACTTACTTACAGACGCGCTCCGTAGATATTGGCGAAACTTAACTTAAAAGCGTGATTTCGGCCAAATGATTTACTTATTAATTCTTGTTTTTTCTTTGTTAATTTTAAATTGAGATTGACAAGAAAAATTTAAAGAAATCACCCCCTCTGACGCCGCCCCTGGCGGATTGGCGCCCCGGGCCATAGCCCGGGTGGCCCTAGGGTAAATACGCCCCTGCGATAATCAGAGGGCCACCAAAACTATAGCCTAAGCACCAACGCTGGTGATGGTTAGTTGGTTGGTTCGTTTTCGGTAGGTAGATAAAATGAAGTGTCTCTTTTCAAACACTAACAGACATGCTCACTAGAAAACCTGCCAAGAACCGAAAACGAGATCTTGAATATGGTATATTTAGTAGGTACTCCTAAGGAGAATGGTACATACTCCTTTAACTGGAAAGTTCAAATTTATCTATCACATTTTAGTTTTGAAAATTATTGCTAGGAAAGCAACTTACACACATACTTACTTTATATGGTATATAATAGTAGTAGTCCTTATAGGTAAGCTCTCGAACTTAAATTCCTATGTAGGCAGGCGTAAGACTGCGAAGATGCTTCAGTATTTTGGTACAAATATTTCTTTCTAATTTACCTACCAACTAAACATAATATATTGCTTGCTATCTACAGATAATTACGGAAAAATAAAATACTTCATAAATAAAGTACCTACGATGATTCAATGACCTTCTAGTCAACGTCCCGTTTGGACTTCATTGACCTCGATCGGTTTGTCCTACAGAACGTCCGCGTGCCTCTAGTTCCATAATGTCATGTCATGGACAGGCCAGGCAGTTGTTTGACTCATTGTTCCCACAACAGCTTCTGTGGTTCCTGTCATTGTGCCCTGATGCACCGTGAAGTCCAACACGATTTGTACCGATATAAAACTCTTTATACCATCCAACTCCCGCCTATTATAAGTTGTATCGCTTTACTGACAACATCTAACGTTTAAAGTGTGATGAAATGATACCCCGGTATAAATACTGTTTCAGTTTGTTTGTTTGTGTGCTTTTGTTAGTATCGACTGTGAACGGATCAACTATAAAAGACGCTTTAGAAGAACATTTAAAAGATGCCGCCCACGACGAAGGCGCGGAGTCGATCAAACATAATAAGCAGAAGGGTGAAAAAATACACCAAGATGAAAGTCATCTTAATGATAACCACAAAAATCAATATTCAAAAGCTAATGACGAAGCAAAATATTTGAAGAAGGAACATGATACAAAATCTGCTTCAGAAAGTGACGCATATAAAGGTTATAACAGCAAACAAGATAAAGCCGAAGACAGTGAAGCCACCGGTTTCAAGAGAGGCCACAAGAAAGGACATCACAAGCAAGGATTCCAGAATTCATATCACAAAGATGAGTCATCCAACAAAAGTACATTTTTCGATGATTTTAATGATGAAGGCGACCGAGCTGCATATAACAGTAGACGGAACTCACATGACAACCAGGGAGGTAGGAGCTATCATGGATCCCATAATAATGGTCAAGAATATATTAAGGACAATTATAACGGTGGCGGCTATAACAGATATGGTGACACTGGATTAAAGCAACATGGTCGTCAAGATTATGGCAAGAAGTATTACTTAGATGATACATTACATCATAATAAGTATCGCAACTCACAAAACAATCACGCCAGGGACCACGTACGAGATCGACATGAGTATCAAGCTCCTGAAGTTACTCATCATCACGATCCTGGATGGGATTGGCAAAGGTGGGACGATAGAAGAGGATGGGAGCGACCTGGATGGCAAAGAGATCCAGGATGGGAAAGAGAACCTGACTGGCAGAGGGATCCTGGGTGGGAAAGAGAAGCCGACTGGCAGAGAGATTACGGTGGTCCTGGCTATTATGATGATAGAGGTTTACGTCATGAGGGTGGCTATGGCTACGGTCCTAATCATGGTTACGGCTATGGCTACGGAGAATCTCGAGCGAATCCAGTTGCTGAAATCCCAAAAAATGCTCCTGTAGTTGCACATAGAAAACAGACTATAACTATATATGAAGATCCGAGGTACGACGGTAAGGATAAGGGTCAGCTGCGGAAGGAGGAGGGGGATTACCTTCAATTAGATTTCAAGCCGAGTAGTCATCGATATGCTAGTTACGATGATACTTACTACAATGTTCCTGTAAACCGAGAGGGCGCGGTGGAAGCCAGCAAAATTAATAGATTAGTTTACAACTATAGACGGCAATGAAAGACAGGAATATTAACAATAATAATTGTATGCTTTCTACGGATACTCATTAAACAACATGTAGATTTTGTAACTTAAGTTATTTAAATGAGCATGTTTTCAATAAAGTCTCTCCTAACCAAGTTCTTTTTATAGAATGATTAAGTTTCTGTTTAATTGCAATACAATATTTATTTTATGATAGAGGTAAAGTTAACTTCGTTTCCGTGTGTTTAGTTACTTTGTGACGACAACAACGATGAAGTTAACTTTGGGAAACGGTGGTGGGTAAATTAACTTAGTAAATTTTAATTATTTTATTTATTTTGTAAGATGTTTCAGCTGTTTCATTAAATAAAACCTGGTGAAACTGTCGGAAAAAATATACTTAGTGAGTATTAAAAATATTATAATGTTTCCTACAATCTTTGGCATTTCATTTCTACCTTTCCAATATATCAGAAATATGTGGATATTGAAATATGAGTATTGACAGATTTCCGGTGAAGCGTGGAATTCAAATAGGTATCACTTTGAAGGGATTCCTCGGGGCAGTTGCTACGTGACGGACGGACAGTCAGCCGGGCGGCGTATTTCAATACTTGTGCAACTTGTGCCACAGTTGAACGATCCAGTCTCTCGACCGTGACGGCACCAGGAGCGCGTTAAATCGGTGTCACTGGTCCGGGGCTAAACTGTACGTTATAACACTATGGAAATCGCATCTTCCTGGCAATCTGATAATAAATGCGAACTTATAATTGGGCCATAAACCAAATAACTATTTATTTGGTCAGTTCTTTACTGATTACTGATTGCGATTTTTTAATATATTTGGATTTAATTTTTTTTTTGTTATTTGTGTAGCTATCTATATTATTTATGTTATTTTAATTTTTACTACTGTAACAGTGGAACGTACTGGTTGTAATAAGTACTGTAGAGAATATGTATATGCTTGTAAATAAAAATAAAAAAATAAAATCTCAGCTTATCTAAAAGTAATTGTGTTTTGTTAACACTGTGACGCAACACTGCAATTCATTTTACTAATATGATATTCTTCTTCTGCAGAAGACCCGACAACCGCTGGGATTGACGTGTTCTCGAGTGGAGACCGCGACTCGGCAAACGTAGTGTAGGATGCCCTCCGGCAAGATGGAGTGATGATTTGCGAAAGGCTGCTGGTGGAAGCTGGATGCGAAACGCCGAGGACAGGGTGAAATGGCGCACATTAGGGGAGGCCTACGTCCAGCAGTGGACTAATATAGGCTGATTATGATGATGAATATGATATTATAGATGGAGATGAGTATAGGGTTGGTCTATCGCCTTATTAGTCTTATAGCCTTATTATAAATAGACAAGTGGCTATACA
Organism: Acronicta alni; assembly: GCA_964056405.1. Classification (NCBI taxonomy): domain Eukaryota; kingdom Metazoa; phylum Arthropoda; class Insecta; order Lepidoptera; family Noctuidae; genus Acronicta; species Acronicta alni. The sequence continues at coordinate 10,084,843 of OZ043921.1, forward strand.
TTTAAAGTTTATTCAAGAAGTAATTTGCTCGTTGGGACGCGAACTTTTGTAAAATTCACGAAACTCTTGGGTGTCATTCACGATAATTTCGCCCATAATTCCGAATTAAGTCATTTTATTACTCCTTCCGCTTTAATTAAAAGACATCGTTATTGAGCCACTACCCACTCGTAGATATTTTTCAGTGCTTTTATTTGTAATTTAAATTTTGCAACCCTTAGCGTGGTTCCGCTTTAGGGGAATAAACTAATTTAAACGTTAAGCTCCGGACAAAGTCGCGTTTTATAATGTGTGGTCTGGGTAACATTTTAAAATTGGATTAGACTGGCGTGCCACCGAATAAAAAAGATGTTTGTTTTGATATTTTTCTATACATAATTCAGTTGTCTTAAAAACGAGGATATTTTATTTTGAATAGCCGTACTTATGAGAGATAGATAAACAGAATATTTTTTATACCACTTAGGTGTCAAACAAGCATAAAATCCAGAAAACCGTCACCCAGTAGAGGGACGTTGAATGTTGGCAGATGTATCGGATTGTTCAAAGCCATTCTTTTATGATAGTATAGGTAGGTACAAAATCTCTTTATTATCCCGTTATGGTTGTGGTGAAAGTCACGAATCCCCATGGCCCTGATTATAAGGGGAAGAAAAGTGTTATTTTAGTTGGTACAGGCGCCAGCAGCTATCCAAAGCTGTCAAATTTTCCCAATTGAATATGAACCTTATCAATTTGCATTAAAGTTGCAAATCTAACAAAGAAATTTGACAGATCGTGGTAGCTTGATGTGCTAGCCGCTGTACCAGTCCGCCATACCCTGCCACCTGCTCAGATCCATGAGCATTTTCAGCATACCAAAAAAATATCTCTTTAAAATACCTACCTTCGTATGTAGTTACCTACCTGCTTACAATACCTACTGCTACTTACCTATGAGTTCGTAGAATATCTACGGTACGGTACCTACCTGTATGTAAATTCTAGATCGATACCTACTCTACAATACAGACGATCAATTATTTAAGCACAAAGAGGTAAGTGACTACTTATGCCAATAACAATAGACTTATAAGGCAAAGTAGAGTATGCAAACCAATTCTAGTGTTGCATATCTGTAATCCATATTTATTCATAGATTGGGTTACGTCTGCCAAAAAATATTTTAAGTGGTGGATGTAAAAGAGATATGCATATTAGCAGCCAATCTGCAATTTAAAAAATAACCCAAGTAGGTAGGTACTTCTGCTTTGTGGTGACAAAGAATAGTCTATATTTAGTTTATCTTGCCTTGTTGAATTAAGTAAGAGAGGCTTGGCATAAATCCTTTGTGTTGGTAATTGTGAATTTAGGTAGTTTCTATTAATGCAGGATGATAAAAGTCTCTTTTGTTTTGCATGTTGGTACACAATTGGCAACTAAGTTTTGTTATGGTACCTAAGTAATTAGGAGGTTTTCTTTTCTAATAATTACTTACTCCAATTTTGAGACTAGTTCAATGTTCAAGCAAGAAATTAAGCCTATTTTAAAATTTAAATTTATTTATTCAAAATTTGTGTAGGTAACTGTGAACAAAAGCAGTTATTTTGTTAACAATATATGTAGGCGAATGAGTATTTGGTTCAGTCCGTCGCTTTATTTTGGAAAAAGGAAAGCGCTCCCTTAGCACCAAGGGTAAATAATCACCTTCAAACTAATCACCGTGCCCTCACTTTTTATTGTACTTCTAACGACTTGTCTTAACACTAAAGCAATTTCAAAATGGCACCCGAATAACACGCCAATAATCGTTAGCAGCGATTGGAAAACAAAACTGTGATTATAGGGTATTATCTAGGCTCCTCTCTCTCTCTTTCCATCTCGTTAATAAAAGTAATGTTGTCTCATTTGTCTCGTGAGGGGACGAGATAGAGTGACATTACTTTAACGAACTTTCGATGGTCCGCAACGGGATGGGGTTCGAGATTTTCTTGTTAGTTTTCATCTGATAGAGCTTAGCTTTGTATAATTGCATACAAATTGCGGACAAGGAAAGACGTTGAGTTTCCCTCTGCAAAATACAGATTATTGAAACTTTCTCAAATATTAAGACACTGAAATAAAATCGTGACCATGAACGCTGTAAACGACGGCAAATATTAGTTTTAAGTATTACAATTTTTCTCAGCAAGTTGAAAATTTTAGAAAAAAATTAACGTAAGATTTGTAGCAGAAGAGCCTCAATACAATACAATTTTTATCGTTCTACAATACAGTTTAAAAATCAATAATGTATCTTAAATTAAAAATTAGTAGAAATTATACAGAAGTTGTGATATAAATACACATTTCAAGCACATTATTCCACAATGTCTCCACAAATCGTGGTATCAGAAGCTTATTTTCTAAGCAGTCATCTCGTCGCCCACAAAGTTGTTCAACAATGAGCGCAGACGCAACTCGCTCCGTTATCTGCGACTGTTTATTGTCTGAACTTAGCTGGATGGCCGTTTTGTTGCCGATTCCCCGACAACTCGGTTTAGATGAGCAAGTTAGAGTAACGCGAGGACATTTATACAACACGATCTGTTCACGATCCGATCTTTAAAATAAATGTCTTATTTTGGATATTCAGGAAAAGTTGGATGACTTTGATTGATTTTGAAAGGATTTGAATCATAATCATTATCCCGCTGCCTTATTTCAAATTAATTAGGGCTAACGCATTGCTTATGGTTTTTCTCCATACATATCTATCTGCATCTATCACGTGCCTATTAACATTATACGCGTTAGAACTTTTAATGAATTCCGCTGTTGCTCCAAACTGTTCAATGTGTAAGGTAAGAGAGGGTGTATATGCTTTGCCATGCTTTGGTAGAGTGTGCCCGCACCGGGACTGAGCGCAGGGCGCTAGAAGCAAAAGTTGGCCTTAAATTCAGCGATGTAGGTTTTTGTAACGCGCTCTTGTATCAGACAAGAGCGCGTCTAAAATAGTTATTAAATTATATCCTCTATGTCTTAAATTAATTAAGTTTAGACAATAAGTTGTATTTCGTATATCAATAAGGCTGACATAATCGCTCAGCGATTAAAGCCCTTATAATAATTATAAAGAAAAAAAAACTGATTCAACATATACAACTTTATAGCTATTATGTTTTTTTTGTAAGTTATGCTTATTGCCAATTTAGTCAATGTCAGGAGAGTTGGAAAGACTTTTGATAAACAGTTTTGAAATGTAGAAAGATAATGCTAGCTATTTTTTAATTTAGGGAAGCCAACTACTTACATGTAAGTACATATTTACAAAACATGTCAAGTAGTGTAGGTATAATAGGAGCACTATCTATGTAAATATGTAGCTAAAAGAAATGCATAACTTATAATCATAACATATTATTATAACATTACGCCTGTATTCCCCGCAGGTTTTGGTGGAGGTGTACGTACTAATGTACACCCACAGTTCGCCGGTATATTTAGGTCCCATGTAAGAGAGAGCACCCTATTGTCATTATCAACTTATAATTACAATATTTATATATATAGTAAGTATTTAGATTCCTAAAATAAACTTTGTCGAACACGGAACAAGAGCATATTTAAATTGAATAGGCCGGCAACGCATTGGTGACAGCTACGATGTCACTGAGGTCTATGGGTGGCGGTAGTCACTAACCAACAGGTGATCCGCAAATTCGTTTGCTGCCTCTGGTATAAAAAAAGTCTTGCCAGAAATAATTGTGTCGTCTAATGTCACTCCAAAGTCGTAACGTGTAAAACCGACACCATTGAAAGGGGTATTCATTCACTCGTGACGAATCCAGTGCCTTTAGCTAACTAATTGGTATAAAATGAACCACCCCCGCGGGACTCACTACCCCGATTTTGTTTTAAATTTTCTACGTAGTGTCTGCGGGATGAATTGTCACAATTCTCAACATCCAATTAAACATTACGCTTTATTAAACATAATTTACGACTTGAGAAACACCAAGTTTTACATCAAATAAAAAAGTAAGGTATTGAGATATTAAAAAAGAATGAGGAAAGAGTTCGTAAGGAGTCTTTCAAGGCACTTTGACGTTCAGAAGTTTTTGTATGGTTTCCAATTGTGTTCTTACGAGTATTTTAATTTCCAGCTTGATAATACCTACCCCTTTAGTAAAAAAATATATAAAAGGCGAACCCAAATTAAAAAGCTTGTGAAGCTTTTTAAATATTTAGCAAAATTTTTCCTAATGTTGATATTTTACAAATGTGTTAAATTCGTTTGTAAGATAACATACCATCACGCCGGGTTACACAGCTATATACTAATGTACATACGCCAGCAGACTATCCAAAACTGACAAATTTTCCCAATTGAACATGAACCTTATTACTGTTACTGAGAATTTCATTTTTAAGATTTCCTAAAAAAAAATGCAACATATTAATCCATAAGGGTCGCAATGTTTGTATAAACCCAGGTAAGCAATTAAAGTGACCAATAAATAATGTTAGTATACGATCGGTATTGCCAGTACTGTAAACGTCTGAAGCGTTCATAGTTCATAAGTTACAGGTTTGCTAGTGTTTGCGTATGGCACGGCTAGGGCTGTGCTCCACAAACAGCCTTCAGGTAAGTTATGGCAGCCCCTGTGTGCAGTTTTGCTTATTAACGAGACCAACATGGCGGGCGTTTGATAAGATTTCGGTTTGTCTTGGTATTCGTGCCTCGAGGCGGTCTCCGGGCATTTGGAGTTGAGGGCAGTGTAGGTGTATGGTGTGAACTTAGAAAGTATGCTCTACATTAGTTATGAACAGGAATGTATAGTGCCGATGTTCAAGTTAGATAGTAATTGTTGTTATATACTACTATCCTCATTAGATCGACATAAATACACACAATATATTTTTTAAGGACTAGCATGAATATATAATGTATAAGCAAACAGATATCTTCCACTACATATAAAGTAAAAGACCTATACTTACCTAGTTAACATTAGACTTTATGATGCAGATATGATGCAATATAGGTGACATAACCTAAGAACGCCTAAAACAAGGAATGACTCAACAGTGATATAAAAATGTTTAAAACAGAATACATAATAATATTATGTGCATTCGACACGCTATAACAGATTAAGTTTACGAATGCCTCAATGGCTTAGTGCTCAAAGGCGGCTACTGAACGTGAGCTCCTGGTAAAGTTAATTTATGTAATAATTCTTAGTAGCTGCTAAGAAGCAGCCTGGAGTTAGGATTTGTACCAGGTAATCAACAAACATTCTTACAAAAATTAAAGTAGAGCCTCTTTGCAACGTATCTAAGAAATTTGGTTGCAACGTGTAAGGCGTGCGCGACGCATAACTCGAGGCAGGCGCAAATCGCTCGCCTGCCTCGGATAACTGGCGGCGTGACGTGTGTACACACTAAACAAGTATTTATGCTGTAGATACTTGTTATTGGATAAGGGCTAAGTTATCGAATAAGCAAAACAAGTACTATGGATCTTTCTTCAAAAGGCGTTCAGACATTGTCCTGCATTGTAAGACTTACTTACATATTTGCTGCTATTCTCTGTATGAACTTTAAAAAAGACTATAATTATCTGTGTTTGTTTCGGCGTTTCTTCTCGGAGGTAGTTAATAATAGTAATTCTTGAAATATTTGAAACGTTTCACGTCCCAAGATTCTATATTTTATTTATTTCTTATATATAAATATTTAAGGACTGATTTGACTTATCTGAATTGGCAGGAATAGTGGGTTAAATGACAAAAACAGCGTATTCAAGTAAGCGGATAAAGCCGATGAAAATTTGCTTTAACACCGTTAATGTAATAAATATTGAAGATTGTTAAACAACAACACGCCCAAAAGTAAACACTGGAGGCTCGAAGGAGGAGCGTATTACGGTAGGCTTAGCCAAGGCGTGTTATCTCAACAAAGTTCAGAATTTGCAAGCGCCCGAAGCTTTGCGCAAAATATGAGAACGCTTCGGTTGAAACTTTGTATCGTCGCTTGACAATGAAATACTGACGTCATTATCATTCTACACACACAACGTATTACCCTGGTACTGCCTATAACCGTCTGTTCTTTTTCTTCTTATCGTATCTACAATAAATTGAAAGGGAAGAGTTACAAAAGAAAATTACTAGTAGGTACCTACAACTACAACATATTGGCCTAGTATTCCGCTACACCCATAGTATTTCTGTAACTGTCATTAGGTCCAAATCTGTGCAAGTGTCGGGGCATGCAGGTTGCCAGTAAGAGGTCCTTATGATTTTAAAATTGACTTTTAATTCGTGTTTTGGTGTGTATTTATCTAGGATAAATAGAAATCAATTCCTGTATGTAGGTAAGAGAAGCTCGACCGATTGAGCTTATTGATTTTTGTTGGTTTTTATGAAAGAAAAATTGGAAAATATGTCCTAAGTTCTATGGGATTTTTGTATGATTTATTGAAATTTGGTCAGGATAAGTCGGCTCAACTAGTGTTCTATAATATATGCATTTCAAACTCAATCCAAACTAGTATATAATAGTATATATATATTATAAACTTATAAAATATTTACAAGTTTGAAAACCTGTCTAACACTTACCTAAATAATGTAACGATCGTCAATGAGTCGGATCACTTCGACAAACTAAGTTGTTGAGTAAGTAAGTCTTTACAAGTGGGATGGGGAAGAACTGGGGAAAGAAACTGATAGATTGCCATCGACCGGGATTAGGGCGGACAATTATATACGCTATTCATCTAAACTAATCTATACTAAGTTTCCCATTTGTTTTAGATCACTCGACTATGTATATAAGCTTTGGTTTATTTATGTAGATCAGATATATTTGTTTATTTCATTTTGTTAAATCGTGATTGGTTTTTGTATATACTTCATCACTACATAGTATAAAATAAAGTCGCTTTCTCTGTCCCTATATCTCTATGTATGCTTAAATCTTTAAAACTACGCAACGGATTTTGATGCGGTTTTTTTTAATAGATAGAGTGATTGAAGAGGAAGGTTTATATGTATAAAACATGTATATTGCGAAGCGAGGGCGGGTCGCTAGTATAATACTAAAAGTACATAATAATATCTCTAAGTACAGTATTTACAATAACTTTTTAGATTAGTAGGTTGTTGAAAATGTTTGAGAATAGTTCAACTATTTCAAAATAATATTATTGTATTAATAAAATATGTTCCGTTGGTGTTCAAACAATACTTTGACTATAATTAAATTTATTCTCATTCTATTACACTGTATGAAATAAAAAGATAACGTTCTCCAATTCGGGGTACAATTTTAATACCACCATGGCGTACCACAATTAAAATAATTACATCATAATATCTTCATCTAAAATTAAATTTTCAGCCCTTCGCCGCCAAAGGTATCAAGTTGAACATCGAATAAATGTGACCATTTCTCATTTTAACCGAAGCAAAACTTAATAACCCTACTGGAAACGCAATAATTACCAACGCTCAGTACGAGATTCGGGAGAGAAATAAATGAAAGCCATTAAGAGACTCGCGTTTAGATATTTCATCCCCCTTGAAGAAGACGTTAGCGGGGCCAGCGCCGCCACCGCACCGGTGCGGAGTGTTCCCACGCAACGCGCCAAAGATAAAGCGAATAAAATGTCTACAGCAGTTTCTACCTATGAACACTTGTATATTATCACTTAACTACTACTGCATGTAACTCATAGACAAAACCAACTCATTAGTCTCGTGGTCGCGACAGTAGTCATAAGCGGGGTCTTCAGATCCATTTACAGATCTGTGATATGGTTATAGGCATGAGCCTATCAACATGAATTCCAAACCATACTCTATCTTATCATAATAGGCTCATGCCTATTATGATAAACTGGATGATGTATTAGGAATGATCCTATTACATTATGGGACCTAACGGTGGTGGTGGTGCTGGCGTGATAGTTGGTTATTGTTATGGTAATCACTAATTCATCATCAACCCATATACCGCCCCACTGCTGGGCACGGGTCTCCTCACACAGAATGAGAGGGATTACCCTCTCATTCTGTGAGAGTATGTATAGGCACTAAGATGCCTATAGATAGTAACGTAGGCATTGTAGGCATCGTAGGTATCGTAGGCATCGTAGCTAACGTACACATTGTAGGTATCGTAGGTATCCTGTCATGGCCGTGGCGAATTTTGCGGATCCCATGGCTATGACAATAGGGCAGGTGAAGGCAAGTGTGGTTTTTAATCGGTGTGAGTCCGACATACCCTGCCACCTGCTTGGGTGGCGGAGGATCCGTGAGGATTTTCCATACTATAAAAAAAAGATATTGTAAGTATCGTAGGCATCGTAGGTAACGTAGGCATTGTAGGAATCGTAGGTATCGTAGGCACTGTAGGCATCGTAGACTCATAGACATCACAGAGAGCTAGGAACGATTATTATTTTAATATTTGTACATATATTCTGTCAATTTTGGTATCATGTGATCTATCTCGGAATAGAAATGTCACAGTTCTATGTTAACAATAAAATGTTATCTAAATAATAAATACCTAATATAATAATATAAATAATTATATTTCTATGCATAAACGATCAGTCAACGGTCATCAGCCTGTAAACGACAGAATACGTGTGTGCAGTAGTCTTATTAAACTTAGGCACAAAATAAATAAAAAAAGTTTGAAAACATTGTGTCCTGTCTTGGTGATTATTCTTTGAGCGCGTAGCACCTGACAAATTATCGCCGCTCTGAGGCAATCCTCACGTTTGTTTTTGTTGAATGTTCGTGTGTTTTGCGGTTTCTGAGCCTGAGACTAATAGGTAATGTAATTGCCTCCGCTATGTAGCTCACACTGTGTAGAGGTGCTTGGCGCTAGAGGTATTTTTGCATTAACACAGTCATTACGAGTGCCGTTCAAACATATATCAGCCATTCATTCAAAAGACAGACGAGATGAACAAAGATACTAAAGAGTAAAACTGCAATAAAACATTTGACAAAGTATTTGTTTGGAATTACAACCTTTGACGATCCTTTACTTGTAGGCTTCACCGTATTTAGCTAAGCAGAACTATATAAGTTGATCTTTATATAAAGCAAATTAAAAAAAATAATAGTTGAAACCACTCGGATTAAGTTTAATGCGTCCAAATAAAAAGAGTCAAAATATGGAACAGTGCGGGGTAGCGTTGACAACAGGGTGTGATTGCGGCCGCGGTTGCTCACGCAGAAGCTGCCGTGTTCTAGCGCAAATACCAATTCACGCTATTGACGAATACTGTCCTATTTTATTCGCACTAGTGTTGTTTTGCTCCCCAAGGGTATCGATATTAGTCGACAAAACAGTCGTACGCGTTGATATTGAATGCTGAATTATTGCTGAATAATGCTGCAAGTTGAATGTTGGTTATACCTATAATTAGTATACAGGCCAGTTAATGCAATATCAGTTTTATTTCTTTTTATTAATTGATTTCTCACACTAACGCAAAATATTTTAAGGATAAGGAGAGGAGGATCTGTAAGGATATTGTTGCGAATAAATAAATAAACTTTCATTTTATTTTATTATTTGATCTTCCACATAGTCCACGGAGGCTACCCGTAACTACGCATGCTGTAAAGGTTCCGAAGCGTCTATATAAAAAAATATATAACACGCAATATTTCAATAAAAACACTTGTCAAAACGTCATGACGTCAATACAATTACGTTTTTAAATATAAATGCGTATGGCTTAGTATCCAAAAGCTACGGTAACATATAACTAAATAGTAATCCTTCGATGTATTGTCAAAAAATAAATCATCGCTATCGAGGGCTACGATTCGCGAGGCACGCCTCATATCAGATGGCGGTGCGTTCCGCATATAGAGCACAGAATTTTTTCACAAAGCCTATCAAATCGACACCTATACGCTTGAGTTTTTGCCTATTTCTATCGCAGCATGAATTTAAAAAGAATATCGTATTTGCTCTGTTGTGTATATTTAATTTTACACTGCAGGTACCGCTCCATAGAATGTAATATTATCTGTACAAACACATTTATAGACATTCTTTTAGATAAGTAATAACTCTTAGTAATAGAAAAAGAGATTGAAAAGGATTGTTTTCATATTCTTTAAGCATTTATGCGGTATGTAATGAAGTTTTAATGTTTTTCAACAATTGCAAATTTATTGAAATTTAGATTTAGAATATGCATCACGCCTGCATTTATTTATTATTTTTATTTTCCGGAATATTCCGGAAGAAATAAATAAGGAAGGAATAAATTTGATCGACCTGCGGATCTAAACTAAGACCTCAGGCTCAGTTGCTCTAAAGTCAACTAACGTGAGTCATGAGTCCGATAAATACACCCTTATTTTTGAATTACCGATAGTAAAAAGGGGTCATTGTACTCATCATTATCATCATCGCGAATAAAAATCAGCTGCTCCATATAGATTTTCCACTCGACAAAACGTACGTATATAACAAGTTTATTAAGACAGAGAATAAAATAAGTATACCAAATACTTACGTATCTACGTCAAGCCGAATATTTAACGCGGATATCTTTAATATTAGGTAAAGGAGTCGTGAAAATCCGCTGGCTTTATCTGTTCCCTTTAATTGTTGGCTGGAGTACTATCTCGAGTTTACTGGCGACGATTGCACGCAATAAAATGTAACAACCCTTTTGTTGTGAGCCGTTCATATCGCGGTTTGTCGCATGCGAACACTGCTTTGTAGATTAAGAAAACATACATTCGAGTTATGGAGTTTGTCCTAGTTGTTTTGTTTCGATAATATCTTTTCGGGTACCGTACCCAAAAGAGTAATAACTTTTTAGGAAAAGAAAATCGACTTCAAGGATTGCGTGTAAAAATAAGACTTATATGGTTTTCTCATGGATGCCATTTTCAGAATTGGACCAAATTGCACCAGCACCATCTGTGTAATAAAAAAAGAATTATCAAAATCGGTTCACCCAGTCGAAAGTTCTGAGGCCACAAACATAAAAAAACTACTTACTACTTAATTAAGAAACTCCTCCTTTTTTGAAGTCGGTTTAAAAAGGAACCCTCATGGTGAAATCTGTGGTGGTTGGTTGTGAATAGTTTGTCTATCGCAGCGAAATTTTTGAGCAAGTATGAATGCTATCGATTTGAAGAACATAACATACCACCTCGCTAATATTTCACGAAGATTATCTTATCTTAGCAGTGGGGGCTGACATGGCCAGCAACACTTCGACCAAATGTGATCTGTTGTGTTGTCCCCAGCATGGTACATTCCGTACTCTTCGAGGACGTGGTTCATGAAGGCGGCTAGCCCACTAAGAGAAAGGAACCTGTAATCCTCTGGCTTCGGGTATCCGTTGCAGAGATGACTCATCCGTTTCGTCGCTAGGACGTCACGGTCACACAAGATGTGCTGCATGGTAGCTCCCGAAGAGTAAGGCAGAGGTTTCAAGTGAGTATACAGTCGACAAAAAAGTTAGTTACAGAGGCAGCTTACGAGATGTGTGTTTTGAATTTCGAATAAGAAAAAAAAACTTGTTATCCCGGTATTTTTCCCACAATTTTGCTATCATAAACACGTATCCGAATTTTGAATAATTTAGTTTAGTGGGAAATTTCACGCACTTCCTTCTTTCCAAATCTCGCAAGGCTAAACTAAGTTTGATATGTGATTGATACGTGACTCAACAGAAAGGGTGTTGGTACGAATTTTTATAGTAGGTACATAAGGAATAAAAAGACCTTTTTTTATTTTATATTTTACTTACTCTGCCAATCTACAAAGGCTAGTGCGGTGGGCTATAGTTTGACCCCACTTATTTTGAGAAGAGACCCGTGCTTAGCAGTGTGTGGTATGTGGTGGTCCCATGCTTATTCCACCTACTGTGGAACAAGTCATCAAAACACCCTTTCAACTTTCATTAAGAAAAAATGCCTGTGCACAGTACTCGTACAATATTTAATTATTCATATTTTAAGTGTAAAATTTACTGTATTTACTTTCCCCAAAATGTGTATAGCGCGCAGGTACAAATTCGTAAGAGATATTAGATTTTTAAATTTGAAATGGTCAAGATTGGTACGCTACAGGTTTTGGGTTCTTATTTCTAGTTCGAGCAGTGTTATGAGGTTTTCTCTATATCTCAGTAACAGATCGGAATTCCGATTTGTGCCAGTACCAATGGCAGTAGGTTCGCCACCTATTTATTATATGGGACCTAGACCGGACATACCAATCTCTGCCTTACCCTTTGGGGAATACAGGCGTGATGTTATGTAATGTAATTTTAAAATATTGTTTTTTATATAAAACTTTGAAGTTTAAACAAAAATATAATACTTAAGTATTTATAAAGATGTAAAAAAAATCTTGGTTAATTCTCGTATCGCGGTTTGTTCATATTGTCGTTGGTACCTACATAAGAATATACTATTATCTATGTATTTCTCTAAAAAAAAGTGTAAAGAGAAATAAATTCTATTTACGCGGGAACTATTCTGTTCGTATCGCAAAGGACTTCTCTTGAAGAATCGATCATATTATTATAGCGGCTAGTAGACGTAGTAGTAGTAGTAGTTTATTCCCCATAGGGTTAGGCAGATGTGTAGGTCCTAAATGTACAGCCACAGTTTGCGTGTATGTTTGTAGGTCCTATGTAGTTAGAGGGCGTGTCTATTAGCATTAACGCTGAGATTTTCGGTCGAACAATCTGTTATAGGAACAGATTGTTCGACCTGGAAATTAAACCCCGGACAGCCTGGTCAGCAGCCTACTACATCAGATGAGGCAGTTATATAAATATTCACCAACACGCCCGTATTCCCCAAAGGGGTGGGCAGAGTAGTACCAATACCAATGTACACACACTGTTCCCTTACGGTATGTTTAGGTTCCATGTAATAGAGGACGAGGCTATTGCCATTAACCGGGCACAAATCCAAACTTCGAGCTGCTACTGAGAATTCCATAGAAAAACCCAATAACACTGCTCGTATTATTTAAATATATTTGAAAATGGAACTCACGGAAACCGTTTGACGGTTGGTAACTATTAAAGTATAGGTAGGTATTACTTTTAAAGTTTTCGTGGCACGTCACCCGCAAGACTGTGTTGCTGCTATTATCGTGCTTGCTACAATTATAAGCCTTGCAACACTGAAGAATTTTGTAAATTTGCCGGAAATTATATTTTTGATGTGTTTGCATACATGCAAATTAGGGTTTACTTTCAAGTATTTAATTGTAATTTGTAACTCGCAAGATGTGTCGCACTTTAGGCGAGCAAACTACTAAATTATGTAATTAAACCTTCATGGGTATTAGTATCTATGGAGTAGAATGTTGTGATAAAAACATTTTTAACTGTTTCTATTCTTTCCTCTGCTTCCGTCTTGCGGCAACCAGTGTGACAAGAACTTTTTCGAGTTACATTATATTTTTCGTAACCATTGTATAAGTATTTGCCTACCAACTGTAAGCAAATATTTCTTCTTATTAACACATAAGCCACAGTAAAATCTAAAATTATTTTCCAGGAAAGTTATCAAATGATCTCCATATTTCAACCGACATTGAAACAAGCCAATTCTAAATTTAATGAAAATGTATTCAATAGAAAATTCTCTCGGACCGTTTCAAAATGCGTCCGTCCATTAGCTGGGAACAAAGAAGACTATTAAATCAATTACTTACAATACATTTCTATGGGAGGGGAGGAGGGGGCAATTTGCATGCGTGTTGCCCAATGGCGCTAATTTCGGTAGTCATTTGATGTGTATAATGGAATTTTATCATACATTTTTGGATAATTATTTAAATATTATGAAAGAAAATATAATAATTTTACCATAATTATTTCAGTTTTGTGGTTATGGATTTGAGCGCATGTAACGGCTGCTAACTTAATTCTACTAGTTATTTAGAAAAGGAAAAATTGGACCGCAGGCAGGATTCGAACCTGCGTCTTCTGGTTAGGTACACCAGACGCTAAGACCACTAAGCCACCGCGACTCCTACCCGTCATGTCGAATTTTTCCTTCCCATACTTAATTCTACTACATACTTTTACTACTTTGATCAGATACTATATATTATCTTCGCCCTGTGCGATGGTCCCTTGGATTGAATGGATTTTTGCGATTTTTTATCTTAAGATAAAATAGTGTAAGTAGTATTATTAATGGAACGAGGGGTTTTACTATTAAAAAAATATGGTTATTAACAATTATTTGTTTTGACTTTCGAGATTCAATTGCATTTTTCAAGAGTTTCATTCCATTCAAAAGAATTTTTAGCACAAATATCTAAGAAATAAATAAAAATATACATAAAATCATAGTTTATAATAATACTACTAGTCGTCTCGCTGTTATATGCCACTCTTCGTCAGGATTCCTAGTATATCAAACTGATGCTGCGATCGGAATTTGAGACCTACGTCACTAACCCAAACATATCCGATCCTTTGACATTCATTCTACATCGGGAACAAAAGGGACTGATAAAGTTGTTTGGAATTTAATTCACTCGGCTTTGGGAATACACAATCAAAATATACAAATAACACTACACTACATATGTACGTACAAAACACGTACATATGTATTGTATGTATGTAACGTACATCTTCTTGTGGTATATAACCAATTATATATAAGCACTCATGTAAACATTATATAAAGGTATGTTCTAGCGTTTCATTGACTAATTTATCCCTACATTACATGGCGACCCTGCCTAAGTCATCTCGGGTCAGCCTCGCGCCGCGATTTGATACCATATTCATAAATGGGCAGTAAATTATAAACATTGCGTCTCCGTGTACGAAAATGAAGCAACATAGAAAGAAAGAAAGAAAGAAAAATATTTATTGATACAGTCTTGGACAATGCACACAAAATATTAAAAAACATGATGGCAAAACAAATAAAATAAGGATAAAAAAAAAAAATGTGTGCCCCACGACTGCGTCAAATAGGCTCCAGTTCAGCTAAATGCCAGACCGCTGGTGAGCTGCCTGGCGCTGGTTTTCAACTGGACCTTTAAAATTATGTACATACTTGTATCATCATCATCAACCTATATACTGTCCCACTGCTGGGCACGGGTCTCCTCTCAGAATGGAGAGGGATTAGGCTATAGTCCACCACGCCAGCCTAGTGCGGGTTGGTACTTATATTATACTAATATAATATTATTGCGAAAGTAACTCTGCTTGCCGACATAAGCTACCTTATGAAGATAGAAAATAGTCCTTTTGGGACACGAATGAAGCCGTCGGTAACAGTACTACTAGTATTTTTAAAGAAGCCTACGTAATATGTACCAGTTTAATCAATACCAAACATCTTTTTGTATATTTTTGGCATTTTCCATGCTAAGATTTTAAAGTTATTTAGAAAAGGAAAAATACGACCGCGGGCAGGATTCGAACCTGCGTCTTCTGGTTAACCAGAAGACGCGGTTGTATTTTTCCTTTTCTAAATAACTTTAATACCAAACATGTCAGGCAGGCACTTCAAATTATGTAAATATGTCCCAACTCAACAAATTTAAATTTTTCAAAAACTGCAATAGATTAGTTTATGTTCAGGTGTCTGTCAACCCCTTTTTTCATACGTATATTTTTTAATATTTTTTTATGATATGTTATTTTAAATGTTAACATAGTTCACCGTGGCTTAGTTGTCATAGCGTCTGGTGTACCTAACCAGAAGACGCAGGTTCGAATCCTGCCCGCGGTCCAATTTTCCTTTGCTTATTAGTTCACCTTTTTTTTTGTGCGCGTAAAATGTTGCTCAAATGTCAGGAGCCAGCTGAAAATCAGTGCTGTGCTTATATGCACAGCAAATACTGAGCTGAGTCTCCTGCTACTCATAACTTCTTGTATTATTGTAATTTTTCTTTCATTATTTAATCTTTTTGTGTATGTGTGGCAAATAAATGGTGTAAATGGTTTAAATTTTGTTATCATAATGAGCAGGAACAACACCAAACAGGTAGATTCTATTCATTCGTGTTTAATGAAGTTATCGTATTGGAAGTTCACGTCAGTTCATCAGGGTCCCGGACTTTGTTATGTCGTCATTGTGAAAATCACTCATCAGGAAAACCCCCAGGAAAACGTCGGTTTAAAGGGTTCCCGCTCCACATCTCCTGTTAATTGTAACACATTTTTCGATTGAGTTAACTTCGTTTTTGAGTGAAGATTGCAATCATTTTGACGGGAAGCTGTTTAAAATACTTGGGCGAAATAAATAAAGGATAATTGTTTATGGGTGAAACGATATTGGATGTGACAAATTTTCTGCCGGGTGATCATAAGGGCGTGTTTAGATGACATTAATATAAACAGATATACGTATACGCAAGTATGACTTCTGTTGGACTATACTTACTGTCCAGAATGGAAATATCAACAACAGTTCTGTATTTTTTAATTTAAAATGTATAAGGCTTGATTTTCATTAACATAAAGGGTACATGTATACGTATTTATTTGACAATGGGGTGACCGAAGTGCACCCCAAAAGAGTGGAACGCTTTATGCTTCATGAAAAAACTTTATCAAAATTTAATAGCATTCCCCACTAGTAGGCAGAACGGCCAATGACTTTGATATTTTCGACGGCATTAATTAAAAAATTATAAAGCTTCCCGTGGTTGCCGCCCCGCAGCTATTGTTGGGCCCCACAAAGCATTTATATCGCGGAAAAAGATAAATATGCGAGACGCAGGTAATTGCTCTCGCTTTTATTGAGCTGTTGTTTGATTTCAAAGGCTTTTTATTGCGAACAACGTTTATTGCGCATATGTATTGACTTAACAATCGAACTCTTTAATGGGGAAGGTGTATTGCAATTTCGTCGAAATATTTTTTTCATTCCGGGAATTATTAAAGCCTTAATGTTCTTTAAAGTAATAATTATATTTTATGTCTACAGTTGTTTGCGTGTTATTCAACCTTCCGTTTAAAGTACAGAGCAGTATTATTGTTATCGCGAGCCTAAATCTAAGGAAACCAGAGGTGAATATTTTTTCTTATCACAATAAACCGGCTGGAAGGCACCGCGATGATTTTCCGTAACAATGTTTCCCTTAGGAAGACGCAGGTAATTATGATTGAGCACAAAATGGGTAAAAATAAGGTGGAGTATTGTTTCAGACATAATTAGGGTTTGTGGTCCCAGCGGGCACCGCGCTCCAGCCGAAATGCAACTCATTGGGACTTCTCTATGGGGTGTGCTTTATTATAAGCACTTTCATTCAGGGTATGGTGTATTTTGTGCAAGGTTTTTTAAACAAGTGGGCTTTGAACTCGTTTCTGAATATGACATCTCTTTAATGGACTTATTGCATATTTCACAAATCATGAAGTTTTGAGTATTTGAGTAATCGAGCGGTTGATTTACTAAAGTTGTTTTTTTTTTCCTCTTTATTTATTATTAGAGGCCAGCACATCAAGCTACCTCAATCTTTCAATTTGTTTGATAGATTTTCAACTTTAATAGAAATCAATAAGGTTGGGAAAAATTGGCAGTTTTGGGTAGCTTGACTGGCAGCGGTCCAGCTATCCAAAACTGTAAAAAAAGGCCACCTTTGACTCACTGGCCTCTAGATTACCACGGCAGTGCTGGCGTCTGTACAAGCCAAGATTGTATCTTATAACAAGTAATTGATAAACTAAATCGTAATTTAGCAAACTTGAATAACGGGAGTTACTGAATTGGATGTAGTTAAAAAATTATGAAAAGCGTCTGTAGGCTACGGTAACCGCTTACCATCAGGTGGGCCGTATGCTTGTTTGCCACCTTAGTAGTATTAAATAAAAATACACCTACCCACATCTTACTCATTTAAATTCTCTCTTTATATAACTTTCTTGTGGCAAGTTATAAGTATGTTCTGTATGATTACTTATGTGGGTAGTTTTTCATTAACCTAACTAGAATTAATGTAGGTAAGCGTAACTAGAATTAATGTAGTTGATACTTAATGAAGCAGACAGATGAATTCTCACCTTTACATATACTAATTAATACTTAAGTAAATTCCGCTCAAGAAAGTCATATTAAATTAACATATCTCTCTTCATCGCTCCACGTTTGAACGTAACGGTAAGGAGCGTCGATTATGAATATTAATATGGCGGCGACACTCCTGGTTAGGGGTTTAACGCTAACTCGGATAGACAAACCTCTCTCGACGGTAAACGTTGGCATCTACTGAAAATTCGTAGACTTGTCGAGTTTAGCATAATTAACATTTCAAAATACATTAAAATACTTACTAATTTCATAATTTAATATTTGTTAAAAAATATTGTAATAATACTATGTGATTAATTGTTTTAAAAAGCAGTGATAGCCTAGCGGTATGAACATTGCACTGCCAAGTTGAAGGCTGACTTTTCGAATTCATGTGCGTATTAATAACTAATTATCACTCGCTTAAACGGTGAAGGAAAACATCGTGAGGAAACCATGCAGGTTTCCTTAGAGTTTCCTTACCTTAGAGATTTCTCGACGGTTTGTGAAGTCTGTCAACCCGCACTAGGCCAGCGTGGTGGACTACAGTATAATCCCTCTCAATATGAGAGGAGACCCGTGCTCAGCAGTGGGACAGTATATGAGTTGATGATGATGATGATTAATTGTTTAATCCGTTATTGTTTTGTCCCAATGCTGGTTACACGCTTCAGTCAGAATTATTTAACTGTTAGGTAATTGTTTATCTCACAATTATGACTTTATAGTCGAGTTTATTTATATACGAGTTAACGTATTAGGTATTTGGGCGTCTTCATGTTAATATTACTAACTTTTGTTAAAAATAATTATCATAACTTAACTTATTATTAAGTAATTGTTAATTGTTAACATTCAAAAATTTACAATCACGTACCCTACCCGTGATCATGAATGCTATAAGCGACAGGATTTATTATAACAATATAGGTACCGCGACAAGATCTAAAAAAGGATCGATCTCTGATCTTCGTATGACTGTCAGGAATCGATATACCTAGTACGCTGAATTATGTAATTATGACAAAAAAAAAGATATTGCAAGTTAATGACTTTATTCATTAACTAACGAGCGCTTTGTCGTCTGTTTAGTGTTGTAGCAACTCGAGTACATACAGTGTAGTCAGCCAGTTCAAGTCAATTGAGACACACCCGCTTCGATCTTCATTGCCACTAAGATAAAGCCATAATTAAGGGCCTTCTCGATCGATTAAGTTAAGCCGAGTTTAAATAGACGTTAACTCCAAGAGAAAGGTTTACTCCGGCGTGAAATGGCATTAGGTTTTCGCGCGTTTTATGCGCCTCCAGACGAGAGACGAGTCGCTAAGAAAGGGGGATTTAATGGGAGATTGACTTAATTAGGCACCCTCGTAAATTAGCGAAAGTATTTTTGATTGATACGGCTTAAATGGATTTGTAAGTTTACAGTAGATTAGGTCACTTACCTTCTCAATATCTTTTAAGCTTTTGGAAACTTTTTTCATCAATACAAAAAGCCGCTTCTAGAAAGAAAAGTTCTGTTTCATGATTAAGTAATTAGATAGATCCAAGTATTTAAAGTTTAACTATAAGTAAGGCCCCTATAATAACTAAAATTCTCTTTTTTTAATTACTTGATAACACGAACTAAAATATTAAGATTTGATAAACACCTAAAAGCATGTAAGCAAAATGTTGACCTATAACTTAACCGAGTAACAACAGTTCAAAACCTTAATTTGCCTATTAAGAATGAGTTATAACTGGAACATAAATATGACGTCGACGCACATAACAGAAATTAATAAAAAAAAAACTGTTGACCTCACCAAACGCAATAGTTAGCACGTCCTTAAACGCGTTTCGTGTTAAACAGCAGTTAGAAATTACTTTTGTAATTAAATCAAGCATTCTTTTCAAACTTACGTATTAATAATTCAGTACAGGCTTTGACAGGGCAATTCCGTCTTAAGTATTTGATACCCTTCTGTTTATGTTAAAATTTAGGCCAGATAGGGTTGTGCAAACGATTAATCGATATACATTATTGAAATGACAAGGTTAAACACTGTATAATAAGAGTATAATTTATTTAATTAAGTAAATGTATGACGGCCATTGCGGTGTGTTGTCTAATCAATCACTCAATGCATAAGTATGTTGTTCATATGTTTTAAACGGTGCTAAGTAGTGCAGTATTTTTAGGGATGGAGGCATGAATAAGTTGGTATCTTGTGTATTAATAAATCTAGCCATGTACCTTGTCTATTCAAAACTTTGGCCTAATTTATGATATACTGACCCTTATGATATTATTGTTATCGATATATGATACGAAGCTTATGAATCGTATAAATAATAAATGAAACATCATTCTGCCCATCACTGCGATTAGTGTTGCGTGACGTAGGTTTCCTTGCGATGTTACGAATCGGCGGCGTCGTAAATGTTGTTCCAAATGTCAGTTTGACCTTATGCTAAGTGGTGGGCCGCCCCTGAATTATTTGACAAGTACCTGTTTGATCTTTATAGGCTGCCCTTTCAATATGAGTGCTGTCAATTTACCGTGTGAATTTTTGATACGTGTCTACATTCATTACAGCGGGTTGTAGACGTGGTTGGTTTGGGTAAATAGCTTCACAGAGGTCAAATATTTGCAGTGTTTAATGTATTTCGTAATGGCAATATTTTGATTTACAGTGACAGTTGAAATATGTCGCTTTATTTTACTTCAAACTATTTTTTTTTGTGACAAGATCTTCTAAAATCACATTTAACTAGCTGTTGACCGCAGTTTCACCCGCATCCCAGGGGGCTTTTGAGACAAAAGGTAGCCAATATCCTTTCCCGGGACTCAAACTATCTCTATACTAAATTTTATCTAAATACGTTCAGCGGTTTAGACTTGAAGAGGTAACAGATAGACAGACACACTTTTACATTTATAATTCATATTTAATAGTATGGATTATAACATGGACAGATATCTTACTAGTTAAAAAACATTTTTTTTTTCATATTTACCTAACTTATTGCCATTTTTATGTAGATAAGTTATTCTAACGCAGAGAGGAATCATTAGCGCACAGGTGTTCTTAATGTACGTTTTACTTCAAAATTCTTTATATAAAATTACCTACCTTATAAAAACCTATCCAATTAAATCGCCATTTTACCCTGCAGTAGTTAAGTGTAAATAAATTTTTAGAATATAATTTATTGTGTGTTATAATTATGTTTCAAGATTATTAATAATAGGTACCGTAATTTCATTTGAGAAAGTAAAACAAATCTATCATCCTGTCAAGTAACTTATAATAAAATAGATTATTTTTCATGGCTTTTATTCTATCAACGAAACTTATAGGAAATGACACGATAGTAACCATAAATTAATTTATGTACTTGATATACACTTGGAAAAATAAGACTCTTACTCTTCTGGTTTCTACTAAACTCACACATCTTTTCAGACAAATGCACGGTTTGCGAGAAGGTAGGTGAGTACGTACCTTGTACCTTCTCGAAAACTGAAGCCCTTATAAGGACTCATTGTTATTATTCATTATTATTGTCATACATATCCTGACACTATTGACACTATTACGTAGGCTTAGCTGTTTATATATTTTATATGTGGGTGTACAAATACAAATTCAGCAATAAAATCCGAAGTGCGTCACAACTTAGAACATAATTAAATTACGCGGTAACGACACTACAAGTCGGTATTTCGTACGAACTAGTCATTTACGTGAGAAAGTGATGTAACTCACAGTCGAAATTCGTCGAAACTCGTTAAGGGTCGTTTCATACGTCCGATACGGGACGGGTCGGAAACGGCACGACTATCGCTGGCCGCCGCGACAGTTTCTATTCAAATTAGCCGCGTTCGACCACGTCGTGCTTTAAAACTACCCTCTTTATTTCCGTCTTGTTTTGCGTTCATTGCTGTATTTGTGTAAGTTTAGATGGAGTTACAAAGGTTTAAAGTTTCGATGGATATTGAGTCTATCTATTTGGCCTTTAGTTAAGGGGGATGTTGGAAGGTTTAAACTCTAGACGGCAACGTCACTACTTCCGGACGCGGCGTCGCATCGTGTCGTTAAAAATGCGTGCAAACCAAAGTTTTGTTCGTATAAATCGTAGATACTGTATACTCGTAAAAAGTTACAATTTTAATGGAATTTAAGATCACTCGAATGATAGCCACATTATAGTTTTTAATTAGCATTTGAATCTGTTGTTTTTTGGAACGTAGAATTTTTTTGTCACTTATATTAATAACAAGTCAAATTTGCGCAAGGAAACGTTGTAATGCCAATGACTTTGACCCTTATACTACGAACTCAACTATTCCTCTTTCGTTTTACAGGGTCGGCAACGTGCAAGTGACACCCTTGGTGTTGCAAGTGTCTATAGGCTACGATAACCGATTACCATCAGGTGGGCAGTATGCTTGTTTGCCACATTAGTGGTAAAAAAAATAGTAGATATAGTTAGATGAGTCAATGAAATATATTAAAGTGCATACCATCACGCCTGTATTCCCCGAAGGGTTAGTCAGGGGGGTTCTGAGTACATCCTCACTTTTCAAACCTATTATTAAATCCCATGTAATAATTTGCCTGCCTATTGCCATCCCACGTGCATAAATCGAAACTAAAGCTGTTGTCATATGTGGAACTAATACGTCATATAACTCGTTAGTCTAGTGGTCCTACACGCGACTGCTAAGCTAGAGGTCTTGGGTTTGATTCCAAGGTCGAGCAAAGTATTATTGAGGTTTTCTATGAAATTCAGAGTTTAGATTTGTGCCCGCTTAATGGCGATAGGCTCGCTCCCTATTGCATTGGACCTAAACATACCGGCGAACTGTGGGTGTACATTGGTACATCTCTGCTTATCACTTCGGGGAATTCAGGCGTGATGGTAGGTATGTTTATCATATTCACAGGTCAAGTATGTTGCGATAAAAAGTAGAGAGGTAGGTGTCACAGGAGATAACGATAATACATACCTATTATGCAATATAAAAATCTGCTACCAATATAAACAATTGAATCAAAAATGTGTTCAGCTAACTCTGTGTTATATAAAAGTAAATGTTCTTTTTTTAAATGTTACAACACACGATACCAACTGATGCTAAATTTCGAATGAAATGATGTACCTTCGATAGCTCAGTTGGTAGAGCGGTGGACTGTAGACGTAAAATGACTGGTATCCATAGGTCGCTGGTTCAAATCCGGCTCGAAGGAATCTTTTTGCATTTCAGATTCAGATTTATTCAATAAATATTCATATATAATCAAAACAGTAGTGTTCAATTTAGTGCACTAACTGTTTATGTACAGACGCCAGCAGGTCAACCTATCCATAACTGTCAAATTTTCCCAATTGAATATGAACCTTATCGTTTTGTATTAAAGTTGAAAATCAATGAAAGA
The DNA here is from genome assembly GCA_964056405.1 of Acronicta alni. NCBI lineage: Eukaryota > Metazoa > Arthropoda > Insecta > Lepidoptera > Noctuidae > Acronicta > Acronicta alni. Next base: position 10,108,304 of record OZ043921.1, read on the forward strand.
AATTTGACAGATTCTGGTAGCTTGATATGCTGGCCCCTGTACATTCCATAGTTTTACCAGTAGATCTACCAACTGAACTCCTGCTTATTTATTATTGCTCGTTACAGATAGGTGATAGCAGTGTAAGCCTAGTGCGCTAACCATTGGACTACCAAGTCGAAGGTATCGAGTTCGAATCCAGGGCACGCACCTCTGACTTTTCGAAATCATGTGCGTATTCATAATTATCACTAGCTTAAACGGTGAAGGAAAACATCGTGAGGAAACCTGAATGCCTGAGAGATTTATCCGACGGTGCGGCGCCGTGTGAAGTCTGCCAACTACCTAATCTACTTGGCAAAACTGTGGTTTGTTTATTTTAAAGAGGAAAGTTTTTTTTTGTTGGTAACGAATACACTCAAAAAGTACTGGACCGATTTTTAAAATTCTGCCACTCAATTCTTTCAAAAACTATTCTAAGAATAATTTTTGAAAGAATTGTATTTAATAATGTTATTGTAATAACATAGGCTATATTTATGTATAATATATGCTTTTTATTAGGTAGTACATTGCACCCGAGCGAAGTTGGGGCGGGTTGCTATATATTATAAACACAACATCATCCCTGTATCTCTCAAAGGTTATATACTGGTGGAGCCCACATTTCGCTAGTATGTTTTTAGGTCCCACAATATATCAGCTGGATTTGAAAGAAAGACAGTCATGGACAATACACACAGTGACATTTTTTTTTATTCTACTAAGGTGGCAAACAAGCATACGGCCCACCTGATGGTAAGCGGTTACCGTAGCCTATAGACGCTTCCAACACCAGGAGTATCACTTGCGCGTTGCCGACCCTGTATTGAAAGAGGAATAGTTGGGTTGGCACTATAAGGGTCAAAGTCCCCCCACTGTCATCACGTTTCCGCGTGGAGCACGAATTGAACCATTGATTTGAACCAGTGACCAACAGATAACAATTATTAAACATTTACAATAGTCTACCGTTTTACCAATTAAGGGCGTCACATACGGCGAAGAAACTATAATATTTTATGTTAAGATAAAATTAATATCGCTCACTATACATTTTGTATAAACAATCACAAAAGACTAAGATACTATATATATTTTCATATTACGCTATCTAGCGATAGGGAAATTTTAAGTTAAGATGAAAATTTATCTTAACATGCTACTCGTATCTTAACTAAAAATGAGAGAATGATTCGAGCGGATATATTATAGTAACATAACCGTGTGTGGTATCTTAAGATCGAGCGATAGGGAAATTTTATGTTAAGATGAAAATGTATCTTAACATGCTACTCGTATCTTAACTAAAAATGAGAATATGATTCGAGCGGATATATTATAGTAACTTAACCGTGTGTGATACCTTAAGATAGGTACTATAATATTTTATATCCAGGCATCTTAACATAAAATATTATAGTATCTTAGCCGTCTGTGATGCCCTTTAAGCTACTGAAGGCATGTAGATACCATGGAAAATAGTATCGTAATTGTATTCAATTGTAAAAAAAATATATATTTTATTAAATAAAAGATTAAAAATAATAAAACATGTCCATCGAGCCTGATTTGAACCGGATTTGATTTACATGACGTATGGACCTTACAGACCACCCCTTTACCTACCAACTGTGCTATCAAAAGCTTATAGATAACATTTTAAAATAGTATTTTAAATTAACCTAAAAAAAGATAAGATTTGATTTTTGTAAAACATGATTAGGTATATAAGTGTGCATGATTTTATATTACAAAATATAAGATAAAAAATGGGTGAAAATAATAAAAAAAGATTCCTTCGAGCCGGATTTGAACCAGCGACCTATGGATGACAATCGTTTAACAGCTACAGTCCACCGCTCTACCAACTGAGCTATCGAAGGCCTACTGTTACTTGCTAAAGAGAAGCGTCACTATCATACAAAAAACCTTAAAAACTTACAAAAATAAAAGATTCCTTCGAGCCGGATTTGAACCAGCGACCTATGGATGACAATTGTTTACCAGCTACAGTCCACCGCTCTACCAACTGAGCTATCGAAGGCTTACTAATGAGTTTGAAATAAACGAGTGCAATGTAACATGTTATTTAACCTGTGGAAGTGAAAGGTGCTCTACTTCGCAAGGAAGGCGAAACACGCAGTAGTAATAGAATAGAGAGCGCTTACGCGTCTTACGCATATTTAAAAAAAAATCCTTACTTATTAATGGTCATTGGTGTAATTGTTTTCTTCCTTTAGTTCAATTTAATAGATGCATTGTGGTTAATTATCTAAAATGATTTTAATAATAATAATATACTCCATACATATTTTTCAGCACCCAAGCTAAGCAGAGCTTGTACTATGTTGGGTACTAGACAAAGGATATAATACTTATATACCTTTTTTGTTAATACATACTTATAATATATAAAAACACACAGATAAACTCAAACGCTTATATAAATGTTCATCACATGAATATTTGTGTACTGTGAGAATCGAATTCATGATCTTGTGATCAGCAATCCGACACTCAAACCACTAGACCACAGACATCGTCTATTGTAAAGATTAATCATCACTGATCAATTGATCGGCCAAGTTAAGCTGCGCTTGCCGAGGTCAATCTATGGATGGGTAATTCTTAACATTCTGAGTCTCCTCTGTGCCTTGGACAGCCGCCATAATGCCCTGTCCCGGTTGTCATACAAACACCTATACCAATCGTTAGTTGTAGTCAGAAACCCAAAAATCCTGAGGTTATCTTTATTGCCCAGATATTGGGCTGAGGTGGTCTGATGGCAGTTGCTTGAGTAAAATACTGATAATCAGCCGCATTTGATTAGATTCGAAGCCGATCGTAGTACAGCTAAAAATAACCTGACCTAGCAAAACAGTCAGGAATTATGGTGTGACCTGCAAATATATATATTTATTGATTTCTGACATATACGCGAATATTGATATTATTAATCGTAACGTTTCAGACCTTTTACAGCGTCCATGGTCATGACAGTCTACTTCGGGATTAATAATATAACGCGATAAAATCCGTACAAAGTAGTTTTATTTCAATGTATAATATTCGCGTACCTAAATATTATAGATTGAAATAAAACTACTCACTGCCTCATTAGTCTAGTGGTCCTAAGCGCGACTGCTACGCTAGAGGTCCTGGGTTCGATCCCCAGGTCGAGCAAAGTGTTATTGGGTGTTTCTATGAAATCCTCAGTAGCAGCTCGGAGTCTGGATTTGTGCCCGGTTAATGGCAATAGGTTCGCCCCCTATTACATGGGACCTAAAACATACCGGCGAAATGTGGGTGTACATTAGTACACCAAGTATAGCGAATAGTATGTTATTGTATTTCAAGGTATATATATTTTTTAAATATTTGGGACATTTTTTACGCCATCTAGTCCGTACCAGATAATGGATATAATACGTATATACTTTTTTTTTGTAAATAAATACTTATAATACATAAGAAACACCCAGACAAACACAAACACATAGTTCATCACATAAATATTTGTGTCTTGTAGAAATCGAACCCAGGATTTCGTGATCAACAGTCCGAAACTCGAACCACTAGACCTCAGACGTTGTCATTATGCCTTTATACTTACTAGTTTGGTACAAAGGCCAGCACATCAAGCTACCACAATCTGTCAAATTTCTTTGATTGATTTTCAACTTTAACACAAAACTATAAGGTTCATATTCAATTGGAAAAATTCGACAGTTTTGGATAGCTTGACCTGCTGGCTTCTGTACCATAACAATGCCACCGTAAATCAAGAGTGGTGCCGTTAGGGTTCCCAACTTTTTCTACAAAATATTATAATAAATTAAGGTTGGAGGAGAAAAATTAAACAGTATCTAGGAGAAAAAAAATAGTAATTAATATTATAATTGTGTGAAAGACACTGAATTGAAGCCTGGAGTACTGATGACTACATATTCACAATTACATAAATCATGTAAAATTTTATGATAATTCCTAAACTATTTTGGAACGAGCAACCAAACCAGTCAAGGTTTAGTAAACTATTTGTTACATAACATACCATCACGTCTGTATTCCCCGAAGGGTTAGGCAGAGGAGTACCAATGTACACCCACGTTTCGCCGGTATGTTAAGGTCTCATGTAATAGGGGGCGAGCCTATTGCCATCAACCGGGCACAAATACAGACTCCGAGCTGCTACTGAGAATTTCATAGAAAAACCCAATAACACTTTGCTCGTCCTGGAGAGCGAACCCAGGACCTCTAGCGTAGCAGTCGCGCTTAGGACCACTAGATTAATGAGGCAAACTATTTGTTATTAGTTATAAAAGAAAAAAAAAAGAAAAAAAAGATTCCTTCGAGCCGGATTTGAACCAGCGACCTATGGATGACAATCGATTAACAGCTACAGTCCACCGCTCTACCAACTGAGCTATCGAAGGCTTACTATTACTTGCTAAAGAAATGCGCCACTATCATTAAAAAAAAATTTAAAACTTTCAAAAAAAATATTCCTTCGAGCCGGATTTGAACCAGCGACCTATGGATGACAATTGTTTAACAGCTACAGTCCACCGCTCTACCAACTGAGCTATCGAAGGCTTACTGTTAATAGTTAAAGATAAGCGTCACTATCATTAAAAAAACATTTAAAACTTTCAAAAAAAAGATTCCTTCGAGCCGGATTTGAACCAGCGACCTATGGATGACAATCGTTTAACAGCTACAGTCCACCGCTCTACCAACTGAGCTATCGAAGGCTTGGAATTTTGCGTGAAATAACACATTGCATAGTAACATATTGGGTAATCGCTAGAGGTGAAAGGTGCTCTACTTTAACGCGTCGACGTAATCCAGCGAAAGTATGTGCAAACGCATATTTTGTAACCTTGACCAAGTCTGTTGTCCGATCATCCGGTTCTATAATTACTTTATTGCTAATTACTACTGAGCACTTAATTAGAATAATAAACTGAGACTTATTTAAAAATGTATGATGATAAGCATGCTCGATATCAATAAAAATATCCGATTTAATAATTATACATAGTAATTAAAAATGCAACTTACTATAAATGTAACTTTTTACACCTGAACCACTGAGCTGATTACAAAAAGGATATAATATATGTATAATAAGGAGTAAGATTGCATTGTGGCGAAGGATACAGGCGAGCTTTTGTATCAAAGAAATAAATACAAGTAGGTAGTCCTTTTGGGACTCGGGTAAAACGCAATCAATAGTTACTATAAAATACTGTTAAAGTTTAAGTTAATTGTACTAAAAATACTGCACCATTGTCGTAACGGTTAAATTGATCACCTCACCACTACTGTTGCACCGGGTATCATGGGTTCGATTCCCACCCGAGACAAATCTTTGACATTTAAAATTTCAATATTTTTTTTTTAAGTTTTATTTTTAGCAAATTTTATCAGGTATCTTTGAAACTATAGTAAACTACACTCTTTTTCAAGTCATGTTTATTTCGAAAGTTCATCTTGTGTACCTACTTAAAAAGTTATTGAAATTTTAAATGTGTGATAATTAGTTTTGGAGGCTAATGTATTTATTTTGAGTTCGGTTGTACTTTGTGTCTGTTAATCATATGTTTATAAAGTCACCAGGGCTTGTTCCTTAGAGCGGAGCTGTGTTTTTTTAAATTAAAAAATAGGATGAAACTAGGTGGTAGATAACAATGCATAGATAGTTTTGCAAAGCATTACATGATAATGTATATATGCTTAAAGAACTTACCAGATCTAGGGTTATTGACAGAGATTAATTTCCATCAGGTTAAGTCCATGGTTGTCAACCTATAACAAAAAAAAAACATTAAATTCCCATAAAGCTAACATCGTGGTGACTGTGTTCACGAATCTTATGGCACCAGCGACAGATTTGGAAGGGAAATGTTGTTTTTCACTTTAAGATTCCGTAGTGTCTCGCTGCTGCCACGAACTGCGAATGATCCATGACGATTTTAAAATCAAAATAGTTCAATATTAAAAACAAGATTTATTTTTAATATTCTTTTGTTTTTATAAAACTGACTAAAACGACGTATTTTTCAGGGGTAACTAGTTTCTAAAAAGATTTTAAATTTATTTAGTTTTCGGAAGATTTACAGACAAATAGAGTCGGTAAAATTACAAAAGTGTTTACAAATCCTTAAACAAACCACACATACAAATATTACAAAAAATTACAACAATTATTAAGAACATCAACCTTAAGTACAGATTATGGAGCCAGTGTAACAATTAACATAAAAGATAAATAGATCTATGCTAGCATTGACCTCGGTCAATTCTTAGATCAATATGTATAGTCTACCGACTATACATTTTGAAATTATAGCTGATGAATTTAAGAACTTACCAGTTCTTAAATTTATCAGCTATAACTTTTTTAACGAAAAAAAAGGCTAGAGCAGAACAGACCTATATCAATATAATTAATTAAAAGAAATACCTACATGCAGGCGAAACAATAATGTATACCATACTAGGGACACACCCCAGTTTTCCACAGGTGAATGTACTGCCAATATGCATGTGTTTCGGAAGAAATTTTCTGAATGATAGTGAAAACCGTATCAAAATCTGTTGAGTAGTTTAGAAGAAGTACGGAGAAACATCAAGACAGACGCGAACAGCAACTTTGTTTTAACTGTTTAGTGATATTCGCTGTAGTAGGCGTTTTAGTTTTAGGTCTCATCATATAAATGAAATTATGGAGAATAGACGATTCTGTAGCCGTCAGGAAATCCTATGAAAAACCTGTATAAGGCCTCTAACAATATCCTATTGAAGTAGGTTTAAGTAAGGAAGTAGGTCCAGATTCAGTCCAAAATATTTGATAGATTCGCTTGCAACTATCGCTAACTAAATTCCGTACTGAATATACAAAACAAAGATCAGGAAAATTATTCAAAATTCGCAGATAAGACAGTGCTATTTCAACACGAGTTCCGTTTTACTGCACCTTGCACCGCACCCTTGTCAAATCCTCCATATTATTAGCATATTAATTGAGTATTCTGGTTTTAGGAACGTCGCAGGGATCCTAACGTCGGGGTAAAGCCGCTTTACAACCGCGACACTGCTTGATATGAGGATTGGAAATCATTCTCTAACTTCTAATGAAGGCTTCGACTTAGTCTGATTATGCTATATTCATACGTCCTGTAAAATCTTTTGTATTTGATTTTGTTTGTTCTGAATTGATTTGTTTTTCATTAATGAGCGAGTATTGTGTTTTTACTTTATATTTACTTAAGTGTTTCTTATTTGATATATTCATTAAACTTTGTTTAAATGATTATATTTGATAGATTTTGATTAAGTAGATCATGGTGTTGAACCTCGAGAATAATTTGTAATTAACTCATCTTGCAAAAACTAAATCGGAAATGAATTGTAGGTAGTATCCTTAAATCCTTTGAACCAGTTTCATAGAAAAAAATATCGGAGACTATATACATATAGTCTGACGACCTCTGTGGTCTAGCGGTTCGAGTGCCGGACTGCTGATCATGGGGTCGTGGGTTGGATTCCCACAGGACACAAATATTTGTGTGGATAAAACATGAGTATTTGTGTTTGTCTGGGTGTTTCTTATGTATTATAAGTATGTATTTACAAAAAAAAAAGTATATATGTATTATATCCATTGTCTAGTACCCATAGTACAAGCTCTGCTTAGTTTGGGACTAGATGGTGTTGTGTAAAATGTCCCAAAAATATTATTATTATTATTATATATTAATAACCAATTCAGGAATAGTAAACAAAAATCTCTCTCTGTGACTATGATCAAAATATAGCAGCAAAGATTCACTCCAGGGAAAATTTAACCAACTAGGCAACTATTGTGTCAGCAGACATACTCAACATCTAACTTATGCGACAGTTTCTCAACAATAATAGCAGCGGGAACGAAACTATTTAGCGAGTTTACTCCGTCAATAGAGGGCGCCACCTCGGCGGGAAGGAATAATTCATTTAGCAGGAATTAACTCGCGAAGTTCGCACCGCGAATCTCCTGAGCAGCGCGTCTCACATCTTTAAATATGTTGTTAAAGTGGTGAGATGTGACTTATTTTGATTTATTTTATAACACGACATACCGTCACGCCTCTATTCCCCTGAGGGTTAAGCAGAGGTGTACTGATGTACAGCCACAGTTCCCCAGTATGTTTAAGTCGGTCTCATGTAAAAGGAAGCGAGCCTCTCATAAAGGTCAAACTCTGAGCTGTTATTAGGAATTTCACAGAAAAACAACAACAACATGATGTTCCATCCAAGAATCGAACATAAAACTTCAAGCGCAGCAGTCGATAAGGCATTATATTTCATATTATAGGTAGGTACTATATATTGATGAAGATGAATTATTTTTATGAATTTATTTATAATACAAAGATTTTCTCTTCTCGTATTTGACATACCCACTTACATAAGTCCACGTGTTTTTACACCGTAATATGCTCCAGGAAAAACAAAGGTCACGACAAATTCATAAACTATCTATTCTCGCTAACATTTTTGTGTCGTGTCATAATAAGTCAAATAAACATGTGTGCCTTTTGCCTGTTACAGCGTTGTTTCGTTGTAAAACCAATTTTAATACGTTGTCAAAATAATGTCGGCCATTATGTCTCACGCACTTATACTGTGTTCGTATCATAATCGTGTTTCATGGCGAGGCGGCGGCGACGAGACGCTTCGCTTGCCGTTCCCGTAAACTAGGGTTGTCAAAGGACAGATTTCTAAAGAGCTAAATTTTTATTGGTACAACATAAAATTATATTTATTATAATACTGTATAATATCTATTCACTAGAACTATCCATAGGTAACGAACTAGGGGGTTGGGATTGCATGACACTTAGAAATCCTTTTAGGCGCGATTATACATGGAAGTTGTGAAACGGACTGAAAACGTTTTGACTAACAATCTTTGGTTGAATAAAAGAGTAAATGAAAGGTACACTATTAATTATTCTAAATAAAAATCATCAAATCTGTACCTGTAATTATCATTGAAATAGGAATAATGTTCAATTTTAGCTGCAACTTACAAAATTAACCATTTATAATGACCCCGATTGACATGTTCCCGGTTCTTTTTTCAGGAAGTGTAAAAATTTGCATTTTTTATTTGTTTTGCTTTTTTATTAAAATGATTTCTTAAAAAGAATGCTGGCAAGAAATTTTTATTATTAGAGTCGCGTAGGAAATATATATTTTGGGTCCCTTACATGATAACACAAAAAGGTATATAAATAAACACAAAAAATATTTGAGCACGTCAATATTTCATAAAATAACTTTTAAAAAATCTGACATTATGTGTCCACATAATGTCAGATTTTTTTCAAGACCAAAATCCTTCAAATGTGTGTTCTATCCATTATATTGTACGTGCGTGGTGACCCTACTATAAACCCACCCTGACATTCACTTAATTACATAGATTACAATTTGACATTTTCGTTTGCCGCGATTTAAACTCGACAGATATGGATTATCCATATCCATTGCGATGGGTTAATCTGGTATGTTTATTGTTTAGCATTTTTTTTTCATATCACATAAAAACAATGCCCCGAATTATTGGCCCGAGTTTTTACCTTTTTCCAAATACGATAACCATTATAGTCATACTATATTTTCATGTTTTTCTTTTCACCATGGCCCTCAGTTCCCAGCAGCCCCACTATAAATGCAGCGGTTATGGTAACGGTGTGATAGAGGGTGCTAAGAATCCCTGGGAACCCCTGGCCCTGGCTTGTTATAACACCAGGAAAACTTGGTATAACGTCCGGCGACCAGGTGAGCCGATGATTATGTCATCGGCTCACAAAAAAGGCAGTAGGAGCAAACAGATATAAATTATTGGAACGAAGTTCCTTATCGCGCGTTGTGTGGCTAGACGGAAAAAATTCTTACGAAAAAGTTGTCACGACACTTTTATCGAAATTCAAATATTGTTGACAAGCATTCAAATATTATTGAGTGAATGACAATATTTGAATTTCGCGCTTTGTGAATTGTTGAGTGTATACAGGTTTTTTATTTTTAATTATTAAATTTTAATGAAAGGAACTTCGTTCCATCCGGGTGTCCCTTGACATCTCTCAAGTTTTATTATCTAATATATAAAATTCTCGTGTCACAATTTTCGTTGCCATACTCCTCCGAAACGGCTTGACCGATTTTGATGAAATTTTTTGTGCTTATCGGGGAGGTCTGAGAATAGGCCAACATCTATTTTTCATACCCCTAAATATTTTTTTTTATGGCAAAACAACGTTTGCGGGGTCATCTAGTAATTATACATAATTCGATTATATTATAATCGAATTATGCAGTTTCGTAGCGTTTCGTAAATTTTTCTACTTATTATATTTTGTTCTCCATTTGAGAAGGAAATTGTTGTCACACATCGATCTAGTAATATTATTTTTAACGTTAGTAATATTAACGTATTCTAAACTTTTTTAAAGATATATTTTTAGACAAAGAAAAATTCTATCTCGGGCAGCGTTTGAACCTGTGTCCCTTCGTTTAAGTACACCAGACGCTTTAGCAAACTAAGCTACCGAACCACTGGTGGTTATTAATAATTATTCTAAAAGTAATAAAGCATTCATAAATGGATGATCATTTCGTTATACCTTAAAAGCTTCCAACCTGTCAAGTCCAATATTAATCAAAGTCTAAACAGACTAGTACGCATATGAATATGTGGGTGCTTTTTAATTATAAACGAGCGTAATGATCATTTTTCATTCTTAATTGCCGTTTTCGTGCATTTTACCTAATCACCGTTATCCGAGTAAACATTACTGTTGGGGTTTTCACTGAGTTTGAATTAATTCATATAACATTGTTTACATATAAAAAGGTTTGAATACATTAGGTAGGTAGTACGCTCGAATGTTGATAGTTCGCAAACAGTAATAAAATCCGTTGGTTTGGGGTTAGCTGCGATGATTTTGGGTACATGAATATTCCGAGCTGTTTGGCATTCACGCCACAGAGGCGGTATCTAAACACCGGGAGTGCAATAAAACTAAGCACACGACAATCCGACGAGCAATAAAACTCGACGCGATCTCGTACAAAGTTACATGGATGTTGGCTGAAGAGCTGGTGACGTCACTTCGCTTTCATATCACGAGCCTAAACCCCGCTTAGTGTATGCGATGCCACCGTCGTCGTGGCGTCGGCGTCGCGTCGCGCTGTTCCACGACGGCGATTTTGAATTAGTGTTGTTACTCCTATCGAATCTTTTGCGTAGGTAGATACGTCTTATTAACTACCACATTAATCTGTAATTCTGTTCTCGTATCAGAATCATTTATACCATTTTGATACAATATAATAGGTACTAGAATACTAGGGTCTAGTAAACTTTTAGTAGTAGGTACCCGGTAGGTAACTGTAATTTTTATCGCGGTGAAAAAAAAAACAACATATTAGTAACTTAGATATTGATTATGATAAGTAACTTAATAACCTTAATAAGTAAGTATAGTGACTTCAAAACTAAAAAAATATGTCGTCGAGACTGCAAATAATTTCAGATTATTATACATATCTCTTTTTTGTTAATATCGATAGTGAGGTAAATAAAGCCCATCCCTAAACGTAACCGTGTTTGTAAAAGCGTATCCCTACAGAGCAACGCCACCTGAGAACATTATGCTATTATAATATTTTGCTACTCTGCCTCCTGATGTCTTCTTGACGACACAGTGAATACCAAATTCATGTACAGAACCCCCCGAGACAAACGTTCTTTGATTTTGTTTCGCGAATCAAATTTATTGGTGATTGTATTTGTATTTGATATTGGTGTTTTTTTGAATGACATCGTAAACTTTATTTTATTGTGACAGGTCTTTATATCCGACTTTGTGCGAGAAAGTCGTAATGCTTTTTTGGGGCTAAGATTGAACGCGATTTGGTTTTGTTGTTGGGGTTTCAAATAACCCTCGGTTAATCTCATTTGCCTGCCCACCGGCTAGGTTGTGACGACGTGCCGAAGGCAGCTGGCAGTGGTTGGATGAAAAGAGCTGAAGATCGGACTCAGTGGCGTTTACTAAAAGAGGTCTACGTCCAGCTGTAAATGACGAATACTGGCTGATGATGATGCAGAACAGTTTTTATTTAAAAGTTTCCTTTCAGTTACACAAAAGTTTTTCTTTCCAAAGAATGTCCCTTTCTTCTACCGTTTTATACTCACAGTTTCACGTTACCAGGTAAAGTAACAATATTAGTAAATGAGAATATATATAAATAAGTAATATACTTATAAAGTATAATAACATAAAATCGCCAAGACAGGCACTTAGAGCTTTTATTTAAAAAAGCTTAGTTCTTTTGTTAATTTTATACTAAATACAAATCTTAAAATATATTAGTTATTACCTATGGAGCTATTTCAATAATTTAAAACGAAGCCTGCAGAATTTGCTTTGATCATAAACCATCCTTGCTATAGAACTACAAAGACTGGGCGTTCCAATCCATGACAAAAGTTGAAAAAATATCTGGCAGAATAAAAGTTTGGCGCATGTTTCTGCGTTTGCTACGCATTTATTTTTTATTGTGAGGGTTCGAATCCAGCGGCTGGATTTTTGTTTAAAATTGCATTTTTATATTTGGAACGCGACCCGCAACCGACATGGCGGGTGACAAATACGCGCAACGCCGCCATGAATGACAATTGAAGAGATATTTTCATAAAGATGCGATTTTTATTTTTATGCGAAAGAAATTGTGCTCATAAAAATGGTGTTGAAATGATGAGTGTCATTTTTCACTGTCGACGGGATGTCTCTTTATGGGGCTATTGTGTCTACATGATAAAAAACCTTGTTTTTAAACGTACCTGTCATCAATAAGGGGGAAATGCTTTATGGCGAATATTACATTGTGCTTTTTGTTTGGTGGTTTGGTGCAGACGAAATTGTAAGATATTGGCATTTTACAAAAATATCAAGTTATCATAATTTTATTTCATTAAATACTTTTTTCCTGTGTCAACCCTACAGTCAACCAGAGAAAAGTCTATTGCTATATTTTTTTTTGAATTATTAATACCTAAATGTCTCGAAAATTATTAAATGAATTATATTATTTTTTCTTTGTTTAAATATATATTTTATTAATCAAAATTAGATAAGGTAACCAGCAGTAGTAGATGGCGTATTAGGCGTGTTCCATTGAACTTCGAGTAGGGTAAGCGCGCAGTTATGCCTGGAATGTGCGCACATGGTGCTGCGTTACACTGGACAGTTGCTAACACAATGGTTACGTGAAATATTTTCTTTATTTAACTTTGTGTTTTAATTATGTTTTTTTTTGTTAGAAACCTTCGCGGGCGCAACCAGAGTTTATTCGTATAATTTAAAAAATAATTATGTTTTAAAGAAATATTATTTATTATTTGTTTTGCAGTATGTATATTAGAAGCAAACATACTTTTATCTTATAATGACGTTCTAACTCGGTTGCTTCAGCTGTATTCACAAGCAGTCTTGAGTATCACATTAGTCTATACTTATTTGATAGAAAAATTGAACTTTTTTTTAAAGGAACTTACGCCATATTGCTGACAAATAATAAAGGTTTTGCCGTTAATAGCGACAAACTAAAAACGTTTTTATAACTATTTTCTTGTAAAATATAAACACACACATGTATTAAATTAATTTTTTTCAGAAAAAGAATATTTATTTGCGAGAAACATGGTTTAACAGTTGTTATAAAAGTAATATTAGTGCTGCACGTTTCGCCGTAACATCGGCATGCAAATTTAGGTTGTAGGTATTTTTATTTACTAAAACTAGGATTCCACATACAAAATTAATTTTTAAACCACTCATAACAGTAGGTAATTACTTATATAAATCTGAGTTAAATTTATTAAATACATACAATTTTAAATAGTGTCACACTTAAAACATTACTTATGTACCTACTGTAGATTTACACATTCCAATTCTAAAATAATGACCAATTTAAAAAAATATTAAAATAATAATAAAAATACACAATAATTATATAATATTAAATTAAAATAATCAATATACATATACAAAAAAAAAAGTTACTTTGTTAGTGACTTATGAGTCATGTATTCAGTAATGGTGTAAAAACATTTGTCAATAAGCCATTTCTTAAGCTTTACTTTAAAATAATTAAGTGGCAATTCACTGAGACTTTTGGGTAGTTTATTAAAAATTTGTATTACCATACAGCTACAATTTCTTTTAAATAGTGTAGTAGATATCATTGGGAGAATTTATTTACTTGGGTCTCTAGACATATATTTTTTCATCTTACTAGTATTCTCAAACAAGTCAATATGTCTTTTAACGAATACCCCAACTTCAAATATATAAAGACATGTTAACGTTAGAAGTTTAAACTTTTTAAAAAGTGGTCTACAGCTATTTTATTTTATTTATAAAGGCTCACCAACAACTACTTATACTATTCTATTAATATAGTGCATGAATATACATATAAGTCATATGTATGTACAGTAATAAAACATGATAAGCCCTGTGTTCGCGACAGTACCTCCTGCATATTCCTAAGCTCTGGTGGATACATTTGATTAACCTGACTAGACAGGCTTCATTGATTTACAGTTTGGCATCTACTTTAATCCTACGCCAATATCCAGTTACTAACTGACTAGATAAGCTTTGAGTATCCAATTTATGTGATATGTGCTTTATACGTCTATATATACAACGTGTTACAAAGTACCCCGTAAAAAATATAATTAACAAGCTTTTACCCCCGACTTCGTACGCCTAGACTTAGTAACACAATTGTTGTCGGATTGTATTCATGGGATAAGAAGTACTCAATGTTAGGGAAATTCCCGCTTTGTTCCGAGAAAAGAAGTATTTAATATGCCAGCGCCAATCACAAACTATTAGTGTACCAACATTTCATTCAAATCCCGTAAGTAGGTGTCCTACATAAGTTTTCTGGGAATGCCCACATAATTTTGGGGTTAAATGTATCCTATTTGTTATTCCCGGTCACATACTGTGTCTGTATGAAATTTCATTCAAGTCCCATATGTAGCTCTCTCATATTTGTTTTTCCGGGATTTCCGGGATATTCCCAAATTTTTCTGGGGTAAAATATATCCTATTTGTTACTCCCGGTCACATACTATGTGTGTATGAAATTTCATTCAAATCCCGTAAGCTAATAGTTTTTTGGGATTTCTGGGATATTCACACATTTTTCTGGGATAAAAAGTAGCCTATATTTTATTCCCGGTCACATACTATTAGGGTACCAAATTTCAAGCAAATCGGTTCAGCCTTCTTTGTGTGATTGAGTAACAAATAAACAAACAAACAGACATCCAAACTTTCACATTTATAATATTAGTATGATTATCAAAGCCAAAAATGTTGTCAGCTGTCATGTCAGGGAACCAGATTATTTATCAGAAAGGCCTACGTACCTATTTTACCTAATAATTGTCTACTTTATTCGTTTTTATATTTTTCATTCCTAAATGTTGTTGTTTTCCTTTTTTTGGGGTATGTTTTACAGCGTTACTACGGTTTTTAAATATTGTGAATGGACTCGTTATAAGGCCCCATTTAACCTCCTCTCGGCTTTACGGGTAGTTTTGTAACAACCTGTATAATATAACAAATAATTGTCTTTGACAATATTTGTGAGGACAGTGGGGAATCAGTGGGTGGAACTTGCTCAAGATCGACAACAGTGGCGGGGTAGGGAAGAGGCCTTCGCTCAGCAGTGGTACCGGCTGAATAGATAGATAGATTGACAATATTTCAACTGTCAATTGATCTAAATAAAAAATATGTCTGCACCATTAGCTTAGCGGTGGTCACCTCTAGCCTACCGTTGGTCGGGTGTTGTGTTCGATTCCCACCTGAGACAAACCTTTGTGTTATCCACAGATTTCTGTATTGAGTGTGTATGTTCTTTTTTATTATCCACAGATTTCTGTATTGAGTGTTTTTTTTATACTACTAAGGTGGTAAACAAGCATACGGCCCACCTGATGGGAAGTGGTTACCGTAGCCTATAGACGCTTGTAATACCGGGGGTATCACGTGCGCGTTGCCAACCCTGTGAAACGAAAGAGGAATAGTTGGTTTGGCAGTATAAGGGTCAAAGTCCCCCCCACTGCCAACACAACGTTTCCTCGTGGAGCACTGGCAACCTTGCTCACCGTAAGAATCACAACACAGCTCAAAGCAGTGTTATTTTACTTCGATTTTCTGCAAGGTGGAGGTACTTCCCCAGTCGGGCAGCTTCAATTTGAATAGAATTACTCCCACTATGCCCTACCTTCCTTAAATATCTATCTTTGTGTCCGTTAATTAGGTATAATGTTGGTAAAGTCCAGCGATACAAGGCTTGTTCACCAACGAGGGAGCTGTCTTAAAAAAACACGTTACATTTCAAATTTAATAACTATTTTAAATAAGTTCCGACGAATTTAAGACTTTATTTTGTTTTGTTTACTTTGTTTGTCTTTACTTTATTTTGTTTTCGTACAGTTTATATAATATGTAGTATATACAGGGAGGTATTCATCCTCCCAGTTTTTTCTCAATCATTTTGGGGTCGGCTTCCAGTCTAACAAGATGCGGCTGAATATCAGTATTTCAAACGAAGCGACTGCCATCAGACCTCCGCAACCCAATTTCTGGGCAATACCGACATCCTGAAGATAGACTTGTTATATTGCGTGTTGGGTTTCTGACTAACATCAATTTTTTATAAGAGATAGGTTAGCGTTTGAACATATAAATACCTGCGGTTGTCATC
Source organism: Acronicta alni (assembly GCA_964056405.1). Classification (NCBI taxonomy): domain Eukaryota; kingdom Metazoa; phylum Arthropoda; class Insecta; order Lepidoptera; family Noctuidae; genus Acronicta; species Acronicta alni. The sequence continues at coordinate 10,125,179 of OZ043921.1, forward strand.
ATAGATGTTCGTACGACACGTATTAAGGATGGTCACCTATCCACAGACTAACCGCGGCTAGCGGAGCCGGTTGATCAATGTAGTTATACCTTAGTACGCGCCCCCCATATACAAGAATTGGTTATGGTACAGGAATTGATATTGTGTTTATAGAATAATATGGTTTTCTGCAGTTCGATAAAGTTTATATTACTACAAAAAATTTGTTCTATTCTTAAAATTTCACTTCATATAGATAAAATAATAAGTAAAAAAAAATACATTTCAAGTATGTTCAATATTCATTTAATGTCAATGGAAATTTGGCTTAATATCTATAAAATTATCCTGCTAACAAGTTTTCGGAAAATTTAAAGTGTGATATTTAATACAATTATTTATGTTATTTCCGTCATCGTCGACAGCATACTGAATATGATCCGTTTAATCGAATGTAAGCACGGTAAAAACAGCCGATTGCCCGATGGTGGACATTAATCGCCCGTTAGCGACGCATTATTCACGGGCACGCGTTGCACCGAATCCACCACCCTGTATCACCCCTTCAACACACGCAGTCATGACACACGTATCTACACTACGACTCACATTATATTCACCTTTATTTTCAACAATTTACAGTTCAATTTAAAATACACGCACGGTGAAGTTACGCGTACAATTGCGTACAAGATCGTTTAACTAATCCAAGCCAATATATTCTCTATTTCCCAATGAATAAAATTAATTCCTTTTTAAATTCCGTATATACGACCGTTCGAAACTGTTGTTAAAGTGTTACGGGCACTATTTTATTTGTGGAACGCTTTTGATATTTTGAACGTTATCTATCTGTGAATAGAGTGCATATTGGTAACGAATATGTCACTGTCAAAAATATATTTATTTATGCGGATAGAATATGGCACAGCATTTATTACGTCAATATCAACAGCCACAGTTGCATTCGACGATTAATTATTTGTAAACAATATCGGAGGTCATGTTCGCTCATAAATGGCTTGCTTTTGATGTAGGCTTGATTCAATATTGATATTAGTCAATAATACTGTATTACTGAGGCACATAATCGTACTAATTACGTATACTGGTAATATTATATTAATTGCCTTAATTAGTCTCGGCCATCGACCATGCGTGTTGTGGAACATTAATAGATAGATTAGACTTCATGTATGTCTATGGTAGGTACTTTAAAACTTCACAGAATTGTAGGAAAAAAGGTTTGTTACAATTACTATTAAACTATGTACGGTCAGCAACGAAAGTCGCTGAACACATCAAAATTTTGAAAACATGACTGCTCCAAATTTGTCCAGAGATTTTTTTATTATGAAACTAAGGTAAATATTTAATGGTAATCTACGCAATTGTGTCTCATACCCTTCACAGGTAACAGTAACTTCATATTAAAAATCGCATTGAAGGTTGAAACATGTTCAGCGACTTTTGTTGCTGACTGTACTTTTAAAAAGGCAAAAACGACTTGTGCGTTTCCAAAATGTAGTTTTATAGAGAAGAACCAGTAAGAAACTCCATAGACATTCCTTAAATTAAAAGAGCCTGCAAGAGTGATAACAATTTATAAAAAACATCCAGCAAAACCTGTGTAGATAAACTACAATCAATTCAGTAGTTTTCGCGTCAACCTCTTAGAAAGAACAAACAAGAATTCCAAAAATCACATTTTCGGGTTCAATAACTTTTACATACTCTAAAACACTTGTTTTTTTAATATTTTTTATGTACAGACACAGGTACTAGCAGGCCCGGCAGACGTGTGCAACTCAATTACAGCGCACCTACCGGGTCCAGTTGTAAATGTAAACCATAAAGGGACCCAATCAAATAGATACGAAACGTTTATCTAAATATTTTTTCAAAATTGGTCCAGCTATTTAGAAAGAGTTCAAGGACAAATACGAGTACAGAAGAATTATATAGGTTATTACAAAACTACCCGTAAAGCAGAGAGGAGGTTAAATGGGGCTTTATAACGAGTCCATTCACAATATTTAAGAACCGTATTTTTAATGAAAAATAGAAAAACTATTATATTCTATTATAAAGTAGACAATAATTAAGTAAAATAGGTACGTAGGCCTTTCTGTTAAATTATTTGGTTTCCTGACATGACAGCTGACAAAGTTGTTGGCTTTGATAATCAATTATATTTTTTAATTATAGTTTTGTGGGACACTGTGTTAATTTATAAGATTTACTATATACCTTATAAAATACAATAAATAAAGATAGATATAGACATATTGGTAAAGTTAAAAATAGTTGTTCTGATAGGTTGGAGTGCGTGAAGCGATTGACGCGCGTGATGGAGCAGAAGCCTTCCACTCGATCGAGCGTGAAGATACCGCGATAATTCGCTCCACTACCTCACTATGGAAACCTCCATGCAGGCTAATGTGCTTATACCTAGAGTGGCTTCGATTTCGATAGTTTTACTTTGTCACAAGTTTCAATTTATGACAGTCGACACTTAGAGATTATATAGGTACAGTATTACTGGTAATATGAGGCATTCCTTCCGAGATTAATTCTTGTTCAATTAAAAGAAATAACCCCCCGCGGTATCACCCACCTTTTTCCTTTTTGCCCGGCTCCTATTATTTGTAGATTATTTGATGTTATTACAGTCTTTAACCTTCTTCGATAAATGCACTATCCAATACAAAATGAATTTTGTAGTTCCTGAGATTAGCGCGTTCAACCAAACAAACATCTTTAGTAATATCTTTAGTATACTATATAATATTATATAGTATACTTAAAGTATGGATATAAACCTTATGTAGGCATGAATTGATTTCGAAGAAATTCATCAATGTGGAATTTTAAGCCCACTAGTACGCCTGACAAGCGAGCTATAATTTTGTCGTCGTTTATTGTGTGTTGAACTAAGGCCGGTGAAGAGATGGTCGCGGGTGCGGCATACACGTTAGCACCGCAGCACCCATTTTTTTTAATCCTTTTAAAACCAACTACCATCTTCTATTCGTGTGCTTTTAATTTGAGAATTCCGATTATAACTATGTAAGGTAAACATTTCCAGGACACAAATATGACAAATATATAAGCGATGAACATAAGTGTTTGTGTCTGGCTGGGGTTTTTTATGTATTAATTATGGTATGTGTTTATAAAAGAGTATATAATTTTTTTATCTATTATCTAGTATCCATAGTACAAGCTCTGCTTCGTTATATTAATAATTAATGATCACTCGCTTAAACGGTGAAGGAAAACATCGTGAGGAAACCTGCATAGGTACTTTGAGATTTTCTCGATAGCGTGTGAAGTCTGCCAACCCGCACTAGGCCAGCGTGGTGGACTGTAGACTAATCCCTTTCATTCATCATCATCATCATCATCATGATATCAACTACAAGCAGTCCCTTGCTGAACAAAGGCCTCCTCCATAGACTTCGACAAGGACCGGTTATATGCCACCTGCATCGAACTGTCAGAAATATTTATTTATTTAATACTCGTACCTATTATTATTTCCAGTCCTCGCTAATTTCACGCGAACATTAGCGCACCCAAGTTTTCGGCAACACATCTGTCGCAAACAAAACTCCAAAACGGCTCTCGAATTTAATACTGTCAAAATGAATATTTATAAAGGCGTCAACTGCTAATCCGGTATTGTTACGTTTTCGCTCCTCGTGACTGATGACGTCAAGACAATACGGGGCTCTTATGGTGGATATATACTGTATAAACCTTAAACAAAAGGCTCCAACTTTGGGTTCGAATGATTTAAATGTTTCGGATATATTTTATTAACATTTGACGACCTCTGTGGTCTAGTGGTTCGAGTACCGGACTGCTGATCATAAGGTCGTGGGTTCGACTCCCACAGGACACCAATATTTATGTGATGAACATTTAAGTATTTGTGTTTGTCTGGATGTTTCTTATGTATTGTATGTATTTAAAAAAAAAAAGTGTATAAGTATTATATGCATTGTCTAGTACCCATAGTACAAGCTCTGCTTAGTTTGGGACTAGATGGTGCTGTGTAAAATGTCCCAACATATTTATTTATTATTTATTTATTAGAATAAAATAGAATATTCTTTATTGTACACCATAAACAAATGCCAAGTACATGTTTATATGATAAAATGGTACAATGGGCGGTCTTATCGCTAAAAGAAATCTTTTACAGATAACCTTTGGATGGATTCAAGAGAAACGGAGAGGCGACAATAAGGTAGTCTGGCGTACATAAAAATATATTAGATAGTGAAAATAACAATATATACAACTGTTAATATGTGTACTCTTAATATATGTAGTACCCTGTATATATATGAACGATACATATAGATATACAGGGTTACTGGTAATATGTCGGCAATCCGGGGGTGTGGCAGAGATCATTTGTAACCAAATCTAATACTATGTATTAAAATATAAGCAAGCAGATAAGAGTAATAAATAAAAACTCATGCATCGGTTTTTGTTTTATACATTTTCAAAGTTGTATACCGCAGATATCTTCAAAAACATATAAAATTTCAAATTACTCGAAAATGGTTGACATATTTTGTCTGCTCGGCTGCTGCACGGGTCATTTGGCTGCTAATGATCTTCTACATCCCTTAACGGATTGCCGACATATTACCAGTAACCCTGTATATAAATATAATAATATGCATATATGTATACACGTATTATAAATATGGTATTTAAATATGATGAAGTAATGCTGTATATGATGTACATTATCTATCAGATCAGGCTTTAATTTTAATGTTGAAGTGTATTCATAAATCTACCATGATTTTCTTCGGTTCTTGAACGTAAAAAAGTAAAAAACAAGAATGTTACATTACATAACTTACTCGAAGCATCACATTGCTATTTCCGGAAAAGTGTGGCAGAGAGCAGTAATGTATATACATGTATACATTCACAATTCGCCGGTACGTTTTAGGTTCCATGTTTTTAAATAATTAATCCCATGTAATAAGCGGCAGCCTATTACATGGTTATTTTATTACATAGGTTCTTTTTAATTTTTGACGATACATTTGGCGCAGCGGCTGAGTGATCGACTTCAGCGCCAAGAGTTGTGACTTGGATCTTCAGAACAAATATTAATAAGACCTACAGGTAGTTGTTCCGGTTCTGAGTGTTTGTGTATGTGAAGTTTGTTTGTAAACGCACCCACGGATACAGGAGAAAATCCTAGTGCCTGGCAATTTTTTTTTTATATAAAAAACTGCCTGTCAGCAACTTTTTCTCCAGTATTTCAGTGAACTTTTCCTCTACGATTGATCTTGTAAATGGCTAAATTGCTTTTATCGATAGGACCGCCCATTGCACCTTTTTATCATTTATAAACATGTACTTGGCATTTGGTTATGATGTACAATTTAATAATGTTCTATTCTATTCTCTCCAATCTACAAAAGACTATTTATTTATAATTTATTTATTTTTTACTTCTGTTGAAACGGTACAGACCAATTACAATAATAGAAGATTATATGAAAAACGTACACTAGATTTTACTAAAATAAATATAAATTCACAACTATACATCCTTCTCACAAAAACGCAGACACTCCGAAAGTACGGCTACTATATCTCTTACGTCTCTAATTTTCAATTCTATAATATATAAGATTTCACTAACAATTTATTCTTGACGTCTTTACCAACGTACAACAATCAAGAAAGCGCAGTGTTCATCCAAGGAATTAACGAACAAAAGCTTAAGTTGGCTCCGACGCCTCGCCTTTGTTTGAACGATTCATATAAAAGACTTCGGCTTAACAGCTGACGGGCCGTCGTTTACAGATCAAATCTGTTCTTAAAGGCTTGGGAAATTATTCAGCTTCCGTACGTAACAGTTCAGGTTAAAATTATAATGTTATTTAAGATCTGAACTGCCTCGTGTTCAATTTCCAGGTCAAGCAGAGTGTTATTGGGTTTTTCTACGAAATTCTCTGCAGCAGCTCGGGGTTTGGATTTGTGCCCGGTTAATGGCAATAGGTTCTCTATTACATGGGACCTAAACATACCGGCGAACTCGGTGTACAATTAGAAAAAATACAATTACAATTACAACTAAACAATTACAATTACACCTCTGCCTAACCCTTCGGCAAATACAGTTGTGCTATACTTTAGATCGAAAGCTTTTTAAAAGTATAGATTCTGTAGTAAAGATGATTGAAAACTGAAATTTTAATAAATGTTCGTTTTATTTTTTAGGTTCACTCCATGGGTTAACTAAAAATGATAATATTTTATTAATTTGTCAGGAAAAAAAAGCTATAACGTGTTTTTCCTGTCGTCAAGAATGGAGTGGCTTTTCAGTATCCTGCATCGGCAGGGAGAAGTTTAATATCTAACTTATTTTACGTGACAACATCGGTTTCGCATAACTACCTACAACTACATACAATGGGTGCAACAAAACAGATAACAAATGGTCCGCGTAAATCACGGTAACACTTGCAGTTAAGGAGAAATTGCCCATTCAGCTCTCTGCGTCTTAATTAACCTATGTCGTAAATATTATGAAGCTACTCCGTGCTTATGTAATGATTGTCTAGGTGGACTTTATCCGCATTATTCAAGATTTTTTTAATTAGGATATCTATAAATGCGTATTAAAACGGAATTACTCAAGGAGAGGTCCCGGGATATTACAAAATGAAGGGTAGGTCTTATAAAAAGTCTAAGGTACCTTAACTAACTTTCCAAATGGTAAAGGCGTGTTCCCACTATGTCGTGATCACAGATAATCGTACAGTCTAATCTGTCGTGGCTTTTATGTAGAAATGGAGGTGTTAAATTATTATTTTTGTTAGATTACATTATTATTGTTAGGTACGGTCAGCAACGAAAGTCGTTGAACACAGCTAAATTTTGAAAACATGACTGCTCCAAAACTTTTCAAGAGATTTTTTTATTATGAAGGTAAGGTAAATAATGAATGGTCATTTATGCAATGACTTTATACAACCTCCACAGGTCAGTAACTTTACATTAAAAGTCGTATTGAAGATTGTAACGTGTTCAACGACTTTCGTTGCTGACTGTACATAGGACGGCCCGATAACTGTCGTTTCCAACGACAAATAAAACAGTACGTCATAATGGGAATACGCCCTAAGTAAGTAAGATATTGATTCCGAAAAGTAAAATGGTTAACACACTATTCATCTAAGGAACATAAAAGAAAAATTTAAAAAAATAACACTAACAATTATCAATATGTAACATACTGTGAGTACCTAATAAATAATATATATTAAAGCACATTATTATCAACCCATATATACTGCTGGGCACGGGTCTCTTCTCAGATTGAGAGGGATTAGGCTACCAACCACCACGCTGGCCTAGTGCGGACTTCACACACCGTCGAGAATAATTTCGAAGGCATGCAGGCTTCCTCACAATGTTTTCCTTCACCGTTTAAGCAAGCGATAATTAATTATTAATCGCACATGAATTTAAAAAATCAGAGGTGCTGTCCTAGGTACTCAAGACCTTGACAGTCCAATAGTCATATTACTAGGCTATCACTGCATCAAATTGAAACATAAAACCAGATGTACCTATATTAATTCATACTGGAACTACAACGGCAGTGTAATGTGCAATACATGCTGTAGATACAGTTATAAAAGTCAGTGTAAATATTTACCGGCAGTCGATAGCTCAACTTTATTAAATCCGAAGGTAGGATGCACGAAATACGTTCATTTATTTTCATATTTGTTTACTAGTTACATATTTAATTAACTTAACTAGCTGTATTTATATTAAGAGACCGCACGCTGAATGAAACTACATATTACACATACAATTATATGGAATCATAAAGGTTTCAGCAACAAAAAACTAAAGAATTTTAATCGACTTAAAAGAATGACGAGGTTGAAAACGAATTCACTTACTTAATATTTATGAGCAATCTGAAAAAAAAATTGTAAACCCTACTCTATGTGAAAAATCGCAATCATAAACGCATGGAGTAAATTCATGGAACCCGGGCGAATGTTTGCAGGTAAGAATTTTTTTTCAAAAAGTTATAAAAACTTTTTCTACACTGCCTCTTTTTCTACTTATATTTTTTTACCGAAGCCTTTCCACGTTCGCACACCATAACTCAACAAAGTTTCATCGTAATCAAATGAAAGGTTTAAGAACGTACCTATAGAAGACACAACAGGAGATAGATATCTTTAATTGTGTACCTACTGAGTAAAATCACAAAGATAACATTATATGAAATAAGTTGTTTGCTTCACTGTTGTATTGAGTCGTACCTGTAATAACAATAATTGTAAGTCATAGTTATAGGTAAATAAATAAAAAAATACAATTCTTTCTTTCTTTCTTTAAATAATAATTTTATTCGGTTAATTAGATGACTTGATTCTACCGATTCCATGATCAAATCTATCTTCGTAGATCTACAAATAATTTATTGCATATTTCCCGGGAGCATCTGTGCTCCGCCTTACGACTCTTGACTCAAGTCGGCGACTCCGAAACTGCGGTTGACGTAGATCGATGTGCGACCACGGGCACCGTCCTCAGGACTGGGACAACACTAAGTGACTGATTGTGCGACCCTACCACACATGTACTTACTGTTACATTTTGTTTATTTACTTGATAAGGAATTCCGCTAAAACAGGCTGTTGGCTGGGAAATATTTCATATTTCGTTAACTTTTATGTAGTAATCATAATTTAAATATCGTCCTATTGATATGACTATTCGGTTTAAAGACATTTGTTACAAAAACATTACATAGTTCACTAAAATTATGAGAAAATTCATAATAACATTATATTAATTTAAATTCGAAGCAGTGTCGAAGTGAAGCAAGTCCAAAAGACTCGAGTTCGAATCCAAAGCACGCAACTCTGACTTTTCGAATTTATGTGCGTATAAATAATTAATTATCACTCGCTTAAACGGTAAAGGAAAACCTCGTGAAGAAACCTGCATATCTTGGAGATTTTATTTCAACTGTTTGTGTAGTCTGCCAACTCGCACTAGGCCAGCGTGGTAGCCTTATCGCTTTCAATAAGAGAGAAGACCCGTGCCTAGCAGTGGGACAGTATATGGGTTGATGATAAATTTAAACAATAGGTTCGATCTATCGGAAGTACATAACAACAATACACACATGAAAAAGGTCTAAGCCACACGCATCATTTACAGAAACTGCATATTTTACACAATTGCTCTCGAGGTCGAATCTAAGGCAAGTACATCGGACCTTTCGAAATTATGTGCATAATAATATTAATTTACCACTAGCTTTAAATGACAAAGGAAATCCACTTAAGCATCTTATCTACCTGACAGATTTTCAACGGGTGAAGTCTGTCAGTCACGCTAGGCCAGCGAGGTGAACAATATTTTGACACCTCGTACTCGGAGATCCCCGAGCTTAGAATGATAATTATTTGAAAGTAGTCTAGATCATTGACATTTGTATTAGTACATGTACATTTTGCTTAGAAATAACGTTCATATCTAATCTAGATATTGTTGTAGTTTAAACTCAAGACATGTGTTACACACATGAAGTACCAAAGAACTTTGACTATCAAAATAAACTAGTAATACCAAAATATAGGTTGTCTAAAACAAGTAAGTCATTTTTAGGAAATAGTGTACGATTTTATAAAAAGCTGCCCAAATCTGTAATAGAACTTACCGATGGAAAGTTTGAGGCAGATGTTAAACGCATCCTAATTAAGAAAGCACTATAAAGTACAAGACTATGTCCATGATAGGGACGTTTGGGGATAGTTGGACTGATATTTCTGCACATGTGGCTTCCCTGGAACCTCGGTAACGACGTATGTGTAAGTCTATTAACCACCACGTTTTTGACGCGATACTTACATCTAATTCCGTAAATCTTGGTGACAAGTTTTGTCAGTTGCTTTATATAGTTTATTAGTTACTACTCTTTGTAAATGGGAGAACTGTTTAGAACTTTTTTTTATGCCAAGCTGTATTTAATTTAATTGTAATTTTCGCAACATCCCTAAAATGTCCTCTCATGTAAGTATCCAATTTATAATTATTATTGTACCGAACATCATTATAACCCACTATAATTTAAAAGAGTAACCATGGAGTTTCTTGCTGGTTCTGCTACCGTGCACCTAGACTCGACATTTCATAAGTGCCTGTATATGGTTTATATGAAAATAAAACTATTTTGATTTTGATTTTGAAAAGCCACAGCGTGTTTATTTTCAATATCCGCAGCGTCAATCAACAAATCGGTGATTCGGTGTATGGCACCTCGGCTTGGTGACGGCAGACGTAGCGCGGGGACCAAGTGGCGTAAATAATTGATAAATTGCCGCCGCACTCCCCGAAGTGACCCGGACCCAAACTTAGAATTTACGACCATTTAATTGTAGCTTAATTCCCAAACTAGTCTCAGCTGGTGATATATAGTTGTGAAGCGAAACGTGATTTAGTTACCTTTCTGTTTGGGGATATTATTCTGTCTCATTAATCTAGTAGACTGCTGCGCTAGATGTCCTGGGTTCGATCCCCGGTCGAGAAAAGCGTTATTGAGTTTTTCTGTGAAAATCTCAGTAGCAGCTCGGAGTTTGCATATATTGTGCCCGGATAATGGCAATAAGCGAACATAACAAACATAGCGAACATGTTACATAGGCCTTAAACATACCGATGAAGTCTGGGTGTACATTAGTATTTCTTTTTTATACCATTAAGGTAGCAATCAAGTATACGGCCCCTCTGATGGTAAGCGGTTACCGTAGTCTATAGACGCTTGCAAAACCAGGGATATTACTTGCACGTTGCCGACCCTGTAAAATAATAGAGGAATAGTTGGGTTGGCAGTATAAGGGTCCGAGTTCCCCCACTGCTGACACAACGTTTCCTCGAGGAGCACTGGCAACCTTTCTCACTGTAAGGAACACAAAACAGCTAAAAGCAGTATAATTTCAGTTTGATTATCTGCATGGCGGAGATACTTCCCTAGTCGGGCAGCTCCAATTTGAGTGGAATTACTCTCACCTCTCTTAATCTTAGTATACCTCTGCCTAACCCTTCGGGAAATACAAGCGTGATGGTATGGTATAATATTATTATCTGAGAATTGAAAACATTGATCATTTCCACGTAATATTCGAAATAAAATATTTAATAATTCTGTGTAAAATATTTCAGATAATCATATTGAAAGAGTAACAATCATGAAATAATTCCACAATAATTACATTTAATTTGAGCCCATGCAATAATATTTTGGCGAAACACATATTATGAATTTCATATTTTGTTCCCAGAAATTACACAATACAGCATCTGGATCATTGTGTAATTAATACAACCTAGTAATTGAAATGACATTTGATTACTTATACTTTACTTTTTTGGCATTTTCCATGTTAAGATTTTAAAATTATATTTATCGAAGGAAAAATTCGACCGCGGGCAGGATTCGAACCTGCATCTTCTGTATAGGTACACCAGACACTATGACCGCTGAGTCAACGCGAGTCCTACCCCCCAGGGACTCATACTTTGTTAATGAACTAATTTTGAAGCTTTTAAGGGATTTTGACTACGTACCTACCTTCATCACTTACTAGCGTTAAGTCATTCAAAGTTGATTTTTTTGAGTAGTTAATGTATACCTACTAATTTACTATCGATATTGATAGCCTAGTGGTATGACCATAGGACTGCCAAGTCGAAGGTCTCGAGTTCGAATTCAAAGCACGCACCTCTGACTTTTCGAATTCATGTGCGTATCAATAATTAATGATCACTCGCTTAAACGGTGAAGGAAAACATCTTGAGAGAACCTGCATACCTGAGAGATTTTTCTTGACGGTTTATGAAGTCTGCCAACCCGCACTAGGCCAGCGTGATGGACTAGATCCTAATCCCTCTCATTCTGAGAGGAGATCCGTGCCCAGCAATGGGATAGTATATGGGTTGATGAAGAATTCACTATCACGCCTTTTTATAGTACGGAAAATCGTCATGGATCATCCGCCACCTGGGAAGCGGCAGGGTATGTCGCACTCATACCGACTAAAAACCGCACTTGCCTTCACCTGCCCGAAAGTCATGGGATCCGTGAAATTCGCCACGAGTATGAACACTATCACGCCTGTCTCCCATTGAAGTATACAGCGACTACATTATTACAAGATTATCCATCCACCCATATACTGTCCCACTGCTGGGCACGAGTCTATTCTCACAGAATGAGAGGGATTAGACTATAGCGCCTATACGCCGTCGAGATAATCTCTAAGGCATGCAGACTGTAAAGTTTCATCAAAATCCGTTCAGTAGTTTTAGCGTGAAAGATTAACAAAAATCCATCCATCCATCCTCACAAACTTTCACATTTATAATATTATAGTAGGATAGGATAGGATGCAGTTTATATGCTCTCAACGTCCTTCTTACAGGAGTTTTGATATTTCAAAGGTATCATAAATACGAGCCGATGAACATGAATGATCAAACGATTTAATATAATATTTGCGTTCATGCTGTTTTACAATTGAGTGTAAATCCGATGTTATTAATGTTTGTTATTTGCAGCATTTATAATTGACTAAAAAACAGATATAAGTCATGTGTCCGGCGATTGAGCCCGGGGCAGGAGTAATATGCACGCAATAATTGCGCGGCCGCCGCCCGCACGCCGCCCCTGGGCTCAAGCGACAGTCGGTGTGTAATAAAAATGTAATACCTCACTGTTTTATGTAGCCAGATTTTTATTTACTTGTAGTACATTAAAATTTGTTTAGTGATGTTGATAATCGATTATTGATAATGGATTGAAACAGGTAAAATTATCTTAATTATCTCAAAGGTATACATTTCTCAATCAAATAATCATGAATGAATGAAGCTAAAGATTTATTTACCTTTGCTTCCTGTCATCTCAGTGTGATAGTAATGTTGATAATCGATTATCAACATCACTAATTCTTTTTCAACTTACTATCCTATCCTACTATACATATAATAATGTGAAAGTTTGTAAGGATGGATGGATGGATGTTTGTTACACTTTCACGCTAAAACTACTGAACGGATTTTGATGAAATTTTATAGGGTTATTATTTACACATCAGAATAACATATAGGCTATAATTCATAAAAAAATTAAGTTAATTAGCCAAATAACAACGATAATTAAAAGTAACTTTTCCACGCGGACGAATTCGTGGGGAGAAGCCAGACATTGATATGACAGGGGTTTAGAATAGTACCTACCTAAATTTAATGATAAAGATAATGATAATAGGCAGGAATATAAATATTAAGTATATGTAGTGTAGTGACATCTACCGCGCTACACCTCGCCTCTCCACAGTAGTATACTTAATCTTTTTTATAATTTACATTTCAAATTGTCTCATCTATTTCTTCTAATATTTCCCGCTGTCTTTTGGAAATACTAGATGGCACAACATGACAATCATACATATACTTATCATAAACTAAATAAATTATAGGTAGGTAATGTATTATTATTTGTTCTATATGTTGCTACTCCACTGACAAGAAAATCTTCAAAGCACACTGTTAACGACTAACGCCATCTAGTGACCCACACGACGAAGTACCGGACACAGCGGTGCAACGGTGGAAGGGCGAGCTTTGCGCTGTGTCATTCTGCTAACCATCTTTTTCTACGACGATCTAGTGTCACCCGTAAATCATTGTTAAATTTGTTAAGTAAATATACGCAATTTAAAATCATCTTAAATACAAGAATCATTTGCCTCATCATCTCCATTTATTAATCACACTGAAGGAAACCTCACACAACCAGCCAGCCTGACAAAAATCATCTAACATATTTTGGACCTACGAACCGGATCTTCATCGAGAAGCAGCACCACCAGGAGCTACGGTCAGGCCATTCAATCTTTCCTTCCCAAATCCTGTGCTCAATTTGTGTTAACGTTGTGTTTTGTGCAAAATTACAGTGTTCGTTACCGGTGAACGAGTGCGCCGCCGCCTACCTACATCGCAGGCATAAGTGAAAAACTGTAAGTGCTTTATTCCTGTCTCCAACACACACCGAAATGACTAAAAAGAGGCATTCGCTTGTAGATATTGAAAGTACTGATGATATTATTCGGGATTTAGTTAAAAAACGGGGTTCTGTTAAGGGGAAATTTACTTTGTTCGTTAAATTTGTTGAGTCATTAAACGATTCGCACATAACTGAAACTCAAAAAGCCGAGTTACAAGAGCGATTTCAAAGGGCAAAATTGTTATTTGATCAATTTTCGAATCTGCAAGATGAATTAGACTTGATAGTTTCGGGGAGTCAAGTAGACAAGGAATTACAAGAGAGAGAAAACTTTGAGAATCAATTTTATGCTATTGTGGCCAAATGTAAGTGTATTTTAAAAGAAAAACCGCAATCTGAATGCACACAAAATCGTAACTCGAACGGTATCAAACTACCTACAATATCCTTGCCGAACTTCGACGGTAGCTACGATCAATGGCTCGAGTTTCGCGACACATTTTTGTCCATTATTCATAATAGTAATACTCTCGATAACGTCCAGAAATTTCATTACTTGCGATCAGTTCTCACAGGTAATGCACTACAAGTAATTAAGGCCCTAGAATTCTCGTCAGATAATTATATAATTGCTTGGGATTTGTTAGAGAACAGATATAACAATAACCGTTTGTTAGTTCACAACCATGTTAAGGCTTTATTTTCTGCGCAATCATTAAGTAAAGAATCAGCTTCTCAAATTCGCAAACTAATCGACACTATCATGAGAAATATTCGTGCACTAAAATCCTTAAGCGAACCTACTGACTCATGGGATACATTAATTATCCACATAACAGTCTCAAAGTTAGATTCGTCGACGGAACGTGAATGGGAACTTCATAAAAGCACCCTCACGAATACGTCCTCAGATAAAAAAATGTTGTTGTCTGATTTAATGACTTTTCTTAAGGATCGAGCTGATTTTCTAGAAACGGTTAAGCCTTCTCAAATAAACAGCAAACAAACAGGTGACACACATACTCAAAACACACACATTAAAAAAATCATCGTCGATAAAACCACATACTTCACATAGCCATGTAGTCACACATAAACATAATAAATCCACAAACTCATCACATTCACAGCGTTACAAATGCAATATGTGCGATTCGAACCATCCTTTATATTCATGTGAAAAGTTCCTTAGCTTATCACTTAAAGATAAAATAAAGCACATAGAAGAAAAAGGATTATGTCGTAATTGTTTACGTGTCGGTCACGCTGTCGCGGAATGTTGGTTCGGGCCGTGCAAGCATTGTAACAAAAAACACAACACTTTAATTCACGACTTTAATAACGCTAGCACCTCATTAGCAGTTGCAAACATAGCACAAACACCTCAGTCCGGAGATAGTATCACGCACACACATACATCCCAATCGGCATCTCACACATCTCACACGCTTTATAACAAAGACAATAGTACTTATAATTATTTTCACAATCAAGTATTATTATCGACTGCATTAGTGGAGGTAGCTGATAGAAACAACAAATATCACACAATTCGAGCTCTGTTAGACAACGGGAGCCAACATTGCTTCATTTCTGAAACATTATGCAATACCCTTAATATTCCATTGATACAGTCCACTGTTCAGGTAATAGGAGTAGGCAACTCCATTGCACAATCCACACAATCATGCAACATTCTAATACGGTCAAAAATAAACTCGTATACCACACGCTTAAATTGTTTACTTTTGTCCCGCATTACGTCACAATTGCCGTCACTAGGTGTCAATCATAACATTGAAATACCAGATAACGTGCAGCTTGCTGATCCCGACTTTTATTTAACAAATGAAATACATTTGTTAATTGGTGCAGACAAGTTTTGGGAACTGCTAAATGAGGGTTTAATTCGTTTACCCAAAGGTCCTTATTTGCAAAACACAAAACTTGGCTGGATTATATCAGGATCAGTGCACAGACAAGTTTCACACATTAATCGAACTCAATGTAATCTCACACAAACATTGGATACGCAACTTAAACGTTTTTGGGAACTTGAAGAAATAACGTCAAGTTCCAATAAATATACTAAAGATGAAATTGCATGTGAAAGTTTATTTAAGAATACTACGTTACGCGACGAAAAAGGCCGTTTTTCTGTACGCATTCCGTTGAGTGAGTCAGCTGATGCACTACATGATACGTTTTCTATGGCAGAGAACCGGTTTCTAGCACTCGAACGCAAATTACTTCGAAGCTCACCTCATTATAGACAGCTATACAATGAATTTATGAGCGAATATTTAAGTTTAGGTCACATGAGTCGCATTATTGATTATTCGTTACCTTGTTTTTTCTTACCACATCATGGCGTCTATAGGGAACACAGTTCTACAACTAAACTTAGGGTGGTATTTGACGCGAGTGCAAAATCACCTTCAGGGAAGTCTTTAAACGACATACAGCACATTGGGCCATCGTTACAGGCTGACATTTTCTCCATATTGCTCAGATTTCGGCAATATAAATATGTTGCATGTGCCGACATTGAGAAAATGTATCGCCAAATATTAATCCAACCTGATCAGAGAAATTTACAGCTAGTCATTTGGAGGGAGAATCCATCTGAATCCCTCGGTATATACCAGCTTAATACCGTTACATATGGCACTGCGTCTGCGCCTTATTTAAGTATACGATGCCTAAAACAACTTGCATTAGAATGTAACGATGACGTCATTGCTCGGGTCATTAATGAAGATTTTTATGTCGATGACTTGATAACGGGACATCAAGATAAACAAAAGTTATTAGAAATATGTAGCCAAGTTTCTAAAGTCTTAGAATCAGGTTGTTTCCCATTAAGAAAATGGATATTCAATTTTACTACCCATTCACAATCTTCTTTCACGTCCAAGGAATTATCGTTCGGTGATAATTGTCACACAAAAACTCTGGGAATGGGTTGGTTTTGTTCTTCGGATGAACTACATTTTAGCACAAAATGTGACTATGAGTCAGTGAATAGTACTACTAAACGTACTATAGCGTCAACTATCGCACATATATACGATCCTTTAGGGCTCCTTACTCCTACCATTATTATTGCTAAGATCATGTTGCAAAGATTATGGTTATCAAAAATAGGATGGGATGATCCGGTCCCCGATGTTATTTTATTAGATTGGAACAAATTTATTAATAAATTACAATATCTACCAGATTTACGTATTCCGCGCTATGTGCTACAAAGTATTAATACATGCGATAAAACAAACAAAATAGAATTGCACATTTTTTGTGACGCTTCACAGGACGCATACGGCGCCTGTGCGTACTTACGTAGCTATACAGGCGCATTGATAACAGTTAATTTATTGTGTGCAAAGAGCAAGGTAGCTCCCGTGAAACCGGTTAGTATACCGCGCTTAGAACTGTGTGGCGCAGTGTTAGGTGCGAGATTATACGCAAAAATAATAAGTTCATTACGATTAACAATTGATAACGTGTACTTTTGGTCGGACTCGACAATTGTATTAGGATGGCTAAAGATGTCACCTAATTTACTAAAACAATTTGTACAAAACCGCGTTGTAGAAATTAATGAAGTGACAGGTGATAAGCCGTGGCTTCACATCGCCGGTAAGCACAATCCGGCTGATTTATTATCGCGTGGAATGCACTTAGATAGTCTTGAGTCATCTGATATGTGGTGGCGCGGCCCTGCTTTCTTACACGTTACAGACTGGGCACAAGACAATCATAGTTGTCATGTTAATCCTGATGAATTACCCGAATTAAAATCTGCAAAACTTTCATTAATAAGTCAAACAGAACAAACTTTTCCATTTGATTTATTTTCTTGTTTCAACCGTATGTGCCGTGTAGTGTCATACCTTATACGCTTCAGTTATAATTGTCGCATAAAAATTAAGACACAACGCGTCATGGGTTGCCTTTTAGTAGATGAAATACAAAATTCAACAAGAATTCTGACACGTATTGCACAGCAACAGTCATTTTCAGAAATTTATGATGGATTAAAGTGTAATCAATTAATGAAATATCCTCGTCACATATCTAGTTTAAATATATTTTTAGATGAGCATAATTTAATTAGAGTAGGAGGCAGACTCACATATTCAAAATCGTTTTCATATGATAAAAAACATCCGTTATTGTTATGTTCCAAGCATAGATTTACACGTCTTCTCTTTCAGTACCAGCATCAGGTATTATTACACGCAGGGCCTCAGATGTTACTAGCCTCAATACGAGAAACTTGGTGGCCTATCAGAGGACGCAACTTAGCAAAACAAGTTGTGCATACCTGTGTGAAATGCGTACGTATGAAAGCTAAACCTTTAAATATTCAAATGGGTAACTTACCTCCTGAGAGACTGGAGCCAGGATATCCATTTATTCGATGCGGTGTCGATTATGCTGGGCCAATTTTTATGTTAAACCGTGCCGGAAGAGGGGCGAGGTTAATTAAATGTTATATTTGTCTTTTTATTTGTTTTACAACGCGCGCTATACACTTAGAATTGGTCACAAATCTCACTAGTGAAGCATACATATTGGCTTTTAAACGTTTTATCTCTCGGCGTGGTAAACCATTGCAGGTCTATTCAGATAATGGTAAAACATTTGTAGGCGCTTTGAAAGAATTTTCAAAATTTTTAGAAGACACTGAAGATGATATTATTAACTTTTCTACTAATAATTCTATTAAATTCACATTTATACCGCCATATTCGCCTCATTTCGGTGGTTTGTGGGAGGCAGGTGTTAAGTCCTGCAAATTTCATTTATGTCGTGTGGCAGGCAATGCACACTTAACTTATGAGGAATTAAGTACGGTGTTAGCACAAATTGAAGCCGTCCTAAATTCCAGGCCCATGTTTCCAATGTCCACAGATCCTAACGATTTGCTTCCGCTTACTCCCGCTCATTTCCTGATTGGCCGACCGCTCACAGCACCTGCCAGCCAGGACCTCACTACAACGACTACGCAAAGCCTGTCTCGATATTATCGTGTGGAGCAAATGCGGCAGAATTTTTGGACTCGATGGTCCAAAGAATATGTCACCGAGCTTCAGAAAAGAACAAAATGGCAAATAAATCAAGACAACATCACTCCTGACACTCTGGTTTTAATCAAGGAGGACAATCTACCTCCCTTGAAATGGCGTCTTGGACGTGTGCTCCAGACATTCCCTGGCAAGGACAACATTTCACGAGTGGCAAGCATTAAAACCGCTACTGGCATCGTTCGGCGATCATTTGCGAAGATATGCCCGCTACTGAACCCACACGAAGATCAAAAGCTGGAGACGTCTACCTCTTTGGAACCTGGCACGTCCCAAGGCCGGGGGCATGTTAACGACTAACGCCATCTAGTGACCCACACGACGAAGTACCGGACACAGCGGTGCAACGGTGGAAGGGCGAGCTTTGCGCTGTGTCATTCTGCTAACCATCTTTTTCTACGACGATCTAGTGTCACCCGTAAATCATTGTTAAATTTGTTAAGTAAATATACGCAATTTAAAATCATCTTAAATACAAGAATCATTTGCCTCATCATCTCCATTTATTAATCACACTGAAGGAAACCTCACACAACCAGCCAGCCTGACAAAAATCATCTAACACACACTACGGCACAAAGGTCTTGCATTGCCAGACACAAGTTGCAAGAGAACAACTACTAATCATATTAGCTATATTAATTAGTTCCCCCAGCGCAGTACTGCCGAATGAAAATGTATGGTAAAACTAAATGCGGGGAATTCCCGGTACGAACTAATAAAGTGGAAATCCGTGCATTCATTAGTAATTCCTAGTTAATTGTGGGATGTGTTTGTTTTGAACTAATTAGTAATTCAAAGAATTGACGAAATGCGTTTACAACAGTAATTAATGATGTCCACGGTTTATTTATGAAATCATTATTATACCGAGTAAGCATGATGTAAACGAGAATAGTTTCTTTTATTTAAATAAAACTACTTTAAAAAAAGGAATGAATGGTCCCGGGTAGACTGCTACCCGTAGATGCTGTAAAGGGTCCGAAACGTCGGGATTAATAATATCAATATAACACGATAAAATCCGTAAAAAGTAGTTTTATTAAAATTTCAATGTATAATATTCGCGTAAATGTCAGATATCAATAAGTTGCTTTAATTTTACGAAATTTCAGATAAATAAAGTTTCATCTCAGGTAGGTAGGTCTCGGTGGCTTAGTTGCGTAAAGCATCTAATGTATCTAACCAGAAAGATATAGGTTCAATCCCACCATCTCGTCATTCACGAATCTCATGGCTATAACTACAGAGCAAGTGCGGTTTTTAGTCGGTACTAGTCCGACATACCCCACCTCCCCAGATGGAACAGGTTCCATGAGGATTTCCCTTACTTAAAAAATAAAATCCAACCCCGAGAGCAAATTTTCCTTCAGTATAATTATTATCTTCATCAAAAATTGTATTACTCAATGGTTTGAAAAAAAAAATGAAAAAACGTTCATTACAATTAAGGCTTTTGGAAATAAGTATTAGCACTGTCTCAAAAATTATTTCTTTTAATTACCTTAGCACTTCATTGACTTTATAGTATCCCTTTTTTGACTAACATTGTAAACAGACTTCACTGGAACGCACCAATTATCAATTTCGATCTCCCAAATACAGTCTGTGGTCCCCCATACGGCTAATCGGTCTATTATTAACGCTACAACCGCAGAAATCATGATGGCCGACAAATTCACAAGTATGTATACAATTGCAACATTTTACATGGGGTTACGTTGTAAATTGAACATGGCAGTCTGCGGTTTAATAACTGCGACTATCAGATGCACAGACGGACCACTACGCTGCACGTTGATTAAATTATGACCTTTGACTGAACGAGCACCTGTTTGATTTTCCAATACCGAACGTTTTTAATAGATTAAAGGATAAAGTTGAAAGGACTACCTATATTGGTTTGGAGTACTAACCGTCTGGGTTATTAAAACGACTGGAACGCGGACTTTTAATAGTTTGGTTGAGTTCGATTACAATTGCTGTGAATAAGAATAGTAATTTGAATTTGGGAGTCATTGTATTCTCTTTGACGACTTTTCGACTTTTCAACCGCGAAGACTCCATTATTAACTGATTTTATAATAATACCTCGTTATTCTAGTGGTCCTAAGCTCGACTGCTACGCTAGAGGTCTTGGGTTCAATTCCCAGGTCGAGATGTTAAAGTTGTCAAAGTGTTATGTGTTATTCTATGAAGTTCTCAGAAGCAGCTTGGAGTTTGGATTTTTGCCCGGTTAATGGCAATACGCTCACCCCCTATTACATGGAATTAAAACATACCGGCGAACTGTGGGTGTATATTGTTAGATCTCTACCTAACCCTTCGGGGAATACAGGCGTGTTGGTAAGTTATGTTATGTTACTTATATGTAATTTTAAGTAAAATATTATTGACACATTAAAAAAAGAATTCTATATAATCATATTTAGGTTCTTTGTTACCATCTATTATCTAATGTGCTAAGTGACGATGTGGTCTAAGATGTAGAATGCTTACCTAGAAGATATAAAATCACTCGTGACTTGAAGACTCCCAAAATTGTACACATCAGGAAATACATTTTCTATTCACAATTTACCAGAGACCTAAGCGTCTGCTAGAGTTTATTTGGGATGTTTTTCATTCATCTACGCGTCGCGAATTTTTTAAATGTTCAGCGTGATATGTCAGGACAACAGCCTGCAGCTGTACGAGCATAGTCGAGCGCGAAATCGGACGAACGTTGCGGCACACGCGGCGCGCTACCTCCATGTATAATGTTTGCAAGACCTGGATGTGGCAGTTTCTAGAAAGTACTACTGCATGAGAGAATAATTGTAAAAGGTAAAATAGTAGCTTAACTAGGCTAAGTTAATAATAGTTAGTGGTAATTAAAATCTTCGCTTACTATCAGGCGGCCATCTTTGTCATCTTATCCACAATAAATAATAATAAATAAATATTCTTGGACAATTTTACACAGCACTATCTTGAAAATCCCGTCTTAGTACTCACTTACACCTTAGAAAAGTCAATTCTATGCGAAATTTCATGCTTGTAGATCCTGATCTACAAGCATGAAATTTCGCAATTCACGGCTGTAAGCCGTGCGTTTTGTGTCAGTCAGTGTTAGATTTTTATTAAGTACATGTTCAACTTTCATAGTTCCATGTATATAGTGAGCAAACTAGCTTATCATTAGTTTCCACCTCAATATAAAGTCGGTCCCTTTATTCGGTCCTTTGTGTTTGTCTAGTTAAATTAAGTTGAAAATTTATTCCGTATCAGTTTTGTCAGAACCCTCTGTGTCAGCGCAGAATATATAATTTTGGACGCGAAATTAATATAGTTTAGGCTTTAATTAGTTTTTGATGATAATTGTTGGCCCACAAGTATATTGCTAAAGGAGTATTTGATTTTGGAGCGATACGTACCTATATGTACCTACTTATTTGAGTATTTGTGTAAGTTTTAGCGAGTGCCAAAAATAAAATAGTCTGCTTTTGTATTGAAATTTAAAGAAAATTTAAAGGATTCTAGATTAGTTAATTTCAATATATAACTGATTTTTTTATTAAATATATAATTGCAACTGAATCAAAAAATACGCCATTTTATTGAAATTTAACTTATAGCGTTGAATATCAATGCAGATTAAGATTCCATCCAATTAGCAGTGAGTGAGTTCATTGAATGCAAGTGATGTTGCTAGATGTGGCAGTCTCTGAATTAATATTCGCGTCGGTCACGCGGACGCGGCTGACGTCACGAGCAGTGGATGTTTACGCATGCCTTGCTCGCAGACCGACCGTTCACCGACACTCATTAGGGTACACCCGGACAGAGATTTGCTTTAAAATATTTTGATATTTGCACAGGTTTGTTACAGCAAATACTTATTCAAGTCTTAAATTATTATAAAAAGATGTTCTTTAAGTTTGTTCATTATTTTGACATTTCAAGTCAGTCATCCAATCATAGGTAATATATAGTTCACATTTTAAACTTGGTTACAAATCGTTATACGAGTAAAAAGTGAACTAGTTTTTCGATTTTATGCGTTTAGGGATTGTTAAAATACAGTTTTTTTTAAATTACGTAAATATAGTTAATTGATGAAAAATATAAAACATGTTTTTTTTTATACATTATTATGCAAATAGTACAGAATTTTTTATATTGCGCATCTGTGATTTGATATCTTTGGAACTAGGAGAGGACGTGACGTCTAAGGGCGACGCCATGGTGCGGATGGCTGTCGAGATTAGATTCGCATATAACCTACATACGTCATTCAAGTCTATTGAATAATCTACTCTTGTCTCAACTGACTTAGTTTCTGTTTAGCTTGAATAAAATTGAATAAGTTGTCCTATTCCTTAATTAAGGCGTTTTTTGTATCGACTATTTGTAATAATTAGACATTTTAGGAACTTTCTTCGTTCGGTCAATTAACCTTAGGCAGCAATATCGAAAAATCTTAGTGTGTATGTGTATTCGATAAACAATATTTATAAACATATCTTTATTATCCCTTATTACCAACCGATAGGAACAGGGAAAATGTGTCCAACTTAAAACCGTATTATAAAATAAATTTCCAACAACTTAAAATCACTATATAACAATAAAAAAATACGTACGGCTTTCTTTGCGCACGTACGTAAAGAGAGGTAGGGTGTAGTGGGAGTAATTCCACTCAAATTGAAGCTGCTCGACTAGGGAAGTACTTCCGCCTTGCAGAAAATCGAAGCGATATAATATAGCT
Organism: Acronicta alni; assembly: GCA_964056405.1. Classification (NCBI taxonomy): domain Eukaryota; kingdom Metazoa; phylum Arthropoda; class Insecta; order Lepidoptera; family Noctuidae; genus Acronicta; species Acronicta alni. The sequence continues at coordinate 10,149,093 of OZ043921.1, forward strand.
TTGAGCTGTGTTGTGTACCCAACGGTGAGCAAGGTTGGCAGTGCTACGCGAGGAAACGTTCTGTTGTCAGTGGGGGGGACTTTGACCCTTATACTGCCAGCCCAAATATTCCTCTTTCGTTTTACAGGGTCAGCAACGCGCAGGTGATACCCCTGGTATTGCAAGTGTCTATAAGCTATGGTAACCTATGCTATGTTTGACACCTTAGTGGAATACGAACGTATACCTAATATATGTTAAACGTGTGTGACAGTCTATTAGTCTACCTCGATATAACCATGACAATACCTCCCTAAACATTGAATACAATCGTAAATGAACGTAATCGTCGTTTAATTCCACTTCACCTGCGTCTGTTGTTTAAAATATCTACACGATGTCCTCCCTCATCAATTGTCAAAATGAGGGCATAAATTAAACTCCCCTGCCACGGGGCAGCTGAGATTAATGTTAGTATTAATCGAGTGACCGCGGCACTCCCGCCCTCTTCCGGTCACCAAGAACGTTTACTGTTTAACCCTATGCAGCCTTCTCTTTTATTTTATAAGCAAACTAGCTACTTGCCCCGGTTTTGCACGGATGCAATATATTAATAAATAATGTAGATTTATTAATACATTGCAATGCAATATTTGTGTATATAAACTAATTGGAAGAAATTATCAATATCATAGTGAAAACCGTATCAAAATCCGTTGCGTGATTTTAGAAGAGCTAAGCTGAGAATGAGGGGGATTGGGCTCTAGTCCACCACCTTGCCCTAGTGCAGATTGGCAGACCTCACACGCTTTTTTCCTTCGCTAAAATAACTATAAAGTCATTATATTTGCTTGCAATAGATAGGAATTTGAAAAATCTCGGTACCAAAGTCTCTAACAACAGAATCTACCAATTTATTTGTTATTGAGATCGGTCGTAAATGATTTTGCAAAATATTTGTTGTTAGTTTGTGCGAGTGAAACATGAAACAGTTATAATACCTTATTGTTTAATATACTCGGACACTCAAAATCCTCGCAATATTAATTTTGTAACGCGAATTCGTAGGAATTCAGTGATATTGCCAGTACTGGCTTTGTTTGACGTGGAATCAATCGGTCATTTAATAACACAGTCATCTCTTCGCCATCAAAGCTTTGATATTCAATATGCGTTTATCGGATATCAATCGCGTAGTGCAGTCGGCTATTGACGACTAACAATTTCCATGGCAATGGTTTTGCTAATTAATGTCCTCATTATCAACCCATATATTGATCACTGCTGCCCACTGCCGTGCCCACTGCTGGGCACGGGTCTCCCCTCACAGAATGAGAGGGATTCGGCTATAGTCCACCACGCTGGCCTAGTGCAGGTTGACAGACTTTACACATCGTCGAGAAAATCTCTCAGGCATGCAGGTTTCCTCACGATGTTTTCCTTCAGATCATTAATTATTAATACATACATGATTTCGAAAAGTCAGAGGTGCGTGCCGTGGATTTGAACTCGAGATATTATACGAGACTTAGCAGTCCAATGGTCATACCACTAGGCTATCACTGCTTGTATTGCTTGGTCATAATTAACAGTGTGGAACCCGGTGGAAATGAGACGCAGCCGTGTAGGTGACCGCCAATTAAACTAGCGAGTGGTTTATCTTGCACGCCGCATGCGAGTAACGAGCGTGTCTTGAAACCCCAGGATGCTGTCCGCACGAGTTTCGCCACTTTACCTTACATCTGTGCCGTGCGGAAGTATTGTGTATACATTTGCTTGAAGGGTTGTGAGTTTAGGAGACCGATTCGTTTCTCCAGGCGTAAATTATATTTGTTTATTTAAATTAATGATTACGTAGTCTTTTATTTTCATTTATTATCTAATACTATAACTAGAAGGAAGGTATAATATTATCATAAATATATATGAATATAGAATAAATTCTTAAATAACTTTAAAATTTCCAAAGAATTATGAATAATCGTATAAGTAACTTTATGTATATCTAGAGTTAAAGTTAGATTATGACACAGTCACAATAATTAATTTATTACTGCTCTGTTATAAGTAATTAATTAATACTATTTTTAACATTACTGTCTCTTATAATCTTGATACATATAATCACATCAGCGCCAGCCCTGCCCCACATAAAACCATTACACAGCCAGAGCACCCGAACAATGACATTTAATACAATTTAATTTCCTGAAGCTCTATTTTATCGCCGGATTATTTGATCAAAGGGCTAATCGACTCCACATACCTACAGTTTAGTCAAAGATAAACTTGCGACATGCGGGCGGCTGTGCGTGTTTAACTAATGACCGAGTCATGGGGGTCTGCTGGGATGGGAGGGGGTGAGAGGGGGTGGGTTGGCAGGGTGCAGGTCCAGCGATATCATTAGCCACAGATGCCGCTGCCCGGTGCCCGGTATAAATACATTAAGTGTGCCGTCAAACTGTTAAAGCTCGCTCCAAACATAGTTTTGCACAGAGATTACCTCAGTTTCAGATGGGTTAGTGTTTGTTTGACACTATTTTGTTTACGTTCAATAGATAGCATTTAATCATTTATTACTCACACATTTTATAACCCCAAATATACACTTAAACGACAGTTTAACCGTAGCGCCGCACTATTCGTATCAAAATCAATAGACAATGAAAAACAGTGGCCACTGTATGGAATATGGCGTCATAAAATTCTATAAACCCAATAAAATTCGTGCTCGGCGTTGGAACGTCCACATAAAATCTCAAAGTACATAAACATATCATAAGAGGGGATGTAGAGCGAGTTATCCTCACAAAGAGAGTTTTTCTAAGGGATAAGCGGTGGTTTCCCCAGATGGTTATTTTATACAGTGGAGTCGAGTTAACGGGCTGGGTCTTTAGCATTCGTAGCTACGCCGTAGACGCGCTACGCCGTAGTCGCGCTACAGTAAGCTCTGGCTCGCAGTATCAACTTGTGTAAACGAAGGTATTTGCTACGTTTATATCTGAATACCCACTGCCATCTTTGTTTCTAACAGTAATGTAGGCTATTTTCATAACGTTCTAAAAAAGGAGTAAGAGATAGATAGAATGAAATAAATGTTAAATTGTCTATAAATATAAAACATCATAAAGAGTTGCTAGCACTTTTTATTTACTGCCGCAATCCCTCCTCGTTTATTGCGGTATAAATCGGCGACTAGATATGATTTATCAGCTCATCACTCCTGGTTAGGTGTGAGTAATGTTCCAACCGTTATTGCAACATTATAAACGTCACGATGTATCTCTGCAATATTTCGTTTATTAACGTTTTCTGTTCGTTTTAAGACAACAAATCCGGTTGGACCGGACTACGGCTGACTTAAAACACATTACCATACTCGGGGGACACTCACCCTTTATACAGACTTCGGGACGTTTAAATTGAAATGGATCGGATTCGAGAGTCCATCCATCACGGTCTTTGCCCCACATCTAATGGTTTTTTAATAATTCCACTTCGGACCTCAATGTGTCGTCCCTCATTAGAAAGAGGAGTGTGATCGAGTGCCGATTGTTCGGAATATGACAGCCAATTGACAGTTCTCGATGATAATCGAATAATGAAAGCGAGACGGTGCAGACAAAAGGTGTCATTGAGGTGTGAAATGTAAAAGGAAGAATACTGACAGAATTTTAAAACAATGTGTAAATAATTCGTCTGGGTTCTTGTGCATTTTCCTTTGTGCGCCCCAGACGATTTTAGACTTTTTTATAAAAATAAGCTTTTAAAATAGAAAAGTATAATTTATAATAGAAACAGATTAAAAATCCCACACGAAGTTAGCAGAAGAGACGACTAGAGCAAAATGAAATGAAATGTCGTCTAATTTGCTACAAGTAAACATCACTAATTAAATTCCTACACAAAAAGCTTTTGCAAACATTTGAGCACAGACGCTTTATTCGAGTATTTCGCTGTTAACGTCCCTTTGTTTATCTATTTCATAAATACTATTATTCCGATGTCATGAGCGGAAAGTAAGACAATAAAGGTACCAAGACAGGAATGCAAAAGGGGCGAGCAAACAAAACAACCGCGTTTGCTGACCGCTATAAACAACGGGAAACTATGTGTGCGGTCACCTTTATATTTCATGCAAATCGACCCGCTGCCGGCGACTGTTTGTAAAATAATCGTATTGCGTGATAAACGATATTTGTTGCTTACTTTGCGGTCCTCAAGGAAAATAGTTTTTGTAGGACCTTTATTCCACATGAAGATACTTAATAGGCAGTTGTTGATATTAATTTATTCGTGAGTACTGCGCACGTTGGTGGTGGATTTGCGGAACATAAAGCTCTGTAATAAAATATTATTAGTACATGTGTAAGCGTGTCATAACAAGTATCATAAAACTGCGACTCAGAACGATCATGCTTCATATAATGAAATTTCACTTACGCATAATAACGTTCAACATAAAGAGTCTTATCTAAAATACATCTCCGAACACGATCTATTCCCTCCATAAAAGTTACAAATAACCGCGAAATGACGCGTCATTAAATAATATCGTCGAGATAAGTGCAGATTAATGTGGTTTTTTATATCGTTCGATCGACATGGCGTTTTTCAAACGACCCCTTCATGCATTAAAACCGCGAGAGCAACCGATGTATGCGATTTCAAATTACGATATAGTGACGTTATCGCGCAGAAAAATAAAAATAAAACAGAACTAGAGTGAACAAATTTCAACTACATTAGATTGTGTTAAATCAGAATATTATCATACATTAGTGCTATATTTCAAGAGTAAAGCGTGATTCATATAAATGAGGAGTTATATTAAAATTGACTGGCATTAGGTAGTTTGCACGTGCCTAAAATTATTTCCACATATTTTACGGGACACTCGTATATCAAAGCTATGAAAAAGTTTGCCCCACCTACATAATATTGGGAGGGCAAGCATCTGTGCAGAAATCACCCGGTCACTAGAATATTGTTTTCACTATATTAGAAACGTGATCGCAATTTTTAAGAGCGAAAAAATTCTATTTCAACTCGACTCTCTGACGTTGGGCGTATTTGATTATACCTCGAGTGTGTATTCCCCTTTACAGTGTTATAAACTGAACGATATTGGGGAATTTTACGATTCCATCTACATGCTATATATTGAAATATTAACTTTTGGATTAAAACTACGCGAGCGGCCGATGGCACGACGTAACTGATTTTGTTAAAACGTAACTTTTATGGGGCGAAAATCCGAATTTAATTTAACATTTTCCAATATTCCGCACTAATTTTAGTACATGACTACATCCAGGGTAGCAAAGAGTATTTAAAATGGTAATAAATAATAACCAACACCTCGAGTAATTCCTTTGTAATTAAATAACTACTCTATGTTGTTTTTACTTCGTTTTGCCTCTAAAAAATATTTTTAGTAAGCACGATTATGTGTTATAACCCAACTAGCTGTTGCCTGCAGTTTTGTCCGCATCCTAAAGGGCTTTTTGAGACAAAATGTCTTCAGCCTATGTCCTTCTCCATGGTCTTATCTATCTCTGTACCAAATTTTATCAAAATCTATTCAGCGGTATAGGCGTGAAAGCGTAACAGACCGACAGAGTTACTTTCGCATTTATAATATTATATTAGTAGGGTTTTCTAGTAATTATGACTGTTTCAATGAGCTCGTATTCATATTGTATTAACATAGACATAGGTAAGTATAATTAATCACTGTGATATTCCAGACTCCGGTATCTCAATGTATGCATGTCCTGACCGTCTCCAGTTTGATTTTCATTAGGGCAAATCACGTTCCACGTTCACATCAATTTATAGGTGTACGTATCACAACACGGAATGTATCCGTAATTTTATCATGATGATTGAATAGGACATTAGAACATGCTTAAAGATGGAAGTTAATGGCCATAATATACTGAATGAGTAACATATATTTTATGCCATTATGAAAGACTAAAATAATACAGTTTCTCGGAAAGAAAGAAAGAAAGAAAGAAAATGATATTTATTTGTCCTTTGCACAGTTATTACTAATATTAATTACATATAATGAATGAAAATTACAAAAACTAAATGGTCTTGGACTCAGCATAGTGGTCAACAGTCGGCATGTCAACCGCTGGTATTCTGTCCAAGCCGGTAATGCAGTTATACAATACATGCACCCTCCTACTCGCAAACATTTCAGACATTCAGTACACATAAACAAAAAGAAAGACATAAACATAAACAAAGAGCAGGCCACCGTTCTAATTTCCATTTTCAGAGTTAAATTGAGATGCTATAAATCTGAATCGGGGCTTCCCGTGATTGGCAGTAGAGCACTTTTTTTATTATTATTTTTCTATTCTACTAAGGTGGCAAACAAGCATACAGCCCACCTGATGTTAAGCGGTTACCGTAGCCTGTAGACGCTTCCAACACCAGGAGTATCACTTGCGCGTTGCCGACCCTGTATTGAAAGAGGAATAGTTGCGTTGGCAGTATAAGGATCAAAGTGCCCCCACTGCCAACACAACGTTTCCTCGTGGAACACTGGCAACCTTGCTCACGTAAGAAACACAACACAGTTCAAAGCAGTGTCTTCGATTTTCTGCAAGGTGGAGGTACTTCCCCAGTCGGGCAGCTCCAATTTGAGTGGAATTACTCCCACTATGCCCTACCTCTCTTAATAACTAGGCTGATGCATATAGAACGTTTTTCTTCAAAAAAATTATATCTAAATAAGATCACACCTGTATTTCTTGGAAGGATCGCATCGTATGTTTCAGTTAACATGGGACAAGCCTAATACCATTTAACGCCTTACCAGGCACAAATCCAATCTTTGGACTAGGTAGTTGTAAAAGAAAAACTCCTAACATAACCCGAAATAAAAATGAAACCCTGAAGGATGTCAAGCCAATTCAATTAAAAAAAGAACAGTTTGGAACTAGTTTATCCTCCGAGCATTTTTCTAACTATGTCGGGGTCGGCTACCAGTCTAACCAGATACGGCTGAATATCAGGAACATACAGTGACTGCCTACAGACCTTCGCAACCCAAATTCTGAACATTACCGATATATTGAGGTTAGAATGGTTGTCAGGCTTTTTGACTTCAGACTACCACTAACGATAATCGTAGGTGTTCGTGTGAAAACGTGCTCTCTGAATTTGGAATTAAGTAATAACAATTTACATTAGGTAAATTACTAGCATTTGACAAATGAAACCTGTATCGAACCATTGTTCTGTGTGCAACTAATTATAACGGCTAGTATTGCACGCAATGTGAGCTGCACGTCAATCAATAACAGTCCGTTCAGTCTATATTTCAATCTCAATTCGCCTTAGCTAGAAATTTGATCCTAGTTGTACAGGCTTTGATGTAATATCTAGTTAGAACGATTATTGAGGTGTCTTGCGTTCAGTTTGTATGAAGACGTTTGAGTAGAGATGCCGGACACATATGTCTATTGTCTATATACGTATATTGCCTGTATACGTTCGTATAATATTTTTCATTTTATTATGATCCCATTACATATGCATCTTAACGTCAAAACTAGTAGCATACTGTCAGTTCCTTCCAATCACAAAACTAAAATAGATACCGGAAAATTATTATTAAGGAAATGTGTGCATTTCACTGTGTACGTGCATGCGTATGCATGTGCGCGTGAGTGTTCTTGTGTTTCTTTCCAAATCTTCACTCAAAAATAAACTGAAATTTCATGCCACTAAATTAGATATTTGAGTAACTAGATAAAATTATTCTCGATGCTGAAAACGCAAGAAATTACCTATAGTTATATATACCTATAGATACTTCATCAATTAACAATTATTGAATTGGATATGTTCAAATATAGGTAGGTCTTGCATCCGTTTCCACGTCAACCAATAGTGACAACATTCGCTTATTGAAATTCATTTTCAGGAAATGAATATTGAGATAACAAGTGACTGTCTGATATTGTCTTACCGCGGTACTGTAGGTAATGTTTATATTTACTGAGAAATTCTGACTCAAAGACAATAATAATGTTTTCTTTATATGGTATTGCCACTTACAAAATAGATACATGTTGAAGATGTGTCAAAAACGAAATAAGAAAACGAAAGAAATGTAATTTTCAACACGAAAAGCAAAAAGCAAGCTATACAGCATTATCTTTTTTTAGAAAGAAAACTATTTCTCATTTTTAATATACCATCACGCCTTCATTCTTAAGCTTTGGCAGAACTGTACTGCTGATAGACACCCAGACGGTTTAAGATCTCTTATACCTAATAGAGGGTGAGCATATTTACATTATTTTTTTAAATTTTACAGTAGGTACAAATCTAAACTCCCGACTTACTACTGAAATTTAAAAAAAAAAATACAAAAAGATGATAGAGATTGCTTAAACGGTGAAAGAAAACATCGTGAGGAATCCTTGCCTTAGAGATTTTTCTCGACGGTGTGTTAAGTCTGCCAACCCGCACTAGGCCAGCGTGGTGGACTATAGCCTAATCCCTCTCAAACTGAGAGGAGACCCGTGCCCAGCGGTGGGACAGTATATGGGTTGATGATGATCATTACCATATTACCCAAAATAGGTCCACTACTGAACAAAAGATAAGAGAGATAATATTCAAGATAAATAATTAAGTGGTAATCAATTCAGCAAGTAAGTACTCCTTGTCAGAACTTTAGACAAATTGGGGTTGATTATATTGTTGGCTAAACTGAAATCAATATTGAGCCGGGATTGTTTATGTAATGTTGTTGTTCTCTTGTTATAACTTGTTGTGTTTTAGTTTGCCGGTCGAACTAAACGTAATACATACCATCACGTCTAGGGTTAGGCAGAGGTGTACTAATGTATATCCACAGTTCGCGCGTATATTAGGTCTCATGTATTGCGAGCCTATAGCCATAAACTGGGAAAAACTCCAACTACGAAACAACAAACTAGAAAACCAATAATACTTTTCACAGTAGGTAAGTATTGTTGGTTTTCTAGTTCCTAGTCTAACATGTTACAACCCAAATTATTTTTTCGCTTTGCAAAAAATCGATAAAGACACTTCTTTTCTTTATTTCACTAAATAACACTGCTTTGAGCTGTGTTGAGTTCTGTGATATATTATAATAAATACCTACAATAATTACTGAAAATAAATACAAATGTATGTATGACAAACCCGTTTGTCTGAATGCAGTTACACGTAGTAAAGGAAGTCGTTGGAAGTTCCGCTCCCCCCTCTCGCTCCTCTCCACAGGAAATTCCTGACTCGCAACTTTGCCCCCGATGAAAGAAATACTTCGCGAGACTTGTTCGCGTTTTCTTTATTAGCCTTTTGATTTGTTGTAAGTCTGCTCCGAACAAAAGGGTTGCATTTGAAAAATACTTTTGATAAAATTTTCTGTTTCAGCCGACCGTGTCGAAGGCAAATAGAAATATTATTTTGTTGGACGCATGTGGTAAAACGGAGAGGAAGTTATACCCCCTTTTTTAAATTACAGAAAAAATCGTCATCGTATTCATTATTATGAAAAACTTTTACTGTGGGGCCAACCCTGACTAATCGCGAAAACAGAAATAGCGCAGTTCCCTTAGTATAATGCCCCCTTATTTATTTTATAGTAACTAAAAAAATAAGTGGGATATGTATTTACTTAGCATTTAGTAAAATTCTGTTGCTGACCGGGGCGACGAAGAAAAAGTTTAGAGTCGCTTAAAAACAAACTATTAACTGAAACCCAAACTTAAATAAACCCGACCCAATTAACGGTTTTTCCACTATATTGCAATGAATTTAAATTTCTATAGAGATAATATTATATAAGTATCAATAAGTATAAATAAAGAGAAAACGTTTCACATAGTTAGTTATTAAATCGAATAGACTAGTTTGATAATTCACTTCTAAGGGGAGTGGCGCCATATGCTGAAACACAGGTCCTACCTAGTTTGGCAGTGGATGCTATTCGTAGTTTTGTCCTAGTATTCTAGTCCATGCATGTAAACAACAATATTGTAAACTTTTTTTCTGGCACTAAAGTTATTATTAATTAGTTATTTCCCGTGGTCGTCATTGTATGTAAGCCTGTGTCGTATGTCCTAGTTAAACGAAAAAAAGTTAAACTATACATCCCAAAATTTAATAACCTCTGAGTGACGGCCTGCGTTCAGTAGTGACATTAACCTTTTGACCGCCACGGACGTGTATAGACGTCAAATAAAAACTTGCTCACGACGCCAACGACGGCATGGCACGTCAAAAATACCACTTTTTTTTAGTTCAAAATAAATACAAAAATTTTTTGTTTTTTTTTTACCTATATTAGATATTAGAATTTGTCGCTTGGTTAAAAGGTTAATATTTTTTTTTATAATGACACAACATCATAAAACCATGTTTCTATTGTCACAATATCATGAAGTAATATTACAGAATGAACTATTCTAAGTATCAACAAACAACACTGGATCCTACACAATTCAAATGTAAATACCAGTTAAATGGAGAGCCGTATCTACAACAGACGAAGCACGAATTTAGAAGGCTTAGTTGCAAACTAAAGCGTGATTTAATTTTAAAGCCAAGTTCTCCCCGCCGGCATTTAGGAATAGCCTCTTAATAAATCTGCTACTTACCCAACGTCCGGACTTCGATTCCCGGCGGGGCACGCTACGAATTAACTAGTTGGCCTTTCGAGTACTGACCAACGGAAGTTGCGCTAACTTTGTAATTGGCGAGAATTTATTACTAATATCTTGAGGATACTCCCATATTTTGACAGCGCAGCTTAGTTAGTGGTGGCAGGGGCTTTATTATTTTGTAAACGAGGAGGTAAATGAAAAGGGGATTTTTGGTAAATTAATTTATGATGTAACTACACTATAATAAATTGGTCTGTGCATACATACACTTACGCCTTTTCTTTTTGCCCGTATGGGTAGGAAGAACTACAGAACGGTATTACTTACTATGATTCTTGCGTCCTTCTTTTACTTCATCCACAATCAAATACTCGTAAGGATCAGGGATTTCACCTACAGTGGCCAGCAGGTCCAATTGAAAATGAACCTTATAATTTTGTATTAAAGTTGAAAATCTATCAAACAAATTTGACAGATTGGGGTAGGTTGACGTGCTGGCCTCTGTACTTTTTTCTATGAAGTCCAAAGTTTTTAGAATCAACCTAAATAATATCGAAATAATATAAAATATAACCAATATAACTGCTTTCAAAGTTTCAATAATTATAATTAGTTATCGAAAGCCGTTACACAAGACAGTCACGTCTGGTCTGCAGGTCGTCAAAGGGGAACTAATCCCAACTATGATTAATTGAATTTAGGAGTGGCTCGTGAGTCGTGAGTCGTGCAATACCGACGAATCTGTTACTTCAGTCGCCGGCTACAGTTCGGCAATCTGTTGGTCTTGCAGTTACCTACCTAGACAGGTTAAGAACTGGGATGTTGGTTTTGAATTTCCAATTCCGTATTGACTTTTGAATAATAAATTATTCGGCAAATATTGTTTGCCGCTATCTGGGATCTGATGGTGCAAAGGTATTTACCTAATCTATATTTCTAGAACTCGCAAGTAGTATCATGATCTTAGCTTTTGCGCGGTGTTATTTAATAAACATGTTTAAAGAAATTATTATATTTTTTTCTATGTAGTACACGTATGTGTGTGATCTATGTTTGTAAACGCATCCATATTACATATGAAAATAAAAGCGAGGGGTTGTTTTTGTAAATAAGAAATTTACCATAATAAACGACGACGTCTGTGGTCTAGTTGTTTGAGTGTTGGACTACTGATTACAAGGTCGTGGGTTCGATTCCCGCTGGACACAAATATTTATGTGATGAACATAAGTTTTTGTGATTATCTGGGTGTTTCTTATGTAAGTAATAACATGAGTATGTATTGATAACAAACAAATATCTAATTATTATAATATGTCTATTGTTTAATGACCATAGTACACAAGCTGTGTTTAGTTTGCTACATGACCGTGATGTGTAAAATTTCCCAAATAATAAAAAACAAACAAAACTCAAATTCTAAATAAATTTGATCATTTTAGTTGAAATAAAAGGTAAATAGATAAAGTTAATGTGCGTTCCTCTTAGCTTATAAGTGAAGTGTACACAGCTGTGTTACATCCATTCTAAACAACGTTTGGTCACAAGTGGGAATAGTGCTCAAGTTTTTGATAGTTGGCGCGGCTTCGGTATTTACTGGTTAAGTTTAGGGTCAGTTTGGACAACTTACACCGATCTCGGGGGACAACCAGCCTGTGCTTGACAGACTACTTTTTGTTTGTTTATCTACTTAATAATTTAGTGGAAACTTGTTATACTTACCTATGTTAGATTGAGTTCCCAGTTAATGTTTGTTTTGAGTGTTAGAAAATTCTTTAAAATTAAGAAAGATAATGTATTCTAACAGTCACAACAACACAAGACAAAGTACCAAACCACAAAACAATATATTCAAGTGCGATGTCAATATAGGTCTCTATCTCAGCACTATGCTGCAGCAAGCCAATCAAGCTGCTGTGCTGATATTTTCATAGTGTCCTCTGATTAAGTAGGTATATTAAGATCAAAATTTGTTGAAAATATTGGCAGAAAGTTTTCTAAATATTTAAAGGTTTTATTGTTATTTTCGATACCTGATTACAAGATGGTTGTTTATTTTGTTGTCTAGTTACATAGCACCCACAGCTTAGTAAAAAGGACATCTAACCCTAAAATACTGATATTCTATAAATCACGTCTTCAAATGCATTCCAGCAAACACATGTTAACGACAGTACTGGAATATTTTCCAGTTGGTACGGTACACACTGGTGCATCTGAGTAGCACGTGCGGACAATCAGTCATTCGGTGCGCGTCGCGTGTCGCCGCGGACCGCTGCGACTGCGACCGGTCGGCATCCCACCTACCTCGCTGCATCCTAAATAAGTGTGCACCCACCTTATTGTTTTCTTGGTATTACGTTGTCTGGGTGTGATGTCGAGATTACAAAAAATATGGAAACTTAGATGTTCTTGAACATGAATAGAGAACATTCGTCTCTGTGTGTCTAAGAAAAAATATTGCGTAATTAGCTGTACTCTATGTTCAATCCCGAGGGAATACCATAATACATACTATCACGCCTGTATTCCCCGAAGCGTTAGGTAGAGGTGTACTAATGTACACCCACATTTCGCCGGTATGTTAAAGTCCCATGTAATAAATAGGGGACGAGCCTATTGTCATTAACCGGGCACAAATCCAGACTCCGAGCTGTTACTGAGAATTTCATAGAAAAACCCATTAACACTTTGCTCGACCTGGGGATCGAATCCGGGACCTCTAGCGTAGCAGTCGCGCTTAGGACCACTAGACTAATGAAGCAGTCTATGTCTAGTCTATGAGCAGAATATCCTTAAATCCTTTCTATATGTAGGTCTGCAAAACCACACACTTCAAAGAACCGAAATGCCAGAATTTGTAATTAGGTTGGCTATATCGTTTTTGGGATATTGTAATTGAGTAAGTAACTGTAAGGCAGTGAGTGAGTGAACGATATTTCTCAGTTATGCGATAAGAGTTATATGTATAACAATTACGCACTTAAATTACAAATAAAAATAAATTGACACGTTGAATAAACGCGTCAAACGTATACAAAGCCTATTTCGCTCATTTGTGTTCCCAGAATTGTCAAATTATAACAATACCAAAACAATCAAACGCGAATTTCTCATAAAAGCCGATGATTACAAATGACCGCTAATGTCCAAACAGTGATAGTCCACGCATGACGTGATACGATCCGATATAATTGTCGAGGGCTGCGATCACGTTCGTCGGCGCCGAGAGTAATGGATGTTTGCTTAGGCCGTGTCCACGGGCGCGCTTCTAACAAACAATATGTTGACATGACGCACATTACCTAAAATCGACGGATGCTATGAATTCCAAGTTTTGCGTGGTTCGCGTTTAAATGCGTGTTTGGTAACGTGACTAAATACTCAAGTGTACACGAAATTGGAAACGGGTTTTAGGCAGCCTAAAACAAAATAAATGTTTTGGGATAAATGGTGATATTTTTATCTAAATTTAACTAGTCTTCTGCAAGTCGTGTTAGCCTGTAAGTAGCTATGCAATTAACCTAGAAGTCCTAATCCTGTTTCCCATTTTCTAGAAATATTTTTATGACTGTTGGCAATCCTGAATAAAAAAATTATCTAGCTACATTTAACCGTTGTATATTTATTAATTGGGAAATTATTTTGTTATTGATTCATATTAAATTTACCCAAATTGTTGGACTATAATATTAAAATGACGTTCGTGTTAAATCATATGAAACTAATAATAATTATATGTAGAGGAATGGCAAAACATGCGGTAAATATAGGTCGACATTAAATTCATTTAATCATTTATTTAGTAACAATATGAATACCAAACAGAATGAATAAATTAATTGCCTGAATAAATTGCTAGCAGAAACCACCTGCCCATAACCAAAACACAAAATTATAAATTGTTAATATTTATATTATGTTTGATATGCAAAGATAATATAAATAAAACCTACACAAAAATAAACATAGACAACAAATTAATATCTCCTAAAATAATATCTTTATACGAATAAAATTATTATGTTGCTTTTAATTGTCAAATAAAATATTATTTTAAATAAAAGTATTTCAGCTTCCGGCTCTGTTTAAGCTTAGTCACGTATCCGTACAGTCGGGGATAAAAGTGTTCAATGAGAATTGAAATATTGATAAATAAATTGTACGCTGAATATTCGTGAAAAATATTTACTGTCGGATTCTTTGTAGTCAAACAAACTTATAAACAAAAAAGTTGTGTTGTGAATGTTTTACTAACACTTTTATAATAATAATAGATCGAGGAGTATCGAACAGTAGAAACGTATATTTGATTTAGAACGATTTGGTCATTTAGGAAGAGGGTGGAGATATTTTTGAAAAATATAATAACAGTTGTGAGGTATTTCAAATCTGTCTTCGGAATCGGAAATCATAAAGTCTTAGTAAAATTACTGATTCTTGAAACAGATGTCTGGTATAACAAACCCAGGACAGCCGTAATTCTAGTAGAGCTTTGCCTTTATTGCAAGGTAAGGCAGTTCCAGCCGCTTGTACAGTAGCGGTCACTGAGTCAGCGAATGACCGGCCGTAACAAATTTAGTCGGCGGTCGCAAACGCATGTTGTTTTAGGCCGTAGTCAAACAAGGTGCAGCGTGACCGGTGCTAATACCGTGTTTGCGTTGGATATTTATGGCACTCGACGTGCTCACACGCCGGAATAATTAGCTCGTTATAAAATGCACGACGCTATGTTATCCTGTTATCACGCACTTTTGAACGCGACTGTAAGGTGCTGGAAAAATTATATTTAGAAGTAAAACAAAATGTTATATATTCGCAATGCTGT
This sequence comes from Acronicta alni, assembly GCA_964056405.1. Taxonomy (NCBI): domain Eukaryota; kingdom Metazoa; phylum Arthropoda; class Insecta; order Lepidoptera; family Noctuidae; genus Acronicta; species Acronicta alni. Next base: position 10,164,564 of record OZ043921.1, read on the forward strand.
GAACATGTTAAACAAAAATCAGTATTTTTAATGAGCAAATAAACAAAACACTAAAGCAGGTTCTTTAGACCTTTTTACAGTAAACTTTTCAATCACATTTAATAATATTAATTCTTTTAAAAATCTCATTACTGTGTCAGCGATTTGCCAACTAGTATTCTGACTCTGACATTGGTAAATGGTAAATGATATTTATTTCTGTAAATAGGTCTTTTAAAGACACTTTAACAAGTCAATGTTGTACATTTTTTAAGCTAGATGGCTCCGAAATTTCCTGACTGACGACCTCTGAGAGTAAACACCGAAACAAACTCAGAGAATCATAGCCTCTTTTAAAATCCAGACATAGAATAGTGGTAAATAAAATTTTGAAGGAAAATCCATAGCAGCTTTGAGTAGACCAGTCCCAGCCGACGGCACGCATGTATAAAGGTAAAACTTTACCCCTTAGATAATTTCGGTGTAAAGTAAAAAAAAGAGTTAAATATTCTAGTATCTCTGTTCTATCCCAAATTTACCACGCATGATGTTCGTTAGCGACTGCTGCCAATTAATAGGAGCACGCTTTATCTCGTCACAGTGTTATTCGGTTACAGGAAATTCTATATACCTGGGTATCGGTTAAAGTGGCAGTATCGACGTGGCAGCGGCGCGGCGGCGGGCGACGAGCCCAGTCGATTAAACGTTATAAACGGATTAAGCTGACCGCCGGCTAAGTGCCAGCTGACCTGCCACCCAACTGAACACTCGCTTATCGACTCGAATATGATATCGGTGATGTGGGTACTGGAAATATATGTGCTTACTTTTATTAGTAAGCAAGCATGTTGGTTTTTTAAGAGAGGTAGGGCATAGTGGGAGAAATTCCACTCAAATTGGAGCTGCCGGACTGGGGAAGTAATTCCGTCCTGCAGAAAATCGAAGTAAAACAACCTGCCTAATAATAATTATCCTGTGTGATTGAAAGGGTATCACTGAAAAGGGTACCTTTTTATGGTACTGAAAATCCTCATGAAAAATGACTATTCGCCGTTGTTTATTTAGATTTTATTACGTTCGAAACTTCGAACTTTATTACTTTCGAACACTTAATAATTATTCAAATACTAGATATATCATATCGCACTTAGTTACGTAGTTGCACAAACTAACTACTCAAATGTCCGACTGAAGCCAAGAGCATTAAATTTCATAGTCAATACCCACGTAATCTTAAGGGGCGCATACATTCGCAATTCGTCTCTGTAACGGGCAGATGTAATTAACTAAGGGTTTAATGACCCCCCTTCTAATTGGAGGCTAAGATTTGAAAGCCATTGTCTTACATATTCATAGAGGTACCTTGGGGCAGGTGCCTCTAATTTATTCAAAGGATAGGACATGCAAATTGGTAGTAGAATATCGGTCATGTTGATGTCAGATTTGAGTGAAAATTATTGCGGATTGGCTTCCTTGGGTAGCTTGTTAGCCGTGGTTTGAATTATTATTATAGGAGAAGCTGTGGTGGACTGTATATGGATCTTGAATAAAACTCCTGATAATCTTGAGACATATTCCTTGCTTTTCAGTTCTGTAGTGTTGGTATCCGACTGACCAAGTGAATACTCCATTTTGTTTTGTTGGTCAAAGTCAAAGTTAAAAATATTTTATTTAAATTAGACAATTAAATTGGCACTTTTGAAAAGTCAAAACTAATCAGCACTAGACATAATGTGGGTTTTATGGTGAACCGACAAGAAACTACAGTACAGTGTAATCTTGGTTTACAATTTCGTTCTCAATAGTTCATGAGAACAATGCAGTTTGATGTATACATGGTATCCGAGTGACTAACTGAAATGCCTCTAATTAGATGCTTCCACTATAGACACTTGAGTAGGTACATCTTTATGTAAATTTAAGTGAAATAGTCATGAGGTCTAAGAGACTAATGCCTACAAATTTGAAAATAGGCATGTCGATTCTCTACTTTTCCTTGTTTTAATTTTTATTTATGTGGTTAAAAACATAAGTGTTTGTGTTTGTCTGGGTGTTTCTATATTCTATCTATTTACAAAAAAAGTATATAAGTATTATATCCATTTTCTACTACGCCTAGTACAAGCTCTGTTTAGTTTGGGACTAGATGGTGCTGTGTGAAATTGTCCACGAATATTTATTTATCTAAGATTATACAAAACTACCCGTAAATCTGAAAGGAGGTTAAATGGGGCCTTATAACGAGTCCATTCACAATATTTAAGAACCGTAGTAACGCTGTATAACATACCCCAAAGAAAGGAATACAACAACATAGGCCTTTCTGTTCCCTGATATGACAGCTTACAACATTTTTGGCTTTGATAATTAATTATATTTTTTTACGGGGTATTTTGTTACACGTATAAGAGTGGACATCCACTAGGTACAAAACAGGGATTTGGGCGAAATTAAAACACCAACAACCTAACACTGTAATACTTTGTTAATTCAAGAGTTAGACCAATAATATTATTTAACAAAAGGAGTCTGGACTTTGTGCGAGATAATATAGCTGCAAAGGCATGAATGATGAGATGACGGCTAAAAGACACGTATGGAAGAAAAAGACATACTGCGCCGACTCCAAGTAATTTCTGATAAGGGTAGGAGGTTGGCTTCCAGTCTAACCAGATGTGGCTGAATCTCAGTATTTTACACAAAGTGACTGCCACTATACCGCCACATCCCAAGAATCCTAAGATAGACTAGTTGTCAGGCTTTTTGGCTGCAAAGCCCAAGAAGAAATTCTTCCCTGCGAGGCTTTCTAACATGTTTTAATTAGTGATTAAATATTCTCACGTAAGTGGTATCGTTGCATAATTAATGTGACGTCATTAGTTACTTATATGGACAAAGAAACACCAACAGTTAGCGAATCTTCCCTTTGCGTAAACCTTTACTGAACAAGTAATTAGCGAATTAAATATTTATAGTGAAGAGCAGTTTTGACGTTGTTGTATTGTTTCAATTGTAAAGGGTGATGAATTATGTTTAAGATTGTAGCTTTTTATTACCTACTGTTGGGCCCAGCAGATGTTATCCTGCCCTGAAAATAATAAAATAATCTAGGACCGAATTGCAACTCCACCTACCGGGTCCAATTGTGAATCTATAAAATCAAGGGACTCATTCAAACACACACAAAATGACATCGAAATCGGTCCTGCCATTTTTGAGTTTTAGCGAGACTAACGAACAAGTAATTAATTTTTATATACAGGGAGTTACAAAACTATCCGTAAAGCCAAGAGGAGGTTAAATGGGGCCTTATAACGATTCTATTCACAATATTTAAAAACTGTATAACATAACCCAAAAAAAGGAAAACAACAACATTTATGAATGAAAAATAGAAAATTATTAAAGTAGACAATTATTAGGTAAAATAGGTAATTTTACGTAATAATTGTCTACTTTAATATTTTTTCTTAGTTTTTATACCTATTGGTAGCCTAATGAAACTCTCCCAATCTAAAAGAATGTATCCAAAACTAAGACAATAACAAAGGCAGCAGATTCATTAAGATAAGATCTTACGATAATAATTAGCTGTTGCCTGCTTTTTCTCTCATATTCTAAAGGACTTTTTGAGACAAAAGATAGTATATGACCTTCTTCTACCTCAAATCTATCTCTGCACGAAAATTCATCCAAATAGTTTCAGGGATTACTTTCGCATTTATAATATATTGGAGAGACGGGTATATTTTCCCCACTAAGGGTTAGCAAGCACTAAAATAAAATAAAAATAGACATTTAAAATAACTGTAGCCAATGGGTTGCATTCAATGGGTGGCGCGGCCGTGTAAAAAAATGTAAGTAGTCATTCATAGAAAATACTGCAGTGGTACGATTAAACCAACGGTACAATATTATAGCCGACATGCCCCTAAGTATGGATGAATTGACTGTTTTACTAAACGAAACAAATATTAACAAATATTAGATTCTAAGTCCACTAATCGCTTCGGGCTAATCCAACTATCCTTCAACGCCGCAATCTGACACAAATATCTAATGCCACACGCCCTTAGGGTACTAAACACTAACCAGCGAAGATGCTAATTGCTATCTGTTATCTTACGCCAAAGAAGATCTTAGTGAACAACAAACTACCCTTATCTTAGACAGGGAGTTTCTGGGAAAGGGCAACAAGCCTGGGGCTGAGCCAGGGGCTGGAGATCCCACTTAAGCAATTATCTAGGACAGCACTAGTGATGCACTGCTTGTAGAAACGGATCGTTGTTACCGGAATAGATAAGCTGCATATAGAAATCAAAATTGTAACAAGTATTTCTGTTTTTTATTTGTAGAGTTGAGGTTTTGAGACGAGAGAGACACTCATTGCTGTTTGGTTAATTTTAAAATTCTATTTATCGTACGGGGAAAGAAAACATATCATATGTCATAATATACTAAAAACAATATCATATGACAATATTTTTATTGCATATTTTTACAGAATCAAAAACTAAATTGAAATTCTATTTTAGTCTAAATCCGCATGACCGACTTTAAATATACTAATTTCTCGCAAATATTTCTATAAACAATTGCAAGTTCAACTTTATCGAAAAACGAACATACCCTCGGGACAAAGTAAGGTTATATACAATAGCAGAAAACCTTACCAATATGTTGCGGTGTAGTCGAAACAATGACACAAGTACATCTCAGTAAGGTTATATACAAGACAAGAATACCTTCCCAATATGTTGCGGTGTAGTTGAAACAATGACACAAGTACATCCCGCTTCATCCACTAAACAGACGCTATGGCACGCTTTGTGTCGAATCAAGCAAACTTGAGTAGACTCGGGAATCTAGGGAAACTCGGAGCCGGCGGCGCCCGGACAGGTAGACAGCTCTCTAAGATCACTCGGGCATAGGAATGCCGTTACTTGGGCAACAGACTCATGTGGAAACTGTCGGATGATATACCTATTGTTTGTCAGAGAGCGTTGAAGAAAAATATATTGTGTAGTTAAAATTTCAATCATAAATGAGAAAATATCTTTCCATTTTTGTAACAAATCGATCTAATTTTAGTGTTTTTTGACGGATATAAATATGAAAAATAAAATGAAAAATTTAATCTCACAAAGATATAAATAAAATAAAAACAAACATTACCCTCTTTCGACAGCCTGATAAATGAGGCTTTATTCTATTATATTTTTATAATAATCTATAAAAGCAATAGTGAATAATTAACGCTATAACTACAGTCCTCCTCGAGAAAATGCTGTGTTGGCGGTGGGGGGACTTTGACCCTTATACTGCCAACTCAACTATTCCTCTTTCGTTTTACAGGGTCGGCAACGCGCAAGTGATACCCCTAGTGTTGCAAGCGTCTATAGACTCGTAGGTCGTTTGCTAGTTTGCCACCTTGGTGGTATAAAAAAAAATGGAACTCGCCTGTTTATCGATATTAAATACCCAATACTCAATTCGTTTATGGCACTCCACAATGTCACTCTCAACAGTTGATTTACAGTATATGGTATCAATCATGGACCCTGTTGGGTACGGCGATGTAGGAGAGGAAGAAGGTACTATGGACATACCTAAGGTACATACTAAATAATTGTTAGCAAAGAGAAAACATGCTGTTAAATTTTCAATTTCAGACATTTCCAGTGAAACATTGGAACATTATTTACTTACATATTTTAGTCGGCATCAAAAACTTATTGAAACGACATCTGAAAAGTTAAGTAACAATTTTTAACCCGCAATTACCGCTAGCATTCATCGCAACAAGCGATTGTATTGCGAACCACTTGAAACTTTTCCTTTGAGGTCGCCGTCCGTCGCTCACCGCCATTTACGTACTACCTCTGAATGTAAACAATCGCGCTTGTAAAGTTACAGGTTTCTAACTTTAACCAACTTGTTCGGCTTCACTTATGCGATAAATATGTTCGAGGTTTGAGTTTCAAGCTTCTAAAAGTCAAATAAACGGGTAATTTTCTGTTCGTATATAGAGCGCTGCATACAGCATAGTATGTACGAGCTTTATGCTTATGTATCTTCTTTTAATTTCTACGTGTACCTTTAAGTAAATGTATAAATAATGACTTTTAAAAGTATATATAAAGAAGTTTCCCCGCACTGGGAATATCTTCTGTATCGTGGTTGAAACAACTATGTTGTATGTATGTTTCGTGTGGGCCAATGATATATATATGTGCTATATATATATTTGCCAATGAATCCGCGACCCCTAGGGCAGCAGCCGCCATGGGCCATTTATTTAAAAACTACCTTCTAAGTATATCAATGCCTTTATACCATAAGGCTAGTTCAATGTAATTAATTGGTTTGCAGCAACATAACTAACAATCAAGATTTTAACCCTATCGCAACTGAAAAGTAATATGATATGCAGCATTGAGTTTACAAGTAGGAATCAACTCCACTAGACTCGAAGGGGTCGCAATTAATTCCTGATTGATTCACAAAGCTAGTTGGAATTTCACTAGCTCCCCCTCTCCCGCATCCCTCCCCCGCCCACCTGCCTCCACGTGAGAGGATCAGACAAAGATACGAAGTTAACGTCAGCTAAGGTTTGTTGTACAAAATTTATATGAAACTTTGCTTTCGAACTGTAAAGCGTGCGGACTCATAATAACGAACTTCTCTACTAATATTATAAATATGAAAGTAACTCTGTCTGTTACGCTTTCACGCTTAAACCGCTCAACCGATTTTGACAAAATTTACTACAGAGATGGACTAGACCTTGGAGAAGGACATGCTACAAAAAGTCCTTTGAGATGTGACTAAAATCTCATTAAAATTAAATGAAATTTATTTATTATAGCAGAAAAGGTCTAGCTCAATCTTGAGTATATGTGTTTGAGTAGCGTATCTAGAGCATCAGCTCATCAGCATTTCTGAAAGAAAAAATCTTATTCAACAGCTAACATGTATTAAGCAATCGTTTTAATTTTCACATATTGGCACCCAAATGGGACATCATGGCTATCTACAAAATAATTTCAAGTAATTGAAAACGAACAATTTGCCGATTATTATCTCGAAAAATTCGTCGTAGCGAGACGGCAAGCGACTAAACTGACGTGATAGCGGTACAACTGCTAAGATATTCCGAGATGCTGCAAGTTCGCGGCCGACGGTTCATTATGCACGAGATCCTCCCGTTTTGTTCCTTCGTCCTTTTCTCACACCCTGACGTGTGTTCAACGAGTAATTATCGTGATATATTATTAATATGTAACGAGACGTGTAAAGAAAGTGATAAGTTGAAGATGTGATGCCGAAGTCATTATAAATGTTTAATGTGATGAACAGGGAGTGAAGAACACTCAGCGATTACTCTCAGCGAGTAATTTGGCTTAATATGAATAAATAGGTATAAGATGTTTTCTTAAAAAATATATCCCATCTAACTGATTCTAATGGTCTATTGGCCGTACCTAAGGTCGATTTCTATGTTAAGTAGTGTGTTATTATGTTTTTTTTTGGAAATTCTCAAAGCATCTCTGTCTGGTCTGTGGTCTAGTTGTTCGAATGTCGGACTGCAGAACACGAGGTCTTGGCTTCGCACAGAACACGAATATGTATGTGATGAAATAAGTGTTTGGGTGTTTCTTATAAATTATAAGTATGACTTTACAAAGTCAAAAGTGTATAAGTATTATAGCCTTTATCTAGTATCCATAATACAGACTCCAGCAAGTCAAGCTATCCAAAACTGTCAAAATTTTCCAATTTAATATGAACCTTATGCCTTTGTATTAAAGTTGAAAATTAATCAAAGAAATTTGACAGGTTATGGTAGCTTGATGTGCTGGCCTTTGTACAAGCTCTACTTAGAGTAGAGTGGTAGATGGTGTTGTGTAAAATTATCACAAAATATTTATTTATTTAATGAAAAATGGGCTGGAATCCTAATATTATGATAAGCACTAGAAAATTACTAAGGATTGGCTACGAGTTTCTAATACGAATTTATTCCGAGATATTATATTAGTCATTATATTAGTCAATGTGTATGTGAATGTCCGTGCCTCCGTGAGCACGTAAAGCCGTCGGTCCCGGTTGTCATACGAACACCTATTACAATCGTTGGTGATAGTCAGAAGCCCAAAAAGCCTGACAACCAGTCTATCCTCAGGGATTATTTCCCAAAAATTGGGTTGCGGAGGATTGATGGCAGTCGCTTCGTGTAAAATACTGATATTCAGCCGCATCTGGTTAGATTGGAAGCCGAGCTCAAATTAGTTGGGAAAAGGCTAGGAGAAAGAAAGAAGAATATTAGTCAATGTGGCCCTTTTACCCTGATAGGATTAACCACGTTCCAAGTAATAGAATTTCATAACCGCATATTCCTAAATACGTACTCAGATTTCAGCTACAAAATTCGTTAACCGCTTCATAATCTAAGCTCGTAACGTCATGGCGGTTTAACCCTTACACCGCCACCGGTTAACTTTGCGAGCGCCTTTTCGCCCAGTCCACGAATATTTTACTAACGTAAACGCGTTAAATTAACTTCGTTACTTCTCGCAGGAGACGTGCCGTGGTAGCCTTTTTACCAACATTCAATTTTAATTAGTACGTAGGTACTCGTACGTCCATTTTTTTATAAAAGTTTTGAATTTTTTTTAAGTAAGTATACATTATCATATTTTTATTCTTACTGTCTATTACATACATAGTAATATAGTAAATAACCATTTTTTTTAAATTTATGTGCATTATTTTTCAAGTGTTAATAATATTCAACAATGTTATCATTATTAGTATGTTCTTTACTGAACGAAGACTCTCATGAAACAACGACAGTAAATCTACATTGGCTTATATTTTACTGACTATTCAGCGGGTTAAAATATACTGTTGTATGTATCTTAACGTTTAAAAAAATGCCGTTTAAAATTCGAGCTAAAGTATTCACGCGACCGCTAAACAGCAAAAACCCGGCTTCCGCTACGTCATTCGTGTAACACAGGTGCTTGAAAAACTCGAGTTTTGTGTAAATGAGCGCGAGGGTAGTCGGTACGACCACGCATATGGCGGGAGGAAGCGACGGGCATAAATCTGTGCGACGGTGGCGCCGCGGCCGGAACAGGAAGCGCCGGCGTCGTTTGCCGCATTGTGATATCGGCCGCCGGGCCGCGCGGACGTCTCTTTGTGAATGCCACTTTATGGAGGCTATTCGAGAGATACGCCGCCACCCTGGCGTGTTCTCAAACGCTATTGTCATGCCACCTTTATGGTGATAGCCTGCTTCAATACAAGTAGGTGCTACATTTTTATGTCACTTGAAGAATGGAATAAAATACTTTTATGTACTGTTGTTTACTCATGTTTAGATTATGGGCATAAACTTTCTGTATTTAAAGTTCGGACTACATACTGCACAAGGCCATTACATTCTATAGCGAACCTGCACTAAGGATCTTTTTACCAGATACTAATTTTTATAATAAACTAGCTGTTGCCCGCTATTGCACCCATTTTTCGGAACAAAAGGTCTAGAACAAAGGCTATCTCTATACCAAATTTCACCAAATTTGGTTCAGTGGTTTAGGTATGCAAGCGTAACCGACAGACAGAATTACTTTTACATGTATGATTATAAGTAGGGAATATTTGCATTATAAAAAATGTCTAAGTTACCTACTTACGATACAAAAATACAAAATCAGAAAACCGTTTCTTTAATTCTATAATTCTCAAACATTTGACGGGAAACGCTATCACATCAATTTGAAATGATTTCCTAACAATCATACGGCAGCTAGACACAGAATCAGAGTGTGGTACAATTGTAGAGCCATTCGGGAGAGAGCATCCGTCCTCTAACCGCAGTTATTGTGCCCGGCTGAATATTAAAAAGGATAAACGTTCCATGTTTTCCAACCATTTCGTATACGAACGTGGACTTAAATACCCTATTTGTAACTGGTTTCAATTGAAAAAGCTGCATACTTGGCAGGAAAACAATACTTTGTGTTTCTAAAATACGCGGTAAATATAACTTTGTGGAATCAGCAAAATAAATGCCCACAAGATAATTTCACAAGAATTTTCTGTTCACTAAACTACAGGTCTGTGGTATACAACGTATATGTTTATTATATGTATTGAATACGTTTGCATTAGACCACTGGCTGTTCCGTGTAACAAATTAGAGAATTCATCCTAATTACTTATTATCCATATAAATAATGTCGAAAGGTTCCATAGGTTTTAAAATCCTATCTCTAGTAAGAAAATCTAAATACAATTTTTTTATGTGAACCGACTGTTAAATCTTAAAGCGATTTTTATCGCTATATTAATAAATTTAATAAATACATAAATATTTTGAAATACTTCTACTATTTTTACACAGCACCATCTAGTCCGAAAGTAAGCAGAGCTTTATACTATGGGTACCAGACAATGGATATAATACCTTATATACTTTTCTTTGTAAATACATACTAATAAATAAAATATACCCAGACTAACACAAACGCTTATGTTCATCACATAAATATTTGTGTTCAGAGGGAATTGAAACCACGACCTCGTGATCAACAGTTGAACATTCTAACCACTAGACCACAGAAATTGTCAAATATTTACTAACGGACCAATTTAGGTATATATTACAGGTAATGATGGTTAAAAAAGACAAAATCACAACGGAGTTATCTACAGTAAAAATCTGTGTCATATAGCCCGCCAGTTAAACAAACGTTAACGACAACCGCTTATGCAAATTGAATCGTTCAGTGCACGGACTTGGTCTGCGGTGAGGACTTCCTGCCGATTGTCCTTGATAACGCAAAATTTGTGGTCATCCGCCACGATTCTTTATAGATTGTACTTGAGTTCAATAACCTAATATCACTGTGAGGGATCACTGAACTTTTTATTGTATGTAAAATGTATTTCTAGTGTAGTGTGTTTCTAATATATTTACACTTAAAAAGTGGTGAGAAAAGGTACTGTGGTTTTCTATAAGAATTTACTTGTAACTAATCTAGAAGATTTAAATGTTGAAATATTTGTATGTATTTTTTGACAGAATACCTGTACCTTTTCAGATTCAGAAACTTCTCCTATAAATATACCAGCCACTAAGTCTTATGCAACTTTAATGCTCCCACAAAGCATATCCAAATACGAAGCAGCAAAACAGCGAGATAGTAAAAGATTCTCCCAAACTATTTCGCAGCGTGAGTTCTCTCAATATTTATGAAGCCAAGTTCTCAGCCGTCATCAATCACAAAGTTATAAATAAAACAATAAAAGGTAAAAACTTACAGCGAGGGTCGGCCACTCGACTCCCGGGCGCAATATTGGCCCGAGGAAAACCCACTTATTGGAATAATATGTAGATTACAATGATATTAGAAATATTGTGAGGGACCTGTCGATACTTTATTACGTGAATACGCCCGTTTCAATAACTCTTTCAGGTTTTATTAAAGTTTGGTGAATTTATGTATACAGACTATATCGATGACCTTATCTATTAACTACATCAAATAATATACATCCTCTTAAGACTAACGCGAGAAAAGGGGCAGAGGCGTCAGGAGCTCAAGCTAAAGCGTTAGGTACAATGGCACCAAACTGGAAGACGCAGGACCGAGTTCTGCCTGCAGTTTAATTAAAAAGTAAACACCTATCCTTACTAATATTATAGATAATATGATAGTAGGTCGGTCGGTCTGTTACGTAGTCTGTCACGCCTAGATCCCTGAACCTATTTTTTATTAATTTTGGTATAGAAATAGATTGGACTTTGGAGAAGGATATAGCTTACTTTTTGTCTCAAAAAGTCTTTTGCCTGTATGTATAAGTGAATCCGCGGACAATATTTCAGCTAGTAAGTAATAAATCAATATTTTTTACTATGTATCCAATGATTTGAAAGTTATCCTATATCCTTTGTACACTAAACAGGGTAGCACACAACAATAGTTTTCTAAATGGATTCGAAATAACTTATTTATGATAAATCGTATAAATCATTTTCTCTAACGCGCCTCCAGTTACGATAAAAGTGAGCGTATAAACTTGTGTGATTCGTGAACGTGATACAACTGCGGCGAAGTTAGCTACCGAACTTTATAGCGATAGAATAATGTGGCCATGGCTTTATATTTAAATTGTCTTTGTTATCATGAAGAGTTGTTATTATGATGAACATAAATGTTTGTGTTTGTCTAGGTGTTTCTTATGTACCTATTATAAGTATATATTTACAAAAAACAAACTATATAAGTATTATATCCATTGTCTATTACCCATAGTACAAGCTCTGCTTAGTTTGGGACTAGATGGTGCTGTGTAAAATTGCCGAAGAATATTTATTTATTTTTGTATATTTTTGGCATTTTCCATGCTAAGATTTTAAAGTTATTTAGAAAAGGAAAAATTCGACCGCGGGCAGGATTCGAACCTGCGTCTTCACAAAGTTATAAAGTTGTGAAGACGCAGGTTCCAATCCTGCCCGCGGTCGAATTTTTCCTTTTCTAAATAACAATATTTATTTATTTAGTTTTATTACTACCTAGTTGTTAACAGCTGCTTTCAGGGGTAGTTTCCGCTATGCAGCTTCCAAATGTTGGAATAATATTTCACTACCTATACGCAACTCACAAAGTACAGAACACACTCAATAAATAATAACTGCCTCATTAGTTTAGTGGTTGTAAGCACTGCCAGAGGACCTGGGCTCGATTCTCAGGTTAAGCAATTGTAATTGGGATTTTCTATAAGTTTCTCAATAGCAGCTCGGAGATTGGATTTGTGCCCAATAGGCTCGGCCCTAATACATGGAACCTACCATACCGACGAACTTTGGGTGCACATTATGTACACCTCTTACTAACCCTTCGGGAAATAATAATAATAATAATATAATAATAATCTTTATTACTCAAAAAGATTACACAATAATTACATTAGGCCTTAAAATATGTAAGTACTTTAAGTATATAAACTCTGACGTCTGAACTAGGTATATATACCTGTATCTCAGATGTCAGTGCCCTCATTAGGTATAGGATTTGTTAGAAACTAGCTTAGATTTAGTCGGTATAGTAAGTTGAATAGCTGTTATAAAGATTAATATTTAATAAAAAAAGATAATGAATGTGTGTTTATAATATATGTAATGTAGTGTAAGTTTAAGTAATGTATGTGTGATGTTTGTGTGTGTGTATTGTGTTGTGTGTGTATGGTGTGTTGTGTAGGTATGTATTTTAATGCTTGTGTGATTGTAGATAGTCAAATGTGAGATTACCTTTTACTTAATATACACCTGTCTCTTTTGTCCTACTGTTGAAAGAAACATTATCCATAGCGTCCAAGTAAAAGATCAAATACTTATTACTTCATACTTGTTTTGTATGTATTTTTATAGTTATACTAGCTTCTGCCTGCGACTTCGTCTTCGTGGACTTCACCTGTATAAAAAGTATCTAGTCCTTAAAGTTTCTGAAATTTTCCAATTTCCTGCGCAATTTTCTTAATTTTTAACAAAATATTAGAAAACTTAAAAAAAAAGATGAACGAAATCGGAAGTCATTCTCAAGTTATGGCGTGACCAAGGGAAACAGGGATTCATTTTTATATATATACATTTGAAAACATTTTTATATTTTGTTTATTCAAAAAATCCACATAAAGCTAACTACACACAGTCAAATGAATGCGAACGTTTTTTCTTACCTCATCTTCCGGCCTATATGCCACTAGTAACGCGTTTAATATTTCATGATATCGCCGCCAGCTCTATCTGTATCGTGTACGCCATAAATAACGAACAAAAAGCGACCGAGGGGCGAACTCAAACCTATCAATATAATATTAGGCTATATTGTTGTCTCTAGTTCTAATGTCGAAATGAAGTTGAATTGGTAACACTGAAGATATGTCTGAGAAACTTATGTGAACAAGTAAAGCTAGCCTCAGTTTATAAATAAATAAATAACTATTTGGGACGTTTTACAGCACCATCAAGTCCCAAATTGCTGATATTGTAATATGGATGTAATACTTTTATACTTTTTTTTGTAAATACATAGAAATATCCAGACGAACACAAACGCTTATGTATAAATACTTTTGTCCTGTAAGAATCGAGCGCACAACGCTTTTTCTGAATTGATTCTTCTTAAATATTCTAAAAAATAAAAATATAAAATCGAGTTACCTCCAACCCCAAAAAAAAAAAAAATTACCTATTCTCCCCTTTTTAAACTTATTTACTACCGCGTTCATCGAGTGTAACCCAAAGCGTCTGTTACCAAGCCGCACAAGTTGCTAGTTAAACTACAAACAGTAGTGCCTACTTACAATTGGCGTTCGAATTTTGAATTCAAAAGGGCTAAACGGTGAATTTATCGCGTGTTTCCGATTTAAATCGGCGAATTAACGACATAGCAGTACGACACGGGTGCGGGGCGCCTATTTGGCGGATTTATTTGAATCGCGCCGCGCCGCGCCGCTGCAGCGTTTACCTGCGAATTATGCCCGTTTAGCATACATTAACAAGGAAGTTTTGTCCGACTATAATTAATGTCAAGCAATTATTAGTGTTCCTGAATAAGTATAATCGAGAAAAAAAGTTGAAAATTACTTTGACGCTACGATGTTGTCCTTTTTACTAATAAGTACCAATTATTTACACACATACCATTACGCTTGTATTCCCTGAATGATTTGGCAGAGGAATACTAAAGTACACTAAAAGAACGCCGGTATGTTTAGGTCCCATGTAATAGGTGGTGAGGATTTTATAGAAAAATCCATTATCAAACTGCCTTCGATTCCCAGGTCAAGCAGTGTTATTGGATTTTGGACCTCAAGATCACTAGGCTAATGGGGCTTATCAATTATTTAATCTGTGCCATATGAAAATACATGATTATCGATGGCAATTCATATTTTTTATTAATTCATAATAACATAATTAATTTTATAATTATAATTAGGAAAGCGAATTGGAATAACACTAAAATAATTATAAGTTGCTAATTATAAGTTTCACAACAAAACACTATCGCTCATTCAGAACCTATGCGTTATCGCGCTTACAACGAATGAATGGGCCCCGCCACTAAATACGACAACCCAGAGAAAGTTATATCATATTTTGTGCTGTATTAAGCTGCTAATTAAACTTCTACTTAAGAAACATTATGAAATAGTACTGTACGTAGGTGTATGAGATGTATCCCTATATTTTAGTAGATTATTATTATTACAGGTTTTTAGGTGATGAATATGAATATTATACATATCTTTACATACCTACATAAAATAACCACTAAAACAATAAATTTTGAATTTATGGTTAGTGAAATTCACACTACCGGGCTGTGTCGTGAGTTCCCCTCCCACCTGAGCCAAATATTTTTGGAATCCATATGTGTTTCAAGTCTTGGTGTACAATGCATCAATATAAATAAATATTAAACAGCAGTGATAGCCTAGCGGTATGACCATTGGACTGCCAAGTCGAAGGTCTCGAGTTCGAACCCAAGGCACGCACCTCTGACTTTTCGAATTAATGTGCGTATTAATAATTAATTATCTATGGCTTAAACGGTGAAGGAAAACATCGTGAGGAAACCTGCATACCTTAGAGATTTTTCTCGACGGTTTGTGAAGTCTGCCAACCCGCACTAGGCCAGCGTGGTGGACTACAGCCTAATCCCTCTCAATATGAGAGGAGACCCGTGCCCAGCAGTTGGACAGTATATGGGTTGATGATGATGATGAAATATTTTTGGTCAATTTTACACAGCACCATCTAGTCCCAAACTAAGCAGAGCTTGTACTATGTACCTATACTAGACAATGGATATAATACTATATATATTTTATCTAAATACATACTTTTAATACATAGGAAACACCCATATGTCATCCACTTAAGGATGTTAAGGAATTCATTAAAAGTGTATGGTGTTACGAAAATAGTAGGTATTCTCAAAACTATACCATAATATTAATAAATAATAAAAAATAGTCTTATCTCAAAGTTGCAATCGTCATTTCGCGAAAAAAACGCTTTTGACTTAGTAAGTGTATACATATTAATTATGCTCGTGACTGTACAGACACCAGCAAGTCAAGCTATCCAAAACTGACAAATTTTCCCAATTGAAAATGAACCTTATAATTTTGGCTTAAAGTTGAAAATCTATCAAAGAAATTTGACAGTTAGGGGTAGCTTGTAGTGCTGGCCTCTGGACACCGTATCCTTTAATTGAATGTTTTTAAAATCACCCGCGACACACGGCTTTTTATACTACTAAGGTGGAAAAGAAGCATACCGCCTGATGGTAAGCGGTTACCAAAGTCTATAGACGCTTGCAACACTAGAGGTATCACTTTCGCGTTGCCGACCCTGTAAAACGAAAGACGAATAGTTGGATTGGCAGTATAAGGGTCAAAGTCCCCCCACTGCTTGTTCCTTAATGCGAAAGTCGTCCTTACTAACCGGACTGGTTAATAAACCCTATTCAAAAAAAGTGCCAACATTTACATTGTAAATTTTTCCTATATGCAAAAAATAATTGGATCTCACACGTGTTTCTACCCCCTGGCATAATTCCTATATCCCCGAAAACAAAAAGTATCAGCTGTGCGGCTGACAAGCGCTCATCTCGATTTACGAGCACAAATCAAACATTTAGTCGGTGGCTGTAAATCAGAATAGAATGGATTTATGGCGAGGAGCCCAGCTTTGTACTAAGCACGTGCCTCCAGAAAATACCGCGGTGAACATGTGATAAGCTTCTGTAATGAACAATTGCCGTTTCATAGGAATTCAGGTTCCATTTCAGAAGCTAAGTGATGGCCTAGGGGGTACTTCTCTCGGAGTCTTATCCGCCAGTAGCTTCCAAGCTACCAAGCTTTGGACTAACTATTTTTTGTATTTTTGTAATTTAAAAATATAATGTAAATAATAATCAGTGATAGCCTAGTGGTACCATTGGACTGCCAAGTCGAAGGTCTCGAGTTCGAACCCAAGGCACGCACCTCTGACTTTTCGAATTCATGTGCGTATTTATAATTAATTATCACTCGCTTAAACGGTTAAGGAAAACATCGTGAGGAAAACTTAGAGATTCTTCTCGACGGTTTGTGAAGTCTGCCAACCCGCACTAGGCCAGCGTGGTGGACTATAGCCTAATCTCTCTCAATATGACAGGAGACCCGTGCCCAGCAGTGAGACAGTATATGGGTTGATGATGAATGTAAATAATAAAATGAAGTAATATGAGAATAATGTGATTGATATGTAGGTACAGTACGTAATGATTACTACACATGGTTTTAGTTTAGTTCAGTACTTAGGTAAGACACTATTTTTTACTTTCATAACTTTATTCACTTTCAAAATTAGGTAATTTAAGTACTCCTTATTTCTGCTTGTTTAATGTGCCAGGTGAAATTTTAACTACGACTACATTATCCAATATTAACTTACAGCACTCAATTAGACAAATTCATTTAGCAGTCATGGGGTTCGTCACTATTTTTAAGTATTGTACCCATCTACACTGGAAAAAACTGGACAAGTGCAAGTCGGACTCGCCAACCGAGCGTTCCGTACAAATTTTTAGGTAGGTAGGTACATATTATAAATAGTTTAGTAATCGAGTCTATTGTTCCCAGTAATTGTAGTGTAAGACCACATTATTTGCAAAATTTCATAATTTTAGGTCAACGGAAAGTACCTAGAAATTTTGATTCCCTTGAGAGTATCGAAATATACGTTTTTTGCGGCAAAAACGGCCGTATCTTTTATTACGTTAACTTAGAAGTTTCATTTTTTCACAGCTGTAAGGGATGGTAGACCTGAGTATATTTCCTAGTATATTTCAACTCGATGCCTCCACGCGTTCCTGAGATGAATGGTCTTGATAGACAAATGGACGGACGGACGGACAACAAAGTGTTTCTATAAGGGTTCTGTTTTTTTCTTTTAAGGTACGGGACTCTACAAATGACGTATCTACATTAAATATGATGTCAATCATGCTTTGTGCATGTAGTTACGTTATGCTAATACAATTAGTTATTCAAACAACTGAACATCTGAGCGTATCGCGCCGCTACTGTTCCTACTGCTTTTCTATACAAAAGCGTGCACTTAATGGTTTTTTAAATATCGCCGAGCACTGTGCGGCTTCCACACGTCGGTGAACAATGGCACGA
Source organism: Acronicta alni (assembly GCA_964056405.1). Lineage (NCBI taxonomy): Eukaryota > Metazoa > Arthropoda > Insecta > Lepidoptera > Noctuidae > Acronicta > Acronicta alni. The sequence continues at coordinate 10,182,795 of OZ043921.1, forward strand.
AAAAGGGGGAAAATATAATTTATTTTGGAGTTAAATCTTTTGTGGAAATAATATGACATTTCTATTTGAAGTTGGCGTGTGATTTATCGGTTGCCTTGTTGCGGTCTCGCTTTTGAGCGGCCGCGTTCAATGGAGGTGTGGGCCACAATCGGCTCGCCCGTCGCGCGCCGCTACTGTTTAAAGATCGATGTATTGGCTGCGGTTGTATACATTGTGTCATTTTAATTAATTAATTATCGATGTAAATAAATGTGATACATTTAACAAAAGCAATAATAGTGTCTTTATTACGCATAAACTTTTGTTTTATCACTAAAACGCATAGAATTGTGTAAACCATTTTTCAATAATGTTGCCATGCTTGAAAAGGCACTAAGCCATAAGTACCTCCTCATTAACATGATGTAATCATCATCATCATCAACCCATATACTGTCCCACTGCTGGGCACGGGTCTCCTTTCATATTGAGAGGGATTAAGGCTATAGTCCACCATGCTGGCCTAGTACTGGTTGGCAGACTTCACAAACCGTCGAGAAAAATCTCTAAGGTATGCAGGTTTCTTCACGATGTTTTCCTTCACCGTTTAAACGAGTGACCATTAATTATTAATACGCACATGAATTCGAAAAGTCAGAGGTGCGTGCCTTGGGTTCGAACTCGAGACCTTCGACTTGGCAGTCCAATGGTCATACCACTAGGCTATCACTGCTTCAACATGATGTAAAAGTCACTATAATTATGTACACTTAGTTCGCAATAAATACTTTAAATTTGAAACCTTTTTCATTATAAATTCCTTGATATTTTGTTGCCATGCAAGTGAAAACACAATACGAGAAATTATTTTGAATCAGTTTTAAAAATCCAGGACGAGTTATTTTCAATACAAAGTCCAATGGGAAAAAGTCGCGTCGATGTTACGGGTGCGTTAATTCAAAAAGTTTTCATTAGGCGACTCGCGCGGCAGAGTGGTTTGAGCGTGCGCGAACATGCGCATGAAGCACCATGAGTGAGGGAAAGAATTTAAAGTATAGTAAAGCAAATAAAACGGGAAGCGACAGTCGCGGATAAAGCCAGCGGCAACAATTGCTACATTCCAGCCTCGGAACGGTTCGAGGCTCTGTCCTGCACTTAGTGGAGCTTCTACAATGGCCGCACTTTATAAATTATAATAATAATAATAAATTTGCCCTAACCACCGGTAGCTTGGACCCTGCTCCCGATGCCGGTGGGTTTCTATTTTTTATATTTTTAAATGTTTTTATTTTATCATCTGTTTTTTATAAAAATATTTAAAAATGTAAATAATATGGTTAAAGGTTAAATAAATGGAATAATAAATTTATTTATTTTCTCGCACAATGGTTTTGTAATACGTTTGAATTAAATTAGACTTACTTACTACGGGTATATGTAACTATTTTATTCTATGCACATTTAATTAAACTTTATGATAACAGAGCTCCTTAGTCGATTTCAAGTAGAATTATGTAAATATAACAAATAAGTACCATTTATTGATACACAATTACTACTCCACACGATCAGAAACAATCGTAATAATTAACAAGAGTAGTTCACAATTATTTTGTTAATATGCTCTTGTAATTTCATTTTGGTGCATTGTGAAACAACCACCAGAGTTGGCAAAGCTTTGGACAACTAACTCCTAGTTTTTCTTTTGTTAAACGAGTTCAGTCGCCTCCGGAGCAATCTCGACAAAAAATTAAGCTTTGTACAATTGTTATGACGTTAATTTATTACACTTTTGTCCAATAAACGGGTTTTAATTCGCAAAATAAAATGGTATTTCCCCTTTGTTGTACAACTGAACAAAATTGTTCCAAAAAAACATTCCGCAAGGATTGTTTTGACAATAAAATAAAATATTAAAATCTGAACATTCAACAATATAATCATCCAAATATGAAAATATTTTTTCTCAAAGCGAGCCAAACAGTGCAAGCGGACAGTGGACGGAGCGTCACGCAGCCGTGCCGAAAATTAAAGGATTCCGTCCGTCCAAAACAAATACGAGAATATTTTTATATTTTATTTTTTGTTTAAAATAAAAAAGCGGCGGCAAATGGTGAGTAGGATCCGCAGGTGGGAATTTAAATAATCTGACAGGGATTAAAAGGAGAAATATCAGCTTTTGACCGTCGCCGCGAACCTCCGCGGGATTACCCACATTATGTTATGTTGCATTTATATGTATACCAGGCTTTATAATTTAAATGAACGTCCGAGTTGTTTAAATTCGTGGAACATTTCAATTGTTTAATGTATGTAATGTACATATGGGATGAAAAGGTTTTTTATTTTTACGCAGCTGGCTATTTTATTCCGATAATACGCTGTAAGCTTGCGATAGGAATATAGTAAACAAAGAAGAGTTGAAAATATCGTCGTGTTACTAAAATAAATATATTTTAATCTACATAAACTTGTTTGAAAAAATTCTTACTTGTTTAAGTTCTAATTATAAAAAATATCATACGCTTTAATACGCTTTAATACGCTTTTTATAGTAGAGATTTCCGGTTACAACACAATTTTGTGAATCATATATGGTACATAATAAATACATAGGTACTTGGATTTCAAGCCAATTCCCTCAATTAATATTATATATATATTTTTTTTATGTAAACCATTTTTTATTAGTGAAGACCTATTATTGGCTTTCTGATGTCTATAATAATTTATTATGTTTACGCTAATTGTTATATGCTGTTGGTTTTCCTTTGATAAATAAATAAATAACGACAGCCACTATACCCAAGATCTACTGTAGACCTTTCGCAAACCAATGCATAAATTGTGAATGCCACTGAGGTTAGTAACGTTGGGGATCTGGCTAAACGTCAACTTGATTAATCACCTTTCCCCCTACGTTATTAACATGGTAATAGTCCGCGAATCGCTTTCTTAGCGATACTTAATGATACGGGATTTGCGGGATGATTGCGCGGTACCCAAGACACGGGTTAGCTTACAGTTATCTCTTGGTTTCAGAGCTGCTAGAATTATACTGTAGTCATGCTTCTTAGTTTTACATGAGCAAGCATCTTTGAAATTACTGCAGTTTTATATAATATCAAAATTGTATATGTACCTTCATTGCGTTGTTAAATGTTTCTCAGTGAACTTAGGTTAGGTTAAATTAATATTAGTGACATCATTAATAATTTAATATTCTTGTATCTTAAAAAAACATTAAGTAACAATGAAAGTAGGTAAGATACTATTTTTATTAAAAAATACAAAAAAAAAGTTTGACTATAAAAACTGTTTGAACACTGAATTACATAGTATACAATTAATACTGAAGTACTTTCAGTATTAATTAGGTACTATCTTAATTACTAAAAAAGGATTTATGATTCTCTACCGCGTTTAATATCTTAAGGTTAAAATTGAACGAACAAGAAACACTAATTGTTACGGAACATCACCCACCCGCGTCATCCACCACTAAAAGGTACTCGACGAGCTAAAGTATTTGTTCACCTATCCACCGTCCCAGAGGACTGTTGTTTCTATGAATAAAATAACAATTATAAGTGATCCCCGGCCCTAGCGCGCGTGCTTAATTCCGTTTGAAACAATATTCATCTGGCGATTTACTTTAGTAACACACTGCTCGCTTCTATAGTGAACATGCTGAACTGGTTATTATTTATGTACATATATTGAATTTGGAATACTTTGTACACTCACCACGACCACGTTACAAATCCTATGGCCATGACTAATATGACTATTGGGCAACGGAAGGATTGATGACATGAGAATTTTACGTACGTACTATAAAAAAGGCATGTCGATACACTATAAGAAGGTTGCTTCTAAACGGTTTAACCATACCTAATGACTGTTCATTACTACTGAATAAATAAATTTATGTTCCTTTAAAACCAGATTAAGTATAATTTGAAAAATGTAAAGATCAAATCGTTAGTTTTAAATGTGAATCGATTGCAGAACAATTACTTAATGGAACAATTTGAATCACCCTGATGACTGAAACTGAAACTAACATAATTTTCAATGTTGACTAGGTAGGCACATCGCAATATTTTTTCTAAATCACGTAACAGAAAAATATGTACAAATATCTATGTAAATTTCTGCTTAGAATTTGTGTGAACGAACTTGATGGCTGCTCGGGACGGTCGTGTGTCTCAACGTCTGTAGGGATGTATGAAGTTTGTTCTGTTCGTCATTCCTCCCATTATTTGATGTGGGATTGCGACTCGTTGCCCAAATTTAGTTTTGATGACACCCACTACGATAAGTGGCGGCTGTTGCCTGTACAGTTGAAGCTAGCAAATTAGTTTTCGTTATATATGTATTTGTTCTCTTACAATTCAGACTCAATTTAATTGGTGTGAGCTCAAATTGCTTTGTCTTAAGCATATCGTATCTTATGAATCGTATGGTATTTAATCCTCTTAAAATGTTACTATTCTTAAATAAATCACCAAATAAAACCTACTTTTCATATTACTATTAAAAAAATATATTAAACTCGTCTCGTTGCATCTCTCGATAAAGTAAGTTTAAAGGCTACACAAGAAATTACTTATCATAATCTAAGCACCGACACACGACCTCATCTATATTAGGAGTTTTCTATTAAGTTAATCCACTGAAAAGCAAATTATGCCCATTATCTTATTAATAAACTACGATGATGTTAGATAAAACAATTACGTTACTTATGATGATCAGTAATAGCCATAATAGCGGTAAAATAACCGCGCGACATAAAAACATCTCGTAAAACGATGGTTGTAAAGTTGTTTTTACTTAAAGTTCCCTTTATGGGGGAATAACCATAAAGAGCGAAGTTTGTCGAACGATAGGCGATATCTGTCGAACGTTACCCATCTGCGTTTATCTGCGGCGGGGTTAACTACCAATCAGCCGGTCGTGCCGGCGGGTATGCGCTAGAATGTTGGGCGACCACGCGCTAAACCAGAACCGCAAACAAACGTTTATAAAATGTTCCGAATATTGTCGCTTAGTTGATAGTTTGACGTGCAACGTACGAAACTTCAACAATGGAGGGACATGGAAAGATAGAAATTAACCACACTGAACATATGTTTTGACACACATTGAAAATTATCCAAATATTCTCAGAATGTCAAGTTTACTTAGAATAATTTGTTGTGTTTTTAGTAGTAGTCGATTTTTTAAAATATTTACATAGCCATAATTTTGTACGGAACCCTTGGTGTGAGATTCCGACACGCACTTGTCAATTGAATTCCGGTAGGCCTATGAAAGACATCTGAATTCATACTCAAAAAGTTTTACATCAGAAATCACTAGTATATGAAATATCTTTTTGTTCAACAAAACGATAAACAGTATGACCGCAACATACGATGATCATCAACAATCCTGCCACAACACACAACCTTATTCAATTCCCACATTCCCATCTCGTTCATCGATAAGAGCGCCATCAAAAGCTCCAATTCTTTTTTCTCGTCAGTCTCCCCTCGCAAATGATCGAGTCGCTTATTATTTGGCGTGTGCGCAAACATTTAGCGCCCTTATCGCGGCCATTAAAGATACGGCTTCATTACGCGCCGAGAAGGTTGCGGTACCGGCCGCCATTGTACCGATTGTGCTGTATATTCTTTTTATGCACTTGTTTTTCCTTGTTTATGTTAGTGTGGTATAATTATAGCGAGTTTATTATATTTTCGGCGAGGTGCTGAATGCGGAAAACCGTTACCGCAAACGCTAGCGCTGTGGAGAAATTACAAAGAAAAACCGCAGCTAAAATAAAGAAGTAGAAAGAAATGTGTTAATTTGAATGCGAATGTAGTTGTTTTAAATTATGTAAATAGCTCAGATTACAGCAGTATTACTAAGTATATTTATTATATCGAGGGGTGAAAGGCTATTTTTTAAGCGACATTTTGTGTTACATACTATATTCGGTTTCAGATATATTTTCTGCATCGAATAAGCCGGTTTCATACAATTCTGAGCACTTTTTTGGCGCTTAAGGCAACGCAATTTTAGTGCCTAATTCTCAAGCATAAAAAAACAGTTTTTTTGTGAAAATGGAGAATGGGAACATAAATCGATATTATTTAAGTCTGCCTTTCACTGTATGACGCTAATGAATTCGATTTTGATGATTCACTATACGATTCTGTACATGGAACATAACGTTTTATTTCATTATTTATTGTTAAACGGGAGTTTTACGTCATTTTTACGTCCCCACGCTACCATTTAGATAAAACAGCTGACTCTTATTTCCTGAACAACAGCCGACGGCGCAGAAATGCAAATGATGGAACTTGTATAGCTTTACACATAATTTTTTATGTTACTTGAAAACACGTAAATATTTGAGAAAAACGCCATACTTAAAAGTATAAGAACGCCAGTATCACATTGAGTTAATGCTGTAAGAAACATTGCATTGCATTAGCACATGTTTAAGTTTTAAGCACATGTTACTAATTTTAACGTGAAACTTGTATAAACTCTAATAAATTACATTATCTGCTAGTCAGCCTTTTTTTTTAAGTGCAGAATTCTCATAGATCTGTCACCTAAGGAAGCGGCAATCACTTGCCCTATAGTTGAATCATAATAAAGTGGGTTACTTAGCTCTTAAAACTGATGTTTTACGAGCTATGTACCAGCACATAGACGCACCAGAAAGCGCAGTGTAGGACGGCCACCAACAAGATAGACTGACGACCTGGTAAAGGTCGCTGGGAGTTGTTGGATGCACGCGGCATATAATCGGTCCTTGTGGAAGTCTATGGGGGAGGCCTTTGTTCAGCAGTGAACCTCCTGTTGCTGATATGGTGATGATTAATAAACATGTTACATGCATTCTTGGAAACATCAAACGGCATCTTCTTTTTGACCCAGCAAACTGCCTGTGGTCGGTCCCCATGGGGTTTTTACGATCACATTTACCACAACGTTTGGCGTAGAAGCCTTTTTAATGCCTAATTGTTCGACTACCGCCAGAGGAGGCGTCGGGTTATGTCAGATCCGTACCGACATTTATGATGAGTTATGGGACTCAATATTACATTCGCCATGACCTCGACAGGGCCGATGAAAACTTGGACCTGGCAATATGGGAGAATTAGGGATAACACGGTACAAACCGTTTTCGGAAGCTAACATAACCGACCAACACCGGAGACTAGAGGTGTCTTGTGTATTGATCGACTTCGATTACTTCGATTTACTTCACAGCTTGATACTTATATTATTGTCATCATCCACCCATATATTGTCCCACTGTTGGGCACGAGTCTCCTCTCAAAGCACGAGAGGGATTAGGCTATAGTCCACCACGCTGGCCTAGTGCAGGTTGGCAGACTTCACACGCCGTCGAGAAAATCTCTAAAGCAGGCAGGTTTCCTCACGATGACCGTTTAAGCGAGTGATAATTACGCACACGATTTCGAAAAGTACCTTGGATTTTGATTCGACACGTTTGACTTGGCAGTCCAATGGTCATATCACTAGGCTGTCACTGCTCTATAATATTATATACGCCATGTAAATATCATGTGACGTCATGCGCGGGTCGAGGGAAATGAAGTGGAATCTTCCAGATAACGCACACATTGATACGCGGACGTATTCACACACACATCACACGAACACAGCGACATAAATAGCTCTCGCAGGGTTGAGTTCACACAATGTACTTAGGTGACATCGATAATTTGTTATAATGGGGTGTAAGTGCTAAATTGGACGTGCTCATACAAGATATGAATTGATTCGGGCATGACATGTCCTAGAAATTGTAATTAAAGTTGAAGCTGCATGAAAGGAGATAGCTCTGTTTATAGAGGGGCGATTGTTGCGAGAGGTGTTCGTAGTTAATAGTTACTTCGATACCTGACATCTTTAACATAAAAAACATATTTTCAGTATGCATGTTAGCCTGATTAAGTAGTAAGATTTTAGTTTACTTTTTTTTCATCTTAGTAACCTTGTTAAAATGAATCTTAGACGAACCTAACCTATATAACAAACCTCATTGTAATAAATTACTTGGTACCACGAATATTTTTTAATTCCCTTCAGATTTATTATAATTAAAATTATTATCAAGGTTATATTTTATGTATAGATAATGTAGACTCAAATCGAACTTACAAAATAGATGCAAACATATTCATTTAATATTTTTACAAATTTAATTATTATTTTATTTAATATTTAAATCGCTATATTCTTAGAGTATTAATTAATTTTAATTATGTATTCAACTGTATTATTTTCATAATGATATATGCCGTATATATTTACAATCTGTTTTTTATTGAAATTTTATTTTATTGAATATATTCCACTTTCCTTCATCGGACTACCAGACCCCCAGAGAGGGCTCTTACCCACAAGTGGTCGAATTTCCATCACTACGCACGAAGCCGTATGCTGCATCTTTTCTTGTTCGCACCGCAAAGGAGTGAAATGCTCTCCCTGCGTCTGTATTCCCGGACAAATATAACCTTGGTGTCTTTAAGGTGATAGTGAACAGGCATTTTCTGGTTAAGGTTCCACCTTGCACCTCATCGTCGCTTAACATCACGTGACACTGAGGTCAAGCGCAAACCCATCAACAATAAAAAAGAAATTTGAAGTTTGTACTTTTTATTTCATATTTGCCTTAACCAAGGTGGAACATATTGGGCTATCACTATTTAAAAGACGTTTTGTAACACTGTTCCTGCGTATAAATGTCATTCATTCATTCAATTTGATACAAATGCGGTATGATATAGATACAGACCGGATACCATCAAACGCATTTAGGAGCAGTTCACAAGCGATGTCTTCATTTAAAGCGAGGAGGGTAGCTTCAAACATTTTCCTGTTCGCACAATTGCGCGCCAAAGGAAGTGGTGGGAGATAGCGCCCACTGGTCCCACGTTGTTTTCCACTTGTGCACACATGTGGCCAACTTAACCGTGCTTAGTGTTTATGCCTCGGTTGATACATTATTTAAGTTAATTATGGACGTTATGGCTTAGTTTAAAGGATCGTTTGTATATTATTTGAAGATGAAATTTAAACGTAAGCAGCTTTCTTGGAGCCTTTTTTTCATCTACGTTGGGGTCGCCTTACAGTAACCAGATGCGGCTGAATGTCAGTATTTTATGCAAAACAACTAACTGACTACAAATTCGAAGATTCAGATTCAGATTCATTTATTTGTATAAACATAGGTAGGTTACATTGATGTGAAAAAAAAAAATGTTTCACTATGTTTCGCCTTGGCCGGCCATACAGATGTTTGATACAGTAAAGAAATTATAATAATTAAAATTAGAATATTCAAAAATAACAAAAAATAAGACGTCACGCTCAGTATCTGAAGTTAAGATGTTAAGATCTCGAGTTCGAATCCAAGGCACGCACCTCTGACTTTTCGAAACCATGTGCGTATTAATAATTATAATTATCACTTGCTCAAACGGTGAAGGAATACATCGTGAGGAAACCTGCATGCCTTAGAGATTTTCTCGACAGCATGTGAAATCTGCCAACCCGCACTGTAGCGTAATCCCTCTCATTCTGTGAGAGGAGACCCGTGCCCAGCAGTGGGACAGTATAAGTATGGGTTGATGATGATCAGAGAAAACAAGTGCTGTCAGACCCCCGCGACTCAATTTTTGGGCAATACCGATATCCTGAGGCTGTCCTAGGCATATATCGCATAGGCAGGATATCGGTGTTAAAGGATAAAATGTATTATTATATTACCTCTATTACAGTGTATTCTGTTTGTCAGGCTATTAAGGCTTCTGAGTAACACTAACGAGTCGGAGGAGGGTCTCGACGTGTAAATAATGGTCACCAATCCACTGACTGACCGCGGCTAGTGCAGCTTAACCCTGCATATAACTTAGGCACGAGTGATCACAAACAGGGTTGCTGACTATGTGGTATGTCGATCATGTTATTGGGTTTTCCATTTGTACACACAGTAGCAGTTCGGAATTTGGATTTCTGGCTCATTAATGACAACAGATTCGCCCAACCTATTACAAGCAACTTATAACTTGTGCATCAGGACGTCTTTGTGTAACTCCTTGAAGAATACAATTTAAAAAAAAATTAAAAAGCGAATATTATTGGGTAGATTCGTAGCGCATTGGTTATTTGCTACGATAGCGTAGCGGTGTAGCCGTGACGTCAATACGCAGGCTACGTCGCGCGTCGTAGCAGAATTCACAGTAGAAATTAACAATAAAAAATGATTACGAATAGTACCCTCATTTAATTATATAAAGATTCATTATTATTATCATAAATTATTTTAAGTGGAGCAATGGGACAGTAAGTAATTATTCATAAATTAATTTAATGAAAATTATTTCAATGAAGTCATGTTTTTGGTAAAAAGGACACAGACAAAAGGTAACAGATTATATTTGTAACGTGTGGTAATGGTGATGATACGTATAAGAGATAAAGTTATGCTAGTAACATATGCATTATGCTGAGCTTTCCAAACCTAATTAAATATATGTCTGGGGCAGTACCACCGTTTTACTTAGTATTTTACCACAATAATATGCTAACATAACAATGTCAGCATATTATTGTGGAATACAACAGTGTTCCGGTTGTATAAAAATCCTAACAATAAGGGCCGTGTCCAAGAGTACCTACTGCTTTCTTTATCAAGCCCGTGATCCAGCTACCTAGGGTATATTATTATTAATTATTATTCCTTTTATTTACATTTACACATATTTTTATGTTTAAATATTTTATCAATGGTAAGTATAAAAAGCATATACAAATATTATTATTAAGTTAGATTATTATCGTAATATTACATTTATCTGCCCACACAAGGAACCATTCATTCATCCATCACTCATTACTGCTTTCTTTTAACGTGGATTTATGAACCTTTAAGCGAGATAAGCTTGCCTTATAAATGCTTCTCTATCAATCTTGTCGACGCCACCTTTGTGGAAGGATATCGTTCATAAATGATTGGCTAGGCGATGTTTTCCTCGTCATTAGATAAGGAGCAGATATGGTTATACATATACTGAAACTATTTTGGTTTGTTTAGTAAGGAAATGATAACGTGAATTTTAAGTATACCTTCATTCCTTTTTTCTGGAAGGATTGGCCCAAAATAGCCTAGAACCATGAGGAATGGAAGGTGGCCTTTGTCATGCAGTGGGTCGACGATGGCAGAATAATATTAATATAAAATCTTCATTTGACATGTCCTAATAATGATCTAGTTAACATCGTAATATTCTGCATGCCTATATCACTGGTGAAATATTTCTAGTTAATTTGTTTTCTGGGGTCAGCGCATTAAGCTACCCCTATCTGACCAATTTCTTTGTTAGATTTTCAACTTTGAAACAAAACAATAAGGCTCCTATTCAATTGGGAAAATTTGACAGTTTTGGATAACTTGACTTGCTGGCGTTTGTACCATATTTCAAGCAAATAAATAAATTATTTAAGTTTCTTGAAAACCTTAAATGAAATTATGAGAGGGATTAGGCTATATTCCACCACGCTGGCCTAGTGCGGGTTGGCAGACTTCACACGCCGCCCCGTGGAAAAATTCACCACATATAGTATATTAATGCCACATAGAATATTTATCGTCTCTGTAATGTTTATCATAAGCAAACAAAAAGTATCTAGACAAAAGTGATAAAAATTTATCTCAAGCAAAACACCCCATAAAACTGAATGTCTCGAGAACTTTATAAATGCGATAACGACTAAAGTTGTTCCGAGCTTTGTTTCTCCGCTTACATAAACACGACCAGACAACCAAGACCCGCCATGGACCGTACTATGTACAACTTTCCGTAAAGAAAAACGAAATTAGATGAAGTGTCAGAGCTCTTGCTAATGCGGTCGCCACTCGCCTAGATACGGAGCGAAGCTACGAAAAAAGAGGATTTCAAGGAGTGTCCGTCTCAAGCTCCGCCCACGCCACGGCACGCCCACAAAGATCCTCTCTAGAAAGGACCAGAGTGAGACATTTCTTCAGTTTGAGTGTAACATAAATGAAGCCGTGAATACGCGCTGCGTATACCGTCCGTCGTATGTGTGCGGGCACTTAATATAAGCACACACAGAGACTATTCACACACACAGATACATTCTTCTAGGATTACATTTATAAATATTTTAGTGTGTAGGTGTATTTGTTGTATATACACTTGTGAAGCTCCTCATTTACTAGGTTATATAATATATAGAGGTAAATTAGAGATAGCGTGGGAGGGAAGTTAAATGAGTCTGCGATCAATACATGTGACGTCTCGCGATAGATATTTTTGTAGGACAGATTTAAATGAAGATGGGCATATAATAGTATCGATATCTCGATTTGCGCAGTGCTCGAGCGATTGACTGCTACACTAGGGATTGCAGCATCGATTTCCGCGCGGAACAAATGTTTGTATGGTACACGCATAGTTTTCCAAGGTCTGCGTGGTTGTGCATGTGAGATTTATATTTGTAAATGCACCCACGTTACAAGAGAAAAACTGAGTGTGTGACAATTCTTTCGAAAAAGCTGCGTGATTCATTATAACATTAAACCAATGTTTAACATTATAACACCATCTTAATTTCAAAGAAAACGTCTAAGAAGCTCCATTATTTCACGATAAATACAAAGGTATCTCTCTAATATATTTACCACTAGCTGTTGCCCGTGGTTTTGGCCGCATCCCAAAGGGATATTTGAAGCAAAAGGCAGTCTATGTCCTTCTCCAAGGTCTAATCTATCTCTGTACACATTTTTAATAATAATTTATTGTCTTAAATACAAAAGTTTCAATAATATAACACAACAGCTGTCGTCATTTATAAAATAACTTTCCTACAAAAATTCTTGACTAGGGAATACTTCCAATAATGCTGAATTCATGGGTAAGCTAGAATATCATTTTTGAGATATTGTAGTGGCTCGAATTTATGCTCGTACTAGTTTTCCGCCCGCGGCTCCTCCCGCGTCGAGTTCGGTTATATCGCGTTTCCAAGAGCTCTTCAAAAGTCCGAGATAAAAACTATCCTATGTTCTTTCTCAAGGTCAACTCTATCTCTGTAGGTACCAAATTTCATTAAAATCAGTTCAGTGATTTAGACGTGAAAGCGTAACAGACAGACAGAGTTAATTTCGCATTTATAATATTAGTAGGGATTAAAGTTATCTTTAATACCTAACCTAGAGAGGCTTAGGCTTAATAATAACTACGACGATCGATCGATCTACAAGTTTCAGCCGGTCTTGCCACGGCCTTTCTATGGATGAGGGACTATTCTTAACACATCACAAACGTGCCTAGGAGAACAAGTTAAGCCATCGGTTACGGTTGTCATAAATGTGTTGTGCTGGGCTCTGTACAACGGGCGGTCTTATCGCTACAAGCGATATCAAAATTAATGTTCGGATACACAAGTGGGCCACGATTCCAAAAATTGAATCTTGAGAGAGAAAAATGGATCTTCTTAATTAATTAACTTTTAACTTTATTCTTAATAATAACGCAAACAACTGACAGAAATTACTAGGATATGTCCCAAAAGTAAGATACAATATAAATATTTATCGGAAAGTAGGGAAGTCAAATTCGGAGTACCGCAAGGCACTGTCGTCGGACCCTTAGCGTTTTTGCTTTACATAAATGACTTGCCTAAACAAATTAAACAACCAATGGTATTATTTGCTGACGACAGCACGGCTATAGTTAAATGTACAGAAAAAGTGAATTATGAAGCAGATATTAATGATACATTAAAAAATATAATAAATTGGATGTCTATCAATAACTTAATTATTAATTTAAAAAAAACTAAAGTAATGCATTTTTACCAGCGTTTACGTCCAGACACTTTGACTATAGCATACAACGGACATATCTTAGACAATACAAACGTTGCAAAATTTTTAGGTATAATAATTGATAATCAACTGACATGGAAACCACAGGCTGAGGAAATCTGCAAGAAATTAAGCAAATCTGCATACTTATTATATAACTTGACAAAAAAAGTTAACACTGACACGATTATTATAGCTTATCATGGTCTCGTCGTTTCTGTCTTAAGATACGGAGTAGTTTTTTGGGGTAATTGCAGTGAGAGAGAAAGGATTTTCAGAGCCCAAAAATATTGCATTAGATCGATGACCGGAATAAATTCAACAGATAGCTGCGTTCCTATGTTTAAATCCCTGAAATTACTAACCTTTCCATCGCTCTATATTTTAGAAATGTCACTATTTGTAAAAGGTAATCAAAATTTATTTTGTTCACATATTGATCACTCAACAAGGCCAACATTAATAAGATCTCAATATAAAAATCTTTTACATAAAGGTAAATTTAAAACAGCACTGCTGAAAAAGAATATTTTGCATATGGGACCAGTGATTTTCAATAAAATTCCTGATGAGATCAAAAATTGTACACTACAAATATTTAAAAAGAAATTAAATAAATTATTAATTGAAAAATGTTATTATTCAATAGATGAATTTTTAAATGAAAAAACCATATAATTATTTATAAATGATGATTTTCCTTATGGTCTTTATTGTTTTTGTTTTAGTTTTTGATTGTATTATTTAACTAATTAATAACTTATCACTGACATTATATTTTTGACTAATTAATTATTAACTTATTTTTGACATTGTATTATTGACTATTATTTTTATCATTGTTTTACACTGAATTCATTTACAAATATTTGGTTTTATATACAAATTATTATTATTAATCAATTCTATAAAAATTTTGCATGCCTCACGGTAGAATGTATTGGATTGGCCTCCTATTACTTAACACCTTATTTTTGTACCTACATTCAAAGCAAATAAATTATTTCATTTCATTTCATTTCATTTCATTTCATTTCATTTCATTTCATTTCATTTCATTTCATTTCATTTCATTTCATTTCATTTCATTTCATTTCATTTCATTTCATTTCATTTCATTTCATTTCATTTCATTTCATTTCATTTCATTTCATTTCATTTCATTTCATTTCATTTCATTTCATTTCATTTCATTTCATTTCATTTCATTTCATTTCATTTCATTTCATTTCATAATTAATAGGATCCAATTTTCTCATTATACAGGGTGTTTGGTAGAACGTTGATCATACGAAAATGATGGTTAGTTGAGGTCATCTGCTACCCACTGGGCCCAAATTATTTAACCTTGGCCGCACCGTTTTTTTTTTACTTTTTTTTAATTTCACAGAAAATTATCAGCTTTTTATCAATTTAAATTCGAATATCTTTACTTGTGATGGGTAAAACAGGCAGGATGTTGTTTTGTATTAATGTCTAATTGCAGCAGACTCTCATAAAATTATTGTTAACCCAACTAACCACCATATTCGTATGTTCAACGTTCTACCAAACACCCTGTATACTTACACGGTACTTTAATTTCAAATAGAAAAGCCTTACCTTTAACTTTATCTATTTCTATTACGTATTAAGCTACGAACTTTTCTTTTCTACCAGGGAAAATCCTTTTTCGAATATCAAAATCTAAACAAACATCCGCTTGTCATAGCTCTGATAAATAAAAAAGAGCAGAGTCACGGTATCCGGAAACGGATCCTCGTTTAATTTTTAATTCGGTCGGTAGGCGACGCGGCGCTGTCGTCGGCGTCTTCCTGCCCGTCGCTTCCGATTGCGAGCGTTCCTTTTTTAAAGGTTGTATTTCCGTTTTGGTACAGAAGCCGATGTCACGCGGGATTGGACATGACTCGGACGAAACACTTTTAATTTTCTATTGTTTTTCAAACACAACGAAAGTTTTAGCGGTTTTATTTTTTATATCAATACAGAACTTACTACTACTCATTTATTATATGTATATTGTATACCCAACTTGTGTATATACAAAATAACATGTTATGTGTAAATTATTACAAACTTGAACTTTATTGATAGATAAAATAAAATTACTTTTTATCGCTCTATATTGATATTATTAACCCCGACATTTCGGATCCTTTATAGCGTCCATGGTCACGGAAGGCTACCCGTGACCATGGACGCTGTAAAAATAATATAACGTAATAAAATCCGTAAAAAGTAGTATTATTTCAATGCGTTTAGTGTCAGAAATCAATAAGATAACACAAAAATTGAAATCTGATCACAATGAATAAAGTTAAATTAGTAAGTACACACACACGGTATTATAAATATATATCATTTATCTGTACTACATAAAAATAAATATCAGTTTATGCTTTTTAAACAGTTATAAAACATTTCCAGGGCAGTGATTCTGCTCTGAAGCCAGCATTATAAATGACGAAGCCCCTTTCGCGATTATTTTCCGCCGACCGGCGTTTTTTCTCATCGGATGAAAAATCCGCATCTGCCGGATATTATCATTAATTATGAATCAGGAGGTTTCACAGCCAACGCTCTGACGTTATTAATTGTATGAGACAAGTTTTCACTGACCCGTAAGCTATTTTTTAATATATTTATGATTATATTTCAGTTCTTCATGGATGTGATGTTTTATCCGTTTTCTGTCCTTTTGACCGCCACGTCAATAATGAATATCTGTGTTCTCTACGCCAAGCACTATAAAAAAGTGACAGTCGTTTGGCGTCGTGAGCAAGTTTTAATTTGACGTCTATAGACGTCTGTGGCGATCAAAGGGTTAATCTTAGTTCGGTAAAGTTTAGCTACAAGAGAAGTAATGTAGTAATATTCATACTGTAATATTTGATACTGAAAACTTGAAACTTTTTAGTGAATACTTTCTGTATATAAGAAGGTATAGCTTAAAATTTAAGATGATCTCAACCAATTTATAGAGAACTAGCTGTTTTACGCGGTTTTACTCCCATCTCAAAGGACGTTTTGATTCCAACGACATCCTATGAACTTCTCCAAGGTTTAATCTAATTCTGTACCAAATATCATCAGAATCGATTCAGGTGTTTAGGTGTGAAAGCGTAATTTCGCTTTTTATTTAAGCAGGGATCAAATCATCTATGTACTATCTGCATTAGTAGTAACAAATTATATATAATTCAATAACAACATCCTACACAAAGTACCTAAAACCTATTTGTTATCATTCAAATCCTGTTTTTTTTATGCGCATCTCTAGTGACAGCCCTAAGGTATCCGAAGACTACAAATCAATATCCAAAACACATCTAGTAAGCTGCCCTCAAGCGATTGATCTCTTTTCGGGCACGTAAATCAAAGTGGCAAAGACAAGGGCCGGCTAATGTCCGCCAAGGGCCAGTTGGTGGGCGGAGGATGGATGGCGCGGGCCGCTGCGGCCGCGGGATGGATGGGATAGCCCTCCGAGACTTGCACACCTGGCTGCGCGCAGTAAATCTTCAGGTAGCTTGTTGTAATTAAAGGTGTGGTTAATTGTTGTGGTGAGTGTTTGAGATAATGTTGTTTTGTGAATATATAAGGTGTAATTAGTGTAATACAAACATGACACTTGTGTCACCGAAGGGTTACGCAGAGGATTACTTCTGTATACCCACCAGTTCACCGGTATTCGGTCCCATATAATAGAGGACAAGCCTATTGCCATTTGCCGATCTTACAGGATTCCAAATTCAAAACTGTAGCGGCTTCAAGTTTAGAATTGGAAATTTCATGGAAAAGCCAATTAATACTGGTCTTTTTTTTTCTGTAAATAGATCTTTTAAAGACACTTTTACAAGACAATTTTTTTTTTAAGCTAGATGGCTCCGGCATTTTCTAGCTGACAACCTCTGAGAAGAAACGCCGACACAAAATCAGAGAATCATAGTTTCTTTTAAAGTCCGGACATAGTATAATAACAAATATGTGTCTTACAATGTAGGCCAAAGTCTGAAATGGCCTTTTGAAGAAAGAGCCATAGCGGCTTTGAGTAGAACAGTCCCAACCGACGAAACGCATGCATCAGTCATTGTCATAAAGATGAAATGACCTTTCATCCATGTCCTTTTTTTTAATAGTTTATTTAAAATTGTTATAAATCTATAACAATATCGTTGTTGAATAATTTGGTATTAACAAAGAAAATCATTATTTGAAAAAGGTTTACACAGATAAACAAAAATGTTTTATAAAGTAGTTTTAAGTAAACAAAACACAATTTTTTTATGAATATTATTCATCACTATCCCGCAACACTCCTGATTCAAAACCTTCATTTCTGTGTGCTTAAGTTGCAGATTGTCTTTTCACAGAAGCGGTTTATCAAGTAGCCGCCATGATGTACGGTATGTTGCGGTCCCCTGAGGCATTCCGTTTCATCCCAGGGAAGGATCTTCGCGATTTATGCCTCGGATTTCGGTGTCCACATCAAACAAACACACCCTTAAATTGTAATATGACGTAAACGAGAAGCTGTGTTATGTCACAAAGATCTTTGTAATATAACCTGTTTATTAAATAAATAAATATTTTGGTACAATTTTACACAACACCATTCTAGTCCCAAAGTAAGCAGAGCTTGTGTTATGGATACTGGATAATAGATATAATACTTATATAGTTTTTTTTAATACATAAGAAACACCCAGACAAACACAAATGTTCATCACATAAATATTTGTATCCTGTGGGAATCGAACCTACGACCTCATGAACCTACAACCTACGATCAGCAGTCCAACAATAGATCCACTAGAACACAGACGTCGTTAAATGTTTTACTTAAACTTTTAATTTTTATAATTATTAAGTCTAGTGGTCCTAAGCGCGACTGCTACGCTAGAGGTCCTGGGTTCGATCCCCAGGTCGAGACAAGTGTTATTGGGTTTTTCTATGAAATTCTCAGTAGCAGCTCGGAGTCTGGATTTGTGCCCGTTAATGGCAATAGGCTGGCCCCCTATTATATGGGACCTAAAACATACCAGCAAAATGTGGGTGTACATTAGTACATCTCTGCCTAACCCTTTGGGGAATACAGGTGTGATGGTATGTTTCAAAGTAATTTAGCACTTAAGATGACGGCGACGTATCTAAATTGAATCTATAAATTAACAGAGGCTTTGAAGACACGATTCGAGATACTTAAATAAATAACCAAAATGTTCTAGTACTGCAAGTGAAAGTGCGCTAGAGGATCATAGCCCGTGGAAATCTATAGTCACTGCTTACCCTAATGGGAAACAGTAGTATGTATATAAATGATCTTTTACCACAACGAAACTGGGAGGAGAGTGCCTATAAGTTCAGATTAAACAAACAAAGGTTTTCAGGGTCCTGGGAATTAAGCTATTCTCGGAGATGATTATTCCTTCGTGCCCAACTTTGTGTAAGCCACTAAGTACTAAGATTATTTCTAAACATAATTATATTATCCAAAAAATAAACTTATTTGCAAGTAAGTAAGTAAGTATTGCAACCCAAATACATTACCTAAACTTAGAATCATAGACGACTGAAAAAATCATACTTAAATTTATTTAGAGAAAGAGTACAGTATGATATACAATACGGTATAGTAAGATATATAATTGTATTTATTTACTACATATTGTAAAAGCAAAACCTATTAAGTTTTTAATATTTAGAAGTAAGTAAGATAGTAGAGTATTTAACAGTTCCTCCTCTCTCCTACTTATTTTAAAAAAATGACCCATATCATCATAAACTGGACTGCTTCGGATGGGTCTCCTCTCAGATTGAGAGAAATTAGGCTTTAGTCCACCATGCTGGCCTAGTGCGGGTTGGTAGACTACACACCGTCGAGAAAAAACTCTAAAGCATGCCGGTTTCCTCTCGATATTTTCCTTCACATATTTTCCGTTTAAGCGAGTGATAATTAATTATTAATACGCACATGATTTTGAAAAGACAGAGCGTGCCTCTGTCTTCTCAAAATCATGTGTCAGTCACTCTGAATTCGAACTCGAGACCTCTGACTTGGCAGTCCGGTGGTCATATGATTCAGCTATCACTGCTGACAGGGTCCATAATTGTTTCTAATTATTTAACCACCTGTATGTATACATAGTAGAATATGAATATTTACGGATGCCCATAAACTAATTGGCTAGCTAAATAATGATATTTCAATGAAAATATAAGCGAAAACTGCTTACACAAACGTTTGCGGAGCTACAATCATTTATATCGTGATCGCAGTCATTAGTCGCGGGGTGCGCGCGCGGCACAAAACTTCCGAACATATAAATCGCGCCAACACTTGCGACTTCCCATCGATATGATTAATAGGTGCTCGTGAACTATCTGCTGTTACCCTACTCTATGTTATTACAGACTCCTTAATGAAATGAGAGTAATTTCATTATTACTCAATTCTTTTTTTTGTTTTTAGGCGTTTCCTCTCTATCTTTTACACGTTCAAAATGGTGGATTAATCTTTTAGTGCCTATCTAATTGAATTTTGATTATTATGTTTTTAATTGTTGACGGGCAAATCAAAAATTACAATTAATTAAGAGAATGTAATAATATGTATTTTTTAAATAATTGAATGAAATGGTACCATATAAAATTGTGATAAATAATTATAAGTTTATGTACGTATTTTAAGACTATTCACGCCGAAATTAGATAATCAATTAAATGTGTGTTTGTTCAACTGCGATTAATGAACAACATAATAAAAATTAACCTTAACAATTTAAATCGCATTATGGTTCACCAATAGTCCGTAGCGTTCCGGTTGCTGGCGCCCAGCGTGGGCCCGTACCATACACTGTTGCCAACATCGACATTATCGCTAACCAACACCTATAAATAAATATGGCGGCAAAAATGGCCCCCGTTTATCAGCCACCGGAAGTGGACACTGGGGACCGGAAGCCGAGTAATAAATGTTATTAGATAGCCCCAGGGCTTAGTTGGGCTCGGATTATGTGCGTTTTTTTCGTACTTCTTTCGTCCACCGGTTTTTGTTAATGCGTCTGGGTTTGAAAATAAATTGCTCCCAACAACTTTGGGCGGGTTCGTTAGGTTTGGGGTGTTTTATAATGGATTTTTAATTTTTACCTATGTTTGGACTGATTTACTCAAAACAGTAGAGTAATAAAATTTTTAATTCGCTATAATTTGTTTATTAAGACAACACTTATTTGGCGGAATTCATAAATATTTCCAGAACATAGGGAGGTGTATGTCGCTAGTGAATCTATTAAGCTAACATTATTATTTAGTATATTATACATTTTATTTTTTTTAACTTTTAATTATGAATTAAAAGAAACGCTTACGCTAATAACACACCGTAAACATTAATTGTCAATAATAATCCCAATAAATCGCGTACAGTGTGCAAAATGAAAAAAGGTAGCGCAAAAACAGTTCACATACAAATAGTGGATGTTTGCTCAATACTTCTGCCTGTCAAAAGCATCGGCAAACGATGCGCCGGTTATTTACCTACGACGTGCAGGCAGCTACAAATTGGCAGATGCTACTGTTCAAACCTTTTTTTTCATACATTCATCCTTTACGCCTATGATATTAGGTTGAATTTGGCATGGCTGTTTGGTTAGTGTTTGATCAGCTCAAACGCTCGATTTGATTCCACCATGATCGAGTTATAACAGTTGCTTACACGTGTTTTATTGTATTTTGCTATAATATAAGTTTTTTTATTACATCTTTCTAACAAAACACAAGAATGTTAATTTTACAGCACTTATTTGTATTGTTATCACCTCATAATGCATTAATAAATTCGGCAACACGTTCAGATCCAATAACATTTCCATTTAACTATAAATTGATGACTACACTATCAATACCGTAAAGTGCTACATAAAATATCGTTTAACATTCTCTGCGTACCGAAGGCATCGCGTAGTTTGAGCTCACCCGATAGCCGATAGTGTCAATACTGGCAGACCTCCAGCCATGAACTGCTGGTTATAGGCTATTTACATAAGAACTCAAGCGATAGCGAATCACTATGAATAAAATATCGTACTAACATTATACCTACCTGGTTTGCAATAGTTTGCCGACTATTTGTGGTTAGGACTACGTATAATAAGTTAATCTTGGATTGTATTTTTTTTATACCAACTAAGGTGGCAAACAAGCATACAGCCCACCTGATTGTAAGCGGTTACCGTAGCCTATAGACGCTTGCAACACGGTTACATTTATGTGAAAAACATCGTAAGGAAACTGCATGCCAATGCATGAAAATTTTTCTCAACGTTACTGTGCAGTGTACGCTAGTCTTGTGCGTGTGCACAAGACACGCACGATGAAGCTATCTTTTACTGGTGTTTACCTGTCATTCTGAAAGAAGATTCGCGCCGAGTAGCTACCTACTGCCGGGCACGAGTCCTTCAGACTGAGAAAAACCGATCGTAAAACAACTATTATTCTGCAACACCGAAGCTGACCAAAATCAAAAATTCACACTTCAGTTGGCAAGACCCTAAGCTCGTTACGTTGGCCACTAATTACACCCACATTTCTGTAGCTTAAAATTTTAAATTGCAACCCTCTCGTGTCCTCTGTCCCTTTCCGACGCGCTTAAAACAATACCAACTGTTGCGAACGAAGGTTCGTGTGCGCGGGGTGCGTGTGTGTGCGTGGGTAAACACCGGTTTAAGCCTAACTGGCCTTAATGAATCGTAATGGCCCCTATAATTCGCGGCGTAACTAACTGGCCATGTGGGGCCGTCCTCGCCGCCCGCGACCGCTGCCCAGCCCCGCTTTCCCCGGTATTTGGAAGCGAGCCATATCGCGTCTATGACAGCGGCGATTCTCTTTTTAAAATTTTCAGAGCGGCCGAGTTTGGCGCTACAATTTGCGGTTACGTGTTTAGATTGCAACGCCAAAATATTGTCGCTAGGTAAATACGATTTTTTTCCGGACTCATATCGAACTGTTGGCTTTAGTTACATTGGGTTTAATGTAAACATTCAGTTGCTTTGTAAATAAAAACATATGTTTTTTATTTTTTATTCTAAATGGGTAGGTACATACTGTTGTTATTTGGCAGCGATTATTGTTATACCTAAGCATTAAATTCAACATCTACATTCAACATATAATTTTTTTATTATAATTAAAGATTGACTCTAAAGTCTTAGTAGCTTTGCATAAAAACCGACTGCACGGACTTTGTGTTAGCGGTTAAGGTGGTCACCTCGTCACTACCGTTGCATTAGTTGATGTGGGTTCGATTCCCACGCCAGACAAAAATTTTTGTGTGGTCCAGAGATATTTCTTTAGAGTCTGGGTGTAATTTATGTCCATTAATTATTATATGTTTGTAAAGTCACCCAGGTTAGGGTATGTACCTACTCTACTTCGGTAGCTGTCTTTTTAAAAAAAGAAACTTGAAAGAAGACTAAAACTAAGTATAGTTATTAAGTTTAAATATAAATGAGGGATTTTAAAGAGTTACAATTGTAAAGTGCAACATGGTGCTCCCTAACTTTAAACTAAAGCTCAAAGGAGCTCGTTATTCCTTCTGTAATTTATTTAATTGCTCTGTGGCGGTAATTATTCATGAAATTACGGCAATTACGTCTCTGGAAACAATTATTTATTGTGCAAACTTGAGTCTTAACTCACATTTTATTCCATAATGCATCATCAGATAACCGGGTGGACGGAAGAGTATCGTTACACAGAAATACTTAGCTATAATTTGTTACTTTGTAACTTAATTGTCTTGTGTTTTCTGCTTACTTGTGTCTTTCTCATAAATAAATGTAAATAAACAAATAGAAGAAAACGCTATTTGTATTTAATAAACGACTTGATTAAACATAGCTACCTCTTTAGTCTAGTGCTTGTAAGCACGACTGCTACACTAGAGATCCTGGAATTGATTCCCAGTATTCGGAGTTTGGATTTGTGCCCGGTTAATAGTGATAGGTGAACTGTGGGTTACGTTGGTACACCTCTGCCTAAGCCATCGGGAAATATACAGGCTTGATAATATGGTTATGTAATGTTAAATATAGCTGAAATATAATAATTATTTAATGAGATTAATCTAAATAAATTTTCTTATTGTATAAAAAGATTAGATGAAGGTTTATTTTACCAAATACCATACGAGTCTGATTCCCCTGGACAAATTGTTATCAAAATGAAGGAAAATAACCGTAGAGTTAGACTCGGCCTGGTTCGACAGTGTCCATCCTGCATATTAATCACAGGAAGGCGCCATCTGCCGGTGGCCACCGCTCTTGCCGGACTCCGCTTAAATTAAAATATTCTGCTCCGACAAACATGCGACATTTGGTGCTAATCGTCGAGGATTCTTGGGTTGCGTCTCATTTTCAAAGTTATTTGTATATTTGTAGAGGCGCATATTGAGTTTATATGTGTCACTTTTCTGAAAACTTAGATGTTGCTGCTTGCAATATAATGATAACATATTTTTCATATTTATGATGAAAATAATTAGACAAAGAAGTTACAATTCAAAAGTCCAGAAAACGTTAGGATTATAATGTCAATAAATACAATGGAATCCGTATAATCCATATTCCGTTAAAAAAAATGAATGAGACCATCTCTAATACAAACAAAAACAGGCTTTATTGTTTTAGAGAAAGACATACTTACATCGTAGTAAACCTACACAATGAAAGTTTATAATTAAAAAAAAACTAGAAATCTCTCTATCATTGATTTTGTAGGGACACTGACTTTTTGAATATATTTTAATTGTTCATTGAACAAAGTACTTTTGAGAAATAAAGTTTCTTTAGTACCATAAACCTGCCAAATAAATCGTCGATATATGGAGGCAAACAAGAGGCGATCATAATAAAAGGTGGCACAAGCACGCCTCGCCACATTGTTCAAACAAGAGCTACAAATGAATAGTTAGGTGACCCGTCCTACGTGATAAATTCATTTTTGGGAAGGTTTAATTTGTTTGCAGCCACCGCTATTTCGAATCCGCCATTTCTCATTGAACAGATTACGGAGATTACGAATTCATTAGGGACGCTATATCTTTTGTTCGTGGTGTCGGAACGCGGCTAATTGATATTTTGGGCACACGTGTAGTTTGTTACTGTAATAATGGGTCCGGCAATTAATTTTCGAAAGAGTCGCTGATCCTTTGCCTGGGCTTATTGGTTTCGTGAAAACTTTTTGTAATTTCTGCGTGTCAATGAAGTTTGCCAAATGTGTAGGTAATGTTATGTACTAATGCCAAAAAAAATATCTAATTGATTTGGTACTTAAAAAATAATGCATCCATAGAAAATGATTTGGTATCATTGGCATGACAATGGTCTTTGCCCTGTAGCGGTAGCACTTGTCAGGACATCCTTAAAGGCACGACCATACTCATGGTCATCATATCACTATTTCGAGTCACAAAATTGTTGTCGCTCGGCGGTACTAATGATAAGTACTCTCTCAATTTAACTCTATTACCAAAAACGTCACTAGCTATTACGAAAAAAAACAGTTGTCGAAAAAATGCGTCTGTCTCATTTGCCTAGTGATCGTAAACGCGTCTGCTACGTTTGAAGTCCTGGGTTCGATTCACAGGTCAAGCAAATTGTTATTGGATTTTCCTATGAAATTTTTAATGACAGCGGAATTTTGATTTGTTCCTTGTTAATAGGCTCACCCCCTATAACCTTCATGGGACCTAAACATACTGGCAAACTGTGAGTGTACATTGATTTACCTCTGCTTAATCCTACGGGGAATGCAGGCCTGATGGATGGTATTGAACGATACCATACTCATGGTACCGCGAAACCACAGTCTCCTACGCACACATTAATTGAAATACAATATCAAATACCCTAATAAGTAATATTGTATTACAGTCAATAAGCTAATAGATCCACATAATTCGGTAGGATGTCCTCACGTTGGGATGCCGTGTAAGGGACAGCGCACACCGCAGCAGAAGAGCCGCGGGAGTGCGGACAGGAATTAATTACGGCGCGTCTGAGGTGCGCCGTAATTATCGTGCCTGTGGACGAGCAGCCGATGTCGCGATACTGCGGTTGTGTTAGAAAATTTGTGTTATTTTGATTTGTGGTCTTGTTACATATCAAGTGTGTTGCATTGCTTGGAAATATCAACATCGATTTTCTACAAGCAAATGAAAATCTTATGACGTAAAAGTAAGTGTCTTTAAAAGATCTATAAAACGAATAATATTATTTAAAAATTATTAAATTAAATTAAATATATAATATTTTGAGATAGATAGAAAAAATCAGCATCAAAATCATTTTTCTTCCTTTATTTTCTCACATAAAATTTACATGAAAACAGTAGACCAAAAACCACTGAGGTTTAAATTAATTTATCTAATAATATTATAATTATAATATTTTGAATTAATCTGTTAATTAAGTTATCAAACTTGAGACCCTTGCTCAGCAATTAATAGTAAATGGGTTGATAATGAATATGATTGTTATTTACATTTTACATTTTTATTACTATTATCAATATACTTGTGTCGAAAATCTTTATAGGAATATTTATAATTGAAGATTTTATTTGACCATGGATGACATATATTGAAACTTGATCATTAAAACACTCCTGCTTTCAGCGGCGTTATTTACGTAGGAAAATTGTATCTACGAGTATATCTATTCATTTTGACGACGTCTGTGGTCTAGTGGTTCGAGTACCGGACTGCTGATCATGGGGTCGTGGGTTCGATTCCCACAGGACACAAATATTTGTGTGGTTAAAACATAAGTGTTTGTGTTTGTCTGGGTGTTTCTATGTATTATAAGTATGTATTTACAAAAAAAAAAGTATATAAGTATTATATCCATTATCTAGTACTCATAGTACAAGCTTTGCTTAGTTTGGGACTAGATGGTGCTGTGTAAAATTGTCCAAGAATATTTATTTATTTATTTATTTATCAATACGGTAATTGCGAGTGCTCTGGGAAGAAACATTGTGTTGGCAGTGGGGGGACTTTGACCATTATACTGCCAACCCAACTATTCCTCTTTCGTTTTACAGGGTCAGCAACACGCAAGTGATACTCCTGGTGTAGCAAGCGTCTATAGGCTACGGTAACCGCTTACCATCAGGTGGACCGTATGCTTGTTTGCCACCTTAGTAGTAGAAAAAATAACAAATATGTTTCAAAACATGTACGAATACTTCATAGCCTTATATATAGCTAGTTAAAGTATACTTAAAGTTATGACGTAGGTACTCGTAAACGTAACAAGATGCGCTGGGGCATACGAGAGCAACACGCGGCAAAGACAGGGGTCGGCGTGGGCATCGAACCGCAACCGACCTGCACCCGACGCCGCGACTCAATTAATTGCTCAACCCATAGCCGCAATTGCTCGCCCTCCTCAAATTTCCTCGGAGGAAATTTTAGTGTTGATATTGTAATTATGGTTGAGTTAAGGTGAATTTAGAAGCTGTGTTTATGTTTTATAAGTAATATATTTATAAATGCTTTGTATAATAATGAAAATTTTAATTCGTTCTTTGAAGATATTAAGTTAGAAGGATAGTTAAAGTAAGTATGGGTACAATAATTTTTAGGTCCAATAGGTTATCTCCTATTTGCCTACTGTAACTAAGATTCGTGTATTTCTTGTAGCTAAACCGAATATTGATTTTAAGTGTATAAAATCCGATTCAAAATTGCCTCATTAGCCTAGCGATCGTTGACAGGACTGCTACGCTTAAGATCCCCGGCTTCAATTCCCAGGTCGAGTAATGTTATTGGGTTTTTCTATGAAATTCTCAGTTGCAAATCGGATCGTATCTATTATTGCGATTACAGGATGTGGACATTGAAGGTTAATTAGTCTTAGATGTACAGGTACAGGTAAATAAAGAGCAGTGATAGCCTAGTGGTTTGACCATTGGACTGGCAAGTCGAAGGTCTCGAGTTCGAATCCTGGCAAGCTCTGACTTTTTCGAAATCATGTGCGTATTAATAATTAAATATCACTCGCTTAAACGGTGAAGGAAAACATCGTGAGGAAACCTGCATGCCTTAGAGATTATCTCGATGGCGTGTGAAGTCTACCAACCTGCACTAGGCCAGCGTGGTTGACTATAGCCTAATCCCTCTCATTCTGTGAGAGGAGACCCGTGCCCGGCAATGGGACAGTATATGGGTCGATGATGATGTACAGGTAAATATATGTGATGTTTACACAAATGATCTGCGAGCACGCACACATTTTCTTAACGAGCTTCACTGTTATCTTTAACCGTAATCCCTTCGTCGATATTAATACACAATCTGGATAATTCTACACCTTTACCTGAATACCAAATTGAGATGCCAGCCGATCAGTATTCGTTGCTTGTACATTCTTACCGGGAAGATAAGCCCGGGAACCCGTCGCCTGTGAATCCCGCGATACTTGTAACTAATCGCCGGGATTCACCTCGCGCCGTCTCACGATAATCCCGGACAAATTATAGGGGTGCTTATTACTACGTGGGGTTTCGTGATCATTATTTAACAGTCAGTTGAGGTAAGTCCCGACGTTCGTGTAGATAAACGCTGTGTTTATAGAAATATAAAAACAAATGCCTGTAGGAATAAGAATTTTGTTCCTTGGACCAAGTTTTGGTAATCCGTCGTTAGAGGATTTAAACGTTTACTTTTAGTAAAATCATTTAAATTAGTATTGCATTATTACAAAGCTAAATACGCATTTTTTGTAAATAATTTTGATATAGATTTGATATCATATAAAATTATATATCATCATGTGTATCCCTTAAGGAATATAATGGGGTAATATATGATATATGTATATATCCTCCAAGGTTTAATCTATCTCATCAAAATCGGTTCAGTGGTTAAGGAGTGAATGCGTAACAGAGAGACATGCAGAGCTAGTTTAACATTTATAATATTACCTAGTACCTAAGTAGGGATTTAACTAATAACAACAAAGGTTATAATTGATTCTGAAACTATAATGAAAGTAGATATACATTTTAGAGAAAGAGAAATTCGATTTCAGGCAGTGTTTGAACCTGGGTCCCTCCGGTTAATTACACCGGACGCTTAAGCCAACTAAGCTACCGAGACCACTGAATTGCTCTTGCTATAATTAAAACGACAAATACCCAAACATATCCAGACGTAAAAAAAAAACAAAACTATGGGCGTTTTATTTACAGATATAGAATCCGAATAGCCAATGAAACCGGATCCATAAAATAAAAGACCGGCGACTCATAAATAAATACACTGAAAAATGCAAAGGGAAAAAGTAAAAAGAGGAATAATGGAGGGTATAAAAGAGGACAGTTTGCGTCACAAAGCCGCATGCGGGCCTCAGATATTGACAGTAAATTTCATTCATACGGCATTAGTGACGCACCATCAGATCCAGGGATATCTCCCGCAAACAATAACACTACGAAGAGATAGACTCGGTATATTGTGGATGTGTTGCAACGTTGTGAACGTAAAATTATTACAATGTAAATATACGATGTTTTTGTAATATTTGGACAATGCCTAGAGATAGATAACCAACTAGTTGTAAAAGTATACATTTACATCTTTAAGTTTACATTTTTCAAGAAGAATAATTATTATATTTATTTGTTTATCTGAATATTTTAACATTTCATCAAGTCTGTATTCCCCGAAGCGTTAGGGGTAACATAGCGTGTTTACGTCCCTTATGTAATACGGAGTTCGCCGTATTACATATGGGACGTAGGCGAGCCTGTTCCCATTAACTGGGCACAAATCCAAACTCTGAGCTGCTATTGACAATTTCATACAAAAACCCAATAAAACTTTGCTTGACCTGGGGAATCGAACCCAAGACCTCTCGCGAGGCTATGAGTTTGTTTTAGCGTTTCTTCTCAGAGGTCGTCAGCTAGGAAATGCCGAAGCCATCTAGCTTAAAAAAATATGTAAAATATTGACTTGTAAAAGTGTCTTTAAAAGATTTATTTACAGAAATAAATATCATTTATCTCGCGCGAACAGTAACGCTTAGGATCGCTAACGAGACAGCTGAATATTTTAAGTAAACGTAATTTTTTACATAAAATAACATAATAATATTGTTAGATTTCAAGTAAAATCATATAATTCGTAGCATCAAAATGCTCGGAAAAGATTATTTCGGGGAGTATCAACGATTTCGTAGCTCTCCGTAGCCGCTGTGGATGGCGTAGCGGCATCTACGCCAAACCGCTACGCGGCCTACACGCTGCGACCAATTTAGTGTAGTACACTGCAGAGAACAACGATGGACTAAGAAGGAAAATAACAGCTTTGAAAAAGAACGTATTGCAAACGGTTTCATTTTGTTAGTGTGATGCTTCTGTTATTTCTACTTTTGTGTAAATTATGGACCTGTAGTTTTTAGACTTATTATGTATTAGGGTTTTCATTACAAACGTTGTTAAAAAAATTATGATAATTTAAAAAAAATATGAAAATTGATTTAATGTACAAAAATATTAGTACAGACGCCAGCAGTTCAAGCTATCCAAAACTGACAAATTTTCCCAATTGAATATGAACTTTATTTCTTTGTGTTAAAGTTGAAAATAGATCAAAGAAATTTGACAGATTGTGGTAACCTGAAATGCTAGCCTCTGTCAGATGAATAGATATTCAAGTTATTCCTACTATCTCTACTAATATTATTAATGTGAAAGTAACTCTGTCTGTTACGTTTTCATGCCTAAACTGCTTAACCGATTTTCACGAAAAAATATTTATTCAATGGCTAAAAATTAAATTATATAAAATTATATTAACTTTATATAATTTAAATTTAAGTCGTTTTAACGAATATATTACCTTACCAAATAATTACATATTTACAAAATATACATACTTACCTATACCAAAACAAAAAATAAAATAGAAATAAATAAAAGTATAAACGCTAGTAGGCGTCAAAGTATTCGTCGGCATCGCTGTCGTCCGGCAACGTGCCCAGAAGACTGGCTGCATTGCCACGTTGAATGGCATTGCTTATGCGTTCCGCTAGAAACAAGCCATTAATTATTACCTTTAATTTTATAATTTATTTGCTAGTAACATAGTAATAGTTTTAATTGCTTTGTATAATTTTAGTATGCTGTGGTCTCTCATAGTTGAAGGAGTACAATGGCCTTAATTTTTGAATGCTGTGGTCATGTGTCTCATAATTGAAGGAGTACACTGGCCTTATAATGTATGTGACTTGTTACTAATATCGTTTTGTATATATCCTTTATCAGAGATCCTTAAGTAAATAAATAATTACTATATTTTTTATCGTTACAGCCAATATTTTTAACAACAATTGTAAATCAGGCCAAGATAACATCAGGCTTATTTTGTTTGTTTGAACTCACAAATAAAACATAATTCGTATCAAATCCCTGGACAAGATTTGGGCCCATTCTTCAAGTTAAGCCAATATTTGGCGAGGCCGGGACAACTTCCGCGAATGTGACCCGGTAATTTATCGCCGGACAAACTGAAGTTTATCGAAAGAACGAGAATAACTTTATTATATAGTGACCGGAAGTGGAGGGTGGACGTTCACCCGCCAGACGCAATACGGTACTGTTGACGACATAAGTGTTGCGGCCAAAAATATTAAAAATTATAAAATAGTAGTTTGTATTTCGATTTAATATAGATTTGCTTTATTAATTAATTAGAAAAATGTATTTTGGGTTTTAATTAGCTACCTTACCATAATTTAATTTAAATGAAAAATTAATTTAGTTAAATGATTTTTTAATTGAACTAGATTTAATTTAAAAATCACACGTAAACTAAAAAAAAATCCACTAGAATTCTCTCATATCGTGGGTGAGTTTACAAATACAACATCTCATAAACATACAGCAATATAAATATTTTTTGTGCACAGAATTAATGTATAATATTTCGGTCTTTCAATAATTTGTGTGTTCGTCTGTACAGTTTTGCGTCGTTCCATTTTTATGGAGTTGGAGGCATTTCTTAGCAATAATGAAATATGTCGCGTCCACCGGCCGGCCCTCATTGTAAACACATTTCGGAAATCGTCCTCATACGTCCGCATGAGGAAATCGCTCACGTTTTAGTAATTTTATTTTGAGGAATCTTGCATTGCTTTGTTGTAAATATTCCGACTAGCACCGTATTGTACGAATGAGCATATGAAATTGTTTTTGTGTATTATTTATGTCTGGTTCTCATGGCATTTGTGTTTCGCTCGATATTTACATAAGCATGTTGTGTAGTGGAATTTGAGTAATTAGTTATTGATGATGGTGGTTTGTGTTTTTTAATGACTTTAAGTTTTAGAACGCTTGAACGATTTTTAGCAAACGAAAATAGGGTCTTTTTTATAGTACGGAAAATCCTTGCCACCTGGGGAGGCAGCAGGGTATGTCAGACTCGTACCGACCAAAAAACGCCCGTGCCTTCACTTGCCTTAGCTATGGGATCCGTGAAATTCACCACATCAATGACAGCTGTAGTCCAGCAGTTGTTGGACCCCTTCAATTAGCGAGACTTTTCCTTGCAAACGAACATGGGATCTCACGCAATCAATAACAAGGTATAATGAATTTAAAACTATATGAACAATATTAGGATTCTCGGCCTGTTCAATACTTCCAATTTAAAATAATATCTCCGATTTTTATTTAATGCCATAGCTTAGTCTATTTTCATATCAAGTAAGTCAGCGGGTATATAAACGCTTAACATGAATTATTTAATATGTATTCAAATAATATTGAGAGTCAATAGAAGACTGAGTAATAGTATAAAAAGCTGCAAAATATAATGTAAATACACCTTATTTTATTTTACAGCCTTTGACAATAAACAAACCCCGAAAACAGGAAAATCGTACATCACAAACAATCTTTTGTGTCGCGTTTTCCGAGAACCGTTCATACAGGTTACTACACAGTTTGTGGAGTGTTTTTGAAGTAAATGAAAAATGTCCAATAAAGTTTGATTTGGCGTCCACTCGGCGCCCAGCACTGGACACAACAGAGCCTTCAGATATGATACTGTCAAGTCTTTCACGGTCCAATACACTTATTCATGGCGACGCGACGCCGACGTGACGTCTTTACTGAAACTCAAAGGAAACTTGAGTGGGTACGTAACTTGGTACGTCTGAACGTCTCGAAATTATTTTATTTGACGACGTCTGTGGTCTAGTGGTTCGCGTGTCGGACTGCTGATCACGAGGTCATGGGTTCGATTCCCACAAGACACAAATATTTATGTGATGAACATAGGTGTTTGTGTGTCTTATGTATTATAAGTATGTATTTACAAAAAATATATAATTAAGTATTATATCCATTGCCTATGGTACTACTATTACTATTTTGTAGGTACTATTACTATGGTAATAGTACCTACAAGCTCTGCTTAGTTTGGGACTAGATGGTGCTGTGTAAAATTGTCCAAAAAATATATTTATTTTATTTATTTATAAATCTGTCAAAGACTGTGTTTGATAAGTATTTAAAAACATATCATCACCTATATTTTTTCGAACGCATAAACTACCATTAACCGCGCACAAGTAAATTAGTTTAAGTAACGTTATACATGTATCTTTAATAACGTTATTGCGTATAAATTATTTCTATTTTAATATTAGTACAATTAGTATTCTCGAATTCCTGTAAAATAATAGATAATAAATTAAGGGTATGCTAGATATCTGGGGCGCGACTTTTGTTAAACAATTTTTTCTACTGCGAATATAATTCTACTTTTACTGTTAACTAAAAACTCATTTTATTCTTTTAAATGTACCTACGTAGTCATAACAATGTCGTCATAATAGTATCACCAATCCTCACGCTGCCATTTTGTTTGATAGAAACCCAGTTACATTCTACAGGGAAACCCTTGTCCGGTGCGCAGTGAGTCCACTGTTTCGATAAAGGCCCGTTTAATACTACAAAGTGATCTGAAGCGAGCCCGCCGTCGCCCCGGGCGACGTTTTACCCCGTCTCTTATGAAAATTTTGTCAAGAACTCACCAGATACTTGACTTGAAACCTCTTTTGATATTTTTATGTAATCTGTAATTGAAAACGGATATATGTATGTATACTGGAACTGATATTTACGTGAATGTAATTTTTCACGAATTTATCGCGCTATATTGATACCTATTATTGAATTCCTTATCTTTCAGATCCTTTACAGCATCCATTGAGTCTGAGTGTTATAATTAATTACAGTTAGTTTACATTTATTAATGTTTGTAATTTTTTTGGAATAAAGCGATAAATCCAAAAAAAAAACAATTCATTATAGGTTTCAAATACTTTTTTCAATAAAATCATGCAAACACAACTGTTTATTATCACAATAAAATTATTAAAATAAAACTACTTTTTACGTAATTTTATATTCGCGTAAATGTCAGAAATCAATACAATAAAATCAGTAAAACTGCCTCATAAGTCTTGTGGTCGTAAGTGCGACTGTTATGCTAAGGGTCCTGGTTCGATTCCCAGGCCGTGCAAATTATTATTGGGATATTCTATGAAATATCAGTATCAGCTCGGAGTTTGGATTTTCGCCCAGTGACGCCCGATGACGGTGGCAGAGGTGTAAAATTACTACACCTCTGCCTATCAATATATCATAGGAATACAAGTGTGGTGGTATATTTAAAATTACTAAAAATAGTTTTATTTCAACATAGCTATATTATACTTTTTTCAACACACTTGCTCATAAAATGGCTCTTATTTCACCGCAAGACATGTAATGACACCTATATTCAAACTGTGACTATTTCATTGCTATTATTCACAAGTGAGTAATAGGGTTTTTTTTTATTTTATTAGTTGCTTTGTTCTTAAAAAAGTTTCGATATAAAAAAGATCATGTTCAATAAATAGTACAAATAAATTAATGTACCTATTGCTTGCTCATTTCATGCAACTTCGTATTTAAACAGATAATTTCAACTTGTACGTTTTTAATAAATAAAACTTTCACTCAATTAAAACTTTGTTTTCTCTGTAATAAAGAAAACTTTGAATTCCCCATTTTGTATGTGGCTAAAACGCTATTCGCGAAAAGCCAACAAAAAAAGAAACAAAGAAGAAGAAAGCTTATCGCCAATCGCCATTATTCGCCATGGTTTAGGAAAACAGCTGATTCATTTTTCCCGCCATTGCGATTTTTTTTTCTCAATCCCTCACCTAAAGGCTCGGGTTTCAATGGCGCCTCAGCGGTAATCACCAACATTACACACTTGTACCATAATGTACTATTTCAATACAAATTGAACTGCTAAATTACTGAAACTAAAAGCCATACATTCGTCGTTCTACACTCAAACAATCTAACAACCAGTATATTCAATTTATTACAGACAGTGGACATAATTAAAATTAAAACCCTCAAACATTACATAATTTGAGGATTTAAATATTTACTAATTAACATGACATTTATGTGGGGTGACCATGATTGTCTCTAAATATCATGTCCAAACGAAATTTGAGTATTGTCTCAGGTAAACACGCTAACAAATAGACATTAATTATACGAGTCCAGCACTGAGCACGCGGCTCCATTTGTTCAGATTTACGTTTCCACGTACGCTATTTATAACTATGCAGTCAGCCGATAACACTTCTTGATATTATTTTTAGGGATCCATATACCTAATCCCAACGAGAAAATTTGCTAACACTAAGTAAATCAGAAAAACACTTAGCTAATCATTGTCTAATAGATTGAGTTCTTATTTCATCTTTCAATGTAACTTTTCAATCCAAACGACGACCAAATATGGAAGACTAAAATATGAAATACTTAAAAAAAAAAATTATGATAAGAATGCTTTATCGTTTTAAAAACATTTTAACGGTTTTCATGGAAGCTGTAAAATAATTCTATAACATATAATTAAATCAATTCATATATTGTATTTGCGGTTATAATGAGCAAACTTAAGCTTAAGTTAATTGCAAATTACTAAAGTCATGCTCTCATACTGTAAGGAACCAACGGCGGTTATACCCACGTTTTTTTCCTGTTTCGTGTAAATAAGTTATGGCTCGTTTCCGAGCTTACCGGAAAATATTGGCGAATTTTATTTTTTCTAATAAGCGTGTCGAGATTCTACGATCATTTAACGTAGGTACTTTTTTCTGTCAATATGTTTTTAGACTTCATTTGAAGGAGTTTTTAATATACATATATACTTTTGTTAAGTTATTCACATCGGGGACATAAACAGACATGTACACCGTATTACACAATAATTATACGTACAATCGAGAAACTTGGCGGTAACCAGTTTTCACCTTTATTATTAAATATATAGAGTCGAAAAGTGGTCAACCACTAGCGATCTTCACCGTACCTAACGTCATTGAGGTGTCGTCATAATTATTCGAAACTTGTTATCCATTGATACGATAAGAAGAAGAAGAATGTCGGTAGTATGATATAGTTTGAATGTTTCATTAATAATAAGTGCATTTCTAGTACGACTGTAACGCATTTTCAAATAAAAATGTACTTAACTACGTATGTCATTTTCAAACATGAGTTTATTAAGGTCAAAAGTTTTCCGGGGCATTTTTTCTCAGCCAATGATTTAGTTTACGTGAAGCACAAACAATATAGAGCGTGAACACGTGTTAACAGCGCCATAACCATGTGAGTTAACTGCCGAACTTAGGGCACTTTGTGAAATATGACGCAGTGCGAAACGACCCTTATCGTCTTGCTGATTTTGTTTTATGTACTGCTGTGGACTTTGGCGGGTAGCCGTATTCGTGTATAAATTAAAGGTAAGTTAGCATTTTTATTAAATGATTTTTTTTTAATATAAAACTCCTTTTTAAGTATTTGATCGTATTATTTTGATATTATTAATACATACACATCACAGCGTCTACGGTAACGCTGTAAAGTGTCCGAAACGTCAGGATTAATAATATCAATATAACGCGAAAAAATCAGTAAGAACTCAGTTTATTTAAAAAAATGTTTATAATAATGTAGGTACCTATACAAAACATACAGAATAAAATAGTTCAAATTCAAATAGAATTAGAATAAAAAAACAAATAATAATTTGTATTATATTCTTTTCTATTTTTTTGCTGGTTGTATTCAATACCGCAGTTTGAACACATCTTTAAGTTTATTAAAAACATTTCACCTATAAGTTAATGTTCTAGCCCAGGTGTTGCAAAACGTCACATATCATAGATTTTTATTGGAAAAGGGTTCGGCAAGAAGTACGCTATAACCATCGACACACAAAGTAATGGTTTATAGGGAGGTTACGTCAGATCTACGGCTGATATTGAGTATGTTTAGTAAGGTTTTTTTTTGTAGTAAGATAACAGACTAGTTTCGCGAAACAACTTTTTTATATTATTTATAACTGCCCCCCCCGCGGTGTCACCCGCATTTTTTACCTTTTTGTTAGACTCCTATTGGTCATAGCATGATGTTATATACCTAGGCTATAGTCTTCCTCGGTCAATGAACTATCCAACACAAAAAGATTTCTTCAATTCGAACCAGCAGTGGTTCCTAAAAAATAACTCTTCAGCTATAATAGATAGATTATAGATAGTATAGATTTTAACACAATCAATAAATTGATTTCTGATATAAGCCCTGAGCTTAGTGTAAAAACCACCGTAAACAATACAATCAATAAAATGACATGTATTGTTTACGGTGGTTTTTACACTAAGCTCAGGGCTTATATCGTAGATAAAGTTTTACTGTCATTGTTTTTACATTATTGCTTACTTGAAACTTTAAACTTCTTCAACGTTTAAAGTCTTGCGGTATGTTTTCTGATGAACTTTCGATATGACATGATGAAGAGTCAAGAATTTTCTGCTTTACTTAATAAATTTAGACTGTCGTTGAAATAGCGGCGATGCGACTCACGTAGATATAATGTTAGTAGCGCGCTTTAAAAGTTGGCGGTGCACTGCCGTGCTCCTAATTCATTAAATATTTAAGCTATATGCATTCTTATATTGTTTATTGTTATGATGCAATAATGTGAATTTTGGGTAAACTATTTATTATTATTTTTTGTATACGTAATTGCGGTAAATTATGTGGTTTATAAAATAATTATTACTCATATACCTTGACGCTTGTGTAAACAAAATTCCGAACAAAGTAATCCCGGCTTTTCTTATACGGAAAACCATTTAAATTAAACAACTTTTTTATTTTTAAAAGTAAAATGTATTGAATTACGGTTTGTTTTTTAAACTTGCCGTAATTAACCGTCGGCCACACCTGCAAGGCTTCTCTCGAACTCTGACCAGGGAATCCCGAGGAATGCCTATTGTGTAATGCGATCGTTCCGCCTTACCTAGTTCTCGTAAACAACTCGACTAACTATTTATGAGAGGTTTCCTATAACAAACAAATCGCTGAATAGGTTAATAACCTTAGCTTGGGTAACGGGGCAGCAGTTGTGTTATGTACCTAACCAATAATAACTTCCCGCCTCGCATAAATCGCAGCATTAATTTTACAACTCAAATGTAACAATTTAGTTGTAGGCAAGTAAGCACTTAGTTATACGCCAGCGGCGCCCTGCTCCGCTACTTAAGCGGCCCTCCCTTACCGCTAAACAAATTTGACAGCTCCAAGTTAGCCTAAGTTTGGGTACACGTGTGCAAAGTTTGTTTTACAACCTACTTAAATGTGTATCATCCTTAAAATTATAGACATAGGGAGCAATTTTAGATGGCATTTTAGAAGTTATAGCTGCATGTATGATTGGGTTTTGTTAAACTTGCTTCTGACTAGTTAGCATTGTGCCCACGTTGAAACAAGTTGTCATGATTATTAAGGTGTTTAGCGCTGAGTTAGAACTAGCGCGTGATTACTTTGTAAACTTATCTCTTCAAACAGCGCACACATCATTTTGCGTTCATACCAAAGATAGATAAATATATTACATAATTATAATAAGTTCAGGAGACTATTTATCATAAAAAATACAACTTTATTATTGCTTAGTTATATTAAAAATGCGGAAAATAACTCTGTCTGTTTGTTACGCTGAATGAAGCTCAAAATTACTCATGCCTAAGCCACTGAACAATTTGATGAAATTTGTTACCGAAATAGATTAGAAGTTGGAGAAGGACATTGGCT
This sequence comes from Acronicta alni, assembly GCA_964056405.1. Classification (NCBI taxonomy): domain Eukaryota; kingdom Metazoa; phylum Arthropoda; class Insecta; order Lepidoptera; family Noctuidae; genus Acronicta; species Acronicta alni. The sequence goes on from OZ043921.1 coordinate 10,221,943, forward strand.
ACTTTTGGTCTAAAAACTCCTTTAAAATGCCGGTGACACTGCGGACGACAGCAGCTAGTTACCTACATACAAATAGGTCAACGGGAAGTACCCTATTATAGGTTTTGATTCCCTTGCAAAGCCATATTATAATCATACTTTAAAACATACACAGGTGCAGTCTTTACTTTTACACGGACCTACGTCAAAAACACATCAAAAGCGGTTTAAAATGTATTCCAGTTTTATTATTAAATAACGACCATTACATTTTCGACAGGGGTGATCAAAAAACGCGGGATTAATTCAGATTTAAGCTCTGCGAGTCGGAAGCTTTTAAATTCGCATAAATACAACATGTCATGGGCGGTGGCCGTCTGCCTTTATCAATTACAAAGAGGAGCCGCTTCAAAAAATGTAAAGCGAATAAACCTTACATGGATGTTAAATTTTTAGTTATTTATCACTATGAAAGAGCCTTATTTATGACTCGATGATTGGATTTTGGAGGATTTTCCTTTATAATTACGGAATTATGAACAAATTTGATAATGATATTATGATCCATAGATCCTTTGAAAAACACAAGGACCAGTTATAAGCAGCCTGCATCCAACGACTTCCAGCCAACCTTTGCCAGGTCGTCCGTCCATCTCGTGGATATTTACTTATACCAATTTATAAGATGTATTACCTACCTTTACATGGATCAGAATTTATCTTCAAAATTAAATAACAATATCATTCTACCCTAATAACAATATAGTTTCAATATAGTGCCTTTTTTACCTGTAAAAAAGTCCGATTTTCAATTGGAAATTCTGAATAACACTTGAATTCGTCTGTTCACAAGTGCAAAAACAGCGTAGTTCACATTTTGTTAAATGTTTTATTTCACTGCCGCCATTTCGGGACGCCTCGCCGCGAAGCGCTACTATGTCCCTTGCGACTTTAAAATGTATTATAGAAAGGCTAAAAATTTTAAACATTTTAGTTCTCATTTTTGAGCTCCGAATTACACATGTCGCGTCATGGTACTCGTAACTGCTTTTGAATTCAATAATTATTATTTTATTTATATTCTTTTGTTTTCTTATTTTAAATGCAACATTTATTGTTGGGAATATTGGGCTAATAATTCCGAGAGCACACACAGTATCGGACACAAAATATATTAAACACTGCCTACCAAAAACTATGTGTAAACACAATTATAATTAATTTTATAGATACATTGTTATTAATTAGATGACTGAAGTGTGACACAATACATACATATATAGTTAAGAAACATTAGGATTATCTTCCAATGTTTCGTGGTTAGAAAATAACACTATTTTTTTATAAATATTATCATTTCTTATTGAATGCGGTTTAAACTTATGGTTTAGGTAATTCTCAAAAATAATAATCACGATTTTTAATCAAAACAAGCACTTACATGAAATCAGTACTCATTACAATCATTATCTACATTTAAATTTCAATTTTCGAATCAAGAATCAAATTAAATTAACTTTCGAGAACTGATTATTGCCGGATAAGTATTCCTAGTAGGTACGTGAATGATTTAATTATCTCATATTAAACGTGCTGCACCTACCGTACCGATGTACAGTGGCCAGCACATCATGCTACCCCAATATATCAAATATCTTTGATAGATTTTCAACTTTAATACAAATGAATAATGTTAACTTTCATTTGGGAAAATTTGAAAGTTTTGGATAACATATTGATTTCTGACATTTACGTGAATATTATACATTGAAATAAAACTACTTTTTTACGCAAAGAATATGCTGAGATGGTTTGGGCATGTCGAGATAATGGATGAAAGGCCACTAACAAAGGGAGACCTTATTGGTGGAGTTCTTCAAAATGGTCAGTTGTGTAGTAGCTAGCAACCGGCGTGTGTGTATGACAAGATGTATGAATGTTGAGGAAGCGAAAGGAGTATGCAAGAATCTTAGCAAGAGCCGATCTTTAGTTTCTGCCTACCCTTATGGGAAAAAGACGTGAGTATGTACATACATACTCACGTCTATCGTGAGTATGTACATACATACTCACGTCTACGTACATACATACGTACGTCCAGAAGTAGTTTAGAAGTACATACTTCTAAACTACTTCTGGGTTCAACTCGCAGGTTGAACAAAGTGGTTATAGGCCTTTCAGTTAGGAAATTTTCAGTAGCAACCCGGACTTTCCTACTCTCCTAGCATATTTTTTATTTTGATGATTTGGCTAAATCAAGTACTGTAGATACAATACTTTGTAAACCAACGTAGCCAATCAATTGAATTACACATTAATTAATATTACAAAGCCAAAGCTTTTACCATTATTAAACAGACCGCAGTTTAATCAAATTTTACATATATTAATTACAAGTGGCTTAACAAATAAAAATATGTGCTCATTTGCAGGCGAACGTGATAAATTGTAAATTACTTGGAAATGTGCGTTTTGGAGGGCTGTTGGAGCTTAAATTTTAAAATGGTGGAACAACAGTGGAAATGAAATTCACGGCATTCAATGCAAATAATGAGGGGCGAATTAAAAATGCAAAAATTGATTAATGGACCGTTGTTGGGTAAATATGTACTCAATAAGTGAACGTCCACACCGTTGGCAGTGTTGTTTGAGTCGTGCACTTTTAACTACTGGTATTTTCTAACAAGTATACTGTTTTGATAATGCAACTGTTTTAATTTGTAATGTGATATACACTTTTAAATTTTTCAACTATTTCTTTATTTTCGTTCAGAGACGTTTAAAAAAGTAATTAAAATCAGTTTTTGTCAGACATTCCTATCTTTGTCTTATCTTTTGTTAATCTCAATTTATATCGTGTATACCAACGTGATTATTTCATAAGAAAAAAAGAGTAAGGTAGTATTCGAAAATTGACATAATAGTAACGTCTGTGTAAAGTCTGTAAGTCCTAATTCCGACATCGATGCCTTCAAGAAAAGAGCATACACAATTACATATAAAATAAATAAATAATAAAAATAAAAATTAGTTTATTGCACATTTACAACAGAAGTACAATGAGTGATGCACTTGGCTTGCACACTAAGTAAAAACTTGTATTATGGAAGCCAAGGCCACTCTCAAAAGATTAACAATAAACAGTAACAACGATTAGCAACGTGAACATGTGGAAATCAATGAAAGGGAGAAGAAAATGACAAGTGTGTATGTGTGTGCGTGTATTAGTGAGTGTGTGTGTGGGTATCTGCGTGTGTGTGTGTGTGTGTGTATGTGTGTGTGTGTGTGTTTGTGTGTGTGAGAGAGTGTGTACGTGTCGTAAAGTTATGTAATGATCCGGGTTATGGAGGCTTTAGTGTCTTTTCACATATGTTTTCGTCTTGCTAATAACCAGGTAGACAAAAAACGACTAAAACAAATGTATTTAAATATATTTTCAGGTCTCACATTAGTAATCTAATATGAATATGGACAGAGAGTACAGATGGTAAATTCTTTAGATACTACCCAGCAGTGTCACAACCAAAGTCAGTGAAAAATTGAATTCACACATCAAAAACTCCAATAATGCATTTCATAGTCCCACAAACATATGTTGCGAGAGTATTGTCGTAATTACAGTCGGCTTTTAATGAATTGTTTGTTATATTTGGTGCCCTACGGCAACTGGTTCATGGCTGCTGCACGGTACGAAATTAACAACTTTTAAAATGTCACCAACTGAACTAATTAACACTTGCTACATTTATCGCTCGCGGATACAGATTGCGGTGTAATTTCACAATAACGTCTGTTTACTTTTAAATGTTTTTTGTTGTTGAATTTAATAGTTCTTCACGTCACGTGTTATTCCACGAAAATATATTATTTACGCATGTCACACGTATATTTTAATGACATTTTATTAATTAATACTTAGTTTATTTTTATAAAAGCGTCACACCACGAATGAAACGCAGCCATATCGATAGCTAATTAGGGAAAACGCTCATTATGCAAAGTGCAAAGCCACGCAAACGGGTCACACGTAATCCACAATAATAATGGAAAGAATTGCTTGTATTATAGTGTGTGGTTTTTTCCCCTAGATTAATAGCGTCAATCGCAAATCGGCCATTCAACACGCTCGGCCGTTTCACCAGACCATTAAACAGTGGCAAAGTAAACCGCACGGATCGCGTGCTCAACGTATATTAGGTGTCATAACATTGCAACCGACTGCAACCTTCAACCTTACACTTGGATTGTAGTAACGCGGATAAGTCGTTGTTGATGTGTTTATTGTTTACTGTCACCCAGTAAACACGGACACGGACGACTCTGTAGTTCATCTCTTGGTCAGAAACAAATGCTTATCGCATTTGGACACTGGAAAATGTACGCGAGTGGCCGCACTGTCTTTGTAACCCTGATAGAGGGCGTAAGTTGTTCTACGCATTACGCATGTGATTGCACGTGTGATTTGTTGTTGTAGTTACTGCGCTACTGCCTTTTCAGCAAGTGTCATTTTATTTGTTTATTATAAACTGTGGACGGTGCAGTTTGTGTGCATTTTGTATGTTTGTAAAGGTTCCCGCAATGCAGAAATTTTCTAAAGCGCGAGAGGTGCATTTAAGAAAATTACTTTTGATGAAACGTAATAATTAGTAAGCTTATCCACAATTTACAAAACCATGTGTTAGATGCATTTTCCACGGTGCCATTTCGTAACGCGATGGCAGCGATAACGCGCCGCCATGCAACAAAGCCGCTAAACACCGTAAACTTGTGAATTATTAATCTTATCGAGTACTAAACATGGGCAGCTTCATGAAAAATTTAATAAATCGCTCTTTAGATTTATTGCGACGCGGTTCATGCTACCCAAGTTATGAGCTAATGTTGATAAAGCCTAAATGCGAATGCTTTGCATTATTTTAACGGTTGATAAACGGACTTCACTTGCTTTTTGGTTACATATTTGGGGTTCCCTTAACTGAATTCAATGCCATAAAACTTGGTCAATACTTGAATGAGATTGTATGAACTTTTATTGAAATAAAAATTCTTTGTTTGAGTAATAATCAAACAATAATTAAAATTGTGAAAAGTCAAAACAAAACAATGAAAATAAATTCTAAATTCTGTAACTTACGCATAAATAAAGACTCAGCGACTTATCATAAATCAGAGTTAAAAATATTATCAGCCAACCCTTTAGCTGAACACGAAAGAGGAAAACCAAGGAGCGGAGTGGCGAACAAATTCGCTAATTTTATCTAGAGAGTTGAATAAAGATATATTAGTGGTTGGACTAAAGATAAAGGAATAAATTTTGGACGCGATAAATCAGTAAAGGATGGTTTTAATTACACGTCCGGCGGAACCACGCCGAGTTAGGGTCGGTGCACAATGAATGCGTCTAGATGTAAATGACGAAGAACATAAAGCTGAAATTTCTAGACGCGAATTTTTGTGAATATAAATAAATAAATAAATATTCTTGGACAATTTTACACCATCAGGCACCATCTAGTCTCAAACTAAGCAGAGCTTGTACTATGGGTACTAGACAATGGATATAATACTTACATACTTTTTTTTTGTAAATACATACTTATAATATATAGAAAACACCCAGACAAACACACACTTATGTTCATCACATAAATATTTGTGGTTTGTGGGAATCGAACCCACGACCTCGTGATCAGCAGTCCGACACGTGAACCAAATCAACAAATGAATGGGATATTTTATACATAGATTTTTATATATACATAGATTTTTTATATATAGATTTTTTATAGTTAGAGTACCTAATAAACTGATTGGAATCGAACTTAGATACAGTAGCCGAAAATAGTGCTACTGTTTGGTGGGTTACTGGAGATTAATACTGGAGGTTCCCAGAGCGGTCATAATTTAATCGTGATAACTGATAAGATAACAAACAAGCTCATGGGCCGCCTTATATTTATAGTAGTTATATCTGTTATCTCACTTGCCCAATAATTAACGACAATCATTGAAAGTAATTGACGACACGTTTGGCGTCGCGGCTGAGCGATCGGCTTCTGCGCCACTGGTTGTTGCTTCGATCCCCACGCGGAACAAATATTTGTATGACCTACATGTAGTTGTTTAGGGTCTGGGTTTTAGTGTAGGTATGTAAAAGTTTGTGTTTGTAAACGCAAACACAAAAGAAAATACAAGGGCAACGTAAAACAAAAATACAATTTCACTGGCTACATTTCCTTTAAATCGGAACACAATGTTAGCACATTATTGCTCAGCTGCAGAATATTTGGCAATTCGGTGATTTATTTATTTATTTCAATTACTCTCTACACTCACAGTTAGTTACCAACACGTGTAGAGTCAATAATAAAAAATAACAATAAAAAGCCTAGTGTGTTCTAGTGTTCTAAAATTAAAAATTTAACAACCACTCCAGACGGAAGCTCTGCAGCATGAGCAAAGCCTACCTAGGTATAGATACCTTATACAGTTCAGTCCGGCTTGAAGTTATCTCGTGCCAACTTCAAGCCGGTCAAAAGATTGGTGTGAACTGTACCTGTTAATATTAATAAAATACTTAAGTAATAAAGGTGATCAAGGAGTACGTCCTTACGTATATGTCTAGTAAACTTATCACCACGCACCAACACTTGGCGACCGCCCGATTTGTACCTGAGTGCCAAAAATTGTTACCGACCACTTTACACAGAAAGTATTAAATCTATAAATTATCCATTGTTTAGTATCCATAGTACAAACTCTGCTTAGTTTGGAACTCAATGGTGCGGTGTCAAAATGACCCATACTTCCACAACGCGCAACAGAATCTCACAGAAACGACACAAGAGTTTTTCGATCAACATGTTTTCAACCAGTAAATTGTTCACCAAAGAAACCACGAGTTCCAACTTGACCGTGGCAAACAACCGTAGTCCGCGATGGTTCTATAAGCACTCGACTCACCGATGCCGTCAGTTGTATAAAATAATCAAAGAAGGTGCGGGTAGATGTCAATAAAATCAAACCAAGTTTACCCACACTATGCGTAATGTATACCAAGTATTTATTCATTGTTTTCTTCTTATTATTATAATATAAATATGAACATTTGTCTGTTTGTTCATCCTCTATTCATTCCTATACCATTTATCCATCTACATTGGAACTTTAGTGAATTGTGTGAGCGCATTTAAAGCGTTGTGTGAGTGAAGATTTCAAAAACAAGATATTAAAAGGGGCTTGGATTAGACAGAAATTAAATACTCCTTTCAAATAGATGAAAAATTTAATTTACTTTTTTGATACACTATATTAAGTATAATAATTGATAGTATTTTTTATTATATTTAGCATTATAGCTATACATTATTAAAGATTTATACATTTTAGGGAAAGAAAGAAACCCCCGTACACCGGACACTTTAGCCAACTAAGCTACCGATTCCTACTATAATCGATTTAAAAATAAATGAAAAGCACTCAAACAATAAAAATACACGAATACAGTTTTTAGAAACCATTTTTTATCCAAATGTCGCAATGTATCGTCAACCTTAGGAAGGGTTCCGCAATTGCCAGGAGGCGAAATGTAAATAAAGTTAATTATTGCTAGTTAAGTGATTTCAGACTTACTGAATACATTTTGCATTGCGTTGGTTGCTTTATTCGTACTTGTGCTTTATAATTATGTACGTTTTTCCTTAAAAATTCAGCACAGGCTTTAAATGAAACAACTATATTAATTTATGGAGAACAAATTTTTATTAAGACAACATCTATATAAAAAAGTCCATATTTTGAAACATTTTTGTAGAAGTATATGTATGTAATAGAGTCGGTCTCATCGCTAAAATAAATTTTGCGCCAATTATACTACTTTGTTCCACAATTACTAATTTGTTTACTTTGTCTAAAACTAAAATTATTTATTCACATTAAATGTTTACAGACAAAAACTAGGGCAACACCCAAACCTAACTATTGAAAACACTTCAGAACACAGTGGTCTAGATAACATGGCAACATTGATTAGATCCGGCATCAGCGTGGCGTGCGGCCGGCGTCTGTTAATTAGCATTCCGTGCATTACCTGCACGGTGCACGGAACCCAGACAAACCGACAGGCCTTCCACTTTACTCAAAGCTTTGTCTGTTACATTTGCGTAGGATTGTTTTCACGTATGTGACTTAAAGCCCCGGTGTGCTGACCACTGTGATTAGTGCAAGTGAGTGGTCAGTCAAAATTGGAAATGGATTGTGGATGTGCGAGTGGAATGGATATTCCGTGTTTAACGTAGCTGTGGCGACGGCTGATGATAATGTTAGTACTATGTACTTGTTTGTAGAAGATAAAAGTCGATTTCTAGATGCTGTTGCTGTTTGGATTGAGAAAATATGAGCCTTGATTAATATTTTTTTTACAGTATTTCTGATAAACATAGTACGGTGTAGTGAAAAAAATTTAACGGACAGGAATGTAATGATCAACTACGACAGCTAATTATACACATTCTTAATTCAAAGATTGAATAGCAGAGAAAGGCATTATATATCTAAACACTGAAAAGACTATTCTTATTGCATAAAACCTTATCTTTAATTAGCCATACTTGTCCTTACCCCAAACCAACGAACACAAAAACAAAATCGCATCTGCGGCCATATTTACTTACCAGCCATTTCCAATCCAAAGCAAAGAAGACACCCGAGTGAGCACAAAAAATTGCTCGCAAGCCGAAGTGGTCGCATTACATGCGTCGTCTGCACGAAACCTTGCTTTGATTCGCTCAGAGCCGAGTGTTATTTTAATTATAAACATTATTTACCTTAATTAGAGTTTTTGCGAGTGCTCAGCGCAACCGGCGGCAAATTGGCGGCCCACTTTGAATGCGCCATAATTAGGATGCAGTTTTAGAGCACACAGCTCTCGAGAGCTCGTGTGTTTGCTAAACTGTATGTCGATGGGGCTGGAGCTGAAAGCCCTTGCTGGCAATTAAATCGTAGGGATATAAATGAAACTCGTTCTGTATGCGACTATGAATAAAATTGATGACGAAAGTTCAGATTTGTGTGAACTTATGAGCTTTTTTACTGTCGTTTGTACTGAGGCTGTAAAAAGCCCCATAGGCTTCTGGTTTTTTATACCAGCAAATTTGCTACTTTATGAGAGAACATAATAAGTTTGAATAACGTGAGTTTTTTTATTGATTAAGTACTTGTGACTGCATATGACGTACAGACGTCAGCAGGTCAAGCTATCCAAAACTGTCAAATTCTCCCAGTTGAAAATGAAGCTTATTGTGTTGTATTAAAGTTGAAAATCTATCAAAGAAATTTGACAGATTGCGGTAGCTTGATGTGCTGGCCACTGTACCTATACATATAATTATACCGAAGTACTAAAGGTAGCCTATGTTCTAACACTAACACAGATTTTTGATCCACAGGGGTATGCAGAAACTAGAGACCTTGCTACGATTCTTGCATACTTCTTTTGCTTTTTTCAAGTTCATATTCGTATATTTTGTCATATATACGCGCCGGTTACAGTTCTGTTGTCTTATTTGGCATTAATCGATTCTTTAGTGAATCTCTTCTTATATTAGGTACTCCTAAAAGCAGAAATAAGTATAGAGTATGAAATATACTCTATTTATTTATTAACCTAAACAATAAAATAAGTAGGTAACATAGTGGAAAATACTTCCCACTGAAACAGAACCCTAAAAGATTGATTCTTAACAATAATATATTCCAAGATGTAATCAAAGTCCTATAAATAATTCGTGATTCTTGAATCCCGGGACGAAAACGCAATGACTCCGGGATTCCGAGATGAAATATAAAAAAAATACACTCATATACTACTACATACTCTTTAAAGCTTAGGTAATTATACTCTATCTATTCCTTTCTCCGAGCCTTTTTCTAACTACATATATCCATACGGCTGAATATCAGTATTTTACACGAAGCGACTGCCACTCTGATGGCAACCCAATTTTTCTTGGGTAATTCCGGTACCCTGAGGTTAGACTGGTTCTCAGGCTTTTTGGCTACTGACTATCACTAACGATTGTCATAGGTGTTCGTATGACAAACGGGACCGACGGCCGAGAGGCACGGAGGCGTCTCGATGTATTAGGAATGGTCACCCATCCACAGAATGATCGCGACTAGCGCAGCTTAACCTTGCATATCGGTTGATCAACTTAGGTATTACTTAGCCACGAGCCCCTCGATATAATCTATCTATTCCGATCTCACTGCATAGAATTCGGATACAAAACAGCTCATGTCTAGTGAGAACGAACATTTTCCAATAACTAGTTGTATGTTGCAGTATCGTGTTTACGTATTGTGTTTCGATAATTACGTCGACGCAGATCCAGACAGACGGTGTTTGTTTGCTAATTAAATGTTGCTAAATTTGCGTTTTCCACAAATGATGATTACATAGCGCTGGGCTGAACTGACCTCAGTGGTTTACACTAACTACTCTCTACTAATTGATATGAATTAAAAATAAATTGCTCAACAGAACAATTTGAAACTTCGTTCTATGACATTGCTTGTATGAGATACCATCACGCCTGCATTCCCCGACGACTTAGGCAGAGGTGTACTAAAATACAACAACAATTAGCCAGTATGTTTAAGTCCCATGTAGTATGGCAATAGGCCATAAGAAATTCCTTTATATTAGGTTTTATTGGTTTCTCTTTTCAGCGCGTTGTTTTATGTAATAGCTAGTGAAAATTAAATTAATGATATTATTTAAAATTGATAAAAATAATATTCTGTTTTAATGTAAAACGTAGAGAGGTTGATATAAAAATCAATTCCAATTCTAATTACTCTTCAACTCATATATTTTTTTGTTGTGGGAAAATAAATCAGCCAAGATGCTACAAACAAATATTTATATACATAATTAACAGCTTTATATCATCAATTGTGGATGTTTCAATGCCTTATTGAATTACACACTAATTGATACAGGTTTCATCCTAGCATCACAGAAGATCTGGGGGACTGAAATGGCCACTTCTGCGGTAAAGCTGACAGGTTCGATTTCCGCACGGAACAATAATTGTATATCTCAGGTAAATTTTCTGGGTTTCGGTATACAGGAAAAGACTAGGATTTTTGGAGTAACATTTTATATATAAAAACCTATAACTACTTCCATACTTTACAACAGACCAAGTTTAACTCGAGCCACAAACCCAGGTATAAGACACATTGAACAGATAAGAATGAAAGAGATGGGTGCTGACCGACCTTAAATCGGCACCATTAACTCACCGCAACTACCCAATAGACAATTTATTGAAACAGGTTATCTTGAGCTTCTAAAACAAGGTTTAGGCGCTTTTAGGGTAGGTATTTATATGAATTGCTCGCTCTATCTTAGACCCTGATTTTTGGTTACCTATTATCAGGTAAGACAATGGCAAATATAATTATCATTTCTATAAATGAATAGAGATAATAATCATTTAACTTTAGTTTAATCATTGACAGATATTAAGGCAAAAAACTGAATAATTTTAATTAATATGATTTGTACTACACATACAATATACATAATGAAAGTGTTATCTACTAACAATGATTGTGGACTAAAGTTGTCTGTTTGATAAATAAATTGAATTGAAAAACCCTAATCGTCTGACGAGAAAAACTGTCTTACACTTAGAATTATGTTTATTCATATGTACCGGCCAACTATTTAACAATGTCACCTCCTTGTACCGGTCTTTCAGTACCTATATGAAATGTTAATCCTTTCTAAAGACTATCAATAAAGGTAAAAACACTGTCACTTTAAAAAAATATTAACACTGAGGACGACACGTTGAGGAGCAATAACTTGCTTTTCAATAGGTGTTATATTCTGTTCATATGTATTAACATGAAGGCAATATTCGACATGGCAGGTAGGACTCGCGGTGGCGGTTCGAATCCTGCCCGCAGTCGAATTGTTCCTTTGCTAAATAACTTTAAAATACATAAACAAAATAAAGACTATTAGTGATCTATGCTTGATTACTTGCTCCGCATAAAAATGTGGTAGTGCTGCTGAGGCTGGGATGGTACCACTGCATTACCTACCAAATATTCTGGCGCTGAGCAACAATGTTCCCGCGTTATTGTGTTCCAGTTTGTAGCCAGTGAAATTACTGGGCATATGTAACTTAACAATTGAGGTCTCAAAATGATAACGTGCTAGTGGTAGTCTCTCTGGCGTCTATAGCTTACCATCAGGCGGAAAGCATGTTTGTTTGTCATCTTATTAAAGTAAAGTCGCCTTTTTCAAGCACTGCAACTGCAACTAAGTATAAAATAACTATGTTATTTTATTAACACCTATAATGTACACTTAGTTTGGAAAATAAATATAATATATTAATAATAATATATTCCTGAACAATTTCACGCAACACCATCTCGTCCCAAACTAACCAGAGCTTGTACTATGGGTAACAATGGATATAATACTTATATTTATACTTATTTTTCTGTAAATATATACTTAACTTATATAACAAACACCCAGAGAAGCACAAATACTTAATGTTCATCACATAAATATTTGTGCCCTGTGGGAATCGAACCCACGGCCTCTTGATCAGGCGTCCGACACACGGACCACTAGACCACACACGTCGTCAAAATATAAAATCCAAATATTTATCTAAAAAGGACCTCTACACAGAAGTATTAAAAGCTATCACTTGATCATATAAGATTCTTACAGACTTGATAGTCGTAAGGACACAAGAAAGAACATGTAAGAATTATGTAGTTTAATAGTTCAACAGAGGCCGTACCTGTTATTGCGATTGTTTTCCGATTGAGAGAGAGGGATGTCGCTCTATAAATGAAATAGTGCCTTCCCTTTCTCACAACCCAAAAATGATCGCAATAATACGTTGTGGTATGGCCTCAGTTGTATTTTCAGTCCCTCACAGTCAATAAAAGACCTCAAGTCTTAAAATAAAGACACGTAATTATCCCATCAATTAACTGTAGTACATTTTAATTAAGGTGTTAAAAAAGCGCCATTATCTTGGTTTATTTGCGTACAGGAAGGCGCAGACTTGGCTCACATAAATCAACATGGCACAATGGTAATGCCGCGGAATTAAAAAATACTTGGCCGCCAAGCCCGCACTGAAATAAAGGACTTAGCGCAATCTTTGCAGGCGGTTAATGAATTACTTTTGCTAATTTCTCACTGGGGACGCATTTGGGAAAGTTTGAAAATAGAACTAAGTTATTTTTTTATCGTATTTGACATTAACATAACTAAACATTTCTAAAGATATCAATTTTGGTGAAAGACACTCAGACAGACAGTTCTACTTTAGACAGGATTGGCTAAAATTGGAGTACGCACTTCGAATCCCACCTGAAGTCAAAATTTTATTTCAATATAATTTACATGCTAAGTACTCTGTTTTTTTTTTTGTTATTTAGTAACAGGAAAACACGACACGAAATACATTTTCTAAAACAGTGTAGACTATACGAATAAACATTTTAAAATTTTGTCAATGAACCTAAAATATTGCAATTTATATTATATATATTTTAACCTAATTTTGCATAATTAAAACATAATTGTCAATCAGTAGATATAAAGACTAAGGGATATTATCATAATTCGCCACCTGATTTGAATAAGATAAACCTAAGTATCAAGCAGCTCTACCGGGATGTGAAAATGTGGTCAAAATATTTCTTATTGAATTATTTTCAATAATTTAGAGAATTCACTTCATCAACAGTCTATCAAATTCTTAAATTAATGATGAACGACGCAATTCGTTCTTTCCGTGATTCTCCTTTCGTCGTCTGTGTAAAAAATCCAAGTGCCTCTCTGTATTTGCATAAAGTATCTAAGACAACATTATGATGTATACTGGGCCAGCGCGCCCTCCGCTGACATTTTAATTAATCATTGCAGATTAAACATGAAATACGAGCTAGATAAAAAGTCTAAGAAAATGCAATGAACTGCGATAATGCTGACTCAACTATGTTGTTCCAGTCTATTTGTTATTTAAATATCTACTTTAATACAACTTGTTTTTAAAAGAAAAATATTTTTTATACTTCGAAATTTTATAAAAAAATAGGCTCGTCACCTATTTACATGAAGCCTAAACATACCGGCAAACTGTGAGTGTACATTGGTACACCTCTGCCTAGCCCTTCGGGGAATATAGGCGTGATAGTATGCTATATTCTTCATATCCAAAAAAATCACATTGAAGTGATTATCAATTTGAATTTGGAAATTAGGAAAATCGAACTATCAGAACAATGACGCTTGGTCACACCGCTCTCCACACTGGAGCGTGGAGGTGTGCCGTGTGACAGTAGCTAGTAAATACCCCCCGTATTTACACAATCCACTGTTCACAGAATTTCTAAGAACTCAAACAGAATAACAGTTGAGTACTATTATTTTTATCATATTATAGGACATGAAGTACCTAATGAGACTATGGATGGATAAGCCATAATCGATAGAGTAATGAATAACAAAAACAATCTAATGTCTTGGAATGTACTGGTCTCATGGAAAGTAAACAAGTTGATACCATTTAAGTATTGAAAAAAGAACCTTCAGTAAAATAAAATTTAAAACCTTTTTGGTAAGTATTTCGAAATATCTAATAAGTTCTTTATTAACCTGGGTATTGTAACCCTGTACCCATAAAGTATCTACCCATGTGTTTATCTCTGACTTTTTAGCTTGGTGATGAATAGACGACGAATAAAATAATTATATCTACGTAAGTAGCTAATATATAAGAAGATATAGTGTAAGCAGTAGGTGGGCATGATCTATTAAATGGTTCGATTCTCTGGTTTTTAATACATATTACCTACGCCCAAATTGTTACAGACTTGCCCTATAGATAATTATTAAAATTAGCGTAATCCTGGCATCTACGAGCTTACAATGGATGTTATGTGACAATAGTTTGCTCACTAACTATACTTCATTAAAGTTCATATCTTATGGGATTCTTGGACTAGTGTTTTAATTACGCCAATTCAATATTGGCCTAATTGCTTTTAGGCGAGCTTATTCCTAATTTCAGTGCTTTAATAAACAGTTAAATATAGCCATAAACCTATCAGATGCTATTACAGTAGTCCCAGTATAGACACAATGACTATTAGCATGGTTGTCAGACATGTCAACAGTATCATCGCGCGCGACGTTTCGCTGGCGACTGAAGTATCAGCGCGTGGGCGGGGCGCGTGGGCGGGGCGCGTGGGTGGGCGTGTTCTCGCCCACCGGCGCCATCGACCCGCCTACACGCAGAACCGCCCCGTCTACTCTGAAAAACTCGTGACAGGTGGGCGGGGACACGCTGAAGTATCGTCGTTAAGGATACTTTATCAAGTAACTTGTTAGCTTCGATAGGAATTTAAAATTTATTTGTCTAGGCAAAATTCCACGGTGGATAATATCAGCTCTTCATTTTAGTGCTAGATTTCATTATATTACGCTCAGTAATATTATAACTAATTTTATAATATTATACCTAACTTAGTTATTATAATTTAACTTAGCCTTAAGAACGAAGTCTATTTTAGCAACTTAAGTTTTCGCAATTTTATGTAAAAGCCCTGCATTAAGTTCCGTCTAATAGATACTTACTATTTTATTGTTTTTTTTTTTTAATAAAAATAAATGATATCAAGAATTAAAACCTATAAATTGATTCAGATTGAAATATTATAGAAATCGTTATTTAAATTAATAAATAGTTCTGATTTGGTTGGCAGACTTCACACACCGTCAAGAAAAATCTCTAAGGCATTCAGGTTTCCTTACGAGATGTTTTCCTTCACCGTTTTTAAGCGAGTTATAATTAATTATGAATACGCACATGGATTCGAAAGGTCTCAAGTTCGAATCCAAGGCACACACTTGGCAGTCCAATGGTCAGACCACTTACATAGCTATCACTCCTCAATAAATGATGAGGAGCCTATTTACATATCAGCATCTAACCCTAAAAGATCTATTTAAGAAATTGAGTTTTTACTAAAAATATAATTGAGAACCTAATTTGCTTTAAGCATTCAACCTATTCCTATAACGTTCGTAATATTTGAAATACTACACAATAATTTAAATATTTTCCTTGAAAAACACTTCAAAATATTCTAAAGCGATGATCTACAAAATGTGAGGCATCTTAAAGAGTTAACAAAGCGTAACACAGTGGCACGTCAAGAATGTCTTTGAGAAAATTACTAACATAGGCGCGCCGCCCCGAATTACTGCTTGTACTATCATTTTGGAGGCGAAACGGTAAACAGGTGTCTGCAAAATACCATAATGATTAATTTAATTTAATCTAATTGTAGGCTATCTCTAGATATAAAAAAAATTATGAAAGGAATAAAGAATAACTGCCTTATTCGCCTAGTGGTCGTAAGCGCGTCTGGTACGCTTGAGGTCCCGGGTTCGATTCCCAGGTTGAGTATATTTGGGTTTTTTGGATTTGTGTCCGGTTAATGGCGAAAAAGCTCGCCTCTATTAAATGTAATATAGTTCACCTCTACTTAACCTCGGAAAATACAGGAGTCATGTGAAGTGAATTCAGTGAATTCATCTCTCATTGTAATAGTATTTTTCTCTCTTTATAGTTGTTAGTTTCAAAAATACCTTGGCCATAAACTATGTTTTTATTTTGACATAACTCAACAATCAAACGCAGTGTGTGAAGAAATATGAATCTCACAAATGTTTTTTTTTTATAAATCCAGACGTTTATCAAAATAACGTAGGTATTCGTAAATTATTTAATTAACTAAATATTCAAAAAATGACACACTTGTTACAGAAATAGTAGAAACGTTGAAAGAAATATTTTCTAATTGAGAAGTTAACTTAAAAATAAACCGCTAATTGAGACGTTAACTTTAAAAATATATAAATGTGTCGAGTTGATTGTTGTTGTCAACAACTGTTGACAAACAACAGTTGCAGTTGTTGAGTGAGTATAATTTTTATCTCCTCAACCCCTTTGTTTGCTCTTTGATCACTCTCCAAGAATCACAAGAATGTTTTGTAACTTTAATTAAAGATAATTATACCGTATACTTACCATGCTACGACCGGGTGTCATTGAGACACAACGGAGCAAGAATTTCAACCCTTTCTAAGAATTGCATCGAGATTCTTCTCCCCCACACACCTTTGATGTAGGTGATATGGCTTCAGATATTTGACGAGCTATTTTGATATAATCACCCTACTAGGTATTATATATTATTATTAAATAGGTATCCCGAAAATCTAACGTGCTGTTGTTGAGAGCCTGTACTGGTTTTACTAGCCATTTTACTATAACTGAATTCGCACATTCCTTTTTTAGGGTTCCATACCTCAAAAGGAAAAGCAGTCCAGCAGTCGATGCACCCCGTAAAAATTCGCACATACCTGATAAAATCATGCAAACTAGGTAAGTATCACACTTGTATCCCATTGGAGAAGGCAGAGACTTCAACCGATTTCCACTTGCTATCATCCTGGAAAACCACTTTTTCTTCATCTATAAGCACTAACCTTCCATGATCGTCATTTTAATGTGCTCTTTAACGGGTCTTTTTTTATTGTGATACCTTCGCCCGTGTTCTGTTCCTTTCAACTCAATTCAATTATTTTTCAATCAATACTAGCCGCGTAAATCTATTTGTTTCTACCTTTTTGTATATTTTTGGCATTTTCCATGCTAAGATTTTAAAGTTATTTAGAAAAGGAAAAATACGACCGCGGGCAGGATTCGAACCTGCGTCTTCTGGTTAGGTACACCAGACGCTATGACCACTAAGCCACCGCGATACCTACCCGTCATGTCGAATTTTTCCTTCACATACTGAATTTACATCTTTATGGTGACGTCAGTAACACCTATTGAAATGCAAGTTTTTGCTTTTCAACCGACACAACTTACTTTACAGTTAGTTTAATGTCGAACGATGCCACCTTACCTTCTAACTACCTTTTTGTATATTTTTGGCATTTTCCATGCTAAGATTTTAAAGTTATTTATCTATTTGTTTCGTCAATCTCCGTTCATCCATCGTCTCTATATGTCCAAATTATCTTATAGACCATTCTCAATCTTTGTTACTTAAACGTGTTCTTTCGGGATGAGCAGCCCAGCTTATTACTACTGCTACTTACTAATGAATAAATAATTATATGTAGTGATAGCCTAGGTGTGACCATATGGGTGTTTCGACTTTCAATCCAAAGAATCTTCTGTGTCTTCAAAATCATTGTTCTTATGCCAAATAGAACAAAAGATGACTTTGAATTACGAGGACAATACTACGATTTCTATATCTAGCCCAAAGAACCAGGTAAATGGTATGGCGGTGCTGGTAATAATCCAAAGTCCAAAAGCATAAATACAAAAGTCCCAGGAGAAGGCGAAATGGAATAATTACAACAAGATTTTTAGGATAATCTAAAACCTATTTGATATCAAATCTTTCATTAAGTTATGCAAGAATTTTTCTAATACGAGTAGGTTTTAACTCTAAATAGGCTTACTTTATTCGAGTTAAAACCTATTTGAAAGCTTTTTGAAAATTTTAGTTATAAAAAAATACTATTAATATATGTACATACCTATGTAAGTACCTACCTACATAGGTAAATCATCATCATCATAGGTAAGTAATAGATTGATACTTCGAAATACAATATGTAGGTAAGTACTTTGATAAAGTCAAAGCAAATTCAATCACCGAACAAGATCACAAAACTAGTATCGGAAAAGCATCCCAATGTCCAATGTCCTGTTGAATAATTCAGCTTAGGTGAGAGAATATCTCGATATTTTCCTCTGGCTACCTGGGCACAGTAGGCGCGTGTCACAACAATTAGCTAAACCGACGGAGACTGATTTATGAGTGGAGCTAAGCCGAGCGAGCGTATCCGTAGCGAACCTTTAACAGAGCCGACGGCTTCGTTCTCCTTTTAGGAAAATTGTCACAATTTTTACATCGCCAAACTCCTAGGCAGTTTGAGGGCGTTCTGCTCTTTTACTCGTAACACTTGTGTACACTGCTTGTGAAAACTATTGGAGTTTACCTTGATCAAGATTTAAAGAATAGGATGTAAAATAACCAGGAAAATAGTTTTTTATATTAGTAGATACCTACGTATATTTCACACATATAAGTATTTTTGACATTATAAGTATTTTTTGCTTACATATTATGTGCATATTTTATAGTATTTAGTGGTATATGAATATCTATGTTCTTAATTTGTATTGGTATATATGTATATATTTTTAATATTTATTTGGTATTTAGTATGTTTTAATATTTACTTGTATTTATTCTTATGTTTTTGTATTTTTATTTTTAAATTTTAAACACCCATTTTCTTGTTTTGCACCGTAAACAACCCTAGAATTTAAAGCAGTTATGTCCATCCAAAGGTTGCCTGGAAGAAATCGCAGATAGCGATAAGGCCGCCCATTGTATGTCTTCAAATATTAAATGTATGTGTCTGTATATTATTTTGTTACTTGGTGTACAATAAAGTGTATATAAATAAAATAAATAAATATATTTCCAACTGAATGGTATTATGCAGTATAAAGTGACTATTCAAAATAGTTGGTTTATTACAACGGACTCTGAATATAGAATGATTTGTCACAGAAACGTTTGGTTAACGATCAATCGTTTCGATTGACCAAGTGGTTTAGTACAAAACTATAAATGCACATTGTTTCGCTAATCATCATCTCAATTGGCTGAGCACAGGCCTTTTTCATAATAAGTAAAGTTCATAATAATAAAAATTAACTCCTTGGAGGAATAAAATACAGATACAGTAAAAAAATAAAATAAAATGTATTCTTATATGAGTGTAAATATATATGTTTGCCCTTAAAATAACACCAACATTCAGAAATGGTACGAATTATCCATTTGAAGCAGAGAGTCGTGTGCGCCGACCCGTGTGACGACATTAGCTCTGCCAGCAAGCGATAAACAAATTCAAACGTCCCGTCTGCTGCCTTAATCCATCTGTTGTTCCAAATTTAATTATTTCCCAACAATACAGACGCAGATAATTATCCCCTGCATTCGTTATATTCGATTTTAATTACAGATTTTATTCGCATATTTTCAATAGGTTTCCAGAGAAAAAATTAACAATGTTGTGTTAATTATACTGCGATACCAATTAGTAAATTCCACACACACATTCATTATGTAACATTTAATGGTCAATTCATTATATTAAAATCACAAATAGTAAAATTAATTGGGTAAAAATTATTATGTTAATATCCTCTTCAGGTTTTCTTGGTTTTATGCTAAAACAGACCTAGACATTACCGTGCCTAGACTGTTCAGCTAGTCGAGTCGATTTAGGGTAGCTAAGATGCTTTTGTCCCATTATATTGAGTAAGATGGAGTCTACTACAGACAGACGAGCGTAGAAGTCGTATAGACACAACCGTGCCGTTTTTTATGGTAGGGAAAATCCTCCTGGAATGGTCCAGCTTCGACCCACATACCCTGCCACTTCCCCAGGTAGTAGATGGCTACCTGGGGAAGTGACAGGGTATGTGGGTCTCAAATCGCTCTTACCTTCACTTGCCATATAAACATGGCCATAGGATCCTTAAAATTCACCTCGACCATAACAGGCTATGGACCCTGACAAATGGCGAGACCTTGCCTTGCAATCTAATCGAAGATATGCGTGTGGCAAACAGACGTGCCGCCTAGGAACATTATCGCGTCGGATGGCGGAATCTCCTATTCAGCCGCCCGCTGGCCACAGGTCTTGGAGGCTGGAAGTCACTACTACACCATTCGTAGGTACCGCATACGTAGTCTTAGTTTGTCAAACTATAATTAAAGCGCGGAACGGATTTTGATACAATTTAGTAAGGAGACAGATTGCATTCCGTGGTAAGACATAGGCTACATTTTATCTAAAATAAATAAATAAATAGTTCTTTTGAGTTGTGAGTGAAACCGAAGGCAAGAGCTAGTCGGTTATACATATATTGTACAGTCGTGGGAGCAAAATATTATTACAAATCCCGACGGCGGCGGGGACGAAACCCTATTTAAAATAATATAATAATATATTATTATAATTATGTCGTGAAACCAACATGTAGAAACAGAATTAATTATATTTGTGAACACATACTATAGATAACTGAATGTCCTGTATTCGATTCCCAAGTCAAGCAGTGTTATTGGGGTTTTCTAGAAAATTTTCAGTATTAGCTCGGAGTTTGGATTTGTGCCCAGTTAATGGGAATAAGCTCGCCCCCTATTACACGGGACATAAACATATCAGCAATATTCTGTAATATTCTGCCTAACGCTTCAAGGAATAAAGGCGTGATGCTATGTTGGATATGTTAAATTACAGTTTCTTGAAAAAAGCGTCGCTTTTTACTAGCATTTTTTCTAAGTTGCGTCCATTATAATCTCTATGAATGAAATAAACCTCCTGTATATTGATTTCTGATATTTACGCGAATATTATATATTGAAATAAAACTACTTTTTACGGATTTTATCGCGTTATATTGACATTATTTATCCCGACGTTTCGGACCCTTTACAGCGTAACGGGTAGTTTACCCGTGACCATGGACGCTCTCGGCACTAATAATATCAATATAACGCGATAAAATCCGTAATAAGTTGTTTTATTTCAATAAACCTCCTGTACCTAAAGGAACCAACCATGCCAATATTAGCGCACAAAACAATCGCTCAACCAATGCGCCTCGTGACCAGCCATAGTTAGCCAAAGGACTATTTCCAACATGCAATAATCAAAGATAATAATTATTTTTTTTAATAGTTCCTTTCTACTGGTAAATATACGAGCATCAAGTTCCGCCGGCATCTGTTATCACTGATCAGTGCTAATTGTGCGTTAATCAGTCGTTAATGACTGGCTGTGGGACGCTTGACGTCATTACGCCTACCCCCATCCTCGCAATCAATAATCCACTGTCATGTGAAACTTGATCAAATTAGTTCAGTGTCTAATTATTGCTGACCTGTGTATTTCTTTGATGTTCATCTTTGGACTAAGAAACTGTTTTTAGCGACGTTTTTGAAGGTTGAAGATCACCGTACGACCAGAATAGTTGCATAACATAACATACCATCATACCATCATCACCTTCGGGGAATACAGGCATGCTGTATTGACCGAAGGGTTTCGCAGAGGTGTACTCACAATTCGCTGGTATTTTAGGTCCCATGTACCTAATCGGGGCGAGCCTAGTGTAGCCGTTAAACGGGCACAATATCCAAATTCTGAGCTCCTACTGATAGTATAATCAAAAATCCCAATAACACTGTGACCTGGGAATAGAACACAGAAACTTAAGCGTAGCTGTCGTGCATGAAACCAATAAACAAATAAATATTGCTGGTCAATTTACACTAGGAAAATTTGATCCGGTCTAGAATTTTTAATGGGTCCCGACTGTTAAAGTCGCTATGTGCCTGATGTCTCAAAGTCGTTGTGATAGTAACATCGAATCTCTGTCTGATCATTGCGTATTTATTTTTATTTGTTAGTCCACGTGTAATCTTGATTCTGTTAATTGTTATTTTGGCCTATATTAAAAAGTTCACATAATCTTTATTATGAACTAATAAATACGATTCTAGTAATTGTAGTATTGTATTATTAATAATTTTATATGTATTTTACTATGTACATAGTTCATGTTTGACGACCTCTGTGGTCTAGTGGTTCGAGTACCGGACTGCTGATAATAAGGTCGTGGGTTCGATTCCCACAGGACACAAATATTTATGTGACGAACATAGTGTTTGTGTTTGTCTGGGAGTTTCTTAAATATTATAAGTATTTATTTACAAAAAAAAAGTATATATGTATTATATCCATTGTCTAGTACCCATAGTACAAGCAATCTGCTTAGTTTGGGACTAGATGGTGCTGTGTAAAATGTCCCAAAAATATTTATTTATTTATTTATTATAGTAAACCCTATAAAAATCAAGCTTTTGCAAAACAGAAATCTGCGTAGAAAAATCGGGACGCAATCCCCAGCAAGCTTGGTACCGGTGTCGGTAGCAATTCATTAGCGCCGACCGCGTGTCACCCCATACGGCGCGTCATTTGCTTCCACCGTCATTTGCGTCCGTCATTTGCGTCGGCCGTCAATCGCGCGTGATTAGCGCTCTGTGATTGCGCATTGATCGCTCGTTACCGACTGTTTGCTTGCCTACCCTACTCCACGCACTGGTGACAATACCAATTTGTGCAAGGTTTGAGTAGGCGGAGACGTGCTCCGTATTGTGTGACGTAGGGTTTACAACCTGCATTAATTAGCTAATACTATAATAATAATATTTTTTTGGGACATCTTTACACAACACCATCTAGTCCCAAACTAAACAGAGCTTGTACAATGAGTACTAGACAATGGATATAATACTTAAATACTTTTTTTTTTGTAAATACATACTTATAATATATAAGAAACACCCAGACAAACACAAATACTCGTGTTTAATCCACACAAATACACAAATATTAATTTAAATTTATGTCCTGTGGGAATCGAACCCACGACCACATGATCAGCAGTCCGGCACTCGAACCGCTAGACCACAGAGGTCGTCAATACATATAATATAACTATGTTAGAATGACTAAAATAACAAAAGGACAGATTTCATAGACAGGAAGTGCCTAACCATATAGTTCAAAAGCATGGTGTGTACTCCTTTTGGCTGTTTAATAAACTGAATTAGCATGAATAATTTAAGTACGTTTCTGGGGCATATGGCCCCAGAAAGTCATTAGGTACACGTACTTACATCGTTACACGATTTGCTATTGCGCTGTGCTCCTATTCACACAAAGCGATGTGTAGGCGCTGAACACGAAACCGCATGCGCGTGCTATATGTTCATTCGAAGTTCTGTGATGCGCTGTCGATACTTAGGTTGGTAAATAGTGGTTAAACAATAACGTTGTCAAACCACCATACGATGTACTCTTCGATGAGTAACAGTTACAGTGCACAATACTACGTTTAATTAACTTTTAAAATCGAGCTTTTGCACGGGATATTAATCTCCACTTCTTTAATCCCTCAACACCACCAAAAATATGAACTAGTGGAGCTATAAAAAAATGTAATAAAGCCATAACGGAGCGAAACGTACGAATAAACGGGAGTCGCGTCGTAAAACTGTCGAATTGAATGGACGTTGCAGTTGGTCGCGCCGCGTTCACACGTGAAACAAACAAGACAACGTATTTTCTTTTCATTGTGATGAAGTCAAATGGAAAATACAGAACGAGCACTCATATTTTTCTGTATTAAAAATAACCGCTTTATTTATAATTCTAACCTAGTTATTTTGAGAGAAGTCATCAGCTAACGTAGCTTCGATCACCTCTTGCCTGACAGGAAACTTGAAGTCCGCAAGAATAGACTGAATTGGCTTGCTGGTGGCTGCCTTGACGATTCCGCTGACTCTCTCGACTCTGCCGACTAGCGCTTCAAGTAGGAAGTGACGAGAGGCCTCACTCTGTGAGGGGATCCGATGGTTGTACCAGATCATAGGCTGTAATGTGAGCCAGTCGTGATGAATGTCACGAAACCTATGATTAAAAGACTATAAGCCAATAAATGGCAAGTGCAGTTTGTATTCTGTACGAGCTCGACACACCTCGTTTCCTCCTTAGGTGACCAACAAACGTGGAGAGCCCCATGGACTCTCCACACCAACAAAATAAATTAAATTACAAAAATTAAAAAACCCAACTGAAAACAAAACAAGACAGTGGATGGACAGTAGGATGATAGCGATTTTAACAGTCGGGACCCTTTATTGGGAGATCCGGTCTAGAATTTTTAATGGGTCCCGACTGTTCAAAAGATTTCAGCGTACAGACTGACAGACAGCGGGAAACGACTTTGTTTTATACTATGCATAAGGATTGCTACTTAGCTAGAGAATGAGAAGGCGTCTCCATCCATTGTTCTATGTCCAGTGTGTGGAAAATACTGCCACGGTTGGACTATGATTTCTCTATGGACACTGGTTTGAGGTGTATTGTGTACCTATTAAAAATGTTTTTATGTAAAGAGTACGCGTTATTACAAAGTGACATTTTAACATTAAGTTGAAAGGATGTCATTAATTGATCATTTACCTGAAGCTCCGACATTTTGATGGGCTAATTAATCGATCCACACCTGTACGATTAAGCTCTGAAAATTATGCGACGGTAAGTACATACGTACTTTATTTGAAGCTTTGTTCGAGTGACGATTGATTGGCATTTATATAACATATCGTATCGTATTCCCCGAAGGGTTAGGCAGAGTACTAAAGTACACCCATGTTTGGTCGGTATTCTTCCTCCTTCCTTCCCTACCTAATAGAGGGCGAGCCATATATATGTCCATTTATCTATGGTATGCCATGTAACATACAATAACGAAAAGGGCTGGAAAAGACAAAACACAATCACAGCTACAGCTAAAAACAAATGCGTAACTGTTTATCGATAATTATTAAATCTTTGTTAATAATATTACATAGTTAATTCATCATCATCATCATCATCATCAACCCATATACTGTCCCACTGCTGGGCTCGGGTCTCCTCTCATATTGAGAGGGGTTAGGCTATAGTCCGCCACGCTGGCCTAGTGCGGGTTGGCAGACTTCACAAACCGTCGAGAACAATCTCTAAGGTATGCAGGTTTCCTCACGATGTTTTCCTTCACCGTTTAAGCGAGTGATAATTAATTATTTATACGCACATGAATTCGAAAAGTCAGAGGTGCGTGCCTTGGGTTCGAACTCGAGACCTTCGACTTGGCAGTCCAATGGTCATACCACTAGGCTATCACACACGCAACATAGTTAATTTGCCCCGGCTAAATTTAATTCACCTTGTCTTGGAAGGACACTGCCTCCTAAGCTACAAGCTATTCGCCTAGTTTAGGAGACAGGGGTTCAATATATACAGCAGAAGTAGCCTTTAAATTACTGTCAAATGCTATTTCTTTTGGCTTATATTTTTTTTCTTTTCTAATATGTGAGGCTTTGAGTAAATAAATTTTCTACATTGAGGCTTTTTAATTTACACTGAATTATTTTTATCTCGCCACATTTTTATTATTTACATAAACATCCTTATCATCATCTTTACAGGTCTCTTAAACCGAGACCTGTAAAGATGTACCTGTACCTCTTTATATCTGTAAATCTCCCTTACAATAACTAAATAAATAGTTATTTGAAGCTACACACTTTACCATTTGAATCTTTCTCTTTAAGTGGCACTATCATTAATGCCATACGCAGAGGCCCATCGTTCTATGAAATTCCAGAATAATATCCATAATACCAAAGTATTCACTCATTCATAACATGCTCACACTGCGACACTTCGCTTTCGCGCTCAAGATAATGTACAAGAACATTTCTTACAAAAGTTACATAAAATATGAGACTCCATGTCGTGTGTACACAGCGTAAAATCAGGTGTGGCGCGGATCACGTGCGCATTAATAATGATAAATTCGCGTCATTAATTCGGCAGGATTAGTCGCGCGGGCCGAGTGCGCGCCGCCGATAACCAAATATTAACTCAATTAGTGCGGAGAAGCGGCCTGCGCATTCAAATGTCTGCTAATCCTGCCATCCTACCGTCCTACCCCTTTGATATCCTAGGAACGACGGTATTATGTGTGGCGGACCATTCAAAAACTTGCGAGCCTTTTATTATACGTCCCAATGTTCATACTAATATTATTATAGACACATTATACTATGTAGTGTCTCGCGTTAGTTGTCTGCACTGATTTTATTTTCCAAATATCGTGGGATATCTAAAATCTCGTAATTCCGTGTCCAAGTTTTTAGTTTCTAGACATATCTATTAGGCCTTATAATTTCTCATATTTACCGATTAGCCAGTAATATTTCACTATAAAATATATAATATTGATTTACCAAGTAATTAACTAATATAGATTTTGTATTTGACAGCATCCAATGGGCGACCTTATCGCGATCTGCGATTTCTCTCAGGTAACTTTTGGATGGACACAAGTGCACTGGACATAACTAGGGTTGCTTGGTGTTATATGAATGTAAAAAAATAAATAAAATAATACGAAAGCATAACAACACACACATATACAATATCTACCAATAGGCAATAAATATTACAACATAATTTAAACAAATTACCGGCAAAATACTTTCCTGTGGAGAGCTAGCAAGACTCTAAACAATATTTGCAAGGCACATGATGTTGACATTTTCAACGTTAACTTGGTGTCGTTGAGGCGGTTGCTGAGCAGAGATTTCTTTTATGAACACCAAACGTGATTCTCATTAAATCGACACGTTTATAGTACTGCATAGTTTGTTGTCCACATGTTTTTTTTTTAATATGTCTCTTATCTGTGAAGACCTATAATTGGCTATCTGTTGTTTATGTTCGTTGCAAATTTATTGTAAGGCTGTTGGTTTTCCAAAAGTAATAAATAAATAATTATAAAGAAAGAAAAGATAATATATGATAATAATGAATCATTAATATCATGTCACTTTACTGACAATAGTTTGTAAGTAATTATTGTAATTACTAACTAAAATTGTTATCTGAATTAAAGAATTATTATTATTATACACATAATTAACAAATAATGGAATGCCTTAATAAAACAATACTTACCTATTAATAAACCTATTAATACCTAATAATATTATAATATACAATTTCGCTAATAAATACTAGTGCCTAATTCTGATCAATAACATAGAAAGGCTGATGTAGAATTAACTAAAGGGCCTCAGCGATGATGGGCGTCACTACGTTAAAATGAGCGAGCGCACCCAATGGCAGTTGGCAAAAAGATTTTCAACGTGCATTCTTGTCATTTACTATTATTATTTTACTAGCTGTAATTTTACTGCCTCATTAGTCTAGTGGTCCTGGACTGCTACTACGACTGCTACGCTAGAGGTCCTGGGTTCGATCCCCAGGTCGAGCAAAGTGTTATTGGGTTTTTCTATGAAATTCTCAGTAGCAGCTCGGAGTCTGGATTAATAGTGCCGGGTTAATGGCAATAGCCTCGCCCTAGGGGGCGTAGGGGGTATGTTTAGGTCCCATGTAATAGGTTACATGGGACCTAAACATACCGGCGAAATGTGGGTGTACATTAGTACACCTCTGCCTAACCCTTCGGGGAATACAGGCGTGATGGTATTGTATGTATGTAGCTGTAATTTTACTAAATTTATAAATGCTCCCCCTACACTACTGTATTACGCCTTGAGGTACAATTTCACTAGTTTAATGCACCTTATTAGTGATTCAAAATGTACATCTACTAATACCCTCTGTGATACCCTTAGTCACACGTCCCCATATCATTTACATACGTCATAAGACGGAGTGAAGGGCCAGCTAATGACATTAATCCAATTAATGCTACCCAATCGTAATGACAAATGCATGGTTAGCAATGACAGATTGCTAATAAGCAGCTGACGAGGCAAAAGCCGCATGTAGGCACGTATGATCTGTAACATCCATCATGACGTCAGTAGAGCTAGTATTTCTATAAATTCTACTTCCGTAAATTCCTACTAATATTGTATAATTTCTGAACACTAACGATTTGCTTTAACTTTTAATTACTTTAAATACTCCATTAATTTTAGACTACTTTTAATTTTAGTGTTATTTTAGCGTAGGAAAAATTCACCTGCAGGCAGGATTCAAACCTGCGGCTTCTGGTTAGGTACACCAGACGCTATGACCATTAAGCCACCGCGAGTCCCACCCTCCAGGTCACTGAAACTTGTTTGTTATGGGCTCCTTTAACTGGTACCATACGAAAACATACCTCATTTTTAAATACCGTATGTATGCATGTATGTTAATGGGTAAATAGAATTTTATAAAACGTAACGAACTGACAGAAGGGTTAGACCGGGGTAAAAACAATTCATATTAAGAACTTAAACAATATCCCAGTATTTTTTTTTAGCTAAACTGATATTGGTATTCGTATAGTAAAATCTGATTAATTTATTACATTTTCGACATTTTTTTAGAAATTAATCAATAGAATATCCATAGTAATATTATAAATGTGACTTTTCATGCTTAAACTACTACACAAATGTCAATTAAACTGGGACGGAGTTAATTGCATCCTGAGGAACTAACAACGAGTACACTATGTGTTTGAAATTTCTTAGAAATCCTTGTAGACAGAGTAAGTACAATATGTTTGAGAATAAGTACAATAAGTTTGAGAATAAATGGTAATTCTTAAATGAAATCTACCATTTATTCTCAAACGCTCTTCAAACTTGACCTTTTAATTGAATCCTCAACAAAGACAAATCCTTAGCTACAATCACAGTTCTTTCATCGTTTCCATTCGAACAGCTTTTCTTTATAAAGCAAACGTACCGAGCCACGAGCA
The DNA here is from genome assembly GCA_964056405.1 of Acronicta alni. Classification (NCBI taxonomy): domain Eukaryota; kingdom Metazoa; phylum Arthropoda; class Insecta; order Lepidoptera; family Noctuidae; genus Acronicta; species Acronicta alni. Next base: position 10,251,492 of record OZ043921.1, read on the forward strand.
AACTTAATCCAATCCGCGATTCAAACCAAGTAAGACGTCGGCTCAAACAAATTATTTGACATAATATCGTTAATTAGAAACCCTCCTTTGTAACCGAGGGTGGGGTAATTAGGTTCGGATGCTCTGAATGGGCCCTTTTTCTGCTCGTTACGGCTGAAACAAAGGGGCAAAGAAGTAAACAGACCGTATTCAGGCGAGGATTTGCATTACTGACAATGAAAGAGTTTGACTTTAATTCTGTTACAATGTTGGTTTTGGTTTGTGTACATTTACACAATTGTTATTGCAGGTTTTATTGCGTTTAAGAAAGAGGAAGTTACGTAAGAGAAGTGGCGATTATAAACTGAAATAACAGATTAATTACATTAATACAAACTTATACACAAACTGCGCAAATATTATATTATCGATTTCAAATCTGCATGTAAAATTTGGCTTGTTATTGAGTTGTTCTATGAAATTTTCAGTAACAGTAGGAATTTGGATTTGTTCCCGGTCAATGGCAAGCTTGCCATTAAATGGGACCTAAACATACCGCCGGAATGTGGTTGTACATTAATTTACACCTCTGCCTAACAATTCGAGGAATACATGGGTTATAGTATGTTATATTTTATATAATATAATACAATATTTCGCTTTTAAGTTAAGTAATTAAGTCTAACAATTCACCTACGTTTTCTTTTTAAGTCGGTGGATGTAAATTCGTACCAAGGGCTCCGCGATTCGCGGTTCGACCGTCTCTAAGACGTTTCTCTGGCGGGTTTAATTGCCTCGCCATTGTTGCGACTGATTTGATTCTGTATATCTGTAGGGCACAATCATAACACCGAGCTTCGCGGTCGGCACGCTGATTCTGTATAATGGCACAACTTACTGACGTATGTATTTAAAAATGAATTAACTTTATACCAATAACCTTAAGTTAAAGAAAGAGAAGAAGAGATCATCTACATTATAACCTTGTATTACCTAACTTCACATTCATTATTTCAAGTAACTTACAGACAATGTAAAATTGTAGGTAAAGACGGTATAATTTAATATAATGTTAAGATCATTGTGCATTTAGTTAATTCACAAAGTAAACATCTTCACAATTATTTTTTTCATCAATAAAATAAATCCCTTGTATTTACAAAAAAAGGATTATTATATGTATTATATTATATGTCTAGAACCTATGCATAGCTCTGCTTAGTTTGGGATTAGATCGTTTTGTGTAAAACGTCCCAATTATTTATTTAATCTTTATTAGAGATAAGTATGAGTAGCCATAAGGCCTAAATCAATTTTGCCACACATATTAAAATACAAGTCATAATATGTAACACAAAAACATGAATTTGCAAAATATGTATGTGTAGGACGGAAACTTCAGTAGGTACTCGCTGTGCGGTCGGCACACCATTGATTTTCGGCCGCCATTACAGGAACATCATTTTCACGCGCACAACAAAAACCAAAAATAAATGACATCCTTTTTTGACAGCGATTGGTAAATACTTAGTGACGTGTCTATGCGCCTAGCGCGTCGTGTCATGCACACTCTTTCGTTACCAATTTACAAACAACAAGTTGCTCCTAATTGTGTTTGCGATTCCTTTAGAAAGCTCTTTTGATTCGCCTCCAATTGTGAAAACTCGTTTTGAAAACGACGTTAAATACGACCGAATTTTAGATAATTAACTCAGATTACGGTCTTTCAGCAAATAATTCGCTTTTGTTGCAGACAAATTTGAAGGAAAGTTAATCTCGACACAGTTTAATTTCATTCATGTGAACGAGGGCCTGTAAGTGACAAATAGATGACGTAGTGAAAGGATAATGTCCGCACATATAGACTCCTGTCTAATTGAAAGCTGTGAAATAAAACAAACTGCCAGTTTGTTATAACGATCCCATTTAATTCAGTCAAAAATAAAAAAATAAGAGACTGAAAATGTTTGATAACCAATTAAAGGTATGATGTAAAACCTCTGCAGTAACTAACTGTGTATCAAAATTAATTAAAGCAGCCTGTAACAAACAGTACAAATAGTTCACCGCCGTGAAAATATCGGATATCGGGTAACTTAAAACCCATGCAAATTCGGAAAAACCTATTATAATCTGCATCGCACACCGCTGGACGCTCTTTTCATTCGATACCTTTTGTTGGCGGATTCAATTAAGTTTACATCGGCACCGAGGTCAGTTAATAAAAACCGAAGCCTACAAAAATTGGCGCGTAAATCAAATTCAATAAAGTGCAGTACAATAGAACGGGACGGGACATCGGAAAATGACGGAGGGAACAATGACGCACACGCACACTACGCCAATCAATTTATATTGTTAAGCATGCGAAACGGATACGTGGCTGTTATTACCGTTGAGGTTTCCATCATCTCGGTTCGAAATGTATTTCAACTGATTTCATTGTTGTTTTACCCGTATAAGTTTTTTACGTTAACGCTGTGTTTATTAATGAAGGGGCTGAGCGTAAAAGCTTTGCAGTGGTGGATATGAAATATTGTATAATATACTCGATTTAACCGAATTAAAAGCTTATTTGCAGACTGCAGTGTAACTGCATTGTTTGACAGGGTTGGCAACGCGCAAGTGATACCCCTGGTGTTGCTAGCGTCTATAGGCTACGGTAACCGCTTACCATCAGGTGGTCGTATGCCTGTTTGCCACCTTAGTGGTATAAAATAAAACTAGCAGTGACTAGCTTTAGCTCGCAATTTGGGTCGCATAGTTCCTAAATATTGTTTTTGGTATCCAATCAGGAACGAATATTTTTTTTATATCCTACTCCTATACGAGATTTAATTTATTAGATTTAACTTAAGCATTTTAACATTAATCTAAATGAATGCTAAGTATTACTATCTTCTATGAACATAATATTTACAGTTTTATACTACATAAAACATGGTGGCTGCTTTATTAGTCTAGTGGTCTTAAGCGCGACTGCTACGCTAGAGGTCCTGGGTTCGATTCCCAGGTCGAGCAAAGTGTTATTGGGTTTTTCTATGAAATTCTCAGTAGCAGCTCGGAGTCTGGATTTGTGCCCGGTTAATGGCTATAGGCTCGTCCTCTATTACATAGGACCTATACATGCAGGCGTAATGTGGGTGTACATTAGTATACCTACCTCTGCATAACCCTTCGGGGAATACAGGCGTGATGGTGCCTATGTATGATGGTATGTATGTAAAACAGGTTGTAGTATGTCTAAGTTTTATTAATATTGATTCAGTTTTTTATTGATACAGAAGCAAAAGACAGGGAAACTCAGTTTTCCATATTAATAATGGACACTCGTACGTAATCCTGAATCGAGTTGGAGACAAAACTCTACAGTAGGTATCTAAAATAATTTAAATTTAACGCACCCCTTCCTCTACGGATGCACCGATTGAACACCTACAGTCACCCTTCCACATTAAGAATTCCCGTCCACCTTTCCACGTCTGCGAATTAATCGCCCGAGAGCCGCTCTCTATTAAAGTTTCTTCGCAAGTTGTTTAAGAGACTCAAGTTCCTTAAAACTCTGCAGATAATGTTAAACATTCATTTAAGTGCGGGAGGACGGCCCAACTTCCGAATTGTCGTATAAATCTTCTAATTCTTGAAGCGTTTAATATTCATATCACCGTTCGCGTGTCGCAGTTGGTAAGCCGTCGCTTAGACTTCAAGTTTCAACTTAACCAGTACGTATAGCGAATTTACTCACACACTTCATAGTCCCAGTGTTCAATATATTAAAATATGAGGCTTAGATTAAACAATTATATAAATCAGAAAGTTAAGTTTAAATGATATTCTATAAATATAACGCTTTCTTTAAAATAAAATGAAGAATGATTACTTAATGAGAGTTTATTATGTTAGGTATTTTATGAAAAATATTGAGACAAAAATAAGAGAGGTAAGGGTATAGTGGGAGTATATCCACACAAATTAGAGTGAATAAAAAAAACTTAATCAACGAAATATCTCGTAATAACAAATTCAGGAACGTTCTAGGGTGTCACTCACATTTATCTCATGATACATTTTAAAAAATAACTACTACCGCTGATAGTACCCAGTATCACTTTATATTCGTCGACAAAACAATAAAACCACGCACTGTTACGGATATCCTATAAATATTCGTTCAATTGCTTTTTCACAAAATCAATACAGCCATTAAAATACAACTGGGACTAAAAGTTATATTGGAGTTTTATCGATATTTTAGGACAACGTTTTACAATAGCTTACTAAGGAAGGAGAACTGTAAAGCAATTGTGGGATGCCGCCAAAACACGTAGCTCGTTCATTCGGACCGTTATAACAACACCATCTTGAGTTGACACTGCATGTTCCTACAAGCCGATAACTTTAGAACAGTAGGACGGGTCAAAATAAACTGGTCATGTAATAACCGTCTGAACAAGTGGTATTGACGTGGCTGCATCAGCGGTTTGGGTACGATATCGCCGCTCATTTGTGGACAATGTTAGTGTTTCCTCTACCTTGAAGTGGCTAACTAATTGTTATTTAGTTGGGGCTGTTAAAAAATAGAGTTTGTAACGAAATCGAACGAAATTACAATTTAAAACAAAAGGTACTAAAATCGAAGCACATTCACAAAATAACTCTTTTTCCCTTCCAAAGTTTTATACATTTATCCAATTTGAAATAAAACTGAAAAGACGCACACAGCGCTCTCGTGGTGCGCGCCCGCCCAAGCCATGTTTCCGTCCACGGTATTTTAAATAAACTGCACTTTTTATGTTCTTAGCATATTTTTCAAAAGTCGACGCTCCGAGCGTATTAATACGCACTCTTAAACACCCCTAACATGAATAATTAGGTGTTCCCCGGATTTATCCTCCGCCGTTATCAGTAAAACACGCGTTTTAAAATCGCGAAGTCATTCTTTTCGCTTTATTGAGGATAATACATCTTGGCTTAGATGAGATTCTGATTAATGTCTTTAACTCGAGTCGGCGTAACTTTGTCAAAGATAGCGGAGAAAAATAAAGGGACGTGACTCGACTAATTCGATTTTTATGACAGAGACAGTTAAAAAGAATTATGGCATTCATTTAAAAAATGAGGATTTAAATACTTGTGCAGGTTTATAAACATTGTTTTTACCTGGCAGTGAAAATAAAATAAGAAAAATGATATCTATTCTTCTTTTGAAATTTCTACTGTCAGAACAGCAATGTATTTGACGGTGAAACGTCATTTAGTTTTCTTATAAATGTTTATGATAGTTTTCTACAAATATGAAAACTAAAATTCTAATTGCACTGTGTTTCGGTAATTCTACGTCAATTATACTTATAGATTTGTATTTCCCCATTAGAAATTTGTAAAAATATATTTTTGATAATTTTCCAGCATTGTCTATAAGTGTGGAAGTATATGCGGATGGTGAACTGGAAGTTAAGAGAGGGATTTTTCCATTTATGGTATGTCTTACTTAATATTCTACTATTGGTGTTAAAAAAATCCGTACTATACTTACCATCTGAATAATTATGGACATGCAGAAGAAGCGCTGACTCAGTAACAATGTCATTCTCTAGATAGTCAAGGAATGAAGTGTTCCGATAGCTCATCAATTTTGAGTGACTCACAGGAGTGTAGAAAATTTTTATGCAGCAAATATAAAAAAAAAAATATCCGTGTACTTTGAATGTGTGCTATTATTTTTCTCTACTAAATATATAATCATTATTATTTTATAATGGTGCATAGGTCAAAAAAATTAAGTAACAAAAATGCGTAACATAGACAGTAAACCATCAAAGACTGGTAAGTTTGCCATTACCAAGGATTTATTTTCATAAAATAATTTTGAATATATTTCCCAGGCTTTCATATATTACCCTGATGAGTCGGTAGTAGATGGCACAGGCGCCAGGTTTCTCCGTGGCGCAGTGCTCATTCGACCTAATTGGCTGGTCACATCTGCTGTCGGCCCAAGCATTCTTACAGATGGTCCTAACGGTTTCCCACGAAAAACACTTCTAGCCAGACTTGGAGCAGTCACTATTGATACAAATTTCACGCTTAATGAAGACGAGGATGAACAAGAAAGAGAGGTAACATACAATTAAAATAAATGTAATTCATCAGAGGATTATTCTATAGACACTATCAATAAAAAATGAAAATTATTAGCATCATTAGCGATATCAATGAAAAAACAAACAAAATTCACCTAACAATAACATTAATATCTTGTAATTAAAAAAAAATGAATATTCAGCAATTACAACTGAATAAACCTAACAATTCAAATGTTTCTTATGCAGGTAATACAAATAGTTCGCCCATACAACCACAGTTCGACACAATGGTGGCGCACAGACATTTCTCTGATGAAGACTTTGTTAGCTTTCAACATGACTTCGGCCGTAGGGGTGACACATCTCGGCCCGAAACGAGAATACATTGATAAAACCTGTACTATACTTGTATACGCTGTAAGACCTATATATTTTTTTTATTCTACTAAGGTGGCAAACAAGCATACGGCCTACCTGACGGTAAGCGTATCCATGGCGACTACCAGGAGTATCACTTGCGCGTTGCCGACCCTGTATTGAAAGAGAAATAGTTGGGTTGGCAATATAAGGGTCGTAGTCCCCCCACTGCCAACACAACGTTTCCTCGTGGAGCACTGGCAACCTTGCTCACCGTAAGAAATGCAACACAGCTTCGATTTTCTGCAAGGCGGTACTTTCCCAGTCGGGTAGCTCCAACTTCAGTGGAATTACTCCTACTATGCCCTACCTCTCTTTATATATATATTTCTATAGTACGGAAAATCATCATGGGTCATCCGCTACCCGGAATGGCGGCAGGATATGTCGGACTCATCCCAACTAAAAACCGCACTTGCCTTCACTTGCCCTATAGTTATGGCCATGGGATCCGTAAAAATCGTCACGACTATAACAGGTTGCGGTCCAACAGTCACTGGACCGTTTCAATTAGAGAGGCCTTTCCTCGCTTATTAATTGTTGTATGAATACTATGGATCTACTCCACCCCTAGGATCAGGCAGACTGTGGTATGCCGTGCACATCTCGCGAAGCAACGGAAGTAACGTGATGAAATCTGAACACCCACGATATTGTTAATTGTGTTGCTCCATTAGGGGGCAGCGTGAACTAACTGATGATGATTTAAAACTAATGGATTGTGATTGAATGATCTTTATATTTAAATCAATTTCTGTCTACTATCTATCAAATAGTATATCTCCATCTTACAGAAAAAAGACGGCAATTGGACAGAAGAAAGGACTTTAATGCAGTTAAGCGTCGAGTTACTGCCACCTTCTATTCAAAACTGTGGTTCTCACTTCATAGGAAACACAATGACGTGTGCTTCCGACAGCGATGAGAACAAGAATGCTATTTACGATCCTAACTATTGTCAAGTGAGTTAGAAAATATGTGAATCTTTTCTGTATACGAAAAATTTTCGTTTCGATTGTTATAATGGTGTCTTTTAACTATAATTTAGCAGTATTTAATTATTTTTTTTATAGGGAAACAGTGGCGGCCCTCTTGTATGTGAAAATGAAGTAGTAGGCATTCAAACTTACATAGACAATGATTGTAAACAACCTCACCTGTACCAGGTATTGTCAGCGTGGGACAACTTTATAACTTGTGGCACAGAAGATAAATGTCGTGAAGAACAGTGCCAGCATACCTGTGATGTTGCCAACAAAGATCCACCTTTAATAAACATTGATACAACTACTGTGAAAGTTAAATCACATTTGATGCATGCCACTACCCCTGCTGTGCCTATAGTTACGTCTGTAATACCCGAAACGGCATCAGAAGAACTGGAAACTACAACCCCAACACCAACAGCCTCTGTAGGACAAGAAGAAATGACAACAACAGATGTTCCACCTACTGTTCATGAAACTACCTTACGGGCTGTTTCTGAAGGAGAGGCGAGCGAAACCCAGTCGTGGCCAAATGAGAAATATTCAGACGACCGTAAGAAACTTGAACAGGGAGATTTAGATAATTCGGTAAGGAAGCCAAACGTGGAGGCCCAGCACCATGAAATAAAAAGAAAAGCACGCAGCGCCGGACGAAGCAGTGTATCAAATAACTTAACTCTCTTCTTTGGATTTTTCATTTTGGCGTGTTTGATTTAATGTTTTGTTGTCTTATTATTTGAAAGAGTATTAAACTTTTAATTTTTGAGTTATCTTGCTTTTTCATAGAAACTTATATTGGTAGTGTAAAATTGCAGCTTCCAATGAAGGCATTCAGTGAAGATGAGCGACGACGCTACGCGGCAGCTGAAGTTTCCCGTATAAGTAGAATTAAGTAAGGTTGCAGGCTTAACGCCTCCGCTGCTTGCACTAATAGTATTAACAAGTTTCCAGACCGTATTGAAGGTATTTAAATACTTATGTTTTTGTCTCGAATTTTAGGAAAATTATGGTGCCTTATTATTAAAATAACCACACCAGATCTAAACCACATTATTAGATATTATTAAATTACTGACAGAATCAACCAGAAAAATAGTAACCGCATAATACGTTGATATTTCTTCAATTGGTGCAGTATCTAGAGTGATATGCATAGTAAAAGTTCATAGTTTGTTACTTACGTGGAGTTGAGTAAATCATAATTTTCACAATATTAGGATGTAAATAAAGAGCTTGGGGTATCTTCAAATTCGTGTCGCTGTAAAACTAATTATCATATCTGGTGTAGACAAATCCCAGGGCCCGGCCGGCGCGTTGGCGTGGCGAAGCCCCTTATTTGCATTTTCAGAAGTCGCGGTTAAGTACACTTAACTTTCAAGTCTACAAGCCTCTTGCAATTTGTTTAAACTTCTCCTTAAATATACTTTATGGCTTATATAGTTTGAACTTTCCCTTGCGAAGTTGTTACCTCTGTTGCAGAGGTCTGCAACAGAGGTAACAAATCTCATTATACATATAATTAAAAAAATTAATGAAATAAATATTACACAATTAAAATAAAACTACTTTTTACGGTTTTTATCGCGTATGTCTGTCGTGAGACTGTCCAATCAGTCTACCCGTGACCATGGACGCTGTAAAGGGTCCGTTACGTCGGGATTAATAATATCAATATACGCGATAAAATCCGTAAAAAGTAGTTTTATTACAATGTATAATATTCACGTAAATGTCAGAAATCAATATTACACAATTTTTCTATTATACGTAGGCATAAAATTATTATTGTATGGAACATTATTGTCAAGAAGAGCAACCGTGGTCCAGCTTGTCGGTTCTGTTCCATAGAACGTGATACTCAATACTAATTTTGCAAAGTTTTTATGGAAATAAAATAATGATGAATTTTATACAGGGTGTAAATAAGAAACATAATTCCTGAATTATGTAATATAAATATCCAAGATTATAATTTTTTTTTACATTTAGGAGTACTACTTTGCATAAAATAACTTGTAAAATTTCTATTATTCTGAAGATTATTCTTTTGGGTTTGGAAAAGTTTCATAATTATGCTGGGGCGACTTCCAGTCTAACCAGATGCGGCTGAATATCCGTATTTTCTACGGAGTGACTGCCATCAAACTTATGAAGCCAATACCAGGACAATTCCAATATCCTGAATACAGACTGGTCAGGCTTTTCGGGCTTCTGACTACCCCTACCGATTATGCGTACACCCCTAACGTACGTGCTAAGGCTTGGTGGGGTAGCGAGGTTTTAAAAATGTTTACCCATCTACAGACTAACCGCGACTAACGCAGCTTAGCGTTTCTGATCGGTTGATAAGCGTAGTTATTACTTATCTAAGAGCCACTGTGTCAAATTAGAGTAGGTAGATAATTTATTTATTTTAATTTTATTTATTTTCATTAAGGATCTCTGACAAAGGATATACACAAAAATATATTAGTAGTAAGTCACATACATTATAAGGCCAGTGTACTCCTTCAATTATGAGAGACCACAGCATGCAAAAATTATACAAAGCAAATAAAACTATTAATATGTTACTAGCAAATAAAAAATAAAATTAAAAGTAATGTATTAAGTAGTTACATAACTAGAAAGACTAAAAAAAATTTAAATTTATGAAGTTATATAATAACTTTTTATAATATATATTAATATTTATTTTTAGTTAATGGCCTCGTAGACCCTTTTTTTAAACTTGGTTAAAGAGCAAGTAATATCGATATCACTAGATTTTGCCAGGACATTATAGCACCTACACATTCTAGGCACAGCAGCATTATATCTAAGATTTGTTTTAGAGTAAGGAATGTGAAATAGTTGATATACATTTTTTCGAGGTAAGCGAGAGGGGATATTTAGTTGCAATGTATTCAAGAGGTCACCACAATCATGAGTTCCATCAAAAAGTCTATGAAGAAAGATTAAATCAGAAAATTTTCTGCGATTTGCAAGTGTGCACATGCGGTAATGTTTTAATCTTTCACTATAACTAGTAAGTTTTTTGGCTAGATGGTCATTATAGCTAAGATGGTAAAGGAATCTTCTTTGGACAATTCTTTGAATCTTTAATTTTAACTAAATAGAGATACTGAAGTTAAGATTTACAAACCTCGCAAATCACTTAATGTAAATACATTCGTTCCTAATAATATAATTTGCACAAAACTAACAGCAGCATCTTCTTTAAACTGAACAGCATTTTCTTCCCGAACTTCCCAAGTGCACTGAATCGAAATGTATCTTAATACGAGTCGATGTGTTTAAATTCGAAAGGGGATCGCATCGGAAAACTGTTATGCATATTTTAAAGTTAAATTTACTTACAGCGAACCCACGGCGCCGAATGAAAATTCGACTCGAATATCTCTTTGCGAACTTTAAAATGGTTTATGATATTCAGCGGACGTGATAACAGTAACTTTATGAATAACCCACTCAATCGAAACGAATATAAAACATATTCATTTGAATTTATCGTTTAAGAAATACGTGAACTTATTATTCTACGTACCTTTTGTAATCATTCATACATACCATCGTCTGTATTCCCCGAAGGGTTCGACAGAGGTGTACCTATAGTACAGACGCCAGTAGGTCAACCTATCCAAATCTGTCAAATTTTCCCAATTGAATATGAACCTTATTGCTTTGTAATAAAGTTGAAAATCAATCAAAGAAATTTGACAGATTGTGGTAGTTTGATGTGCTGGCGTCTGTACACTCCCAATTCACGGGTATGTTTGGGTCCCATGTAGGCATTGCCATTAACCGGCCATAAATCCTAATACTGAGTTGCTTCTGAGAATTTCATAGAAAATACCCAAAGGCACTTTGCTCGACCTGGAAACTCGAACCCGGGACCTCAAGCATTGCAGTCGCGCTTGAAACCACTAAGCCAATGAGGTAGTTTGTTATAAACGTGATTAATTAATTGTAATCTTATTTTTCTTGAATAACGCCTAACGTTTTACTAGAGCAACAATCTCGGCGAAGGTTTTTGCAAACAAGATCACCATTTCAATTTTGCACATTAATTACAGCAAAACAAACACAACTTTTAGCATTTGATAATACAAGGAGGGTCGAGTTAACAAACAAAAGGAATTAATTCAACAATCTCGTAAAAAGAAATAAGCAGTTCATAAAACTTTTAATAATTAAAACTCAAATAAAAATAGGAGCATCGGGGGCATAGCATATCCAGTATAGTGAGAGCTTCCCCTCCCTTCCTGCTTCTTTGCAAACATGGGATAGTCGACGCTCTCTGGTATAAACCCGGAGTTCTTTATAAATGGGCATTGTGTAAGAACCATTTTCCTATATAAATCCCTAGTCGGAGGGTAAAAGAACTGACAACTGTCGTTAACTCATCCTGACCGGGCATTAAGGAGTGTAAACAGGGAATAGCTCATAAAAATAATAGCTTGCCTATTTATCATGATAAGAATTATAAATGGGCACATTTTGTATTTCATTTTTCATACACTGTAACGTAATTAACTCATGGACATGGACTCAACATTCATGGTATCATGTGTATAGTAGCTGAAAGCTCGACTGCGAAGTTCAAGGTCCCGGGTACGATGCAAGGTAATTTTTTTATTCAATTGTGTAGTAAAAGTCTACCATCAGGAGGACCGTATGTTTGTTTACCACCTTAGTAGTATAAAAAATAACCGGGTACAAATCCAAACTCCGAGAGACTACTGAGAATTTCATAGAAAAACCTAATAACACTGCTGGATCTGGGAATCGAACCCAGGATACAAAGTAACATATGTAAGTTTGAATTGTTTTTTATATTATTTGGTACGAACTATTTAATTGTCATAATTATGTGGTGAAAAATTTTATTGTTTCTCAATATTTTTCAAAAATCAGCTGGAACTGTTACTTGGTTCTTATAAAAACACAACAAACTATCAGTCCTGTATTCCCCGAAGGTGTAGGCAGCGTACTAATGTACACCCACAGTTCATCGGTTATATTTAGATCTGTAACAGAGGCCGAAATATTGTCAATAAAGGGGCATACATGGGATAAATTCCGGGATATTACTATCCTTATTGACCTATTGCATCTGCGTCTGGGGAGGCTGCCACAAAACACATATGATCAAAGTTGAGAGAGCACAGAGGGCAGTGTTGAAGGTAATGACATCCAAGCCAAGACGCTACCCTACTGACAAGTTATATTCAGAATGTGATCTTCTAACAGTAAGAAAACTTTTTATCCTCCTAACAGTACTACGCAAACATACGTCTTTACATTTAGAACCTTTCTTAAACCGTCGTAAAGGGACCAATATATTGCGACCAACCAAACACTCCACATCACTAGCCCAAAGACACTACAAGGTTATTAGCACTTATTTGTACAACCATATTAATAAACAAAAGCAAATATATAATCAGTGCCGTTTTAAAATTAAAATTGTTTTAAAGGCTTGGCTAAAAAAATTAAATTACGAACAATGTGAAAAGACACTAAAGCCTCCATAACCCGGATCATAACATAACTTTACGACACGTACACACTCTCTCTCACACACACACACACAAACACACACACACACACACACACACACACACACACACACACATACGCAGATACCCGCACACACTCACTAATACACGCACACACATACACACTTGCCATTTTCTTCTCCCTTTCTTTGATTTCCACATGTTCACGTTGTTACTGTTTATTGTTAATCTTTTGAGAGTTCCTTGGCTTCCATAATACAAGTTTTTACTTAGTGTGCAAGCCAAGTGCATCACTAATTGTACTTTTGTTGTAAATGTGCAATAAACGAATTTTTATTTTATTTATTTATTTATAATTTCATTTAAAAAAATGCTGCTCTACCTGGGATAGAACCTAGCATCTCTTGCTTAGCAGTCGCACTTATCAAAACTAAAGGAAATGGTTCTTTAATAGAAATTTATACAACAAGGTATTTCCTTGGAAATGTAACAGACTGACTATGGACTTAATTTTGCGGTAACAAAAGTACATTTTAGCTTGCGTCACGTAATGCTGACAATAAACAAATATTCTGCTATATCTAGATTTCCATGAAAAGCAAATTAAATTTTTAGTATAAAGGTTTTATATCAAAAGATAGCGCGTGTACTGGCTTCAGTAACTAGAGCCAACAACTAAATAAATCGTCTAGCAGATTGCGCTATCCCGCGATCTCAGTCTAACGCTTGCACTACCATTTTCTTTTAAACTTCCACTTAAATTACACAAGTGATAATTAAATTGTATTTGTTTTTTTCTTTAATAATTGTCAGCGGACAGATTGCCCTAAAAAAAGGAAAGGGAGGCGTTTGCCTAGCAGTGAGACAAACCGGGTTAGAAAAAAAATTGAATTAAGGGTCAGTTTTGCATATTAACGAAATTATAGTTCATTCTAGAATCATCAAATCCGTCGGCGTCTCGCCGTAGGTAATTTTCAATCTCTTTCCTATTTGTGACAGTAATAAAGCGGCCGGGAAAAGTCAACAATCAATTTTGTATTTCAATTTATTCCCAACCAGCGTAGTTCGTGGGATGATAAGAAAAAGAAAAACGCGTTCATTGAAAACGGAAATTATTGCAAGAAGCCATCAGTGGTGTGCGCCCGGTTTCCTACGCTGTTATGTTTGTGTTTTTATTTTCATTTTTCGCCAAACGTTTTCGCAGTTTGATTTGTGGGCCGCAACGTCGGTGGCCGCCATTTTTCACGCACCTCATTGTGACGTTCACGGTCGAGGAGACCGGCTGCGAAGGTTTGTTCGCTCGTCACAACTCACACCTTTATTTATTGTCAACCCTTTCTATTTGAATATGCGATTCATGTACAATGCACTCGATTTGTTTTATTGATTTGTTGTATTGTGTATCACTTAGTTCGTGTTTCGTAACAAATTCGTAACAGATTCTTCACAAATTTTAAAGAGATTCATATATTCATTCATTCGTATAGAGCACATCCGAATAACAATCACGCCTGTGTATTTGTTAATATGCACTCACATGTAAGAGAGGGTGACCTTATTGCTACTAACAACCAGTCTTAAATTCTAACTCCGAACAGCTACTTAGAATTAATAGCAAAACCCAATAACATTTTGCTCGACCTCAGAATCAAACTAGATCTAGTTCCTTTTGTATCTGGTATTTAGAAACTCACTTCTATATTAAAAAGCGCGTTCTGCGTTCTTTCAATGATACTGAAAAGCCTTTAAGATGAACCGCTGCATAAATTTAAATTTAATCGTAGGTAGTTCGTTGTGTGGTATATCGTAATGTCGGTTGTTTACAGTAGTGAAATTAAAGATGGCATCGATAACAATTCTATCAGGGTGTTGTGGGCCGACAATGAGGGCTGGGGTGCCGGGAAATTGGGGTGATTTTTCTCCTCTTTGCACACTCGAAGCGGTAGCGTTAGCATTACAATGTTAGTGTGCACTAAAATACGGCAACAGTAATTTATTTACAAACTCTTTTTTAGATCGCCTAGAACTTACCGCTTGTCATTTTCTTTTGTTCAAAGAGTGAAACAAAAAGTAAATGTCGTATTGTACAAGTACCAGGAGTTCAAAACAGAGCAGAGGTTTGAGAGCTGGGGGCAAAATTTGCCACTAAATCACAATAATATGATTCACGGACACACGTCTAAAGAACGTGCCGTATTTTCCAGAAAAACCTTACCGCTAGCTCTACGAAAAGTCTATACAATGCAAGGTCAGCTTATAGAGGAAACGTATGTAATGATAATTAAATATGGTGAGAGATGATCAGCATATTTTTTGGCAAAATTGTATATTTAAAAAAGCGTTTTAAGCTTATGGAATCAGCTTGATATTAATCCATTGATACCATTAATATTTCATTGTAAACAAATGTTTACAAGTCCATTAAGGACACACTGTTCCCTTGAAATGAAGAAGCACTCACTTTTAAAAATAACCTTATTTTAATTAAAGAAATTCCCCGCTTCTGCTGTCCGTACCGTCAATTTTCTATGTTACTCTCAGGTGTTATCAGTACCTAAGTACTACAATGCTGCGACGGACGATATTTTTATGCCCTCGATATGAGACCGCTTTCCTCTCCATTTTCGCTCACAGCCAACTAAAGGAGTCGACGTCCGCTCACCCTGGCTGTTGATAACACATTTTCTCCTTCATTGGTTCCTTTATTGTATTTGTTGAAGTGATCAGGTCATATTGGCTTTGATTGAGGAAAAGCCTATAAGGAGATTGTAAAGCGTTTAATTTTTTTATTGAATAGGTACCTACTTTTGTAGTGTTAACTCGAGTTTTTAAAGTATTTACAGGTAATGGAACCGTAGTAGAAACAGTTTGAGGGTCAATGATGTCGAGACTTTTACGCTTCGTTATTACTCGGGTGTTTCTTATCTACTGTATGTATTTACGCGAAAAAAATTACATCTGTTGTCTTAGTACCCATAGTACAAGATTTGCTTATTTTGAGATAGTAGATGGTACCGTGTAAAATGTTCCAAATATATTTTTTTTCCAAAAGAGGTCCTCTACTCTACAAAGGCCTCTCCATAGACTTCCATAAGGACTGATATTTAACCTTATTATAAACTTATTATTGTTTCATGATAAATTAATGATATTATTTTAATTTACTAATTAGCGACCTGCCCTGGCTTCGCACGGGTGCAATGTACTAACAGCAATGTTACCGAGAAGATATTATCTAAATTATGGTGAAAACTGTATCAAAATCTGTTGCGTGGTTTAGGAGAAACAGACGGATAGAGACAGACGCGTCCAGTGACTTTAATTTATAGGTAGGTTTTATACAACACAATCTAGTCCCAAACTAAGCAGAGCTTGTACAGTACAAGCTCTTGTACAGTACAGTGCAAGCTTGATGTTGACAATGGATATAATACTTTTATACTTACGTACGTAAATACATACAAATAATACACACTTATGATCAGCACATAAATATTTGTGATTTGTGGGAATCGAACCCACGACCTCGTGATCAGCAGTCTGACATGCGAACCACTAGACCACAGACGTCGTCAATATGTGAGCTTTTTTGTAAAATGAAATCTCTATTCATATAGGTACCTAAGGCTAATAGTCTAATCAACATGATCAAACCATATAATGGCCCACTGCTGGGCATGGGTCTCCTCTCAGAATGAGAATATGATCAGACCATATAATGGCCCACTGCTGGGCACGGGTCTCCTCTCAGAATGAGAGAGATTAAGCTATAGTCCACCAAGGTGGCCTAATGAATATAAACAATAAATAACATAAAAATGAATAAAAGGAAATAACATGTAACCATTTAAGAAATAAAATACAGTGCTTATATTCTTGAACAAGGCTTTAATGAGCTACATCTTTGGTCGTATCATTGGTTAGCTTAGAAGAAAACATACACATTTATATTTATACAAATGTGTGTGATTGCATGGTACAAGAATAAGCTTACGCCAGGTATTCTCTTCCCACGTTGGTTCGCGATGACGTCACGAATGTCACGATCAATATTGCCGTTGCTTGAAGTCTTTAATTAATTAGGGAGATTTATAATTCAAGATACATATAAAATAAGTTGCCCATTAGCCCACCTATTTTATCTCATTCAAAATTGTGTCATTATAAGAGCAAGCATATTACACATAATGAGGACATATCAAACGTCAGACTTTCGATGACGTCACTGCGAGTCAATCACGTGACCTAGCTGTCACAGGAAGGTGTCACAGACAGGAAGAGAATACCTGTTATTATTCTACCATGTGTGTCTGCCTACACAACCGTGCGTCTCTCAACTACAGGAATGCATGAGCTGTACAGTCGTCAACATAACACCTACTATTACAATTTACACATCAAAGAGCCTTTAAATGTATGTACTAGTTACAACTGCAGACAATAAAACACTTGATTCACAATAATTAACATTACAACGTCTATTGATTTAAATACTCACACGTAGAGTTCGGTCTATTACTATTTTAAAATACATAATATTATTGGCGACTGTACATAATTAAATGCAAACAATTCATAAATCATCCGAAGACGAGGACAGGTATTTATTTAATATATGACTAAAGAAACTAATTTGAACTATTTCGAATTATTTCGAATTATGTATTTTTTTATTAACACATAATATCCACATTTTACTAATAATCCAAATATTTTATATTCACCATTGTATAATAAAGATACAATAATCTACTTATAGTAATTGATCTATTTACATAAATAATACAAACATCATAACAATGTCTATAATAAACTTAACAGTTAATATACATAGGTACAAAAAGAAATAACAAATATTAATGTATTCGAATTCAGTGTTCGTTAAAATAAATTTTCCATCACGGCTAAGCCAGAGAAAACTAAAATAATTATGTGAAAATAACTAAACAATTTGTTCGTTAAATACCTAATCAATTTGAGACTCAAATGATTGTACTGTAATACGTACATATAGAGGATTATAATATTTACATTAACATTCATAGTTTATTCTAAAATACATTAATTCTTCCTTCAAAGACGACAATTCGGCAGTCTTAAAACCCGCACTCGTTAAGGTTGGCATTAGGCCGGATATACGTTCAGCGGTTTGTGTACTTGTTTTAACCGCTCTCGGTTGCGGTCGAGCCGCCAGCGCCACAACGTTGGTAACACGTTCCGTGCCGAGTCAACCTTGTTCACTGTGCACCTAAACCGCTGTAAGTATTCGGCCGTATGCTTAAATCGCTCTGTCATAATCCGAACAGTCATTTCACACATCATTATATAGTTAAGAGAAAAATACATCCATGATATTGCAACTTTTAACAGATCTATACAATACGGAGATTCAATGATCCTTTAACACTATCCTAATTCAGCATAATTGCTCATCTGAGATCAAATTCTGAGATTTCAACAAACTAAAACAATTCTCCTTTACACATTATTCTAATAACATAGGTAATATCATAATTTATTCAAGAATTAATTATATGAAAATGTAGGCTTTTTGATTATGTGCTGTTCATAAACAACCTTACACAATGTTAAACTTTAACTACAGTTTGGCATTTACTTTGCTTTAGTTTATTACACTTAGAAACATGTCAAGTCCAGAAATAAGACGTTAATGATTGTCTGTCTTACTAGTATGCTGCGTTTTAAACACTGAGTTTGTTAGCCACAGCAACTTATTAACTTTATTGTATCGAAGTCCTTGTATTAGAGCACGCGTGTTTAGTTTTGATACTTGGCGTAGGGGTGGGCCGCGTCTCATGCGCTATAATCTCAGCTGGACGCTGAGAGCCCAAGGGGCTTGAGGTGCGGCGGGGGGGCGAACGGAGCCGGCGACGAGCCCGACATGTTGTTGTTCAGATCACCGGAGCGACTCGAGCCGTTCATCAAACCGCTCATCGCGTTGCTTGTCTGTTGGAAATTTATTTAATTAATCTTCTAGCTATCGACTTCAGATACTCGTACGATATCTAAAACGAGATCTAGATCTCTCTGACGATATAACATACAATTTTATTAGAATAGTTTCAATGTTATTTTCTTACATTTCCATTGGATGAATTCTTAATGCAGTCACAGTCTTTTTTTTGGGAAGTGTTTTTGGCCTTGCAGGTTTCTGAACTTAATTTAGAAAACTGTATAGGTTGCTTACCGGTGGCGGTGGCAGATGCGTGGTTTGCCTCTTGAGATGCGCAAGCGGCGGTGGGTTGTAGGCCATGTTTGCGAACACCAGGCGCTCTTCGTAGTCGTACTCACACAGGATTTTGTTGTCGCACAGGTAGAACCGGTCGCCCACGCAGAACCTTAGACAAACGATGCAGCTTATTGATTTGAATATCCTGATATGGCAAGTATCAAGTTACTTTAGTCCTATGTTACTAGGTAAATTCTCTTCCTATGTCGACACATCAATTTATTAATATTTTACGTAAAGCAAGATTTAGATTTATAAAAATGAATGCTGTGTAGTTTATGGAAAAGATAATGAGTTCTATTATTATGCCCCAAAGATTAAGCAACTATTGAATAAGATACGTCAAAAAATCTCTCATTGTAGCGAAACCATTAAAAACTAGACGTGTTTGGGTGATTTAATGAAGTGGAAGGTATTGTATAAAATAATATGAAATACGTATGTAGCTCACAAGGAGGAACATCCAATTAGCGATGCTACCGGAACCTACTACACAACCCACGCGTTATTAAGGTTACTAATTATACGCATCCTATTTCTAGTAAAATATGTTTTGATTTTATCGCAAACATCATTACTTTGATGAAACGAAACCGAAAAAACAACCGCAGACGTCTAAGGAATAAAATTTACTATCATGAGTGGAAAGGTCAACGCGAACCAAGGAGGCGCGATAACGTCACGCAAGCGAGCATCCCTCAATGTGGCAAAACAAAAGGTATCGCCTTCGACTCGCCACTGGCCGCCCGGAACCGCCGGTGATAACGGCGACCTTATCTCCCCTCAGTCTCACCCCCGCACACCTCCCGCACCCCGCGTCTCCGCCACCCTGCCAACTCTTTTGTTTCACTTGTCACAAAAATTAAGCGCAATAGCTCCGCTACAAATGTCTCTTTTTTAAGGGGCCAATTTCCACCGCAACTCAGTCGATTTCGCCGCTCTTAATTAACTTTATTTCCTGTTCTCTTCGTTCCCGACTTTTGTTTTGGGCTCGTCGTTTTTTATTTCGCTATTTTTTGTCTGCAGCTGCGTAATGGAAAAGATGGAAAACGAAATTTTAATGACTGGGTGCAAGTTAAGCTTTGTTCGAAGCGCCATTGTGTCGCGACGGCACCCACGCCAAGTTTGACGTTTTACGTTAAACGAACGTATATACTGGCTCTGAACCCTCTGCCGGAAGGCAAAAGTATTCAGGAGATGCAATGATTAAAACCTCAAAATTAAAAATGATATAATTATTCCGACTAGACTGCCCCGAAACCAACTCTAAAAATATTTGAGGCACAACACTACTCTATGAGTACCCAAATTTGAACGGCAAGTCACAATAGCATGAAGATATTGTTTGCAGGTGCGGGCGATGAGCGGTGAGCGAGCAGCGGGCGTGCGAGCCGCAGCACGCGGCTTCCGCAGCGGGCGCGCACCGCCGCGCCGCCGCCGCCAGATTGCTACTAAATTATTTAGCCGTTTAGCGATATTCGCCCGCGATATCTGCCGTCCGCTCCGATCGGACAGCCCGCAAATTGGATTCAGATTTCTGCTCGGCGTGGAAATTGATTTGTACGTGATATTTAATAGTTTGCATTTCTATAGGTACCTACTATTGTTGTTGAATGTATAACAAGCTTTAATAGAGCTAATTAGTGGAATGCAAACATAGAATTCCACAATCTAACCGACACTGTGATAGCCTTAAAAATTGTTTAAGCATCGTGCTTAAAGAAACAGATTTTAGACAATGTTAAAGCGCTTTGCGTAATAGGAAGGCAAGTGTTGAATCTGGCTTCTAAAAGCAGTCGAATGAATATATAATTCGGCGAGAATGTCGCGCGAGATCTACTAACACGGGAAAGGTTCACAAGTGACATATAAACCATTCAGAGCGGCTCCAATCTTCGCGACCTTTCTATTATTTAAACGGACGCAGTCCGGCGAAAATTGCCGTTTTCGCGCCTGCACCCCTACTCTGAACTTTTCACGACATTTCGGGGCATTTAGATCGAAAGAAACATGAAAATCCATTACCTGAATTCCTAAAATTAAAACAAAAAAATTACTAAAAGTTCCCAAAAATCCTCCCCGTCTAAATTAGTTTGGAAATGGACCATAAAGCTATGATTTCAGTCCATAAAGCTACTACTGAACTCGTGTCTCCCAATTCACGTAACGTGAGTTGAGACTAGAATTCGTACGGTGGTATCCGGCCCAGCGGACAATGTCGTGCACCGTAC
Source organism: Acronicta alni (assembly GCA_964056405.1). NCBI lineage: Eukaryota > Metazoa > Arthropoda > Insecta > Lepidoptera > Noctuidae > Acronicta > Acronicta alni. The sequence continues at coordinate 10,272,960 of OZ043921.1, forward strand.
AATTGAATTGAATAAAACAGTCGAACAGTATTCATATGTTTTGATTAGTAAAGAAATCTCGTGTCTTTGTTGGGACAATGTTACTTTGGAGAAATATTACAGCTTGTTTCGATAAATATATTAGGTACCGGAAACGTGCACTATTCAGATATTTTATACATTTCCTAGGAAATGTATTATACAATGCCAAGTGGCCCGTACCAATTTCGGGTATCGAAGGTACTATTAACTTCTTTTTTATTTTATTTTATTGCCTACAGTAGCAGACGAGGAAACGGCCCACCTGATGGTAAATGGTCACCGCCGCCCATGGATATCAGCAACGTCGGAGACAGAGCTGTGCCGCCGCCTACTGTGTGTGGTAGAGAGCTCTTTGTAGGCCTCGTTTGAAGAAGGACATGTCATAACCCACGAGGAACACCGCAATAGGTAGATCATTCCAGAGCCTGATAGTACGTGGTAGGAATAATCTTTGGAAGCGGACTGTGCTGGATGAGATCGATTACAGGTAATACGGGTGGACTCTACTGCGGTGTTTAACTGCTAAACTGTTCCCGATAATAACTGACTTACTTGGCCTATATCATCAGTACAATACTATATAGTTTACTAACTTTCCATTATACTTAGTCGTACAATCATCATCTTCCGAACCTTTTCCAAACTGTTAACAGTTGGGAAGTTTCGGTCGGTTTCCAGTCTAATCAGATGCGGCTTAATGTTAGTATTTTACAAAAAATCCAATTTCTGAGTATGATGATAGACTGGTTGTCAGTTTGAGCTTCTGACCACTAACAAATGTGATATACGTTCGTATGATAACCAGGACCGACGGCTTTACGTGCTCTCCGAGATTCGGATCGGTTTCGTTATGTGAAGAATGGTCAACACCCACAGACAGACCGCGGCTAACGCTGTTTAACCTTGCAAATCGGTTGATCAACGTACACAAAATACAAATACAACAATGTAAAATAATACGTAGTAATACAGGTTGTTTGTTTGCTTTTATTCTGTTGAAAAAAGTTTGTACAAAATATTTTTGATTTTAATTATTACGGAATATTGTTGGTAAAGCTTGAAGTTTAATAAAACCGGTAAAGGGCTACACATGCCATTTAATTAATCCCGAATGCGATACGAACACAGCGTAGCGAGGAAATGAAATTTACCAATATTATTTGCTTTCCCACGTTAGGCTGTTAATGCACTAGTGGGCTCGCGGCAAAATTAAAGCCACACGAATCTACCGATAGGTGCATTTAACTTGGTCAGGTCATACTGATAATTAATTCATCGATGGACGAATTCACAAAATATTATCATTAGCAGTCGTTACAGACGCTGAACGAAAATAGATCTTAAGACTTTAACTTCGTCTAAAATCAGTTTCTGTAACATTTTGCTGCAGTGCGATGCTAAAACGATTTTAAGGCTATCGTGTTATAGTTAGAACAGTGTCGGTTATAAAAGAAAGTCACTAATTATATGGCCATTGGTATTTTATCAGATCTGTGATTGCAAAATACTGCTTATTTCAACTAAGATGCATTTCAATGTCTGTTTCATTTCATTTTTTTTTTTCTTCAATTTTTAAGCATACCTACTCGCGGACAATGGTGTGGGTTACGTGTTTACATAATCATTATACTTTAAGAATCTTATTGTTAAATTTCAACATGTAACTGTTTTTGTTCCCCAATAAATAAAATAAAATAAAAATAATTAACTCTGGTAATGCTTAATATACATTCAACAACAATATAAAAATGCAAACTATTAAATATCACGTAGGTACAGACGTCAGCAGGTCAAGCTAACCAAAACTGTCAAATTTTCCCAATCAAACATGAACCTTATTACATAACATTAAAGTTGAAAATCGATCAAAGAAATTTGACAGATTAGCTTGATGAGCTGGCCTCTGTACAAATGTTTTTTTTCACGTCAAGCAGAAATCTAAAATTCTTGTCGTTTTAATGTTAAAAGTTTTAGTAGTAATTTCTCATTTAACCGTGGCCAAACCGTGGACGCCAAGTCGTACCTCTAGTCAGATTGTATTAATACTAGGCAAGCAGGTGGCACTTGTGAGGCAGGCTAACGCAGATACGGTGACGTTCGGGCTTTCGATGTTTACGCTAATACAGACTGACATGTTGCGAGAGTTGTATCGGCTTTTTCTAATGGGTAGTCCATTAGAAGTGTGAGAGAAGTCCTTGATATATGTGACTGAAACTGAATACGATTATTAATTTTGGACCATTACCAAGATTTATTAATTAAAAATGACCTTTTTTTAATGTTATAAATATTATTGTATTATTAACATTGACATATTATTTACCAATTAATATTATTAATGTTACACTTACGGCAAAATGTGCGGAGACTTTTTAGCACTCTAACCATCTGTTTGTACTCATATTTTTGGCGAAATAAATTATTATTATAATTAATATATAAACAGCTATAAAATATTCAGAGCACTAGGACACCAGTCGTTGATCGTTAACGGATTGATTAAATCGGCGATTTCTCATATTAATTCATAATTTTTATTACATTTAGTGCGTTAGTTATTTGTTTCTGTATCTAAGAACACAAAGTCAATTTATATTTGTAAAATGCAACAACTCTACAAAGACTGTTCGTGACGGTTACGGTCAGTTACGGCGTAGTGGGCTAACTCCATAACAGCTACGCCACGTTGCCGGTGTGATACGCAGCCTTCGAGGATAATTTATTAACATGTCCTACAAGAACTACTATTGAAGTTGAGAGATCTTTACAGAGATTCCTCTGTAAAAATCTCTCAACTGATTCTACAAAGCTATCGTCTACGGTTTGACGACATATCTAGTCAACATTTTGAATCGAGAATGTCGAATATACAGACTATGCTTAAGAAGTGGCTATGTTAACTACAGTGTTAACTCTTTCGTTGTTTAATCTACGTAAATCGTTTAAAGTAGTTAGGTATTTTAATCAAATAATTTATTGATTTCTGACATTTACGCATTGAAATAAAACTACTTTTTACGGATTTTATCGCGTTATATTGATATTATTAATCCCGACGTTTACAGCGTCCATGGTCACAGGTAGACTACCCGTGACCATGGACGTTTGCCATGGAGTTTTATTTCAAATAATTTTGTTAGCCAACATTTTAAAATATAAAAGTAGGTTTTGACCATTTAAACGATCCAATTTCTTCATTAGTTCCTAACTGTTTTAAGCTAATTTTCAATAACACTGTATTTATGTATTTGAAATATCCTTATATTGTTGAAAGTTAATATTAAACTTAAGAAGACACTACAATTATTTTTATTACTTTAATAGGAACTACTTTCTCAAAAATATCACTTATTTATACAACAAAAGGAAAACGTAAAAATAAATAAAATAAGCGCCACAATTTATAGACATTGGATATTAAATGTTTATACAGTGAATCGTGTGGGATACGCATTCTGCTTCTAGCGTTTGACTGTATTATGTAGCGGAAAATTTAATCGCGTTCTTTTCAGTCTCCGTGAGATGAATAAACAATCTAAACTGCTATTACATTATTTCTCCGTCTCTTTCACACAATATAGTTTACGAGATGTTTTATCCTGCTCCTTTAATGCGAGGAGTTCAATATTGCTGAACACGGTAACGCTACGTTTTAGATTGTTGTTGTGCGAAATGGATAAATAAAACTTTTTGGAGTTGATGTAAACTTTCTCAGGAAGTGGATGATCCCTTTATTTACTAGTTACATGACAAATTAACAAATTAGTCATTTGTTTTTTAAAATTCACTTGACTATACGTCAAGAAAGAAAAAAAGGGTCTAATTTTCTAATAAATTACAACAAATAAATGATTCGCAAAAGTATCTATTACACGAAAAATCATGGTCACATTTTTTGTTTCCCTGAATGTTTAAAAAGGTCAACACTTTCTGTTCTTAGTCAATGAACTACCTACCCGTTCAGTATAAAAACTATTATCTGATAGCTTGTTAAGGTGCACTCAGCACTTAGTTTTTGACTACGTTCTAATAGTTTAATTGAAATTAATTGACTTTCGAGACATTTTCCGGATAGAATAGAATGCAAATGATATTGATCTTAATTATACATATTTATTAATTATTATCTTGTTTTGGTATAGGTAAGTATGTATATTTTGTAATTATGTAACTATTATTTAGGTAAGTCTATAATCTATAAGATTTTACCGAAACAAAAAACTAGATTTTTTGTATTACTGTCAAACTGTACCGAAAGTATTTTCCTACACATACCTATGATTGCACTGTTGGCAGGCGAAGCACTCAAGGTGGTACACGTTGCTGCGCGCGCGCATCACCATCTCGAACGCGGGGATCACTTTGTTGCACGCTGCGCAGTAGCCGGTGTTGCCAAACAGCCTGTTAAATAAACACGTTTTTAGAATATCCTTCAAATTATATTTTATCGGTGTTAAAAATCTCTTACGATAAGATAAAATTAAATTCGTTAAAAAGATAAAATTTTTATTCTTAATATAAATAGTTATACTAGGAAGACATTATCACATTTAGAGGTCAAGGTTGTTTAGTCCAGCTAAAAACAAAAGCAATCTTGAAATTATAAATGGATACCAATAAATTAAATGGAAGTGTCTGTCTGTGTTTATATTTCATATAAATGCCAAATCAAAGTGAAACTGCTATTTATACGATTCCTAATAATAATATTTTTTTTTAAATTTTACTTGTCTGAAAGTTTGTCTCGAATAAGCTCAAGTATGGATGCGATCATTCAACAAAGAGTAACAACCAGTCGCAAAAGTTGAAGAATGTTACCTAATGTTATCGTGTTGTATTCTGTTGCTCCACAAAAAGTAACTGCGGTGTGGATGCACCTTTACAATACTTTGGTACATTAGCAACTTATTTACAAAAAAACAGCTCACCTCAGGTAGTCCCTCTTGCAGAGTATAAGGTTGGCTCTAGTGTAGAGCGTATGGCCGACCTCGCCAAGCCGGCAGTCGCAGCAGCCGCACTTCAGGCAATCCTCGTGCCAGAGCTGGTCTAAAGCCTTCAGCAAATACCGCTCCGTTATCACTTTGCTGCATCCAGCGCAAATCTGGCAATAATAAACGAGAATCAAATAATCGCATAATAATAATCGAATAATGCCTCGGGGATGTTTGCCCAAGCGCGTACTGATGGTTTTCATATCGTCATCAGGAAAAAGGTGGCATCTCTTGTGAGGAGAATTCGGGGGAGTGACAACAGCATCCTGAAAGTCGTGGCTGAGGATCATAGAGCTCCCATACTGAGGCATTTCATGCGGAATCATTGACCACAAGAAATGCCTCGTAAGTATATATGACTCAGTAAATTTGTTTATTATTATTTTTACTAACATTAGGGTATAAGTTGTAGTATTTAAGATGTACTAACAAATTGGATCATATGTTGTCCGAAATAAAAAGATTTATTTATTATTATTTATTATAATCAAGTCGACGTATTTCGACATGGAATAAATTGAAAATCACAAATAAGTCTATTAAGATAAGGATCAATTTTTATTATCTTTAGATTCTTATGATTTAAATAAATAAATTATAATAAATAATTATCATATAATTTTGTATGAATCGTTTTGTCTTTTTAACATTCATTATATTAATGTTAAAAAATAGAGATTTTCTCGACGGTTTGTGAAGTCTGCCAACCCGCACTAGGCCAGCGTGGTGGACTATAATAGCCTAACTCCTCTCAATATGAGAAGACACCCGTGCCCAGCAGTGGGACAGTATATGGGTTGATGATGATGATGATGATATGAATGTTAAAAAGAAATAAAATGTTGCTGTTATCTTTATAGATATCTGTAGATACATCGTCGTCGTTCATTATACCATACCTGTGGTTGTGGCGGTTGCGCGGGCTGTGACGAGGGTCCCGTCTGCGCCGACGCAGGCAGCGGCGAAGCGCGCGCCTCCTTGGCCACCTCCATGGCGAGCATGTGGGAACCTAACCCTGGACTGCCGCCGCTCGCCTGCTGCGGCGTTCGCCTCTCGCACTGCAACAAACAATTATATTAATCTTAATACTTTAACTGTATTTATTTAACTGCTTTACTAGTCCTGGGTTCGTTACCAATAACGAATAGCTGCTATTGAGTTTTTCATAGCAAAACCCAATAGCAGCTCGGAGTTTGGATTTATGCCCGGTTACTGGCTCGCCCCCTATTACATGAGACCTAAACATACCGGCGAAGTGTGGGTGTATATTTGTACGCCTCTGACTAACCCTTCGAGGGATACCGGCGTGATGGCATGTTATGTTAATACTTAAATTCAAGAAAACGTCTTACTTAATATAGTATCCATTCAAGTGTTTTTCAACGCAACAGTGACAAAAACCTTGCATAAAAGTAATAAAATATACAATAATATGCCTAGCTGAATAAAAAATGTAGGTAAAACATGTAACAATATTTTAGCACAAAAACATACCGCAAACCTAAACCAAACAAGGATAAAAACTGTTTGTTCCATATTCGTATATTCCTTAGCAACAAATCAAGTTTGGCCGTATCGAGGTCCATTCATACTGAATCATAAGTCACAATACGTAATCGGCTCAGAACCGTACAGCTCATTCAGTCCATTTTATGTTACAGCATAAACTCCAGAACCATGAAATTTATCGCCTGTAATATTTCTCGAAAAAATTAGCACAACTACTCAAGCGATTAATGAGAACGTGAAACACGACTCGACGTTTCTGAACTATAGCAAATTATGTACCTTAAAATATCGAATAAGTACAAATAAACCTAAAAAACTGTAATTGAGATCGTGTCGCCAAAAAAAGCAGCAATAAAGTCAAGCACGGACCGCGTCGTCACGGTTAATTAATATTTTAAATACAATTCAATTAAATTTGGCAACTGGTGCAGCCTCGCACTATTTTGTGGGCGACATTCGCGCGCCGGTTACGACTGTCGACCTTTCGGATCATTTTTTTAGCCACGCACAAACTTGTTTTCTAGTACAGTGGATTCGGGTATTATAAACCAGCGTGCCTGAAACAATGCTGGCTATTGTAAGGTCCATGACGAATGGTCCGCGGCTCTCATTTTTGTGTTTTCGAGAGTGCGACCGATCGGCCGCCATAAATAATAGTGTACGGATATCGAGCGGAAGCATGCACACTACGCCGACAAATAGTGTCAATGACTGTTTGTTTAATCTAGAGAGGAAGCTAATCAACTTCGTTGTGAGTCAGTTGAACTTCAAATAGCGGTTAAATACGTATACCTAATCAAGTGTAGCGAATCGTTTAATTGCACGTATAATAATAACAATGGTTTATTGCCTTACTGCCGACGCATTTAATACAAAATACGGATGTGTACCCACTGCATCGATCGGGTTTCATGAACTACAAAGTTTGCATGGAACTACCCAATTACGAGTTGCCCATAGCGCAGAAGTAAAAGCAAATAAATAATTGCTTAATCTATCAACTGTATGTAATTCAACCGATCCCTACCTTTGCTGCATTTTAGGCATTCTGTAACAATGCTGCCTACTTAAATCATTTTCATTGAGAAAGGTAAAGTACCCACTTCACAATAATAGAACAAGATTTAAACGAACACCAGGCTTTCCATCAACGGAATGGTAGTGCACGACCGTAATATCGATGGGACATTTTTTGCGAAGCAGACAGGCCGTGAAAAGAGCCTTCGTGAATAATTACAGATCGGTGACAGCAACACGCTACGCCACTCGGAAAACAACCCGTGGCGAATGCAACCAACCGAGATTAGACGCAGCTCAAGCAAAAAAGCTCACGCCTTCCATTAGCGGTGACTTTCGAAACGTCAATACGCACGAATTAGGATTTTACGAATGTCAGCCGTGGAAACCGGAGAAAAAAACTATGCAACAGTAATTCCGTTTTACAGTCAATGGCTGATAGTAGGGTATTAAACGGAATGTTTCGTTTAAGCGCGGGCGGTGATGCAGCGGCTGAAATTGAAGGATGGTCGACGCGGGCCGCCTGGGAGCCCGCATCCGGCTCGCCGAACCGACGTTAATGATTAACACAGACGCGGTCCGAGACCAATTATGCGCTGCCACCACACTCCAAATTAGAAACTATTTTCGCCCATTAGTGACCAACTTCATAATCAATTATACGTTAAAATTTCACAGCGCTGTTTCGGGAGCTCTCTGTTTGGATAATCGGAGTTTGTGGTCCCACGGCGAGCTATTACGTGGCTCTGTACGGGCCATAAAGGTTTTTGTTAGGCTTCCAGCGAATTTTAATGCACGTTTCGGATGCATTTCGGTTCAGGTAACTTGCATTAAGCTAAATAATTGTATTCAACTATAATTCCCACTAGACCATAGCACGGTGTTTTCCTGTTGTCTGGCTATGGAGTGAATTTTTCTTCATTTTTCGAACATTAATAGACGTGTATTGCATTATCTTATTGTCGTACATATCCTTCTGCGCGTAATGAAAGTTTTTTCGCCTTAAATCTGACACGTAGGTAGCCAAAAACAAAACAAATCTTCTAGAAGATTATTTGAGACAGACAACACTAATAGGATTGAGTGCACTCCGCTAATCATAATTCATCAGCGAGATTAAAGAATAAGCGGCACGATGAGGGGGATACGGAGCTTCAGTACTCACCTCCCTTCTCCCTCCGCTCTGGCGGCGTTCAGATGAGACTGAGAGACAATATGATTGCCACACCTGCGGAAACGGCGCAAAGTAACGAGACGAGAAGCTAAATAATTCAACCAACTAACAACGCTCTGAACATTGCTCCGTCCGAATATTTGTTCACTAAATGCGCGGAACATGAACCATTCACTTTCTAATTAACTTTAAATTAAAAGAAAAATTAAGGAGTGAACAGCTTTTTTCTAAGAGAACATTTTAAATGAAGCAGCAATTACCATCTTTGTTGGATGGTAACGAGAATGAGACTGGAGAAAGACGGAAATTTAATGTACAAAATGAAGAGGTTCCACAGTCTACAGGTTTAAGCACCCATGACTGGATTTTTTGACACGCGTGGCGTAAATTTACCTTTAATTAAAGTAAAAATAATACATAATAACGCATTTCTTAGACATTATCGTAAACATTTCTTCTAGAAAGTAGGCAACTGACACAAATTGTATTCACGTTCTATAAAGTAGAGCACCATTCCCAGCGTAGCAACTACACTGGTACTTATTTAGCAGATTGCTTTCCTTTAAGTTGTTCTTTAATCTAGGTATGGCCGCGGGCCGCGGTGCTTTACTTCACACCCTCACTACGTCACATCCGAGCGGGTCGTGTACAAAGGATGTTCGCACGCACTTTGATATTAAACCTCTTGCAATGATACAGTGTGCGCTAGAAAATTGTTTATGTTTTCACAGGTAGTTCCGAGTATTTTCATTCATTGTTTTTTTTTAACTGAATAATAGTTCTGACCTTTGTTCTTTAAGAATAAAATAGTGTGGGCGGAAAAATATGCAGACAGATCGTAAAAATAAATACATATTCATTTGGACTTTATATCTTTGGCATAAAAGGCAGTAATGCAACAGATATATTTCGTATTATTAACCTCATTATTCCTTATCTTACTGCTATAAAGAGCCGTCAACGAGGTGAACAGTAGGCGATGGGCAATTAGAACACGTATGTGAGGAGTATTATCAGTCGCGCGCCACAGAACGGCAACCGCGAACTCGACGCGGAATTTCGTTAATACCAACCCATATTGGATTAGCGGCGGCACCCGACCGCCACAATAATATAACGAAATTCAAACATTAATAGGCTCAAACACAATCACGGATGGCCGCATAATCGAGTTAGCTGCTATTCGGTTAAACCCCTATCGCGTAATCTGCCCCATTGTCTGACAGTCGTTGTTCTGATCATGAGGGCCGATTATTGTGGCAATTTCGTGTTTATTGTTTTCAGGTGTCTCCTGTCACCCCGGAGTCCTGAAGGAGGAGCACAATGCCCGCTCAACGTTATCTCAACCGAAGCAATCTCGTAAAATGTTACCGTGAACGTCTGTAACATTTCCGAAACAATGCACCGTAATTGTTACTTCACGAAAATTACTTCAATATCTGGTTGTGACACTATGAAATAACTGAACAGAAACGTTTCGAGAAAACTAATCTGACCATCTAATAACAAAACGCAGTGGTAGGTAATAAACAAAGTCCCGTAGCAGTCCAAGTAAGTGATACTCAGGTGGATACGTCGGGGAAGTTAAAAGTTTCACCTCAGTTAGATGCAGCTGAAGGAACAAATAAGTAGATAGAAGCTGTGTCAAAACTGCCAAAAACAAAACTATAAAGTTTGCTTTATAACGGGTAGATATCGCTTTATCTATTTGAAATGTCGAACTCAATTTGGATTGGTGAACTCGTCTTTTATAACTTGCACTGGCTCCCACACGATCTTTTGTTCATAACACCACATCTGATTACAGTTTCCGATTTCTAAACAGATCGAATTGGAATTTAAATTATTCAACAATTAAGGCGATCGTTTTAATTAAAAGCAAGTTAATAGAATAGCAATTACTTAAACATTCACTGACGTGTTCATTTGAAGCAATCTAATGGCTTTGACCAAGATACAATTTCAAATTAATGATAAATAGATTTAATAGTGTGGACCAGTTTTGTCTACTTTGTATCTAGTCTAGATGTAATAAAATTGAAAGCCTTTATGAATAATAAAACGTATAAGGCGTGTCAACGTAACACGAGTGTAACGAGCGCTGTAACATCACCGATAGCAAATTCTGCTGATTTTTTATTAGATTATAAAACAAACGTCTCGTATTAATTATGAGTTGCGATGCAGTCACATCCCTATTGATCGTAAAGTATCTTTGATGGCCGCTGTAAAATGTTCCAAATCGTTGTCGTGATAATTTATGAAGCATGTTTATGGATGAATTTATGACATTATCTGGCTGTTCTCTGTATACTTATTTAATATGGCTGGTCCACTAGTATCCATGCCGTGATTAACGTCATGATTTCCATGTCCTAAAATTTATTTTTCCGCGATGAGTTGCAAAGCTAAATTAGTAAATGCCTCGCGCGACGAGGGGCAAAGTGAATTAAAGCAACTTGGAGCCTATTACGTGAAGTGAGTTATAAAATAAAGCCGCGGCAAGTAACTTCATACATTACAAGCCGATAACCAGACGAGACTTCTGAGACACAAACCAGTCCCTTTTAGTGAAATTGAAAACTTTTTCTGTTACTCATACCGCGGCCACGACACGGCTCCTTTTAAATCAATTGCCTTTTATAATTAACTTACTCCGTTATTGGAGTGCACTCGCTCGTTGACTCAATTAAAATTCAATCGAGATGTAAATCTAACTATTAAAGAACGAGTTTTTCTGGCAGATATAATTGAATAAAATTGTTTTGTAGATAAATGTTGCTTACATACGAGCTCTGAGTGGGTATATTACTTACTTAGTGATTCTTTATCGCAACGATAAAATTATCAACACATTCTGGTTCGTTTTACGACGTCAGTTCATGAACGCGTCAGTTTCTTATCCTTCACTTATTTACAGTATCTACACTATACTATAAGTGAAGAATAAAAAATGATCGTTATAATAGAGTAAGATCCATTAATGCAAATTGGTTTACAGCTACACAGCCGGACTGTGTTCAACAATAGAGTGTCAATTCTGACATTATGCAGCCCCCTCTAATGCAATGAAAATCCCCAATGCCCGCCATGGGAGTGGCACTTTTACCTAATTCTTATTAAACATTTATTAGATTAGACAAAAGCTATCGGAGGTAACGTTCTCGATGTTTTATTTATGATCTTTTATTGGATTGCTATTTCCTCTCTGCTATACTTTAAGCAATCTATAAATAAATGTCTACGATATTATTGTCCGTGTAAGATGGTAAAACACTATTTCAGAGAGAGTTCAGCTTATTTTACTGGAAAGTAAATTTAACCGCGGTAGTTTTAAAATGCTTAACGGATTTATTTCTATTCGTCAAAATCGTTCCTCTTGGTATTATAAGTCATTCATGAATTGAGATACAGTTGATACTATATCCTAAAAGAAAGATTATCTATAATAATCGTTAACTAGAATAATTGTTCTTCCCCTAAATTCAACATTATCCTAAGTGCCAACCACTAACAAATAATAGTATTCATTAGATAATTATTTAGATAGTCTACGTTTACTTACTTAAGCTATAAAATTTCTCAAACTGTAATTAGAGAAAACCAGGACATTTTATTCAACAAGTGCTTGTTACTTCATCGGTGAGCACCTCTCTAGGTTGATCGCATTTTTGCTCGGCAGATATTATTTAATCAGAGTTATGCGAGCCATTAATTAAATTACGTTGGCTAAGGGCTGGGCTATAAGAAAATTGCTTTTATTTGTGGGGAGTCATTCAATTAAACATTCATTCATTTGCCGGCCATCGAGTGGCGTCCATTACGTTAAATTATAATTTAGACTGGCTGTTTAATTATTACATTGGACTTGTGTGGAGTACAGCTTGTGCGTGTGCGCTGTTGCGATGAACACGTTACGTCGAAAATAAAATTCTATGGAATTTTACAAATTAATTAACTTGTCTGAATATTAATGTTTTCTAAACTTAGCGTAAAAAAATAACAGAACATAATGTCACGAATAAATTATATTTTAATTAGATTATTTTAAAACAAATATAATAATAATTAAGATTAAAGAAAGTATGTAGGTATAATTTTCAATCATTTTTTGTAAAATGGAAGCATTTTATTTATAGCCCTTTAACAGTAACAGGCAAAGTAAAGTGAGAAAAGAGTGAAGAGACAGCCTGCAGTGGAACACATTTATACATACATGTATGTGTGTCCTGAAAAAAGATATATGTATGTACATATATTAACAACTTTTTCCCATAGGGCTAGGCAGAAACCAAAGAAGGCTACGCTACGCTTCTTATGAAGCGTGGTGTTCTTTTTACGAAGCATAAAAAGTATGCTTACTAACTACTACTTAGCAATAAGCAAAGAAGTATGAATACAAACGTCTTATCATGACATACAGGTTTTTAAATAATACTAGCTTTTACCCGTGACTTCGTCTGCGTGAACTTTACCTGGATAAAAAGTATCTACTCGTTAAGTTTTCTGAAATTTTCTAATTTCCTATAATAAATATTACGCAAGAATAATACGTATAAACACTAGCCGTATACATGACGCATGACTCTATATTCCCACGCGAGGGTAGCTATAGGTGGCCATAATTAGCAGTAACTGACTGCGCAACGCCGGAGTGCGTAATTTAATCACTCAATTAGGGTTATTAAAAAACTCAATCTAAATTAAAATGACCATGCCCAATTCACAAATTAATTAATCTTATTTTAGTTAAAATATATGTATGTGTAACTGTAGGCAGACCTCGTTTCTTAAATTAATTTAACATACACAGGTTTTTTCTAATTATATAAGCTAATCGATTTTGTGTTATACAAGATGGTATTCAAGATAACTGCGTACCCAAAACAATTGCAACTTATAATAAGAGTCCTGCATAAAATAGAATCTGCAAGAACCGTAAGAACAAAAACAAATCTGATGGAAACTTCCAATAAGCTCTACATTAATTGGCATCAAAGCTCCATCGAGGAGCGCCTGCGAAACTTTACAACACTCATCATACTTATTGCACTTAATTAAAAACTGTTGAGATGTTCACAACATCGCTGTAAAACAATACTGACTACTTTCATAACAACGCGCTTATTAATATAATTCAGTTGCACTCACCGCACACTAAATTGTTCTAATTATAACAAAAACATTCTTCACGTTGTAATGACTAGGTAAAAATAATTTAAAATTCGAATGCGTTCATTATGATGTATGGTTTCTTTACGCTGCGTTCGTACGTGATACAAGGCGCGTGTTAACTAAACGCATTCGTTTTTGAAACTGAATGAATGAGCGCCACTCTATCGGAGTGCTTCCTGCCGACTGTGATAACACCCTGCACCGCTTAATGAGACGCCTGTTACCATTGTAGCCACTTTAACTAATTATTGTGAACATTTAATGTCAACATAATGTTCATTGCGTATTTTACCATCAATGTAAATAACGTTTTCACCACAAGACGATAATTGGTAATGATAAGTTTTATCATGGTAGCCGATCTGTTATATAGTTATTATTTGCTCTTTGTAAATTGACTGCAGTAATATATCAAACACTTTTGTTTATTTTCTGGAACAAGAATCAAATATGAGAGGAACATTGAAGTTGAAGAATCGTAGTTTATTTTTGAGATTGCCCACGTGCAGTGGTAGAAAAAAGAGTAATATTATTTTTCAATTCCCATACAAAAGTGGTCGGTGCGCGGCGGCAAATTGGTTGTATTGTCAATTTGGGCAGTGCGTGCCGGAGCGCAGATGAAATGTTTATTTTCAATTTCCGCCATTTTCCCGCCGCGTCCGCCGCAGGATTAGGATGCGAAACAACTATACCGGCCAGGAATAACCTAGTTTTTTAATATAAACAAATAGGCCCACCTCGGGTAACTTTATATCGTGAAACATGTTATGACCATACCTTTTTTAATATCGAAAATAGCTTTGTAAAAAATAGTTTGATACGATTTAATAACAAAATTATTTTACAATGTCTCTTATATGGAGGGTGTACTTATAGGTCAATTTACATGTTCATGATTTATTTGTATTTAAGCTTTATGTACTCAAAAACTATACAAAGCGCATCCGTAAAATGCTTAAAAAAAAGTGTATAGTCGTGTCAATTATTGGAAATGAAAATTTAAAAATTTATTGTGCCTATTTCTACATACTTATATCAAGTTTCATAGTTGTCTGGGAAAAGAATAAAGCTCCTTGAATAACAATTTTCTGCTGCCGTGTACAAAATATATATCATAAAAAATGGTCATAGTGACAACACAGTCTAACAAATTTCTTCAGTGTTAACTTACGGAACTGCACGTATGGTGCGACGCGAATCAAGTAATTACGCACGCATATAAATCCGTTAGGGACTGTCTGTGCTGAATCGTGGAGAGATCTAAGTGTTGCCAGAGAACCTTTTTTTTATCTTTATATCGGGATTTATGAGGCATATGAGGTGATATTGGGTTGATTCTGGTTTATTTCAGTTTGGACCTCTTTAGGTGATTGAAATTATATGAATAAATATATAAATAAATATATTCTTAGACAATTTTTACACAGCACCATCTAGTCCCAAACTAAGCAGAGCTTGTACAGACGCCAGCAGGTCAAGCTATCCAAAACTGTCAAATTTTCCCAATTGAAGATGAACATTTTTGGTTTATATTAATACAAACCAAAAATGTTCATCTTCAAGTTGAAAATCAATCAAAGAAATTTGACAGATTGTGGTACTTAGCTTGATGTGCTTGCCTCTGTACTATGGGTATAATACTTATATACTTTTTTTTGTAAATACATAAGAAACACCCAGACAAACACAAACACTTATATTCATCACATAAATATGTGTGTTCCGTGGGAATTGAACCCACGACCTCATGATCAGCAGTCCGACACGCGAACTACTAGACCACAGACGTCGACAAATTCACTGAGTGTTTTAAGTTAAGCATAAAGTGAGGAATTATGTGCCAAAGGTCGTTGCGTGTAATCGGTAACCGCCGAGCGATGAGTGGTTTGCACGTTTTCAATTTACCATCGGTGAACTTAAGTAGCTTGGCAACCATTGTCACTGCACGCTTGGATCGAATCGAAACCCAACAGATCGTTTTTCTGAGAAAAAAACGGTCATTTTTTTCCTTTAAAAAGAAAATGTTACGCTAATTTATGATTTTTGTGGTGTATACAAACACAAATCTTATTGAATGCACCAAAACAACAGTCATTTGTAAAAAATGAGAATTCACAGAAAAACCCAATTCTGGTAATCGAACCCTCTTAGTACCACTAGACCAATGAGGAAGTTTAATCAATAACATTTTAAGTAAAAACAATTCTAAATAACACAGTACTGTGGTTTAGGCATGAAAGCGTACCAGACTGATGGAGCTACTTTCGAATTTATGATATTATTAGGGATTAATCTACCATGCTTCGTTTTAACCATTTGAAAGCCTAACTTAATTATCTATAAAATACAACACTAGCGGATCGTCCCAGCTTCGCACGGGTGGGCATTGTTTTACACCTTGTGTTACATTATTGAAATTTTAGTAGGAATCCGTAATTTTTGCTAGTAGGTTATAGATATGTCTTTGTTACATAAGAATAATGTAGTATTCTAATTTTTTTTAATCGGTCCAGTAGTTTTGAGTATATTCGTTACAAACATACAAATATTTATTCTTTATAATATTAGTGTAGATATTACATAAAAACAAAATATGGTAGTAGGTATCCGCTAAGAATTCATATACAAATTTCCATAATATCTAACACCACTTTAGCCTAGTGGTCCTAAGCGACCGCTACGTTAGAGGTTCGATTTTCAGCTCGAGAAAGTATTATTGGGTTTGGATTTGTGCCCGATTGATGGACAATAGGCTCACACTCTATTACATGGACCTAAACATACCGGCGAACTGTTGATGTACATTAGTACACCTTTGCCTAACCCTCCAAGGTATATAGGCGTGATGGTATGTTAATTCCTACAGAATTGGTAAAAGAAGATCACGCGAGAAACACCGCAGGGCACGGCAACTTAGATCCTTCGTTGGTGGTACACAAGTTAAATATTAGCACATTTTATTACCCAATGTTTACGTAAGGCTTCCTTTGAGCTACTTTGACGTCGCCACCGGCATTTTCATAGATAAAGGGATACGACCGGACGTCAGTACTAATATTACTACCTACATTTATGCGTTAGTTTTGTGTGATCTTTGCTTACACAGTAAATGAGGGTTGTACTTTCATTGATTATGTCTTTCCGCTCTTGTTAATTTTGGAACATTTCTATTTAGAATGTATAACTGTGTAACATAAATTTCCATAGAGCATAAAATCCCTTACTAATCACTACATAGTATAAAACAAAGTCGCTTCCAGCTATCTGTCCCTATGTATGCATAGATCTTTAAAACTACGCAACGGAATTTGATACGGATTTTTTAAAATAGTGATTCATGATAAGTTTATATGTATAATACAATTATATGTTATTAGTACATTGCACCCGTGTGAAGCCGGGGCGGATCGCTAGTACATTATAAATATGAAAGTAACTGTCTGTATGGTAATCTTTCACGCCTAAACCGCTGAACCAATTTTGATGAAATTTGGTACAGAAACACAAGACCTTGGAGAAGGACACAGGCTACTTATTGTCCCAAAATGCCCTTTGGGATCCCAGTGAAACAGCTAGGATAGAATAAAAATCAGCACAGAGTATATGTTCTCGTCCGTAAACGGAACATCGGCAACAACGGCACATCAACGGAAAGGATGCTCGAGCACTCGCTTATGCTCTGTTAGAGCTAATTGTCTCTTGCATACTATTTACAACTCTTTTTGAATTGCATAAAGACGATATTTAAGGAACTCATAAAGGCAAATTAATGAGTTCCTCTGCAATCAATTTCATAGTTAGAACCCTTAACAGATATTTTTAGATACATACAAGTATTAAGAAACTGACATAATTTATTTTCTTTTTAAAGTTACCTTTAGTTTATAACCAACGAAATTAGAATCGATTTAATTAAAAACTACTTTTTACGGATTTTATGGCATATATTGATATTATTAATCCCGACGTTTCGGACCCTTTACAGCGTCCATGGTCACGGGTAGACTGAGGTGGTGGGCGTCTTGATGATATAATTACTGACAGCTACCCTACATTTTTTATTGTTACATGATCAATGACATTTATTACTAATTATTAATTAAAACTAGATGGAGCCGGCATTTCCTAGCTGACGACCTCTGAGAAAAAACGCCGAAACAAACTCAGAGAATCGTGGTCTCTTCCATCTAGGCTATCACTGCCTTAAATGACATAGATAAGTGCAGTTCAACGACCAACAAGTCTACACCGTACCATAATGTCATATTACGTACATTATAGAACAAAAGTCGGTAATTTGCTTGACATTCTACTTCAAAAGGGCTCCTCGACAATTGTATGTCATTTGGTAGGAAAAGCGGTGTTGTACATAGTCAATACTGCGGGTTTAACTGTAATAGTGTGCAATTTGCTAAGTACCACCAACTGAGTACTCGCTCACCGGTAATACACTGGTTCATTATTAAACCGTTCTTTGTCGTATGATTAGAGGTATATTCAGCAAATTGTCAACTGTTTTAAATTATAGTTCTGTTTCAACAGTCTAGTGGTCACTAGTAGGGCTGCCGCGACTTCCTGATCAACCAATTCAACATATTTGTTACTGATTTCAGACACTTACGCGAATATTAAACATTGAAATAACGGTCACGGATAGACCATGAACGCTGTAAAGGGTCCGAAACGTCGGGATTAATAATATCAATTTAGCGCGATAAAATCCAATATTTCTTACTATTATAATGTCTGGACTTTAAAGAGACTATGATTCTCTAAGTTTGTTTCTGCGTTTCTTCTCAGAGGTCGTCAGTTAGGAAATGCCGAATATATAATATATTATTTAACCAACGTATTATGGATTTGGATTGCCTATGCCTCATTAGTCTAGTAGTAAGCGAAACTGCTAGAGGTTCAGAGTTAGATTTTCAGGTCAAGCAGAATTATTTGAAATTTTCAAGAGCAGCTCGACGTTTGGATTTGTTCCCGGTTAATGGTAGTAGGTTAGCCCCCTATTACATGGGACCGTAACATACCTACCGGTGAACTCTGGGTGTTAATTAGTATACCTCTGCCTTTCCTTTCGGGGAATACAGGCGAGATGGTTTTTATGATTTTCGATGAAATTCTCAGTAGTAAGTCGGGGTCCTAATAATTGAAGAACAGTGTACGTAAGTACCCCTTTTCCTAACTCTTCTTGTGATAGTATATTCGTCATCATCATCATTGCGTATGGCAGTCGTCCTGTATGGATCAAATGTTATCAATTTAAGGTTTTCAGCCAGGATGTTCGGCGGCTGGGGTGAGTTTGTGGACGTTTCCGACATTCCACCAAGAAAACAGCGAAGTAAATTATATATTCGTGATTGTATATGTACAAGTAAAACTATTGTTGTTAATACTTTGTTTCGAACAATATTTGTTCGTTCGTTTGTATATGAATTTATGATTCCATGAACTTGATAAACCTATTTTGTAGGTAAGACATTGTTAAATAAAAATTAAAATATGACTGCTATAGCATTAATTCTCATACCATAATAATAATAATAATAACCGCTGTTGCCGCCTTCTGCCTGTACTGGCAGCTTTTCGGGGGGCCCAGCTAGTGAGGTGGCGAGTCACCGTCTGCCATCCCTAAGGATATTTATTCGAGGTTGTAAGGCAGACGCCGTTTTCTTCCGGCAAAAGAAGTTATTGGTCCACCTAACACCCACATTCATAAACCCAATTAATTTTAAGATAAATACTTTGCAATAGTCCTGCACCCGCCCGGGATACTCCATGACTGTACTTTTATAGTGCAGGTGTGGAGTGTCCCGGGTTGGTGCCCCATCCCATATTTAGATAAAAGCTCTCCAAGTGGCCTCTACGCGTTGGACCTGTGTCCCCGCGCAAGCCTGCCAAAGGACCGGATGTCTTCTTCACGGGAGATATGCCGAGAAATCCAAAAAAAGGAGATACAAATAATAATAATAATAATAAAATTTATTCGCAAAAAACATGTGTATACATACACACACACGTAGGTGTATATATGTAGGGTGACAAAATATAAACAAAGTAGTTGTGCTTAATACATGTTTGCCAAATGTCATGGCATGCAAATCTTTAGAGAAATTGAATTTAAAATACTTAATTTTCAAATAATTATAATTAACAGAATAGAATCTTTATATAAATTTAATTTGTATGTAAGTAGAATAAACATGTCACAGTGCAATTAGTAATAAAAGATCATGATAACATGTTAAAGTCATAAAATAGGAATACAATTATTAGCCAAAAAATCATAATAACAAGTTACAATTATAATTAATAAATTGAGATTGAATTCAATTTGGTAACTTGTCTGCTATAAAATCGGTTAATGAATAATAACATTTATCCACAAGTAATTTTGTAAGGTATTTTTTAAATTTATATAACGGTTGCTCCCTTATACTATGGGGTATTTTATTATAAACAGTGCCATACACATCACTCCCTTTTTTAACAGTGCTGTATTATATGCACCTGTGTACAATAAACTCTTATACTGGGATCTCATAGTGTTATTTCTTTTCCTGACGTCATTTAAATATGGAAATAAATGTTTATTTGTTTTGACGAATATAGCTAATTCTAAAATATACAGACATGGAAATGTTAACAGTTTATTCGTTTTAAAGACAGGGACACAACTATCCGTTACTTTTAGACCAAACATGGCTCTAAGGCAACGCTTTTGACATTTAAAAATGCTTTCTCTTTCGCTGCAATTTCCCCAGAATATTATGCCAAATCTTAGGACCGACATAACCAGACCATGATAAGCCACTAGTAGTGATTTAGAGTTAATTTTTTTCGACATGTTGTGTAAAGCATAAGCGGAAGAGCTTATTTTTTTGCAAATTTCACCAGCGTGAGCTTCCCAAGTTAATTGGCTGTCAATTAAAATTCCCAAAAATTTCGCCACGTTTACTCTGTCTACCATCTGTCCATTGTAGTTTATGTTCATGTCTTCAGGATTAATTCTCTGGTAAAAGTGCATAATTTTTGTTTTTTGTACATTTATGACTAGGTTGTTGTTATTAAGCCAATTTACAACTGTATTAAGCGCTTTGTTGATGTCACTTTCAGATGACTCTCTGTTAGGGCATTCTATTATTAATGTGCTGTCGTCAGCAAATAGTACCATGGGCTGGGCGATTTGACGTGGGAGGTCATTGATGTACAATAAAAATAACAAAGGTCCGAGCACGCTGCCTTGCGGAACTCCATATTTTATTTCTCTAGAAGTTGATATATATTTTATTTCATATTTAGTTTTTAGGCAAATTTTAGATATCTCTGTATATTGTTTCCGGCCGCTAATATAAGTTTTTATTAAATTAAGCGCATTTCCCCGTATTCCGTATGCATAGAGTTTGCCGAAAAGAGTCTCGTGATCCACACAATCAAATGCTTTCGACATATCAGTGTAAATTGCACATACTGGTCTTTTAGCGTCTACATTTGGCATTATTTTACTTATGAAGTCGAATATAGCTATGTTTATATTTTTATTTTTTCTAAAGCCATATTGCTCCTCACATAATATATTATATTTCGACAAAAAATTATAAATATATGCATAGATATTTTTTTCTATAACTTTAGAAAACACTGGTATCAAAGCAATAGGTCGATAGTTAGTCATTTCTTCTTTGCATTTCTTTTTATAAATTGGTTTGATTACAGTTGTTTTAAGGCGTTCAGGAAATATTCCGCTGTAGATACTTAGGTTAATAATATGGCTCAAAGGACCAGCTATGCTGCCAGAAGCAAATTTAATTACTTTAGTTGAGATATTGTCATAACCAACGCTTTTCTTATTTTCCAAAGATTTTATTATCCGTAAGACATCCTCGGGTGTAGTTGGGGACATGAATATTGAGTGGGGGTAATTCATTAAACCAGTTATATTTTTCGACTCATGTTTTGGTTTATTTACAGTTTGTTCTACAAAAAAATTATTAAATGATTCTGCTATTTCAGTAGGATTTGTTAATATTTTTCCGTGGTTCTTTATTTGAGAAATAGGTTCACAAATAGTTTTAGTCTTATTTATAATTTGCCAGGTTGTTTTTGATTTATTTTTTGAATTATTGATTAAGTGATTGTTTTGAGCTTTCTGCGTCAGTTTTACAATGCTTTTAAGTCTTTTTGAATAAGTTATAAATGTATTTTTATTTTCTGTTGTAGGTTGGTGTCTATGTTTCCAGAGTAACTGCCGCTTTCTTTTACTGCAAATTCGTATGCCTCGTGATACCCAGTTTACCTTTTTTTCGGATTTCATTGTTACTATTTTGTATGGAAAGCATAAGTCATAAAGGAGTATAAATATTTCAAGGAAGTTATCGTAAGCTTTATTAGAGTCTTCTGAGCTATATACGTCAGAAAATGTTAAACTTTGTAGGTGTTCTTTGAATTTTATGAGATTTTCTGTTGACATATCTCGTAATTTTGTTTTCCATGTTTTTATTTTGCAAAACCTACTTACTTTAAATTTTATAATTTGAGCTGTATGGTCAGATAACCCGAAGTCCATGACCTCACATTTACATGTGTGTTTAGAGTTGTGGGCAAAGTTATCCAAACAAGTATTACTAATAAGACGGGTTGGTTCATTGATTCCTAGTTTTAGGCTGTAGTTCAAAAGAAAGCATTTAAAGTCATTGCTTATTCTATTATTTTTTTAAATATCTATGTTAAAATCTCCACATAAAATAATTCTCTTATTAGGCTAAACCTACACATATTTCTTAAGATAGCATCTCATAGTTTCTCCATAACTAAATTGAATAATTAAATTATTGTATCGATATTTAATAAACAATTGGTTTTTGCGATCTCAGAAACACTGCTTCGAATACGTAATATTCAGTAATTAAGCTAATATTCGGTAATAATACAATTACAGCATACTAAATGTATCTACAGGATATCACATTTAGGCGCACATACTTGAAACAAATTAACTGCGTAACACGAGCACGTGTGCATGCCGACGCGTTACGGGAATACCGACAGGACGGCCGCAGGCTTATTAACTCCCTTCATTAATTAAATTATTAGAAATCTCGACCGGACTAATTAATAAAGAATTTCAACATTTCGGTCCACCTATCGGGCTTTAATTAAAATTGACAAAGCCGCGGGCGGCGCTCGCCAAATATCGCCTCTATTAATGAAATGATCACTCGAAACTAATTAAATTATGGAGGTAATGGTGCGTGCAAGTGATACCAGCCGCGAGACCATTCTGACAACTGCCTGTGTAATGTAACACCTACCACTCCACTGCAGCATCAGCTTTTAAACCCGATTGAGTGGACCTATTGGTTATGTCATTATTTTTTTCACTCTGCTATATTTTTTACAAAAATCCCCTACGGAAACCACTTATTCGGCGAAAGCGTAACACGTATTTAATAAGTGGTCTCGATCAGTAAGTAGTAATTTTTTTACCGTTAAGTTAATTGGAGCTACCATGTTAGGCAGGTACTCGATTATAATTTAAGTGATTTCAATATCCTGTAAATAAACGCTCGTTTTTAGGTAGGTAGGTAGGTATATATTTATAATAAAATTTCTTACATGCGTCGCCCAATTATTTTAAAACCACCACGTTGTAGCTAATGAGATATCGAGCAATAATAACGAGCAATTAAAACGAATCATACCAGTGTATTCATTACAGCAACGCTACGTACTACACGAACTTTCAACCTTACAATAACAATTACCGTCCGTATATTATTAAACCTCTTAATGGATACCCGTTTTCCAATTAGCGTTTATGCCGTAATTGAGATCATTAATGGCTTTTAAAGGCTATTAGTCCTAGAATTTGAGTAAGTTACCGTGTCTCGGAATAGAAGAGTTAAGTGAAGCCTGAAGCAGTGTTCATGTGAATGTAACTTAGTATGTAGCGGGCACGGCGCGACGCGACGCCACGGTAGGCGCAGCGACATTAAAATGAGTAATTATAATAAAGCTGATATGTCCTCATAATTAACTAAGCCTGATGAAGAGTGCTTTGACGAGAGGCGTAACCGCGCAGCCGCTACAGCGCTTAATGATTTCATGGAAACCGTTATTACTTTTAAAAAATATACTTTGTTTATGTAGAATATGTGCTAAGCTATTTGATATAGGTAATATTTAAAATGCAAAACGAGTGAGTGAAAACATCTTTTGTCGTTCGCAACTCTTTTTTAAAATAACTACTTTATCTTGTCGCTTTTGACATTTTAAACTAATTCTACGTTAGTTTTATAAGTTCTACACCTCAGACAAACTTGCAGGCCATAATATACATACAGCTTACAGGATTATTCGCATTTCAAATGGCTCTTCATAATAACGCCGCACTACATCCAATTTCCACGTTCGCTCAGCGCTTCACCGCTGAATCACGCCGCTTACAGCACTAGCGCTAATTAGACGGAGTGACAACCCACTCCTGCCATAAAGCGCTGCAGATTTATCGCCACAGATTATTTATATTATGTTTATTAGGCCCCGCCCTCCGCGCCCTGCGCCCTGCTTTCCCGCTAATTGAATTGCCGGGATTTTTATACGTAACAACACCTGAGGAGTTTATTAAAGGTCATAACGTATGATATGACCTTTACCAAGTTGTGTTTAGATTACATAATTTGTTCTGCTTATTTCATCGTTGGTTTGATTTCACAGAACAACGTAGCCTGTGAAATAAAATAGAGCACACCATTTTTTATAGTCTAATAGGTACCCTAATTGAAGCTTACAATAGATGCAATAGATGATATTTAGAGAGGTAGGGCATAACGGGAGTAACTCCACTCAAATTGAAGCAGCCTGACTGGGGAAGTACCTCCGACTTGCAGAAAATCGAAGTCAAATAACACTACTTTGAGCTGTGTTGTGTTCCTTGCAGTGAGCGTGTTGCCAGTGCTCCGCGAGTAAACGCTGTGCGGGCAGTGAGGGGGACTTCGACTCCTACACTGTCAACCCAACTATTCCTCTTTCGTTTTATAGAGTCGGCAAAGCGTCTATAGGCTACGGTAACCGTTTATCATCAGGTGGGCCGTATGCTTGTTTGCCACCTTATAAAAAAAAGTCCATGATAATTTTTCATACTTAGGTTAAAGTGATCATCTTCAAAATGATAAATATTATGATCAACAGAACTGACCT
Source organism: Acronicta alni (assembly GCA_964056405.1). Lineage (NCBI taxonomy): Eukaryota > Metazoa > Arthropoda > Insecta > Lepidoptera > Noctuidae > Acronicta > Acronicta alni. The sequence continues at coordinate 10,298,049 of OZ043921.1, forward strand.
AAACACGACATAACCAAGATCGTAATTAACATGCGACCATCATAAATCACCGTTCACAAGGAATACAAGTTATTTTGGCAATCACGCCGGTTATGATTAACAGCGTCTCCTCCCGCCCGCCACAATGATGAATTGACTACGAAAATAACTGATATTTTATAACAGTTCCAATCTACAAGACGCATAGACATGTGGGACTTCTATCTATGAATAAAATATTGTCACGTAATCCGTATTATCTAGCAAAATGACTAATTAACTGACTCTAAAGAGCTACTGGAATTGATTGCTAATTCAGGTTTGGTGCTGTTATTGTTCCACTTTTAAGCTTTATTACACATATTGTTCAATTAAAACAACATATGACCTAACAAACATGACCAAACAATGAAAATAAACATTATTTTTAGATGAAAACTGCAGACTGGTTTAAAAAAGGTAATTTGAACACTATAACCTAATACTTAAAATTTGTTTTGCAGTGTATTGTCCTAATGCAGGGTCCGTGTCCTTATCCACGGACACCGCTATCCGAAGTTGTATCTTTCGTTGATTTGTTGCTTCGGTTTGCACACAGTGTTCTGTAGCTAATTAATTTTAATTGGACCGAATTGCAACACGTCTATTATACGCGACTTTTGGCCCCTTCGCTTCGTTTGCATACACGCTCCTTGACGTCGGTGTTTGTACATATTAACCAGTATCGTTCATCTAGAAAAACAGCTGCCATTTTTTTCTTCCGACCGTACCTTTCAAAACATAAATGAAAGCAGAAATATGGCAATTAAAAAGGTTTGTAAATTAATGCTTTTTTGTGTTCATTATAGCTCATAAAAGCATCTTTACACTGATGCAATTACCAAGACAGGAATTGTTAAATCAAATTAGATAATAGGAAATCCAAATCAGTAACACCAATTTTAATGAAAGTGAACAATAAAAAAATGCAATAGGCATAAACACTTCAAATCTGTGTGTATTTTTAATCCTCATATTGTGTGGAGGACGGAGGGCCACCACTCACGAATTCCTAACACTTGCAACAATCGCATTTAATTTTCCGCTCGTGCGCCTTTATTGGTAATCGCCTCTCTAAATTGAAACGTGAAGAAATCTTATTCGAACACGTTATGAATTAATTAAAGGATTTGCTCACTTAAACGACGGAATAAATAAACACGCTTATCTGAGCTGATATGTTGGAACAAAGGCACGGTAATTAGTCGTTACTAGCCTGTGAAATAACTACATGTTAAGTTTTTTCTGAGTTCCTCGTCACGAAATACGGTAGTTTGACATTGCGTATACAGCCGGTCGTCAGCAAAATCCGTGACTAATCAGTTCCCTGCTTAATAGGAAGTCGACCATACCCATATCACGGATCCAGACATGCGAGTAATCAATTCTTTTCTCTATAGAATATACTTAGAGCGTGTTTATTAAATCATTACCCATTTTAGTCATGTGAACACAATGTGTGTGCGTTACTCATGCTTGTCATATCTATCATACTATTCACTACCAGCCAGCCATTTGCGTTTAACATGACAAGGGTACACTGCGGGCGATGCAAACCGGTTGTATAAAAAAATCAGGCAAACACGCGCACTCTACTTGTTTAATCTCATGAGCAGGCTAATTGTCCACAGCAGTGACGATGACAGTTGGGGGCGGTGCGGGGCGCGGGGGACGGGGGCACGTGACCTGTCACTCGCAGGGAAATTAAAACATTCCGTTATTATTTTCATTTCGCGGGCTCCGCGTAGGTACGGGACGAACATTGATACCAACCGTGCACGACTGTACCTACAAAAAATATCTGACGTGCCTACTAACAATAAACTAAGTTGTTTGTGTAAGATGGAAATGAGCAATCGTGGCCAATTTACCGATTTTGGCAACTTGCAACAAAAACTAAAGGAAAAACAGTGAGGTTAAAGATTTCTCTATTTTGCATTAAATATTAGGTTTGTATTTTTAAGCCTTGATTAAACATCTAACAGAATCGCGCACCTAAATAAATAAAAACCCACCCACGCAACGCAACAAGTATTGTTTAGCAACAGTTACTGGTATCTGTGTGCTTCGTGTCTCAATGAAAAAATACTGCTCTCGCAGTTATTTTGTTTTATGAGAATTTAATAAGAAACGTTTGTGTTCACAATGGCGAGCTGGCGGCACACCGAGCTCTGAAGATAACATAATAAAAATTTACTGTTCGTTTTAAGCATTTTACTTTAGTGCTTGTTGATAAAATGTTTACTTTAATGTTCTTGGCAGTTACGTAAGAAAGATTACGATAAATTATGTCGTCTGAAAGCCTTGTTTGAAAACTTGAGAATCAATTTGCTTATTAAGTATAATATGATTCATAAAGTGGCTATATGCTTGGGTCAATAAACATTTCAAGGTTGATCTTATTAGGCTAATATTTCTGCAATAACTCAATTTTAATTCTAGACATTGCTCATGAAACTAAAACCGCAGGACGTAGGTTTGAATCCTAGCCGACGTTGATATTTTCTTTCACAAAAATATCTGAAAGCAAGTTGACTTAGGTGGATCTATAAATAAGTACTCTAAGTACTTACTTATAGATCCACCCTAAGTCAACTTGAAACAAATCCATTATTGACATTATCATAATCATTTATTATTTGTGAAACATAGGTAGACAAAAAATGTAGATCTTATAAATAATTGTACAGAGCGCTATGTTTTGTCTCTGGTAAGACATACAAATATTATTTTTTTTATATTAAAAGGTTGCCATCTAAAAACTCGTTAACACTATAATAACATTTATCAATTTGAATTTTCTGTAAAGTTTGTTTAAATTTCAGTATAGGTCAATTTTTAATGTGATCGGGTATTTTATTATAAATTCTAGGAGCGATGCCAAGGAAACTTTTTCTCATAAGGGATGTTTTACATTTTATATAACATAATTGATTCGCATATTTAGCACGAGTAGGATATATTTTTACATCAGATAATTTAACAAATAGATGTAAGTTTTCTCTAACAAATAATGTCGTTTCCAAAATAGTATAAAGTGATGATAGTGTAAGTAATTTGAAAAATGGTACACAGCTATCAGTTACATTTAAATTGCACATTGACCTTAAACATCGCTTTTGCATTCTAAAGATTAGTTCTCTATCAGTGGACTGCCCCCAAAAAATAAGCCCATATCGTAAAACTGAACAAACTAGTCCGTGATATCCTTTTAACAGAGTATGAATATTTACTATTTTTGACAACTGGAAGAGTGCATATGCGGATTGGCTGAGTCTCTTGCATAATTCTTCTGTATGAAGCTTCCAGGTGAGCTTATTGTCAATCATAATACCCAAGAACTTGACATGACTAGCTTCTTCTATATGACAGCATCTATATGAGACATTTATAATCGGATTTTCTCGTCTTTGATGAAAGTGCATCACTTTTGTCTTTTTTAGATTATAACTAAATTATTATCATTAAGCCATCATATTATTTCGCACTGGCATTGAAATTCGACATAAAAAACAGTCGGCAAGGTTTAAAACGAAAAAGTATTATCATAAGTTTGGTCATAGTTTTTTATCAAGCTTTTTTTATAGATTAATAATGAAGCCTCGTAAGAATTCGTAAGTTTTGATTATATACAGCTCTATTAGTAATAACACAAGACAAGAGGCCGCCGTCATCACTGCAACTAATAAGCAAGTTAAAGCCAAAGTAATAAGAAATAAAATTGCACAACTTCAATGTTCACCAAATAAACGTTTAATCCCACATCTGCGCACAAAGTAAATAATGTAATTGATCAATCAGTGCAATGCATGCTAGTAATAGGTAGTATTACCTCGTCAGACCCCATATCAAAGCAATATCGGCAGACGCCGGCGGCGTAGAATTTTAATAATTAAAAATCACCCCAACCATGAAGGGAGTCGCCGACACACTGCACATTACGCGTTATCATTTTTAATTAAAATTCTCGCGCCACCACTAACTATAATGATGAAATATTTTAACTTTGTTATCGGCTATGATTTTTTATAATATCCAAATTATAGGTATTTTGTTAAAATATGCTGCTGCAACTTTTCAAGTAGAATGCAAAACTAAATTTAAATAAAAGTAGTCTTCATAATTACCAATACCTACATACATTAAGGCAATTAAAATGCATTGTTTACATTTAAAATCCCCATCACAAACGACTTAACTTAATTGACTCGCACTTTGTTGTAGATAATGTCAGCTATTTCATAACTACTGCAAACAATTTTTAATTTCCATTCAACGCTCGTACATGCAATATAGAAAAAATAGCAAACATTCAGAGCGATTCCAATAGGCTAATCGTGAGTTATTAAACCCCTCGCGGGAGCCCACCTGATCGCCTGCCTGCTATAATAGAAATACCAGGGACTTATTATTAAAATTGCTGCTAAATTGTTCCCCTCACCCCTCAGATTCGTGGGTCGAAGGTGACTTATTGACGTTATATTGTACTCGTAATAATATTAATATGACAACGCGCACCGTGTTACTAAAATTAATTAAATTAAATTGTGTTGAGTTGGATGTGAAAGTTTTATATTACGGATTCGAGAATGCACGAGATTAATCAATCCCTCAACGTATGCTTGTAAAGGGGTGAAGGGAATCTCAAAACGTCGGTCAATATTAATAAAAACAAGAAAGGGAAAGAACATTTCATCCATTCCATAAATAGGTACTTACTTACCTAAATTCTGAATAGAAAAATATTCATAAATACCTACCTTTAAAAAGTTAGCTTTGATAATAACCCTCCAAATGACACAAGTTTACGTGCTACTGCAAACGTTTTTCTGTGTGCCTACTTTAAAACAACCCTTCCACATATCGAGTAATGAAGTGAACACGAAAACGCAGGTAAGGGTTCCCGACACGATTCATTGCATAATTAAATATTGATGCCATTAATGGGCATTGTCGTCATATACCTACATATTAATTATAATATACGTATCGATATAATAAATATGTAGTTAGCTAATCAAAACCTATTGTGGTTGTATTAGAGCACATTGTTTATGTGAGGTAACTCAATCAGTGGCAGTTAGCGGTATTATAATAACAGCGGTATTGTTGGCTCGGTTCTGGGACATTAATTAGGTAAGTACGTGGAACACGTCACTCTCGGCGCTAATTAATTGAGCGTATTATTGGTGCAATGCCTAACCGATGCGGTTACAACGACTAGTGTTGTAGATACCATGCCCATGATTCATGCCTAGATATTAATTCAGTTGGGTTTCAAATTATATTTTAACTGCCTATTGGTCGTATGAGCCTCTGCTACGCTAGAGGTCATAAGTTCGATTTGAGCAGAATTTTGAGGCAGAGAAATCTATTATAACATGCATGTAAAAATTATGAGAGTAAAGATTTCTATTTTTCTGTTTTTCTATGAAATTCTCAGTAGCAACTCGGAGTTTGGGTAACTGCTCGGTTAATGTCAATAAGCTTGTCCTATTACATGGGACCTAAACTTACTGGAAAGAATTGTGGTTGTATATTAGCACACCTCTGCTAAACCTTTCCGGGAATACAGGCGTGATGGTACGTCAAGTTATGCACAATTTACGATATTCGTGTGTTAAGATGTCCCATGTTCCCTAAGAGCCAATTGAAAGAAAGTAAGTTGAATAATGAAAAGAAAAAAATAGTTTCAACAGTCAAGTTGTCACAAATGCAAAATTGTCATATGTTTTTTTACTATGAAATGCTCAGTATTGAAGAACTAGAACTAGTATCCTTGCATGGGACTTACAAGCATAATGACGAACTGTAGGTGTACTTAAGTAGGTACATCTCTACCTAGCCGCTTGGGGAATATATCCGTGACGGTATAGGTAATATATTTTTTCCTCTGCCTCTTAGAATAGTTATGATTTGTTTTGTGGACTTTAAACTTAGTTTAGTCAGTTATACGACGTGTCTCATAACTGCAGACGACGTACTTAAGTACGCTACAAGGAAAAAAGTTATAAAAATACTTTCCTTCCACACGACTTCATAGACTTTATAGTCCAGGATGATATGAAAAGTCCTGTTAGACATAACAGCATTAAGTCAGTACAATCGAGAAACTTGGCCAGTGACCAGTTTTTACCCTTATTGCTCTAGAGCACTAGTGATACGGTTGAAAATTGATCCATCGCTAACGATCTTCACCGTACGTATTGCGAAAATCTGTTTATCCTATTCCTTTTCAGGCCTACACTGCAGAACAAATTTGGAAATGAGATAGATTTGTGAGAGGATTTGTATCCGGTTAATGGGAATATGCTCGTCCCTTTTACGTGGGACCTAAAATATACTGGTAAATATTACATTGTTTTTATACCACTAAGGTTGCAAACAAGCATACGGCCCACCTGATGGTAAGCGGTTACCGTAGCCTATAGATGCCTCCTACACCAAAGGGTATCTCTTACGCGTTACCGACACCATAAAACGAAAGAGGAATAGTTGGGTTGGCAGAATAAGGGTCAAAGTCCTCCCCACTGCAACGTTCCCTTGCGGCGCACTGGCAATCTTCCTCATCGTTAGGAAAACAACACAGCTCAAAGCAGTGTTATTTCACTTAAAAAAACGCAAGACGTAGGTCCCAGACGGGCAACTCCGATTTGAGTGGAATTACTCCTACTATGCCCTACCTCTCTTATATGGACGGTCTACCTCTGCCACCTCTACTTCCTTTCGGAAAATACTGACGTAATATATAGCGTAGTAAGACAGATGCAGCACCAACGAATTACTTCTTGCCAGGAAAATATTAGTAAATACATAAACCTATAAATCCAGAAAACGCAGCGTTGGACGACATCCGACGAGTTGGAGAGATGGTCTACTAAAGGTCGCTGGGACTATTGCCATTAATCGGACACAAACACAAACTCCGAGCTACAATTAAGAATTTTATAGAAAAGCCTAAGAACACTGCTCTACCTGGGACTTGAACCCCAGGACCCCTAGCGTAGCAATCGCGCTTAAGACCTCTAGGCTAATGGGGCAGTTATACTAAGTCCAAATGCACTTAATCATTCATAATGTCGTAAACGTGACTACGATCTCTCAGTGCACAGTGGTATTAAACAAATGATACCTAGTGCATAATCTGAGATTAGTTGAGCGGAGGTTAATTCGTGTTGTCGGCTAATTGAGTGGATAACACGCGTTACTGACACGGCTAATCAGTCAGTAATGTGACTCGACACAGCTAACGTGACGCGTATTGATCGCTGCAGACACTGGGAGCAAATAACTAATCAACTGATTATGAGGCTTAATCTGATGTTAACTTTAAGTTATTTGGAGCTACGGCCGGACAATCCAACAGTGACATTGCTTCTGTATATTAATTTTATGAGATAGATTATAATAATAATATTTGAGACATTTTACACAGCACTATCTAGTCCCAAACTAAGCAGAGCTTGTACTATACTATACTAGATGGTACTAGACAATTGATATAATATTGTGACACAAAAGAAACACCTAGTCACAAATAAACTTACTTCATCACATAAATATTTTGACCTGTGGGAAGTGACCTTGCGACCTCGGGATCAGTATTCTGACACACGACCCACGATGTTAACTTTGTAGCTTTACAGCATAGCAGAATACCTACAAAAAAGATTTTATGAAAAAAGTTTATTTTGACTTTAACTACCAAGACAAATAAATACTGTTATTTTTTAGTTTAATTTATGAGAATTTTATTTTATTAAGAAATAAGCTAATAAAATAATAATAAGCTACACAATTCAAAAAAAAAAATTAACCCTGATAGAATATTACGAAATATGTAAACTTAATTTTAGACAAAAATCTAATCTAAGTACACTAAGTTGTTTATCATTGATGCAAACTCACTTATCGTTAGATATTATAAACATTTCCAATATCGTTGAACTCCATTTCTTAATAACAGCTGGTAACGGAATATCGAACTAATTAGCAAATGACATGTACAAATTAATTAGTTAAATGTATTCAATAATAAAATTAATTATGTACTGGGCTTCAGATAAACCCTTGTATTTATCTGTCCTCTGTTGAGAAACAGACAAATATCACGAACGAGTTCAAAAAACTATTGTTGTAGCGTTTCTATTTTTATATTTCAGACGCCACCGAGAAGGCGATTAAGAAGAGGTGATTTTTATTTGTATTGACTGCGTAGGTAAGTGCATTGTGTATGGTGTTTTCTTTTTTTGAAAATTTTGATTAACAGCCCAAAGTTTGGATTTATATCCCGGTAAGCCAATAAACTCGCCCCGCGTGCATGCAATAAAGGGTGAGGCTAAAACATACGGGCGAATATGGACGGCAAGACAACAGGACAACTCTGATTAACCTTTCGAAGAGTACGGACGTAATATTTAGTGTGGTAAGACAGATACACCAACGAATTGATTCTTGCCAAAAAATGGTAATTAAATTCCAAATGTAAATTTGTTTACCATTTTAAAATAAACAAAATATGAATTATTAGCAAATAACGCCGAACATATGCAGTTTCATCACAGATGTTGCCAATCTAGAATAAAGTAAGTTTATAGTCTCTGTTTAGCTTAATTACGTAGTCTTATTGGTTAGTAAGAGATTTGCTCTTTGCTGTAGAAGTGTATGGCCGTTTTACGTCCCGCTGAAGTTATAGAGTTCTCATATGAAAGTAGTGAAGACTTATTTAGATACTATTATTTTATTCGCCACCATGGCTGATTAGCCATAGCCAAGCTTAGTGATTACTAAGCTTGGGTTACGACCGCTTGAGGTCCTGGGTTCGATACCCTGGTCGAGCAAAGTTATTTAGTTTTTCTGTGGAATGCCCAGTAGCAGCTCGGAGTTTGGAAGTGTGCTTGGTTTATTGGCAGTAGCCTCACCCTCTATTACTTGGGACAAACACACCTCCAAACTGTGGGAGTACATTAGTAGGTACCTACGTATCTGCTATGTTATGTTTTTCATATAATTTTTTTTCTTTCTTTCCATTGTGTTAGGCAACTTTATCTAAAACACATTCCTTACATTACGAGTGTATACGTCATATTCATATAATTTCATATACATAAATATAGTATAAAGGATTATGAATATGATCCAAATAACCAAAAACATTTCAATTTTGTAAATTTTATAGTCCATTTGGTTACTATTGCAATAAAAATAAAGCACAATTTTGCGTCCTATATTGAATCAATAACTAACATTTAATTAAACCGATGCGTACTAGTTAGTGCACTCGCGAAGTTATGCTGATCGCGCCAATTAGTTACTAAATTAAATTAATTTCCCATAATTAGTATACCTAGAATTTCCACACAGCGCCGATCCGATACCAAATTACCAATACCACATAATTTTACACGATCATTAGGCTGCTAAATTCGATGCCTCGCTATACCTACTACCTACTAAATAATAAGCACCTATTCTTTATTTCTTTATACATCAAACATAACGTACCATCACACCTGTATTCTCCGAAGGGTTAGGCAGAGGTGTACTAATGTACACCCACAGTTCTCCTGCATGTTTAGGTCCCGAATGTGGGGACGAGCCTATTGCCATTAATTGGGCACAAATCAAAACCTAGTGCTGCTACTGAAAATTTCATAGAAAAATTCAATAACACTGCTCGATCTGGGAATCAAACCCTTTAGTGTAGGAGTCGCGCTTAAGACCACTAGACTAATGAAGCAGTCAGCATTATTCTTTATATTATTTTTACTAGCTTCCGCCCGCGACTTGTTCCGCGTGGAAAAATTACTTTTAAATATCGTTGTAATTTGGCTAATTAACTGAGCATCGTTATAAATTATAGCCTTTAAGTTATTCTGATGTATAAATAATAATACTGCAAAGTTTCATCAAAAACCGTTGGGTAGTTTTATCGTGAAAGAGTAACAAACATCCATCCATCCAGCGTCACAAACTTTCACATCATTTATAATATTTGTAGGAAGTAGGATTATAGAACAGTTCTATTCTTTTATAGAGCTATTAAAACCATGTTCACAAATAATTCGCTATAGTTAATACTAAAAATCAATAACACAATTTGAATACAATATTATCTATTACACCTAATGACGAACAAAAAATCTCTAAAGGCATCATCAATTCATCAGCGAGTATTCACTTAATTCTGAATTCTCAGAGATGAATGAACATAATCAGTTCACATTCACGCCGCGCCCCCAACGGGTCCAACTCACTCAATACTCAAGTGTCGCAATAAAAAAAAATGTACGTCGTATGTTTTTAATTAAACGCTTATTTTGAAGAGGGAATGAGTCACACAATAGCTCATTGTGCGACAGTGCTATTGCATTATTGGCGTTTTATGATGTGAATGGTAGCTGATCACGGGCTGTCCTGATATACATTTTACACCTTACCGATCTTTGCATACGGTTTAAATTACTGTGCTTGCAACAACACATAGTTCATACATAATATGAGAATAAAATCACAAAAGAAATTATGCCATAATACGTAATGTGTGAATGGTTGAATAATGTCAATAATTTCTGAGGATCGAACTTAACAATCAATCACAGCATGACGTTTTACAATATACATGTACCTACTTAGGTACAAAAACTTCCTTAATAAGTATACTCATCATCATCAACCCAATACAGTCCCACTGCTGGGCACGGGTCTCCTCTCAGGATGAGAGGAATTAGGCTATAGCCCACCACGCCGGCCTAATGCGGGTTGGCAGACTTCACACACCGTCGAGAAAATCTCTCAGGCATGCAGGTTCCCCTCGACGTTTTCCTTCACCGTTTAAGCGAGTGTTAATTAATTATAAATACTTGCGCACATCATTTCGAAGAGTCAAGAAAAGTGCTTTGGATTCGAAATCGAAACTTTGACTTGCCTGCCTAATGGCTATACCACTAGGCTATCGCAATAATAAATAGGAAGAAAATGAAAATAATTCCACTCCAAAACTGGCAACTATCGATGACAAAATCAATTTGAACAAAGATCAACAGTGCTAGTGTCTTACTGTGAAGGATTAACTTGATTTATCGCTAGTGTTGTGCCATGCCTTGTTCTAAGCGAGGTTGCGAGGCAGCGAGGCCAACCAAGCTTCGAAGTAGCAACTTGAGCATCCAGTTTCAAAGCGTCGACCCGCCGCGCGTGGCTCTTCCTAAGTGGATTAATTACGTGGATGATCTTCCACCTAAATTAGTCTAACAGCCGTATACCGTTACACGATCCTTCACGAAGCTCGCTTTGTGTTTATATTTAATATACATAGCTGTAGTGTTGTACATTCTATGTATTCAGTTCAGTATTGCATATCTGCAGTTCTAAGAACCACATCGGGGATCCGTTCTACCTAATTTTATATCCGATACCTGTTAATTGGCTATGTTGTTAATAATATAGAGAAGTAGACATAATTCGATCATATTGTTAAAGCCGAATATGATTCCGACGGATACTACGTATGCAACTCATTATAATATGGTACATAACATACCATCACGCCTGTATACCCCGTAGGGTTAGGCAGCGGTGTAGACCGGTTCGCCAGTTCGCCGGTATGTTTCAGTTCTCGTGTAGGTAATAAGCAACGAACTTGGGACAAATCCTAACTCCAAGATGCTACTGAGAATTTTATAAAAAAAACCTAACAGAAGGAATAGCGTAGAAGGACCACTAAACAAACAAGGTTAGTTATTATGATATAATATTACACTTTTATAAAATACTTTTAGATATATTTAGATCGTCTGTCTCTACCTTTACCCTCTAACAATTAGATTTAAGTTGAATTGTTTTTCCTATAACCCCGCAGGCAAGAACTAATTAGCGAAGAAACATAGTTTCTTGTTTACAAATAAGAAATCCTATATCTGTCTTCACTTACTTACACACGAGTGATCTAATTGACGCTGTTCTCTATCGGTAAATTACCTGAAAAAAATACACGTCCGTTAGATTTATACTTAACATAAAAACAAACAAATGTCAACATTTACCCATCAATACTTGCACACAAAATAATTTCCGGGCCATCCAAATGTACCTACATGAAAAAAGTTTTAAACACGCATTATTAAGCTACACAGAATAAACAGACAGCTGCTCAAACACGAGTGCACTCATCTGTACTTTTTAATGCTCTAAGTAAATATGAGAGATTCTGTGTATCAGATAGGTACAGTCGTGGTCTATCGGTTGGAAAACCACAGGGGTATTGACTATCCATCAGGGCTTCTCTCATAAAACCGGTCGAAGATGAAAATTGAAAATTCTCACGAATATTTTTCACGCCAATTAACTGTGATGTCATGGTTACCCTTTCCGCCATGCCATGACTCACAATTAAGACGGGTTTAGCGAACAGAATTGATGATTGTCTATGTACAATATACACTCGAAAACAAAAGCATTGTTTGATACGTGAAACATGAAAAGCAATTTAGAAAATACCTATTAGTAACAAACAATTTTCATAGAATTCCGTATGTTGAGTGGAGAGGATTTTAAATCTCGCTTCGTATTAAATATATTTTGTGAATTTTGCGATAGATTTTTTTTATAAAAAAATGATGAATACAATGATATTCTACTCGTATATAATAATTTGAATTCCTAGTATATAATGCTACTATAACTGCCTCGTTAGTCTAGAGGTCCGGGGCTCGATTCCCCGGTTGAGCACAAACAACAGACTGCGCATTTTGCGGCTCTAAGATGTTTGATTGTTTTCCTAGGACACACCGAACTACATTGTCTCGCGGATTTTATGTATACAAAACTTTGCGATTAATTTTATGGTCTTACCGTAGTCAGCCCAGGTCAAGGAATGTTATCAGGTTTTTCTATGAAATTCTCGGCCGATATCATCCCCCATTACATGGTACAGACGCCAGCAAAACTGTCAAATTTTCCCAATTGAATATGAATCTTATTGCTTTGTATTAAAGTTGAAAATTAATCAAATAATTTTGACAGATTGTGGTAGCTGGCAACTGTACCTAAACATACCGGCGAACTTTTGTTGTGCAGGCACTAGGCATGATGGTCTGTTAATATTATGTTATATGATACCAATATCTAGAAAAAAAACAATACTAAATAGTTGGATTGTCTAGTTTGCCTATTTTGCCAGAAATCATGACTATTTTATTATTTAGCGCCAATAACACATTCAGATTGATCTTGAAATAATAATAGCTGCTTCGAATCAGGGTGTATACTGTACATACGATATACAAAATTCACCGTCCATATTAACATCATTCGCAAATCACAATCCTAACACGATCTAAATTGGCTACTAAATATTCAAAACCAATAGTGGGTAGGAAACATACACGTAATTCGACAATGGGTAGCTAATTCAATTTGAATCACACACAATATTCTATTAATCGTGACGGGCAGGTGTAATCAATCCGGGAGCGGCGAGCGTTGCGGGCCGCATTGTCCTACCGGGCCTGCGATTGATGCCCCAAACAATGTTACTATATCAAAATATAAGCTTTAAATATTAATCTATACAAAATATTCATAGTACTTAATGCGTTTTTTTTCGATCGTAACGTACTAATCGCTGTGTTATACTACACCTACCTTTTTTTTAAGTACGAAAAATTCTCAAGGATCGTCTACGGGTTCCGTGAAAATCGCCACAACCATGACAGGATGCTATAAACATCCTATACAATTGGACTTTCTATGTAACTAGCAAAATTAACTTTTTAAATAAAGTTTCTAAAATACAGAACGAAAGTTCAGTAGGATTATTGAAATTTACTATAATGGCTAATAAAATGGCTATGGCAAAACAAAAATTCTAAGGCCACGGATGTTTTATCCACTGCTAGATATGCCTTAATTCATTTTCTCTCTTTGCCTTGATGCAATTAAGTGAATAATAAAAGAGCATTGAAAGCCAATGTTGTAGTCAATAACACAGCGACTGAACTGACAAAAGAGCAGAACCTTAATCTTTGATCTCCACTTGTGTTACCAACACGAAACATTTAAGTTCATATAGGTAGAATTAATTTGATATTTTTAACGCAAACTGCCTCGTTTGTCTAGTAGTCCTAAGCGCGACGGCTATCATATCCTAGAGGTCCTGGGTTCTATTCTCAGATCGAGCAGTGTTATTGAGTTTTTCGCCTGCCCCCTATTATATGGGACCTAAACATACCTGTGAGAGTACATCAGTACACCTCTACCTAACCTTTCGGGGACTACAGGCGTGGTGGTATTTTATGTTATTTTTAACGCGAAGCTAAAATTATACTATATTTTACACTTAAAAGGCAAATGCTTTCAACTATTATCACGTTATAAAATTATATTGTACCAATAGTGAAGTCTTCCAATTGCCATCATTCGGATACCCTTGCCACAGCCACCTGTTGGGTGAGAACGACTTCATTCTTTCACAGATTAGAAAGAAATAAATAAGAAAGAAATAAGATTATTTGTCACAGTCAAGGCACATTTACAAAAACAAAAAAGAAGATTAGACTTAACAAATTAACAAGTGAAAACGTTACGTTCCTCACAAAAGTCAAAATATCAGTCGATATGATGAATACCTAGCCGAGATATGCTGATAGGCTAGATATAGATAGGCTGTGGTGCGAGAGGAATGGCGACGGATTGTGAAGCGTGCCAGCCCCCTAGATGTGACGACTACGACTGCTCTGTCAAGAGTGTAGCGACTAAGAAGAAGAATGATGAATATCGGGCGATCAGGTGGGTTGATGACATAAAATCTATAGTAGAAGCAAACTGGATGCCCTCACCCAATTTCCTTCAAGTGACAGAGATGGTTGGCATAAAGGAAAGGAACCTTATACCAGCAGTGACATTAAACAAGCTGTTAATGGTAGCGATGATGATAATGATGATGATGATGAATATAGAAAGTCATTTATTTTGATTCCTCAGTTTACTGCGTATCTGAAGTGTTTAGTCTACCTTATTTGACATGAAAATCATTATGTAGTTGGAAAACTAAGAAAACGCAAGTACCAAAATATATCTGTTTCATTAAACAAGATAGTTTATTATTAGATAACAATAACATTAAAAAGATAAACAATGACATGGTAATACAATCTGTCGTAATGGCGTCTGCCTCAGCAGCTGTCACAAACACCACTAATGAATAAATAAACCAAACAAACAGATAACAAGAGATGCCAATTAAACAATACACTAATTAATTCCAAACATTGGTGTAGTGGACTTAATTAGAGTAGGCAACATTATCAAACGAGCGGTACACACAGGTAGCTACATATCTATACAACATAGATGAAACGCAATGCGAAAATTAATATTTGATGAATACATCATATGAATTAAGTCATCGATTTCATATTGATATCGACTAAACTGTCTCACACTCTCATGCCATCAGTGATCCAACTATTAGCCCATAATGTCAAGACGAAAGAGAAAATAAAACAAGGAGTCGTAATCCGATAAATGATAACATACATTAAGCGTGAGTGTCACATGAGCACCCAAGAAACATAAACTACTTTACGACAATCTCATAAAAGAAGCCGCACAAAGTCGACACTGGCTTTTTTAATATCGGAGGCGAGAGCTGGCCGCACTGTCCCACGAAACATTTTCCATTAATAAAACGCGAAAAAGGAATATTACATATGAAAAAGACATATATCCGTATCGCCGGACCCGGCGCTATCTCCTTGGAAGGTAATAACTTCTTTACAAGTCCAAAGTCCGAGGGATTGAAAAGCAATTTCAGCAGGACACCCCCGCCCTCACGCGGGGCCGGACTTGCCATATTTCTTTTTCGCCGCTACTGTAATTCGCCTTTGATTTAATCTAGAGAAACAAATCTTTGAATGTGAAAGTTTAGTGATAGGCATCACTGGAACTAGTTTCGCTGATTGGATTCCATCCCGGCTCGCCCGCGGACCCCGATAGTTCCTACAATTTGAATTGGTCACTGCAGATATTCCGCTATTTGTCTGATTCTACTACAAGATTGCATTTCTTATTTTCTTAGTCGAATTTCGGTAGCCGTATTCTTCTTTCTGCTACTACTGATTTTATTTCAAATGAACAGACATTGAAAAATATGAGAGGTTGAATCAATTAATGGTACGAGGTCAATTATTCCATGAATGATTATTATTCGCAGTAATTAAAAACTTCGCTCTATTTGTAATGAAAATGGCAACGAACATCTTTTAGTGCAGCTTCAGTAGTTTTCTCGTAATTTACACTTAATGATGCGGCAATTAATGCACGTAAAAACAGGGATATTTATAGCCGTACCGCGCCATGTAGTCAATTATGTTTCTATGGAATATGAGCGTAACAAAAAGGCTGGCAGTGTCATCGGATCAATTTGTAACGTATCACTAAACAGGATAGAATCGTAACTGGAACCAGTTAAGTCGTGGGCGGCGAGGCGTCTCGGCACTATCGCCTTACCGCCTCGTACACAAACCACACCGCAAAATATACATTACACCGATATCTACGTACATATTCATATTAATACATACTATTAATAGGGGATATAATATAGGATTATAGCTTAAAATAAACCTACACATTTTCCCACTAACAAAAGATTGTACAGACGCCAGCAGGTCAAGCCATCTAAAACTGTCAAATTTTCCCAATTGAATGTGAACCTTATAATTTTGTTTTAAAGTTGAAAATATATCAAAGAAATTTGACTATGTACTATCCAAACAACAACACCAAAAAGCAATCTAAATAAAAAAAAAATTCATAATGAGCAAAGGTCCAGTGAAATTCTTACCTATTATCCTATTAACTAAAGGCTAGTGCATATTAAACTGTTCTTTGTAAATTTACGTAACATACTCGTAATAATATAAGTAAAAAAATCTTCGTAAAACCCAGTCAATTTGTGTGAGGCGGTTTGTCGGGGGACTGGCTAGGGCTACCCACAGATCGCTATCGGTCAAACTATTCCGGCCGCCTTATTTATATAGGTAATCTAACTATTTGCGAGGGACAAACACCCTTTATGATATTCCTTTTCTTTCGTTTTGTGCAAATTCTGATTTTGAACAAAAAAAAGATGTTATTTGTACTTTGTAGGTGATCGTTATTTTCTCATGATCTGTACGTACATATATGTATAAGTATGGGCTATACCTACAACGCACTGCTGGACACAGCTCCGCTCAAATTGCACCACTAGACTCGGATCAACTCAAGCTTCCGTATTGTACAGGATTCAAAATAATTGGCGTCACAGAGTAGGAAAATTCGACGGAAAGCCAGTCGATTAAATTTCTCTACCACTGAATATTTTCACATTTGTTGGTTTCCGGATTAAATTTTAACAGTGCTAATTCGGAAGCAGTGCTCAATATTGCTAATATAATTCTGTTTGGAGGGTACGAGGGGTGAGGACGCGATCTAGGGACGCCACTCACGCGTCCCGCGACCATTTTCTGCGCGAACGAAACTCTATATTGAATACAATTCTAATAGAAAACACATTCTACATTGTACCCTGGATACTTATTTGTGAATAAATTGTGTGGGGAAATGAAAATAACTAAAATAATATTTTTTGAGAGTCATTGTTCCATTAGTTGAAACTTAAGTAAACCAAAAAACAATAATTATGTGATTCAGTCTTACTTAACACAGGGTTTAACACATTAGAACGGTGTATAAATTCACTAAAAAAAACTGGTTTCAAAATTAAGACTTTAATTAAATTGCAAAGTGAATTTATTATTGTAGAAGAGAAGTGTTAAAATTATCTCAAAAATAATGATATTTAATAAGAAATTAAGTGAACAGTAGGGCGCCTATTGTGGAGGGGTTCGCGGGCCGCGATCGGGCCATTTGCTACTGTTTTCAATTTGTCGGCCGCCGCCATACATCAGCCGCGGCACGCAGCGGTAACGGCCCCAACTTTAATACACTTACGCTTGACATTTTTCCGCCCATTATGCATTCAGTTATACCAATACTTTCTGTAAATACTTACCGGGAAATCCAATTTACTAAGACTGTTAGTCATTTTTTCTAAGAAAACCATTCAAAGCAGTTAATGGCGGCACTATTTGCAGTATTGTTTTCATTTACATTATATGACAAATCATATTGTGTCAATTACCACTGAATATAGCGCAATTGGAGATATGTTTGTGTTTGCTTAGTTTTCACTTTTATTTAGATTCAAATGACTGCTGCATAAGCCTAGTTTTCTATGAAATTCTCAGTAACAGTTATGAGTTGAATGCCTGGTTCTAACTATAGGCTGGTCTCCTATTACATGGGACCCAAACATACCGACAAACTATGGGTCTACTACATATCTGCCTAACCCTTCGAGAAATACAGGCGTGATAGTATGTTATGTTTTTTTTTCATTGGCCATTGATATTTCTGTTCAATATTTTGTTGCCTGCATGAATTTTTAGGTCAGATAGAGATATTCGTTATAGAACCCACTTCGCAACTGTCAGTTGATCCTCGCTAAAATGCTTGTAATTGATTCACGGAATTGTTACGCTTCTACGCAAACATGCAGTAGGATTATTGAGTCCATTTTACATTGAAGTTAAACATGTATATTTTTAGTAAAACATTTTTCATTTAATATTTTGTTGCAGATCATCCCACAACGTATCTAATTTTACTGTGTTCAGTTTTCAAGAAGAAAAAGCTATGAACTGTTGACCTGTACTGAGAAAAAAATACAAGTTATTTATAAATTACCTATGTTAGCAGCTCACCTACGCCTACGCTTACTTATGTTTCAGTCGCGTAGCCCTTATTAAATGCTATAAAAATTAGTAATGGTTATAGAATGTTCTATTATTGAGTTTATTTCTCCTGATTATCAGTATTTTACACGAAGCAACTGCCATCAGACCTCTGCAACCCAATTTCTGAGCAATACTGGTTATCAGGCTTTTTGAGCTACTGAATACGATTAACGATTCTCATAGGTGTTCGTATGACAACCGGAAACGACGGCTTTACGTGCTCTCCGAGGCATGGAGGGGTTTAAATGTGTTAAGATGGTCACCCATATACAGACTTATCGTGGTAAATGCAGCTTAACCTTGCAACTGCAAGGTTAATTGATGGTTATTTGATATTGAAATCAAATAACTTCTAGAGCCTTCCACCATTTTTTGAAATGCAGTCTTTGTATGTATATGAATTAGAGAATTTCGCTTTCTCACCATACTAAGGAGACTAAACGCTTTACAATAGTATAACTTCAGTAAACGTCACAATATGTAAATTACAAGTACAAACATGTCCGATGTTCCGTGTATCTTGTCCATGTTACTTGTTTTTATGTACATTACAATGTTGGGAATAACGTGCACCGTTTTAGAGGAATTCAGATGTAGATACGGTAAACTCGAGGGACTGAGCGCAGAGCTCGTATCAATAATAATTAGAGGTGCTTTCAGTCGACGCAAGTTGGTATTCACCCGCACTCAACTCAGCGTTCTAATTGGGCGCCCGGTCCACCTCACGGCGATGTTTGACGAATGGTCCAAACGTTGACAAATAACCCTGGTATCACAGATCTCGGATATTGCACAGAAACCACCTTTGCCAGCGATTACTGCTAACGTATTCGAAGCGTAAATGGAAGCTCATGGCAATATTCCTGGAATTATTGGATCATATTGGATTAGAAACTTCGGGAGCTTTAATACAACGATTTTGGGACATTTCACACAGCACCATCTAGTTCCAAAGTAAGCAGAGCTTGTACTATAGATACTAGATAATGGATATAATACATAAACATATGTACTTTTTTTATTGTAAATAAATACTTATAATACAAGCAAAACACAAACAGTAGAAAGTATAGCTGTGCCCTGGGGTTTCACCCACCCTGGCATTTTCCTTTTTGCTCGACTCCTAAGAGTCGTGATGTAAAATACCCTATAACCTTCCTCAAGAATTTGGGTACCAAATGTAGAAATATTTTTCAAATCCCACTGGTACTTAGTTTCAGACTAGTGCGGTCAAACAAACAAAAAACTCTTCACCATTATACAACGTGTTACAAAATACCCCGTAAAAAATATAAATAATTATCAAAGCCAAAAAATTTGTCAGCTGTCATGTCAGGGAACCAGATTATTTAACAGAAATGCTTACGTACCTATTTACCTATCTTACCTAATTATTTGTCTACTTTAATAGTTTTTCTATTTTTCATTCATAAATGTTGTTGTTTTCCTTTTTTTGGGGTATGTTATACAGCGTTACTACGGTTCTTAAATATTGTGAATGGACTCGTTATAAGGCCCCATTTAACCTCCTTTCGGCTTTATGGGTAATTTTGTAACACTCTGTATAAGTATAGATAAGTAGGCACTATCCTTTGAAAATATTGTTTTTAATTAGACCTGAATTTCCACAACGTATATTTAGTTACCATATAATTAATTTATCGTATGATGACTCCGCATATGTATGAGTAATGCTTATTAGTTGCGACACATGTAATCCGATACTAATTAGGACGTAAACAAAAAGCTAGGTTCACACGACAAAAATGTCGTTTAATTTGAAACATTGGTGTCGTGTGCGAGTGAGTGATCACCTAGTCCCGTGTCTGCAGTTAGCAGTACGCCAGTATTTGTGCTGTTATTAATTCCGGAAAATTGAAAGCCGATCCGAGTTGGCCGTTGCTGTCACGTTGTTTACTCCGACGACGATTGAGTCCAGTCTAAATTGCATACTGTGACGCTTTGAAACTCTGCCTCGTTTGGTAATAGATTCAACGTAACAGTACGTTGCGATTTTCACGTTTCAAAAATAACGAACGAGTATTCGTCGACGCAAGTTTGCAGATATTAAATTTGTAGGGTGTTTTTTGGTTACGAATAGTAAGGTGTACCAATTTACATGTTTATTATTTTTCTGAAAGTAAAGATGACTTCGAGACTAAATAGTTCTTTTTATCACGTTGCCCCACACTAGGATTTCCTCCTTTATCGTGGGTGCGTTTAGAAACACAAACTTTCACACATACAAACACCCAAACCCGGAACAACTACCTGTAGATCATACAAATATTTGTTCCGTGTGGGAATCGAACTCACGACCCGTGGCGTAGAAGCCGATCGCTCAGCCGCTGCGCCAAACGTGGCGTCTAATAGTGGGTTCCGTTCAACGCTATTGGTATATGATCTTGAACGCTTTTTGCCAACATGGTATGAAGATTTCAATAGAAATTCCTGGACTTAGATAGGGGAGGCCTTTGCCATGCAGAAAAGGTTACCTAAAAAAAGATGTCTTCTGCTTTTATATATTCAAAATCTTTGTTGAACACACATGATCCATTTCAAATTTCGGTAGCGTCTGATATTGATTAATCACTCTAAGACCACGTCAAATCCAACAATACACAATCGAAATAGTTAAATAAACGTCCCTAACAAAATAAATTAAGACATCC
Source organism: Acronicta alni (assembly GCA_964056405.1). Lineage (NCBI taxonomy): Eukaryota > Metazoa > Arthropoda > Insecta > Lepidoptera > Noctuidae > Acronicta > Acronicta alni. Next base: position 10,319,578 of record OZ043921.1, read on the forward strand.
TGTTTTCTATCACTTTTGAAATTTACAAAGGCAAGCGGACACAATAAAATCCAGCTCGGCCGACGACCGTTACCTTTCACAATCAACAATGGCTTATTCAAATCATTTCCTGTGTAATCCTTAATCAAGTGGGCAATGAAAACAACTGACGGTAAGCACTAAGTATCGAGCTGTAGTAATTTCGAGGACTGTTGGAACGCGCCGGCCCACTGAACGTTCAAATTGCCGTAGCGTGGAGCGCGTTCCCGCTCGTTCATTACCGCCACCCGATGTTTGCTACTCCACGATCAAGTGAACTACAACATCAGGAAATGAACGATTTCTATGAACGGCTGACGACTTTGTTGTACTGTTCCAAACAAAACTTATTAGTGTACAGTCGCTCAACATTGGTGCAGACTATAGTGTTACGAAATTGATGCGCTTCAACAATCATTGACAAGGCGGGAAGAAAACTTAGACATGAAGTTTTTTTTTTCAAATAAACAACACAGTCATTTTTTTCAGTTTAGTAACTAGATTGTATCACTATACATACAACCACCACAGTACTAACCTAATGTATATACTGACTTATTTGTGTATTAAAACCTTTTTGTACAAAACTGGCCGTTGGCATCTTCAGCCAGTCATTTGGGTCCATAGCTGTGCGTAAGTCACTTAAGAATGAAGATTTTGTTATGGAATTTAGTGCCTTAAAAACCAAAACACAATAAATTTCTTACTAAAGTATATCAAACAAATCCACCTAATTGAGCACTTATGTCATTAATGCGACCACCTAACCAACCAATGATACTCAAAAACTACATGAAACATTCGAACCTACAAAGATTTATATTCTAGGCAGAGACCTTGGAGCCTGGGTTAGGAGACTTGTGTTAATACAAAAAGATGGCTCGAAATAGAAAAGTATTAGAACCTAAGTTCATAAGTTTCTTCTATTTATAATAATATTGATTGTCTGGTGGTTTGGTTCGCTGAAAAAGTTCTTTTTTTTTTCTAGTTATTTTAGCGAAGGAAAAATTCGACTGCGGGCAGGATTCGAACCTGCTTCTTCTGGTTAGGTACACCAGACGCTATGGCACTAAGCCACTGCCACTCCCACCCGCCATGTCGAATTTTACCATTCTGAATTTACGTCTGTTCTTTATAATCATCAAAGTTTTTGCTTCTCAACCGACATGATTTACTTTACAGTTAGTTCGATGTCGAACGATGTCACCTTACCTATTAACTATCTTTTTGTAAAATGCCAAAAAAATACAAAAAGATACTTTCTTTTCTTTTTAACAGCTTAACCACAAAAAAGTAAAACATTGACACAGTGTGTGACCGTACTAAATGTCATGACGAAATTTGCATAAAATCTGTCGGCCGAACCACAGTCACAAACTTTTGAGTATACTTAAAAAGCACTAAAATCGAAATGAGCTATAAACGAGCGACCCTTATTTTGGTAAAGTCGGCCTCACGATTAATTTTACGTATAAATTGACTTTTTAAGTTTTACTTTTGAGTTTAAGTGCATTTTAAGCCCAACAAAATTAAGTTTTTTTTTTCAGACGCATGTCATCTCTTCACTAAAGACACTGAGACATCAATTTATCTTCAAGGAGAATCAAAAAAGGTCAAACTTCTTTCATATCTGCGTCGGTATAAAAAGTCTGGAGAGTGCATGTGATGAACACTTGAAAAGTTGACGTAGATAGGGATGTCATTATTAGGGTTATCATAGTCATTTATGAGTTTAAGTTGTTAATGTATTAGGGTTGTTGTATTTACTCTTAACGATTGCATAAAAAAATGCTGTTATCTTTAAGTGTTTTGGAAATAATGTGTGCCTTGCTTAACACAGCCCTGTTTTCCTGTTATAGCTCCATCAAAATACATTTATGTATCAACATGTAGGTACGAGTAATTCTAGTTGCACATATTCGACATTGTACACTTACTCAATCGGTAAAAATACGTGAAATATAATAAATAGTTCATTTTAGATATTTTTTAAAGCAATATTTTAAAATCAATAGTATCAACCAGTGCGATAATAATATTATTTCGAATATATCTTTTATGCCTAAACTGTAATAATAAATATTTAAATAAGATCAGTTTCTGGACTATTCACGTGACCCTTAAAAATAACAAAGATATCTCTATTATCAGTTAATTAAATTAATGTGTTAACATTGGCATAGTTTTTTATGTGTTTTTAATGTTTCCATCGGGCAATAAAAATAACTTATATTTTTATCTTCATTATTTTTTCTGATCAAGAGGTCAACTCTATGTAAATATGCAATAAAATTACTTATGAATAGAGTGTATCGAAATGACTTTTTAACCGTAAGAAAGCATTCGCGGATAGTGTTTTTCATTCGGACTAAATTATTTAGATATCAGCAGCAAATAATACCTATACAATAAATACACCATAGACTTAATGCAATTTCGGATAAATAAAATTTAATATTTTTATCTTTCCGTGAACAGCAATGTCAATAAACTTGGAAGTTTGGTTCTTCTTCAGATGCTATTCCCGGAATACTCTATGAAAAAAACAATTATATTGTACAGCACTATTATTATTATACTGTATTATTATTAATTAATTTCTGCGCATACGAGTAGGTATATGTGTTTTTAATTTATTTACTAAGACATCTTTTTTTTTTGTTTCTATCAGTGGAGACTTTTTAATAGCTTTATGTTGCTACTTAAATATTGTTTTTAGTTAATTAGCTGATAGTCTTCTTAAAAGCTATAAAAAAATATATATATTAACTCTATTATAGATACAAAAATAAAACTATTACTACTACTTCTTATGGATTTTACGTATTATTAAATCCCGATGTTTCGGACCTTTTAGAGCATCCATGGTCAAGGCAGTGTGTAAGATTTAATAAATCTATGTATTTAAGTACCTATGTTAATTTTTCAGCTACTACTGGTAGTAAGAAGTATTGGCTAGTATTCGATAATGACGCCCATTGACGTCAACCGACACATTCACTATAGCTGATAACCCGCGGTCGCGACTTCCGAACAGCTCACTGAGCTTCATTCACGTTAGACTTTTAAGTTTACTCATAAACAACAACTTTATATTCACGTACGAGTATTATATTATATGTATATATTATATACAAATATGTATACATTACATATATACAAATATGTATACATTACATATATACAAATATGTATACATTATTTACAAAGAAGCAGTGATAGCCTAGTGATATGACCATTGGGACTGCCAAGTCAAAGGACTTGAGTTCGAATCCAAGGCACGCATCTCTGACTTGTCGAATTCATGTGCGTATTAATAATTAATTATCTCTCGTACGGTGATAGAAAACATCGTGAGGAAACCTGCATACCTTAGAAAATTTTCTCGACGGTGTGTGTAGTCCGCCCAATCCGCACTAGGCCAGCGTGAAAAATGTATACATTATCATTTGAATGTATACATTATTTATATATTGAAGTATATTCAATATTTAAAAAAATGAAAAATGACTCTGCATGCATATTAAAACGTTTGAAAAAACCATTCACTGAATGTTTTTTTTTTACTTTTTTTTTTGGATTTAAGATATGAATCTGAGCAAGCACGGTCTACTTACTGAATTACGTTACTATTTAGTTTTAAAAAAATCAACACAGAAGCCGGTAGGAGCCAGCGTTCTAGTCGGGTAAAAACAAATGACAATCGCCATCGTCAGCCCTGTTACCAACCTTCTGACTGGCTTTATAATATTTAATGAACATTAACTATAACTCAGCGGATGCAATAGAAAAAGATCGCCCATGAATTTAGAATCAGAGCTACTTGATTTCCAATTCAAATTCAAATCTTTATTGCGTTCATGTGAACATAAATTGTTATAGAAAGTACCCTAATGATGCGTGAGCGCGCTTGACCACGTATGCTTTACACTTATACATTAGCTTATCTTTACGCCTCAGTTACCAAAAATATTATGGTAAGTACGGTACTTGATGTATACAGGTTAATGAAATCAAGGTTAAAATAGGTATATATGTTTATCTAAGGAGCAAAGTCGAGTATTATTGTGGCAGATGTAATGTAATAGAAAATAAAAAATATTTCGAGTACAGAGACTGATGTAGGGTTAGTACCAATTTTCTTAACCTTTTGACCGCCACGGACGTGTATAGACGTCAAATGAAAAGTTGCTCACAACGCCAACGACAGCATGGCACGTCAAAAATACCACTTTTTTTTAGTTCAAAACAAATACCTATACAATTTATTTTTGTTTTTTTTTACCTATTATTAGATACTAGAATTTGTCGCTTGGCGTAGAGAACACGGATTTTTGTTATTGACGTGGCGGTCAAAAGGTTAAACCTAAGTGTTTGTACCTACACAGTTATACATCATATGGGTATTTATTATAAATCAACTATAAATAATTAGACCTGATTTATTATTATTATAATACCCAAATATTTTTTTTCTATAAGTACCACTATAGAGGCAAACAAGCATACGGCTCACCCGATGGTAAGCGGTTACCATAGCTAATGGATGCCTGAAAAATCAAACGAAAGAGGAATAGTTGGGTTGGCAGAGGGTCTTAGTCCCCCCCACTGCCCACACAACGTTTCCTCGCGGAGCTTGCATGGCTACCTTGGAACATAACACAGCTCAAAGCAGTGTTACTTCACTTCTATTTTTTGCAAGGCGGAGGTACTTCCCGAGTCGGGCAGTTTCAAATCCAATTTGAGTGGAATTACTCCCACTATGCCCTACCTCTCTTATTTAATTTCGCAGATGATTTATAATAAAGAAGAAAAATAATATATGCATGCAATATATGCATAGTAGAGAAGAAAAATAACATATTGGTTCTTCATTATAATTAAATTAAAGAGGAAAGTAATTGGTTATGAAATGTTTTGGTTTTTCCAGTATTGTGAGTCACTTTATATAGTATATAGTAATAGTTTATATAGCTTGACAACAATTGTAAATTTCCCAATTAGCGACTCCTGCGCAATCAGTGACAGTTTATTTCATATAATTCATTTCATGGTTTTCTTTAACAATCGCCTGTAATTATTTGAATAACCATTGTTTTCTTCACGGTTTAAAATGACCTATTTAACGTGCGTTATAAATATACTCCAAGCCTTTAAGAAAACAAATATTTGAAGAAACATTAAGATTAACCAAATATTTCTAATTTTCTTATGAAACAGCGCACATTAAAAACTTGGTGCGTGTTAATATAATATACACATGTTACTACTGTATGAAGTTTCTGACGTGAATAAATCTAATTGAGCTAATGAAGGAGGAATTTCTTAATTAGTAGTGTTTCGAACGAACCATAGGCACACGTAGTGTACCGAAACGGGTTAATTACGACCGATAACTCTTAATTAACCTGCCTAATAACAGAGTATTTGCATTCGAGCCAATTAGGGAGTCGACGAGATCGATAGAAAATATTATTACTCGAGCGCTCCACGTTTGTTGAGAAACCCGCCGTTGTTTATGGTAACGTGCTCTAGAAACACACTCAGATAATTTTTTCGCGCATCTACATTCTCTATTTGATTCATTCCGAGTGCACTAGTTTTCCTTAAGTGATTTTAACACCTATTTGAAGCATTCTAATGGAAATTCTGCACTGACATGAAACATTTAATTAGTGTCATTTAGTTAACAAAATACTGATTTCCTTGAACATAATTATGCTACAAGTTAGGGACATAGCCATAAAACCCTCGAGCTAATATATTTATAGCATTAAGAAAACAGGAAAATAGTCATGTTATCGAATCTTCGTTATCTTTTGCCTGTTATCCATCACTCGCGAAATATGTTGTAATTAAAAACGTTAACTCGGTACGAGTATCAATTATGGGGGACTGTTCTCAATAATAAGACTTAATTAACGCGGGGTCATCGATAGTACAAAAATATCGGTCGGGGGTGTCGTTAAATAGTGTGCATAAACATTATGCACGTAATTGTGCGGTGTCGTACGTCAACGCGCGTCACAAAACTTGTCACGCCACTGTAAGGTTATCTATCGGGCGCGGGCCCACGAACAAGGAGTCTTAATGAGGGACACGGGGTTAAGACAACTTTCTAATTATTATGTACACATTATAAACATTCGTGTTAATGAGTAGACAACACTAGACTAGATTTGACTTAATACCAGATGGTATTGATATGTGTATAAGACTAAGTTTTTCTATAATGCCTGAAATGCATGTTGGAGTGCCGTTTTTTGACCCTACGGTTCGGTTAAATAGAAAGTTATTACCTGTCACCAACATTTACAAGCTAAATAAAAGTATTATTTATCTTCATTACTAATAAAACTAACACCCGAATTAATATTCGGGTAAGTAAGGATTTTAAGGATTTTATCTCGTTATGACATTTGGATATGAGAATACAAAAACTCTTTTTTATTATGAATTGTATTATCCACCTCCAGTATACTCATTAGTGCACCATTTTATTGCATTATTTCTATACATAGCTGAGTAATAAAGATGATACGTGCATATAACCAATGTTTATGAAATAAATTATTGTTATAAGCTACTTTAAGTTAATGTGTATATCTGTTTGAAAATATACCAATTAACGCAAGTACGTTGGACGTTATCGACCGACTCTACCTAAATAAGAACTAATTATAAAGTAATTACATACAAATGTCTACTGTTTAATTTGCATAATTAAATCTACTTCATAATAAATTTAAATTTCATATTATGTTGATGAGGCTAATATTTTTAATATCGGCCATTTCTATCGTCTGATTAGGTGCATATATAATCAGTGACTATTTCATTAATGAGATGTAGATTATCATATTTTATAGTTTGTACCGTAACATTCCAAGCGTAACAGTAGCAATAGTTCTGTTCTTCATAATGATGATGATGTAATTTTTTTATTATTTCATAATATAAAGTAGATGGAACTGGTCTCCTCAAAACCAATAAGGTTTTTTTCAAAAAAATTTTTCAGAGTTTGGATGCGTGCCCGGGTTAAAGGGAATTAAAAAACATACCGGAGAATTGTGGATATATTTATTAACAGTACACCTCTGCCTAACCCTTCGGGAATAAAGGCATGTTTATGTTACACTATGATCTTTATTTTCCCTCTAATTAGCATAACATTCTGTAGCTATAATGATCGATAAATAGAAGAGACTGTGAACTCGTGTAACGTAAGAAGGAACACTTTATGCAACATGGGAACCCGAGGCAAGAGTCGCAGCCCTAATTAAATAAGTAACAAGAGGAAGCACCGCCACCGTTGCTGAAAAACATAAGCCACGCCAACAACCTAATTACTGGTGACCTTCGAATAGGGCTGCCACTTTCAGCAATACTAAAAATTATGACAACTGACTTTACGCATTTTTTGTAGTAGTTTTTCGGGCTCTAAGATGTTTTTTCCTAGGATACACCGAACTTCATTGTCTCGCGGATTTTATGTATATGAACTTTAAAAACGACTACATAATACATGATAAAGTCGTTGGAATTCATTTCATCGACTTACGTAGTCAGGCTCAGTGCCCAGGTCGAAGAATGTTATTGGGTTTTTCTATGAAATCTCAGGAGCAGATCAGAGTTTGGATATTTGGTAATTTACAGGCTCATGTCATTAAACAATGGCAACAGAGGAAAGTATGTAGACAGAGGCTCGCCTCTAACTACATAGGACTTTACCATACCGGCGAACTGTGGGCATACAATAAGTATACCTCTGCCTATCCCTTTGTGGACTACAGACGTGAAGACATACCATCACACCATTAATTAATTAAGACATATCTTATTATATTTTCTCGCTCGAACATGATTTGAATTTTAAAAAAATCCCTAGCAACTGTTTAACCCTTTAAACATTTGGAAAATCTTTACAGATCAATTCCAAACAAAAACATATTCCTTTTCCTACAATCAAATAACATCATCAAAATTCAATAGATCTCACTGACAGGTGCGTTATTGGATACAAATTGGATTTGCAAATTAAGCCGTACCGGTGAGTGAAACAGTTTAACTTTTTTTGTCAATTACGTTATTGGTACAGAGTGCATTTTGTTGAGCGGGCCTCGTTCCACGATTAGTTTTCCAGCTCAATAATCAATTTAATTAATTAATTCACTCACTGTTACACAGATTGTTAAATTGATTTTTTTTACAACTAAATATGTTTCATTTACCACAAAACGCGGACTATTTTATAAAATTTTCCCATCCTAAGTATTATTTGTTAATTTTATTCGTTAGAAACTGCACGCAATGCAATTTTAAACTCACATATTTTTCTAATTTTTGAAATTTTATAGTAGCGCTTATTTATTACACGTTGAAAACCATTACAGAAACACGATTATTTTATTTTATTTAACTAGTACGAAATAATTATTTCTCAAATAAAACAAACATTTTTAAAAAGTTATAAAATCCCATGGTGTTTTCATTAAAACTAAGCAGACCATCTGTCTACACCATGACGTATTTATGAATATCCGTCTGTCAGTCAAGCCTTCATCAAAAAAGTGGTAACCCTAACACAGCGTCAACATCCGTTTCTCTAGCTAATTTGTTTGTAGTACGGCGCGGAGGAGGCTGCAAGCCAGACCAATTAGTGCGCGCGGTGACCCTGCGTCCCACACCGAGGACCCGCTAATGACAACCCTGGCGCGAGGGTCACATGTCACTTTAATTATTTTTAATGAAACAAATAAAAAATAACTTACGAGCGCCATGAACGTTTGCTTTTTAAAAACATTTTTTTTTTTGTGCCGACTAGTAGACTAATTAGTATTTTAAGCTGGTTTAACATGAACGCGATTAGGTACTAAAAGTGAATTAAAAAGGAGAGGCCTGTTTTTTTCACTTACCGTGCTCATAAAGCTTTGATATAAGTAATACTCCCGCCAAACTTGTCGCTCATATCTAAAATATTCTGTATTTTTTGTGTAAGACCATCTACTTGATTTAAGATTAGCTTTATTTTATTGGGATGAAAGCTCTAACATATTAAACAATAATTATTATCAACGTAATTAATGAAGTAACCATCTGAAACAACGAAAGTTAATAGGCAGGCTTAGTCCATTCGACTTAATTGAAATTTCATCTAAAGAGAAAATATTATGACATAATTTGGAGGTGCGGCCATGCTGATCATCGCGTGGACCAATCAGCGCTGATTAATTTATCCTAACACCCACGTTAATTAAAGCCGGTTTATTAATTAGCCAAAATTAATTAATGGAAATGCACTACTTCATTGTGCTAAAATATAATTTTGACATAGCTAATTGAACATTAAAATGATATTAATTTATTATGCGACTCATGGATGACATAACAATACCAACATTTTATAGTATCGGGCTGCACGCCTCGACCACATTACCTATTTTTACTCCATTTACCCGCCAAATTCGGGACATTAGAGAACTTTATTCAAAACAAAAGCTTCAAATAGAAATAAAACTACATACTATTTACAGGTTTTATCGCGACGTTTTGGACCTTTTACAGCGTCCATCCAAGGTTGGCCCATTGTAAAGTGTCAGAAATCTTTACGTGAAGCGAGAACTTTGTTCCCCTTTTTAAACATATTGCGCGCACGGAGTTGAGATTTGTTATAGTTAAAGTTAATATTTTATGGAGAAGAAGTGCACAAAAAGAATACCTACAATACATAAAATTAATAAAATAAAACATTCATTGGTTAGTGCTGTTTATGTCAAACTATTGGTTTTTTAAATACCTTTATTATGACCAAAGAGACCATGGGACCACTAGTCAATGTAAAAGCTTCAAATTTTATTCCCAAAACGACTTTTACATAGTTTACAGTAACTTGTTAATATAAGTAATGCTTACCTGATTTTGTAAGTATAGACAGTCAGTCTATCATTATGGACAGTTATTATTAAATAAGTTAAATAAAATAAGTTTAAACTATTGTACCATTAAATTGACACCTTATGTCCAATATTTATACCATTTAGTATTTACGAGTACGAGGTTGTAAATGTAACACTCAGACTCAAAAAGTTTAAGTGGCACTATTTTTGTTTTGTTGGAATCTCCGTTAAGTTCTGTTATAAATTAATTTTAAAAAAAAGTGTCATGAATGAAAAAAATTGAGTCTATAATTTTTAAAACAATGAACATCAGTGTTAGATAAGAATAGTAAATTATCAACTTTATACAAGTTATATTCTGCGAATGCCACAAATTCCTATAAAAATATTATTGCAGGACAAAAAAATAACGAAAAACCCGATAAACAAGTGGAGCGTCATTAATCCATTTTGTATAAACATTCATTATACGTAAGATAAGCAATAAAATGTTGTCCATTAATTGTGCACGGTAATTATAAGAACAGAAGGAGGCAGTGTTTATAATTAAAACGAATGAAGCATTGCTACACTGGCTGGTCTAGTGATGTAGCTCTAATGAGCTACTTGCTAATTAGAGAATAAACAAGCCGGATACGGGATTCTAATTGGCTTTTGGGACAACCATGTCGCGCTCAGCGCCACAGCCGCTTCTTTTTATAGCAAAAAGATGCTTACTTGTTTTTAGAGTTCCTTATTACAAGGTATATTTTTGTACATATATTACATATTGATTTTAATTAAAATAAAACTAACTTTTTGCGAATTTTATCTTGAATTTTATCTTACAGCGTGCATGGTTTAAATTGTCAATTTTATGATAATCGTTTAGTTCGTAGTTCGTGAAGCGGACTATTTTAGTATCAAAAATGTGGTTTCTTGTCCTCCATACCTACTTGGTTTTTTGCTAGATTATACAAGATATAAAAAATAAAGTATTGTGGAGCTTTAAAAACATTTTTGCATTAATTGATTAATAAATGTACTAAAGTACCTACTTCCCGATAACAATGTTGAGCTTAATCAAGTTAAGCTCAAAATCGTTATCGATAGACGATGTCTACGGTAGCGTAGGGTGTCATGTTTTTATTTTATAGCTCTGGTTTGTCCATCCGAGTTCTGTTGTGTATTTTATTTAAAATTTTATCTTATTCCATTGATTTTTGACAGTCTGAACCTATAAAAATATTTAGCACATGTTTTTGAAAATTAGTAAAGCTCTTGTAGGTTATAGTTTTGTAATTTCATTATTTAAACAAAAGAAATCATAAAAAAAATTGTTACTATAACTTGACATTTTTCTAGCGGTAGTGATTTCTTGTATAAATTATGGAATAAAATGTATACTTAAATGATTTTATTTCAAACGCTAACATCGTACTATTACAGCACTCGTGTATCCCCGAAAGGACAGGCGTGTACGCACGAGATACGTATGTAACGCAAAGTTAGCTGGAATCGATATAATAGAAAGCCAGCCAATTGCCAATAAATAAAGTAAGGAGTATGTATATCAAAAACAGCTTCATTTTTGTAATAAGTTTCCTTTTACTTACTTTTTCTCAACGACAAAAAGTAATCAAACATTGAAATTATAGTTTTCATCGTACATCATTATTTTCATAATGTAGATCCCAATTAGTAGGTATATGTCCAATTAAAAAATATACGTAATTCGTTCTTTTACTCATTAAAAATAATTATTGTCAGTAATGGAGGCCATAAAATGCGAAGATTAATTTTATAAGTCCGAATATTTTAAAATCACTACTTTTTGTAAAATACACATTCTTGCTTAAGTAATAACACAAACTATTTTTATAAACAAAAAAAATCTCAGCCTAAATGTAAAGAGTAAAATTCTTATCAGTTGTAGATAAAATATTCTTTTAGAGCTTTGCAGGAACTTGCGACACTTGTTATCAACTTTTAGTGACAGAGCGCTCCGGAAGTTGTCTGTTGGTTGCAAAGCGCCTTATCAAATACCCGCCTACTCAAATAAAATGTATTGTATTTAAAACTAATTATAATACTTTATTCGGTGGTAATAGTTATCACTACATGATAACCCAAACAACAGTGGTTCATGAAAAGTAATTAACCTATCACTCACTTTCATTATTTAATTTTACGAATAAATATTTATATTTTGATTTTAAAAGTATTTTAAAATAAATAATACGAAGTTTTACTGAATAAAACTTATTAAATAGAACTATTGTGATGTTATGCTTTTGACTTAAAAATATACTGTAAGGACTTGTACATTTTTGTAATGGTTTTCAACTAAAATGTACCTACGTATAAGTGTATTATTTAAATTAATATGTTGTATTAGTTAAAATAAGCAATTAGTATAGATCTGCAACGTATTAGTAAGAGAAGAGGAGATATCATACAAGTCTATGTGAATTAAGTGCAATATGTTACAGGTAAATAAACCTAAAGCATAGTTCAGTTAAGTAAAGTTTATAAAATTATAACATAAATTACCTAAATTAGTATAAATAAATTAAAACATATTACAAGTACTTTTTCAAAGTAACAGATCCCTCTAAGTGATAAGCCTCGTAATCCATACAATAAACTAATTAGTAATTAGTTTAAAAGCATAGCCGCTGCGTGCCTACTTCACTGACTTAATAGTTTTTCAAAGAGTACGAGTCCGGTGGCAGAGATCATTAAGCGACTCTTCAAACCTGTCGCCGCATTACACTAATTGACGCAATTAGAGGGATTGCCGAACGGAAATAAAAGTCGGCTCACCTTCATGAAACGCCGGCCCAGCCAATTAGCCTAGCAACCCGTAATTAGCCTCTTCAAAACACTCTTACGGTCGATTAGTCTTTACACAGTTAAGAAAAAATCACAGCACAAAAAAATCTTGTTCATGTTTGCGTATTCGGAAAATAATGTTTTTCACAGCACTGAAAAGTTTTTTCGCGATCGCGTACCGGTACGTGAGCTGTGAGTACGACGACGTGCACTCGCCGCGGCCGCCACGGAGCGAATGCGCAGATCGTGGCGGGAGGAAGCCGCCACACACCAGCAGCCTGCGCTAGGCGGGGTATGCTGCCCTTCCTTTTCCCGTACGAAAGCTCTGCACTTGTGGAGCTTTTCGCACAAAGCTAGAGCGGCTGTTACGACCATTTTCATTTGGAAGGACGCTTAACTCTGTAAGTGGGCAGATTTTGCGCGGTATCGCATTTAGGCCTAAATAAAAACGATACTGAATTAAATTACGATCGGTCCATTGTTTTGTTGTGCAGAAATCTGGGTGGCTTTTAATTCTTTTAAGAAATATTTGTGTGTTAATTGCCATGACAATATGAATATTTTTTAGAATTACATAATACTTAAAGTTTTCGAGTGATATGAAAATCAACCTTTAATTGTCTTTATTTATTACAAGAAATTTGACGAATTTCACCAACAGTTACAATAACCATAGATATATTTATATAATATAATATAATATTTTAAATCATTAATCTTTATTTACGCAATATAGCGCTTAAGTTATTGGTTAAAAATAAACACCACTTCGTAGGTAGTATGTTTTATTATTACGAAACCAATTATTCAACGCTATAACAAGAACTGCAATGAGACTGCTACAGATTATTTACATAATAAATAAACATTATTAGGCAGAATGTAACTTCATGTAACAACATCATGCATATTGTGTGAATTTTCTAAAGGTTTGACAAGCTCTTTTAGTAAAATGAACGAACGAACTGCAATTATGAGCACGACTCGAATGATAGCCCATTCATCATTGATAAAGCTGTTCGGTGACATCTCATTCATTCATTGCTTTGTGGCCACACTGGCAGCCCTGCCCCGTCGCAAGACGATAGCGCAACCCTATGATATTTTAATCCTCTATTGAATAATACCTACAGGCATAGTATGTAACATGCAATATTAGTGTTTCTTTATTATACGTAGAGTTAGTAACACAATTGTTGTCGAATTGGTTTCATGGGATAAGAAGTCCTTTTCAATGTTAGTTCTGGTCACAACATTGTTTCCGAGAAATTCCCACTTTTTTCCGGGATTGGAAGTATTCAATACTGTAGCGCTAATCACAAACTTTTCCTACATTTCTTTCAAATCCCATAAGTAGATAGTAAATATCAGTTTTCCGTGTTTTCCGGGGCATTTTTCTGGGATAAAAAGTAGCCTATGTTATTCCCGGTCACATAATACTTGTGTGTCAAATTTCATGCGAACCGGTCTAGCCGTTCTTGAGTTACAAATGGTGTAATGTAACTATGACTTTGTTTTATACTATATAGGAGATTATCCCACAGCCTGTCATGGTCGTGGTGAATTCCACTGATCTCTGAATGACTATAGGGCAAGTAAAGACAAGTGCGGTTTTTAGTTAGTATGCGTTCAACAAAAGTCTTTGAAAGATGTATATTACGGAAATAAATAACATTGATCAATATCTGATTGCATAAACGCATCACTAACGTGAGCAGTGACTTATTGCAATATTTTATCTACTAAATTGTTACTTGCCAATAATTTAACAAATAACATGGAGAAAGTGTTGTAAGTTAGGTACATATTTACATTAAAATATGTACCTAACTTACAACACTTTCTGGGGATAAAAAGCTGTATATAAATAAATAATATATAATACTTTTTGTCATTCACTATGTTTCCCGCAGTCATAATTGGTGTTTAATGATGTTATGACACACAGTATATCATGTAGGTAACAAACACCTTTTTTATAGTTCAACACCAATAACACTTTTTTACATTCATGGCATTAAAAAAAATAACTTTACATATACATAGTACTGTAGTTATTTTTTCTCATTAAGATAGATGTTTGTTAAATCAGCAGTAGCTAAATGCAGCGTTATTCAGGCCTTCCGTATTTAGAAGGTGAAAGATTACTTCATTTTGTAATGGTGTCTTTTGCAGTATATGCGGTTTTCCTCCGTGTGGTTTGTAAAACCGATTACTTCTAAAACAGGCCACTTATTATCACCATTCTGGTACTGTATCCTCAAATACCTAATTGCTATTGCTATGCTACAAAACGGTAATTCCTTTATTTAAAGCTTCATAAATTCATATGTCAACCGATAACCGTGCATTTTAGTGAAGATTAATCCGTAATTAATACCGAACCGTGCATAACCGCCTTATTACAATGGGAAAATCAGATATTTTATTGACTTGCAGCACTTTTCCATAATATTACTTGAGGTAAAAATTAACAGGTAGGTAAGCTGGAGCATGCAATTTAAGAAGATGCTTTCGCATTCTTGTTCTCATATACACAAATGACGGTATTATAAAAAATAATCATAATATGTCTACGAAAACATTACAAAATGTATTATAAGTACTTATATTTTTTTCTAGGTAAATAAAATTTCTAGATTTTCATTATAACTCCTCCAGTCAAAGTATATTAATCACTTTGACTCTGTTTTAATTAAATACATGAGTCCTCAACTTAATGCTTTCATTACCGTTCTATGTAGTCATGAGACTACATAGACTGATAATGAAAGCATTAAGTTAGCAATCATACTCTCTTAGCACGACTATACTTAAGCAGTATTATTACAAATACGTTATAAATGCATTATTCTCCACTTAGACTGGTACCTTGTTATCATTTTATGGTGGCACTTCTGCATTGAATCAATTAAGTACACGTAAAAGGGGTGCAATAAAGATTGATTTATAAGTTAGATCCATAATAGCTTTTAATTAAATTTCAAGAGGGTACATAAGTATGTGTTTTTTTTATATATTGTCGTAAACGTGTCTCCATACAAATTCACTTATACATGTAACCAGTATTTGAACAATTTTTTTTTTGTTTTGCACTATCAACCGTTATCTGTACGGAGTTATTTGATTACTCGTGGACTAATAATTATAATGTTATGTTCCAGTGGTACAATTTTATTATTGCTTCACTTTATTGCATACAAGTTTGTTAATTTAATTGCACCATGTAAATAAACTGTGGTATAATAGACTCAATTACAATTTATACTAAAACAAGTTTCGTTTGGTACAAATAGCATATTCTTCATTTGACAATACACGTTAACACTTAGGTGAATACGTTTAAATTGCGTACAAACAAATCTGAAGGAACGCAAGGCGTTCTGTGTCAATTTGCGATCCATTCAGCGCACGTCCCGCAAAAATCAAGGGTGTGACTGAGAGCTGGAAAGAGGGCAAATATATCGATACCACACGATAAAATCCATTAATAGTATTGATTGCTGACACTTACGCGAGTAAGTATATTAGACACTGCGACTTATTATATTAAATATTGAAATAAAACTACTTTTTACGGCTTTTATCGCGTTATGTTGATATTATAATTAATCAATATAAAATATAATATTAATCCGTAAAAAGTAGCTTGATTTTAATCTTAAATAGTAGATTTATTCCAATATCTAATCGCGTGTCAGAAATCAATATATTGATATGCTATAAATTAGTAGTGTTTCACTCTTGGCTAAGTCCCTAATAACTACACTGATCAGTCGATCTGCAAGTTTAAGCTGCGCTTGCCGCGGACTGTGGATCATTCTCATTAGTTCAATTGGTAATTTGTTCCATGCAACGTATGAGACTTTTTTCTCAGTAGTGCCATGGAAAGAGGAATAGAAATAGAACTAGTGAGAAACGATTATATAGGAGAAAAGCTAAAAAGTTAGATTAGAATAATGACGAAGATGATGAAGTAGAAGGTATAGTACCTATTTATTATATAATTAAGTAACGTAATACACAATAAAATTAAAGTGGCAAAAGTACCCTACATTTTAATATACTTAGGTACATAGTACAATATGAAAGGCATATTACTAATTATTTTTAGTTGCTTTATAATCATCTCTACACCTCACACCAATTAAAACGTATTTATTCATACAAAACAACTTATTAAAAAATATAATTGGTTACCTTAATTAACTTTTATTAATGCTAACTGACAACGAAGCGCATTTATCATTAGAAGCTTACAACAAAATGCCTGCGTACGTCAATTATATCTTGTGAACGTCAAACTAACTAGTCATAGAATATGAAACTTGTCTGATACGAAACTCATCGATAAATCTTGGTAACATCACTACGAGCGGCCCGAACAGGGTTGGGGAAACGTATTGACGCATTCATTTTCTATACACATTTAATTTATTGCCGAGTAACTCGAGACATGTACGCTCACAAATCAACCGAGCTTTTACGCGTTTTCAGCGGCGTTTTGTGAGCCACTCACTCGGAAGCGCCTTATTCTACCAGACGAAGGGTTAATATCAAAGGACCTTTATGACTCGACAAAAAGTTAAATCTTGTATTGATGGTTCCAATCTTATAATGCCCTTTTATAAGGCCCTAAATTCAATGAGTTTTAGTTTGGAAGTGACTTAGAATTAGTCGCCCTTGTACGATCAACCTGATTCTGATGAATAGCATATAATTTCTTATTCTATTTAGTAGCAGGACAAACAGAACCCGTTTTACGCTATTGTACGCTTTGTTCCATAGAAACACTGATCAGGATTGGATACAAATGTATTATTATATTAATTCCGAAATTGCATTATAATACAATAAGCACTTACCTATAAGTAATTTATCTATGCCATTGAGTAACAAAATAATACATTTTCAATCTTCAGATACATTTTCAAGCATGTATTTATCTGAACTAGTTCAAGTGTTTTGCACAATATTATTATCAATAATTAGTTAATATTTGTCTGTTCATGTTGCAATTGCTTTACACATTTAAATCTTAATATCCACCTCGTGTTTCAGCAAAATTCGTTTCACGCCTGAAAAACCAAACTTTCTTCCAATCAGAATTATAATCTCAACCAGCTTATCCGACTAACAAAAAACGTCGGGGTTCCGAGGTTTCATTGAATTCGACTTAAACCAATTAATCACTCTTATCAGGTTGTTTCCTCGGAGTTTTTCGACAAAGGGATCGTCGGCTGACCAATGAGCCCTGTTGTGCGGTAAACGCCACTATTGTCCGCCGTTGTGCACCGTTTCTGGCTATTGTTGACGTCTATTGTGGTGGAAACTGATGACGGCTTCGACAGAGGTGCCTTAGACCACGATTAGTTTTCGGTAACATTGGAGAAGGTTATGGAACATTAAGTAGAAATAGTACGTTCATTTTAATCGACGCAATTTATAATGGTACCATAATTTATGTTACAATTTTAAATTCAGTTTCAGTTTTAATGTTTGCCTTTCATAAGGATATAATATTTTTTAATTATTGAAGAAAATGGTTAAATTGATTGATAATATCAGTAGATTGTAATCATAATCCTGTAAAATGAGCACAGTTTTATGGCACGGTAGATGTCAATTTTATTCAATGTGTATTTTTTAAATAAAATGCAAATACTTTAAATTTAATTGAATAAAATTTCATCGTTAGGTATATATACATCTATTAAGCTGTAATTTGCAAATGAAATCACATATTGAACTCTAAAAATACAATTAATATATCTGTTTCTTCATTAGTTCAATGACTTCTTTGCATACTTTAAAATTGTTCCTTTAATATAATTTATGTAAGAAAACTATCGCCACTGATAAGTGCATAAGATAAGGAATCTTAGATATTATAATAAATAAATAAATAAATATTCTTGGACAATTTTACACAACTCCATCTAGTCCCAAACTAAGCAGAGCTTGTACTATGGGTACTAGACAATGGATATAGGTAATACTTGTATACTTTTTTTTTTGTAAATACATACTTATAATACATAGGAAACACCCAGACAAACACAAACACTTATGTTCATCACATAAATATTTGTGGTTTGTGGGAATCGAACCCACGACCTCGTGATCAGCAGTCCGACACGCGAAAGTAAATTATTCTCGGCATATAACTTACTTTTTTAATAGTACTTTTTACTAATTAGTTTTGACAGAAGGTAGCCTAAGGTTGTAATTTCATCGGGGTGTAATCTATCTCCTAGTCAGTTTTTTTTAAAATATGTTCAACAGTTTCTTATCACTTACTTTGGTGGCTGGTTTAGTCAGCAACACTTGGACCTAATGTGATAAAATAATTTTTGTATTGAAGTACGTACACACGACATGTAACCTACCAACATGTATTTGAAGAGGACTCTTCAAATACATGTAGGTACGTACTTCAACAGTTTACCTACTTGTGAAAATGTGACATACAAACAGATTCTTTCGCATTAATAATACTTGCTGCACTCCACAGTTTCACTCGCATACAAAGGCCTATTGAAGACAACAAGTATTCTAAATTCTTCTCCAAGGTCCAATCTATCTCTATACCAGAATTCATGAAAAAAAATCAGAGGTTTATGGGTGAAAAGGTGCAGACCGAGCTACTTTTTTATTTATAATATTAGTTTGGATAATATACAGGTGTCCAATAAAATGGAATACCTACCTGCTTAAATAGATGAAAGTTCATAATACTAAAATTCTATTACAAAAAGATTTTTTGAAAAATAACTATCCATTTTGAAGTAATTACTGCTTAAAGTTTCGAATAATCAGGTGCTATTGTGCACACTATCCTTTTCTAACCTAACAAAAATAAAGTCATCAATTAATATGTATTCACGTCTACAATGGGACTGTCATGTATTTTATATATAAAAGTCCCTAATGTAAATAAAAAAAAAAGTATTCACGTTATGTTCACGTCTCCCGTTTTCATGGACATATACAGATATGTAGA
The DNA here is from genome assembly GCA_964056405.1 of Acronicta alni. Classification (NCBI taxonomy): domain Eukaryota; kingdom Metazoa; phylum Arthropoda; class Insecta; order Lepidoptera; family Noctuidae; genus Acronicta; species Acronicta alni. Next base: position 10,339,309 of record OZ043921.1, read on the forward strand.
TACATTATAAATATATGGACATACCAAAATATTTATGGATACTTAACTCTAAAGCCTAAACACGTACTTGTATACAAATACAGGCTTTACAACTCTTACAAAGCTAGCTTAACAGTTCAAAAGAAGCTCACAGTTCACATCCCCATTTTGCGCATCGCTTAGCAGGTCTTCGCTAAGAAAACAACCAAACTGGAATTTGCATAAATTAAACGAAAGCACCTTTCTTCAGTTTACGAAGTGTGCTAATGACGGCTTAAGGTTCTCACGCGAACTGATTCAGTATCACGTGACGAGTTCACGAATTACTGACAGCTCCAATTAAACACACCTTTTTATTATCATCATTTGGAATTTGTTTTTTAAAGCCTAAAAAGGTTTGAATTTCATAGAAAATGTGTGACCTCTAAAGTAATCTACAACAGACAAGACTTCATAATAATCATGATACACATTAGTCTAGTGGTCGCAAGTGAGACTACCTCACTAAAGGTCCTGGGTTCGATCCCCGATCCATGAAAATTTTCCATAGGTAAGTACTATAAAAAAATAAGTTATTAGAATTTTCAATCAAATTCTCGGTATTAGCTCGGAGATTGGATTTTTATCTATTAGGGACCTCAACATACCGGCGACTGATGGACAAACCCAATAACATTTTTCTTGACTTGGGAATGGGATCCAACATCTCACGCTTAGTCTTTTGCGTAGAGACCCTGTAGACTAAAGAGGCAGACACATATGGTTAAAAAGAATGTCCGTAAAGAAAATCTGTTACCTTAATCACTATGCTTTTTTACTTTTATTTCACGAAAATCTGTCTCCAGGAATATTCACTTTTAAAACGGAAACAAAATTGTTTTGTATAAAATGAGCCATATGAAATATGCCTTAATGCTCAGTGGATAAAAACATAGCAGAGTAAATAAAGTTAAGTTAAGCAGCACAGGCTGCGTCAACTCCGCATCACTTATTTGAATAATGTTCACTTAGTTGTTTCGAAAACAGCCTTCCTTATACAACTTAAAGATTTCAATTAAGAGTCCCCCCTCACTTAAGGGATTTAATATTATCTTTCTAATTTAGGTAATTAAATTTACCTAACGCAAAAACTAAAGTACACGACTGAAAAAGTGTCATTCGTTCGCTATTAGGAAAGACATACAATTTTTAAATTACCTAAAGAAACCACTAAATCACCGTGATCTCAATAGATATCTAATTACCTATAAATAAAACAAAAAAGCCTGGTCAATTAAAATATAAGGTCACTATAGACACAGATAACCTTACAATGATAAAACGGTGCATTTAAGTGTAAAATAAATGTTAATTTTAGTTAGTATTGCGGTTGTGCGACAAAAAGTAAAATTGAAAAAAAGAATTACAACTGCGCGTGGGCAACAGCCGTGAAGAGTTATGATTGTCACCAGCGCCCACTATTATGATAATAATTAGATAAAAACATCAATCAATCAACAATCTTTTTTCACTGTAATAAACGTACTTTTTTTTGCCATAGTTCCGTTTACCTACTTAAAAAAACAAAACGCATATTTTGCTCATGTTTTACTACAAAATAGTTACAAAAAATACTACAGTGAGTGAGCAATCCCTAATCTCTAATTCAAGGATCACAGATAGTAAGTTGTGACGTCAATAAACGTAGTAAAAAATGTAAACATCCCCAAATTCGTGCGAACTGAATCTACGTTACCATCGGGACATCGAAAAATTATGAACGGGGATTTAAATAATGAGATCAGTCTCATACCCCACAGTTGAGTCACGGATGCCATGAGAAATGTAAACAGTAGCAGGATGGTGGCATTGTACTTAAACTAATCCACAAATTAGTTGATAAACGACCCACAGCCATAAAACTAAACCGCGATTACAAAGATTAATGTAGTGCGTTTAGGGATATAACTGTTGCGTCAATCCAATATTGCGTGATGATTTGTTAAGTTTAATAATGTCTGATTTTGTTCTTGACATAAAATTTGTGCCAAATATTTTCGACCATAAACTGTTTTCAGTTGCAGGGTTTAATAATTTATAATGTCAACACGATCTAGTCAAATGCAGACGGTATTTATTAACAGTTAACACACATTATTACCTAGATGCTTTCTTTAGTGATGTCGCGTGACATGTTTCTCAGTAACAAAAACCATCAAAATTTGACTCGCTAAAGCCAATAGAAAATAACCATGAACCATGAAAAAAGTAACTAACACTGAATAAATGTTTATTTAGTACAATATTCTTATACAAAGCATAAATAAATACAAATCAGTATCATTCAATTAGGATACCGCATAGCGAAACGAATGTACATTCCACGGAAACCGTAACTACGGGTATCCGTAAGTAAACATAAAAACAAGAAAGACATGAAAAAGAACAAATGAAGTCGGGCAACCCTCGCCGCGTCACCGACTCACCGCTGCCCAATCGTCCATTCAGCACGCGGCGGGGCCATAAAATTAAATAAATCCGTTATTTTTCAGAGTGAGAAATGTTCGGGCGGCGGGAGGCGCGCCGGTCAATCGGCCGGCACGATAACGGCCCACATTTGTAAAGATTTTGCCGGCCCACGCCAACCAACGTTATTCGCCGGAGTAGTGGCCATACGTTTATGCAGACTTAGAAATACCGCAGACAGTGGTTTATCTTGGCAGTCAATATCTATGTATATACGAATTTATTAATATTGAAAACTACTACGTAGGCAAATATCATACGGCCCGCCTGATGGTAATTGGTAAGGAATAATGAAGGACTCCTACCCTAAGATTTCAATTAGTAAATAAATAAATATTTTGGAACCTTTTTACACAGCACCGTCTAGTCCCAAAGTAACCGGAACTTGTACTATGAATAAGTACATATAATGGATATAATACTTTTACTTACTTTTTTTGTAAATATATAGGTACTACACTTCGATGCTGTAGAATACACTGCATTATAACATACAAAAAATAAGAAACTAATTTGAGCCTGCGACGATTAAGGTTAGAAATCGAACTGAAGTCTGCCAACTCGCGCTAGGCCTGCGAGGTGAAACGCCGAGGATGGTTTAAGTCGGTAGCTCGCTCTTTTCAGAGCGGAGTCCGATACACCCCGCCGCTCTCCCCGGCGCGGTGAATAGTGCATAAAGCATTTCCAAACCATCAACAAACAAAAAATGGTCGCTAGTCTTTAAATAAATAGTAGCGCCTCTGTAATTTCTCTAGCTCTGTGCACATCATAAGGCGCACTGAGCTAGTGAAGCTAAGCCGCGAATAAATGAAAATTGATTTTAAGATTGCGTGGCCCCAGCCTCGTTGACAAATACACCGGCTTCGGCCCACGTATTAACTTAACTCCCCGACGTATAACCAAGCATTTGGAAAATGTACTGTTAAGATTAAGTTTGTTTTATTAAGTACCTAACAATATCGTAGGTATTATGGAAATAATACGAATATGTAATAAATTGACTATAGCATTTGATTGATTATCAATGGCAATATTTTTTCTGTTTAATAATTATACTGGATTAATTATTATTGTACACATCAAACTGCATTGTTTTCATGAACTATTCAGAAAAAAATGTAATCCAAGATTATGTTATCGTGTTTTTTTTGTAGTGTCTAAAGTAGCTGTCTATGGAGTTTTTTACCGGTTCTTCTCCATAAGATCCACTTTTTGGAACCGTGCAACTAGTTTTGACGATTCAAAGATGCTATTTTAATCCTACTAATATTATAAATGTGAAAGTTTGTGAGGATGGATGGATGGATGGATGTTACCCTTTCACACTAAAACTACTGAACGGATTTTGATGAAACTTTACGGTATTAGAATAACATATAGGCACTAATTTATAACGACTTTAAGTTATTTTGCCAAATTACAACGATAATTAAGTTGAAACTGTTGAGAACCATCATGACAAAATGAAAATAGCTGTTTTATATCTGTTTCTCTTGTGCACTCTGCATCCGAAATGAAATAGAAAAATACAAACTAAAATGCAAAGTTAAACTTTTTTCTGCGCACAACAATGAATTATTATCTACAAAAGAACATCTACTTGCGAAATAAAATGCGGGTGTACATATTTGTACAGAAAATAGTTCTACTAAAACCGAGAAATTAACTGTACGTCTCGCTTACGAAGGGTGACAATTAGCTCCAGCGAGGGAAGATATCAGGAACAGTAGCCACACGTGACGTCACTCATCTGCATCCCAACCACCCTTCGACGGAAATTTAAATACAGTATAAACTCCTTTATAGGGTTCATACTTTTTTCGCTTTTTACGTAATATACATGCAAAGTAGGAACATAAGTTTGCATCATCATCATCACAATTTTGACTTTTATTGTTTTGGGGAAAATACAGCTTGAAAATTATTTAGAAAAGGAAAAATTCGACCGCGGGCAGGATTTTTCCTTTTCTAAATAACTTTAAAATCTTAGCATGAAAAATGCCAAAAATATACAAAAAGACAGCTTGAAAAGTTTACATCAAATGGCTGCGATGGGCTGATAATTATTATTTATTAATTCGGTACCTATACGATACATATACGAGTCATTTTATCGGAAAAATATCATCCTTGAAAAACAGAAAGTAAAATGCAATCTCGCGTAACAATGTCTTTAGCGATTTCATTCGATGGCTTCTTTTTCAAATTTTTACATAATAATGAAATATGATTACACAATCATGTTTATGTATTAATAATTAATTATCACTCGCTTAATCGGTGATGGATAACATCGTGAGGAAACCTGCATGCCTTTCTCGACGGTGTGTGTAGTCTGCCAACAGGCATTAGACCAGCGTGGTGGCCTATAGCCTAATCCCTCTCAATCTGAGAGGAGACCCGTGCCCAACGACAAGTGGTATGTCGGGGGAATGAGTTGATGATGACGCATTTTTGACTGACTATACTATCATACGATACTTTCATAGAGTGACTATAACATTACCGTTCTGCCCACTTTAGTGTTTTTCCGGTGGAATGTCGGAAGTCCACAAACTCACACCAGCCGCCGCAACCTGGCTGAAAACCTTAGATATAGACATTTGATTTATCCAGGACGACTGCCATACGCAATGATGACCGAACTTTGGCCCAGCCGTGAGACACATGCATAACCTTTTTAGTATTTCTTTATTTTTTTTATTTTACACCTTATTTTAAGTGTTGCATGTTTATGGATTTTATTTTCATTTATGTGTACTCGTAAGGTCTCACATGTGTTTTGGCCAAATAAATATCTTTTCTTTCTTTCAACTGTGAACGCTAACATATAATTAAAAGGACTGGTCAACTATTGGCCGAAAAGTTAGTCTGCGGAGGCTCTAATTTAAGTCTAGCATCATCATACTATGTAGATGTTTTGCATTAAACTAACCACATTACGATATTTCATGCTCACCATGACTGTCAATCCCATTTGCGTTATATAAAAGGCCCTACAGATCTCCACATACCTTCGGTGACTATTAATTATATTGAATTGAACGCACTACATCTTTTGTGTGACCACGTTTATTCATTTAAAAGTAAATCTCTATTCTAACTCGGGTAGAATTATGCGGCGTGAACGCATTACTTCACGAAATTAATTGTGTAAGTAATAAAGCGTATCTTTAAAAAAAAGTTGAATTCGTGGGAATAGCACGGTGTGTAATGAGTTGGACAAAAAATTCACTGTTTAATATTGTAAAGAGGGACGTGATTAAGTTTGGGGCTTAATATCCGCTGGGGATGCGCAAGACATAATGCACATCCAACTTAGGGTTGGCACTAACTCCATTCATTATAAAAATAGAGGTGAACGTCGAAAAATATATGTATAATTATCTTCAGCCGGTGTTATCAGTATTATTTAATTTTATATTTAGTTTTGTACCAAATCTATAGGTTAAAGATTTTGAAATTGTTTAATGACGTGTTCGAATCATGCTAATCTCGTGAAAGATGTTCTCATATGTAATTTCTATGCTTAATACAATTTTATCCAATGTTTTTATCAACAAAAAGGTATGTAGTAAACTAGTCATATTTGAGGTTAGCTAACGCTCCATAACACAAATAAAATATCATCACACCAATATTTCCCGGATAATTAAGCATAGGTGTACTAAAGTAGATATACGTATAGTTCGCCGGTATGTTAAGCCGATTACTATTTTTTCCGTGCACAAATCTAATCTCCGAGCTGCGACTGAGAATATTATAGGATAATCCAATAACACTGCTACAATTTGCTTGGGAATCTAATCCAGGACCTCAAACTTAGCAGTCACGCTCACGAAGACTAGGCTAATGAGGCACAACAATTCAGACTAAAATTTCAAACTTACTTATAAAGCTAATCTCAAATCTCAAAATACTCCAAATTATATTTCTTCATAGTCAACTTTGGCAACCCTATTAATTTGCCATATCAACTGGCCAGTAGCGAATAGAATACGACCGCCGTAACAGTAGGGACGCGCGCCAGCCGTCGAAACACTTATCATTTTACTGTTTCGAAAGCACACAACCATTCAATTTTCAACCTTATCGCATAGCTATAAGAAAGTTAACCGCAATACATTCTAAATAAACGCGAGAATATTCATTCTTGTGGCATAGTTAGCTAGGGAGAGACGTGTGTATGACGTTATAAAATAAAATTGAAGCCGCAAGGGCACTCGACACGGATCTAATTAAATGATAACTGCGATCTAAGATTAATGTCCTCAACTAAAGAGATCATGACTAAAATCCTTAAACATTTTGGTGACGTAGATATAATTATAATCTAGGTCAAAGAGTTTTAATTGCACTTATTTGTTCAGATTAAAAAATATATATATTCTAATAAATAAAATTAAAATATATAGTTAATGATTCCTACTTCTTACAATCAATTTGAGTTTAAGGTTTATTTTGTATAAGTTATTAACAAAACATTCGTTTTTTAAATAAATATTGTACCTATAGGTACTATTCAAAACAGGCATTGTTCTGAATCACCAGGTCGTCTAAAAAAGAATATTATTTTTCAGCATACGGATACGAATATTGGTTTTAGGCTACATTGAAATTGATATCAATAAAAATAGTTTTGTTTGCAATATCAGTATTCCGCGCCTAAAATATTAGTTTTGAAAAGTGATAACTTAGACATCATTCAATTAGAGGAATATTTCTCATGCCATGCATATACAGTCAGCAACGAAACCCACTGAATACGACGCAGTTTTCAAAACGGTTTTACATGTTTATAATCCAGAAGTTACTAACGCGAGGAGTTCTCAGTATACAGGACAGTTTCTGTATTAAGTTACATTTATTGTTATAAAAGTGATTTGATTGACTCCTCCCGCCAGCACAGATTAAAAGTTCTAGTGTCCAGGAATATTTTCTTATTGTGGTCACTTCTGGCGCCCGAAATTTTTCTTATTTGTTTTTTTAATATCTATGTATTTGCAGTACACCTTACATTTTAGTTGAAAGGGTCATTACATACACATTACACATCCCAACAATTATATAATATAGGTATGTATATTTTTTTATTATTACATTTGGCTGTGATGTTTTCATATTTGGCGACAAGCGACTTGTGTTGCTGACCGTACCGTACATAGCATAGAAACTAGACATGAATAACAATATGGTGAATTTGTCACCTAATAAGTATATAACACTCATTTAGGAGTCACTACAGTGTAACATTAAATTTTTTATTTAGAATTTTAGATTATGTAAAATTAAAATTAGAACAATCGGGATAATTGTATAAATAATATATAATAAAATACATTAGTTCTTTTTTGTTGAACCTGGCATAGTAAGGAATAGATTTCTTAAATTCTTGTGAAAACGTGGTAGGGAATCTCAAAACAGATCGAGTTTATTGATATGGGCATTGAAATGACTCAGTCTGTCCAATAACAAGGGAAATAAATGCCGTGACATGGAAAGGCATTTTTCGATGCCACGACATCTTTCAAAGCATAGCAATTGATGTCGTAGTGATATCGATAAGTTTGAATGTCCATTGGTAAAGATTTAAATTATGGCCATAATTAGCGTCATTTAAGCATTCAGTACTTTCAGTTTCTTCATATTGCACATAATAAACAGGCGTGCCAAACGGATATGTGGATCATAAAAATATTTCTATTGAGTGGGACTCGAAACCACACCTTTTTTTTTTTTTTTGTACGGAAAATCCTCATGGATCCTCCGCCACCCGGGGAGGTGGCAGGGTATGTCGGACTCATACCGACTAAAAACCGCACTTGGCTTCACCTGCCCTATAGCGAAACGGTAGTGGTGAGGTGTGTGTGTTCATCTTAAACGCTACGGTAAACGTGCAGTCAAAATGCACGACATGTAGTAATGATATTCCCCCACCAGAACATGTTTTGTATAAAAAACAATCTAACCCACAATGCACCGTTTTGTTTAGATATATTTCTCACGGCACTCGGTCGCTAGTTATAATAATCTTTATTTATTTTGCGGCAGCATTGAACGCTAAGCCAAACTTAATGGTGTGTAATCCCGAACACATTATCACCGAATAAAGATTAGGGGTCGAAACGACCACGTCACGACATATTAGTAAGAACTTTATAGAATAAATCATCGATATAATATCACATTATGTGGCGAAAATATGAGATTTTTTATAATGCATCATATCAATTTAAGTACATAAAAATACTTGTAAACTAATTATAATAACCACACGAGCGAGAGGCAATGTATGTGTGTATACCTATACACACTCATGTTATTTCTCATGATATGGGAGTAAGCAAAACTTACTACACAACGCCACTCGTACTATGGTCATTGCATAGGTACCACTTGTGCTTTGTAGACATTTATACATCTTGTACGAATATTAGAATAATAGTTTCCATGCAGTTTATAATCCTAATGAATGAAATCATCAATCAATAAATGAGGAAGAGACAGACCAACAATCAACCCGCTACACAAACTAAGCCAAATAGGTTTACTTAATTCATCAATAGATCAATGGGCCATTAAGTATGTAGGGCTGTTAAGTTGTGTTTGTGCAGCATTTCGTTCAAAAGCTGCGTTCATGAGACACATAATGTGGGATTTGTGGCGTACGCGGGTGTTTTCCCGCCGATTGGTACGGTGTGCCCGCAGATGGCAGATAGCGCGGCGCGTGCCAAATGATCGCGTTCCGACATTCGTGGCCACACCACTCATACGCACAGACGTAGCAATCCGTAGAATCGACACAACTTGTAGCACGTAGCGTTTTTTTTAATACTTTACCTGGTCGAAACCATCGTTTTTAAAAGAAAATCGACTTCAAACATTTGTATCTTCAGAATCGATCGTACATATGTTTTATCAGATTAAAAAATTGTTTCGGCAAGGTGTCGTGTACATACCTACCCCACAAATAGAATATACAGTCGAATTGCGAACCACTACCTTTTTAGAAGTTGGCCAATAATCGATATATTATTCATATTCATATTCATATTCATATTCTTTATTGCATACCATAATGTACATTAAGGTGTTGTAATTAGACAAGAGAATCATTATGGACCCTGTAGGGCACAGCAATTTTAGAAGAGAGGAGGATTTATTTTTACTAGCTACCTACGGTTACCAATTACAATTATTAAGTATTATAAAATAAAGGTATGTTTTTATATTAATTATAGGCTTTGTCTTACATTATTTATTTGAATGATTAAGTATATATAGCATGTATTTATATATTTATGTGATGATGACTAGAATATTACGATACAGATATGTTAGTTTATTTTTTTAGAACTATTCATTTCATTACATTATTTTATTTGTAGAGATTTTTGTTTCATTTAATTAGGCTTACCCACTTTATTTCATATTATTGTAAGTATGTACTTATAAGTAATTATATAATATATGTATATATATATTTTTTTTAAATTTTATATTTATTTAAAAGTAACACGTGATATTATTAATTATATACGTGATATAATATTATTAATACATGAAGAACTATGTATTCAAAAATTACTTTCAGTTGCGCTACTATAAACATTCTTCTTAAAAGAATATGATTTTCCGTTATTGTTATTACTCACCAACCAGCATACCTCTCAACAAAACGGAAAAACTTGCTCATGAACAAAAATAATAAGTCATGTTGCAGTTCAAGCTGTTCAAGTGACACCTCTAAACATTATTACTGCTGTGACTGCGACTGAGAAATGGACGCACGCGCCGGTCACGCGACTCTCCGATCATGGTTTATCTTTACTTGCTGCGCGTGCGAGTGACACTACTTACTTGCACTCACTGCTATGAGAGTGGTAATCACCCTAGTCCCCGTATATGCAATTAATAGCCCGTACAATTGTGGACCAGTTGATAAATTAACAGTCTAACAGATACAATAGGTAGATGCACTTTTTGCTCCAACTGACTACTGTCAGATTCAAGCAGCTTGCTCTTACGTTACAAGCAGGCTTTAAAACAATAAAATAAGTTAATAATACATTCAACGAACTTGCAGGAAAAATAACATATTTAATAAATTTATGAAACAACAATTCCAGATATTGAATTTCAGTAAATGTTTTAACATTGTTTATAATTTTGACATGCAACATTAAGCTATACCTATAGTTTGCCCTTTGGACCGACCGTATTCCATCGTAATAGTGGTGATTATTGTAGTACAACTGTATAACTTGATGTGTTGTTGTATGTACGTGTGTTTCGAATTTATTGGTATTGTAATTACAACCACAAAGTGACTCTACCTACTTTAAGAATGTAGGTAGAGTAACTTTCTGATCATTACCGAGTTTATCGAATGTTTAGAAAAACAAAATCAAAAGCCAGATAAGTTACCAATAAATCTCATTCAAACTTCTAACGCTAAAAATACAGCATCGATTAAAATTGAAGCAACAGAATTAAGGCGTACTTAGGTACTTGTAAGTATGAAGAGGATCGAGAGACACGATTCCCGGCAGATCTCCAATAACCCGTACCGTAAATACCTGCATAGCCCGCGTGCCACACCGCTCATTTGTACAGCCGACATTTTAATAATCGCATATTTTTATATATGTTACAGCCACTTATAAAATTTCAGAGATAGAACAGAATGTCCAACATTCTAATTCACTTTCATATCTTTATGTTAACCTCACCCTTCAATACTTTGGTATTGGATTTGCAGATGCAAGCTAAAAGACGTAGTGACTGAAAACGAACATATAGTAAATAATTTTATTTTAAACTTAAACATAATTAAGTAGGTATTTATAATTGATAAAAATAATTATAATTGTTTGTAATATTTATGTGGTTATATTGCACCGATAATTATGTGTTTATCTAATTAACCGCAAACAAACTAATTTAATGAGTCACGGATGTAGCAACATAATGAATAAGTAGCCTAAGAAGTTAGGTATTCATGTAAGTGAAGTAACAAAGGAATGAAATAGGAATATATTCAAACAATTCGAGGTATCAGCCATGAACCCAATTGCGTATGGCAATATATTTCACATTAATAATAACGAGGAATTCATTCGTTGTAAGAGTACTAATAAAATACTTGATCGGAAGTAACAGACAGAAGAAAAAAAATAAACAGACACAAAATTGCAGGTCATTTTTTGGCAATTGTTGCCAAATTGCCCTACTTATGCAATTTCAGAAAGGAATACAATGCATGCAGTAATGTCGTGTTTATTAATACTTAATTGACACTGTACTTAACATTAATTTGTGTAGTCAGACAATTTGAAAAATGTCCGGATACAAAATGTTCCCACAGCTCACGTCGCGCCGCATCCCACGGGCCGTACGCCATGTCTTTAGAACTTTAATTAAATTGTTCATTGGCTCAATTAAATCGATTATTAAAACTCGAGCTGAATCGAGGGGAGAAACGTTACGACTCGACTTGAAACGCAACATGTCGTCTATTATGTTAGCAAATATCTAATTAAATTTACTCGTGTTATTGTGTCAAATATAGATCCATTTAATCATTATCCATTGAAGTGTACGTAAGACGAGAGAGAACTTTAATTAAATATGAAATATAGGTAATATCAACGCAAAATGTCAATTTAACCAGAACAAATTGCATTTGGCAGAGTCAGGAAACGCCTTTTCATAATGAGCATGCAGAAATAGCACGGACGGAACTATACCTAATGTTCGAAGGAGCAGCACTGTTCGCTAAACCGGCACCGTCTGCTATAACTGGGACCAATTATTTTGCATGCTCGCAACAATGTCATTAGTTTATTTTAACACCATTATTTTGTAAATTATGCTTGAAAATAGAATATTAATGGCCGTATGGCAATTAATGATTTTAATGCAGACATCCGCTGCAATGCAGCGAGTTGGTACAGCCCTGTTGAACTAGTTTGTTATACACCAAGAGAATCTAACTATGGTAGATTCTTCATGGCTATTAGGTCACACAAATATTTTTTTCCTGTGGGAATCGAACCCATGATCCATGATCCATGATCAGCAGTCCGGTACTCGAACCACTAGACCACAGACGTCGTCGTTATGTACTTACCTATATACTCCTATGTCGACTTATGTACTCCTCATGTACTACTAATGTACTACTAATGTACTACTAATGTACTACTAATGTACTACTAATGTACTACTAATGTACTACTAATGTACTACTAATGTACTACTAATGTACTACTAATGTACTACTAATGTACTACTAATGTACTACTAATGTACTACTAATGTACTACTAATGTACTACTAATGTACTACTAATGTACTACTAATGTACTACTAATGTACTACTAATGTACTACTAATGTACTACTAATGTACTACTAATGTACTACTAATGTACTACTAATGTACTACTAATGTACTACTAATGTACTACTAATGTACTACTAATGTACTACTAATGTACTACTAATGTACTACTAATGTACTACTAATGTACTACTAATGTACTACTAATGTACTACTAATGTACTCCTTGTATATACAATATGTAACAAAAACCCTGTCCGATCCATAAAGGGCATATTCCTTTTCTTATATACCAACTAATAAACATGAATAAAAACACGATTTTAAAGAGACCAAAAAGTATTGGTTTTTCTACTTCTAATAAACTTACACAATTCTCCACTAAATATGGGAAAAGTTGACAATACTCCACCCGGCGGCGAAATCTTTTAATATTTACCAATTTATTTTTCATTTCTACCTCAAAGGAAGCCGCCGCGCCGCGCGCCGCCGCCCGTGCGCGCTTTGTCGTCGCCGACAGACTGTACCTAAATACCTACAGAGCGGCACCGTGTGTAAGCCAATTGTTGTCCTTGACATGTTAGTCTCGCGTAGAGTTCACTTCCGATCGGACGTCCGGGTATCTCTTATCTCGAATCTCGATTACCTATCTTTTCGTGAGTAATGTCGTATTCCAATTGGTTGTCCATGTAGTGTTCCAATGTGCTTAATTTGCAATTATGCAATGTTCGTAAATACTATGAGTGAGTGAGAGTACCTATGGAGTGCGTTTTGCTAGCCAAAGCATGCCAGTGCCGTCGGAGCGTGCATTCAACGTCAATAACCGTGTGTACGTGTCAGGCACTGTCCATTAATGAATTCCAGACTCATTACCCAGAAGCCGAAAGACCACGAGAGCATAATGTGGAATATTATTATTACACATGTGGACACGTGGAGCACGATCGCAGAAGTTTGTAGCATGTTCATGTTTTATCATTAAATTTTAATAATTCTTTTTTCAGAGCTACATTCATTTCGTTGTTTCTTGAAAAACAGAAAAGAACGTCAATTAGGTATTATTTATTAGATAAGCATCACTAGTGAGTGAAAGTAGGTATCAGCTGATATTGTACAAGCATAAAGATGCTTACCTAAAAAGATTAAGCGGTAGATATCAGCTGATATTGTACAGGCATAGTGAGGCCTGTACATTATCAGTTGATACCTACCTACGCGTAAGCCCACGTATTAGGTACCTAAGTAAGTATCGTTATGCATGTACGATATCAGCTGATAACTACCTACGCACAAGACCACGTGTTAGGTACCTAAGTAAGTATCACTATGACTGTACGATATCAGCTGATACCTAAGCTTAACCTTTTTTATTAGGTAAGCATCTTTATACTTGTGCAATACCAGCTGATACCTACTTTCCTATCTAGTTAGTCCTAGGATGAACTTTGTATTAAATTTTGATTGGCGGCACGCGACAAAGACCGGGCGGTGCATAACAAAGAGTCAAAAGAGGTGAATTGCACAGGAGGCGGCTTCTTTGATACTAGTGCAGGCCGAAGTTATTGAACTCTATGTCGGGAAATCAGTGTTTACATGTAAAACGCTAGGTCTTTTTTTAAATAACTTTTATTTTTTTCTGGGAAAAAATATTATCTCGTATCTAATTTACGTTTACGTGTATGTGTACGCAATACGATACCTAATGAGACCCTTAAGTATCGGACAGGGTTTTTGAGACACTCTGTATTATGAATAAATTAAATCTATATCTAATATATAAAATTCTCGTGTCACAGTTTTCGTTGCCATACTCCTCCGAAATGGCTTGACCGATTTTGATGAAATTTTTTGTGCTTATCGGGGAGGTCTGAGAATAGGCCAACATCTATTTTTCATACCCCTAATTTTTTTTTTTATGGCAAAACAACGTTTGCGGGGTCTGCTAGTAATATATACATATATTTATTTTGTATATACAACATTATTATTAGTATATGCGAAACCTGAAACACGTGTCTAGTATTTTTATGTAAATAATCTATGTACAAAATTTCACTTGTATCATGAAAAATCACAAAGTTATAAGCTTGTTAAGTTATCTGGTTGTCCGTACAAAAACATGCTCATCACGCGCAGGCGCCGCCCCGCGCCCGCGTTGTCGCGGCGCTCATCAACCGTACGGCGATTTCCGATTGCATTGTATTTAACTGATGATACATCACACTTTCCACATTTTCCATCACACTTCCAGTCTTTGAACTGTCGTAATGGTCAAGTGTAGGTAGACATTAATAAGTACTTTATTTGTAAATGCAGCCGTAAGTGATTAAATGTAGTCAATGCGATATGTTGCACCTTATACCAAACACTGTAAGTTCAAAATGGATGAAAAGTGTTAAACATCGCACTACTTAACCACAACAGGCTGTAGGTACAAATAAAAACGTGTGTTCATGTGTGTGACGATACTTTAATGTCAGATAGCTCCTCGTGCCGCACTGCCAGGAATACGTTATCACTTATCACCACAAACCGCTAGTATCCGTACCATTTCTTACACGAACACTATGCTTTTTACATACGATAGGTACACGTCAACCGAAACACAACTGCCGCGCGCTCGCGTTATCACCACAAACCGCTACTGTACGTATCATTTCTTAAACGAACACTGCCTATGCTTTTTACATACGATAGGTACAGATCAACTGAAATGCTTGCGCTCGCGGTCGCGCTCTCGTTTTGTGCCTACTTATCTGAACGGGAGCGACATACGTGCACACTTCCCTATAGCTGCCGGGCGACTGAAGTGGTTGCCTGGTTGGTTCACCCCCGGGCCCCGCCCGCCCCACTGCGCCCGCGCTGACCGCTCAGTGTCAGTGACCTGTGTTGCGCGCATATGGTTGCGGATAGGTACTTAGTGTCGCTCGGTGTCCTACTCGTAACATTTTTTAAATGTTTTTGGGACAAAATATAACATGATGTAAAAATTATTGGAATCGATTCAGTTACTGATTCTGAACAAACTATATTCAGGTTTCGCATATACTAATAATAATGTTGTATATGTGTATATTTAGTTTTGGTGGGGTTCAGAACCAAACAACTATCTTTAGACCATTTGGCGATACGATCTAGATCCTCATTTAGGTCTCTAACTGCGCTCGCGTAATCATTGGGGTGAAAGGACATATACATTAGTACATCATCGGCGTATAAATGATATTTACATTTTGGCATACATTTTATAATATCTGTACAATATAAAATAAAAAGAATTGGGCCTGAGCCCTGGATTGGAGCCTTGAGGCACACCCCTTTCTTAAATAATAAGTGCTGAGGTCTTTATGGAACCACTATTTAGTCGCAGTTCTTCTGATTGTTTCCGATTTTCGAGATAACTGTGGAACCATCGCAAAGCACCATGGTCAAAACCGTAATTATTTAATTTGGAAAGCAGTAATCGAACATTAACTTAATGAATCAAATGCCCTAGAAAAATCATATATCTTGGGCCAACAAAATATTATCTGTAACAGCCAACAACGCGGAAGAAGTGCTACGCCGCTTCCTTAAGCCGATAGCATATCATCTTTCCAAAAAAACAAAAAATAAGAATACAATATTTTTTTCCTAAAATTCCTATCCCTTACATTAATTTGTTTGTATAATATGACGTTGACATGTTGAAACACTTATTTTGACTTCGTTTTGATACCAGCGTTTAATTGATGATATAACATTGATCTCAAATACAACATTTTTTTTTATATTGTTATCTAAATCAATCCGACTAGGTCGACGCAAAGCAGTCGTATTTTTATTAGCTTTTACCCGTGACTTCAGTTAAAAAATTTACCGGATTACCAAGACATTCAGACATCTATGCCAATATTGATCATCATTGTTTCATCATTTGATTGTAAATAAATTTGAACATCGCAAAAAAAATTAGATATTTTCCATGAATTCTGGGGCGGCGAAACTTATTGACCCGGGGCGCCAAATTCCTAAATACGCCCCTGATTAAGCAGCGTGTAAGCAACAGCGTATCTAGTATCCCTACTAATATTATAAATGCGAAAGTAACTCTGTCTGTCTGTTACGCTTTCACGTCTAAATCACTGAACTGATTTTAATGAAATTTGGTACAGAGATAGAGTTGACCTTGAGAAAGAACATAGGATAGTTTTTATCTCGGACTTTTGAAGAGTTCTCTTGGAAACGCGATATAACCGAACTCGACGCGGGCGAAGCCGCGGGCGGAAAACTAGTAGTTTATAAAAGTACCCAAAGTAGGTAAGTTAAAAAAGAAGTGAAAGATTAAGAATGCTGCATATTTATTGACAGATAATAATATCTTTTTGTATATTTTTGGCATTTTCCATGCTAAGATTTTAAAGTTATTTAGAAAAGGAAAAATTCAACCGCGGGCAGGATAATAATATATGTAGCCCTATACCTACAATATTTGTATTGTATCGAGTATAATTGATGACAATTAGCCCTGGTCATAAATTGCCACAACATGCTTCTGACCTCCCAGGGGCGCCAGCGATGGTTAATTTATTGTTTTTATTGCCTTGATGTAATTAGAGAAGATACTCCTTTATGATGTTAAATAAAAAATCATTCGTAGAAACTGACTCAGCCCAGGATCATTTATTTATATAAATACACATACAACTGTACAGTAATAAAAAAAACCAATACCTACGTTGATGATCGTACACAAATACTGTCCCATAAACCCAGAGATTTTAAAAAGGTTATAGACTTCCCGTTGTCATATTTTCATACAAAAGCTTTGATCCAAAAACATTAGCAACAGCACAGCACAGGCGGTCTAGTGGCTCGAGTGTCGGACTGCTAATCACGAAGTTGTGGGTACGATTCCCACAGAATACAAATATTTATCTAATGAAAATAAGTGCTAGATGATTCATAAGTATTATTATATTTACAAAAAAATATATATAAGTATTAAGTATATCCATTATCTATTACCTATAGTACCTACAAGCTCTGCTTAGTTTGGCACTAGATCGTGCAGTGTAAAATATCTCAAATATTTATTTATTAGCGGTCGTGTTTAGGCACACGCATTGATGTATAGAATATATCTAACAGTCAGTAATCTACTAATATATGTACATCTACGGGCACATGAATGCGACCTGTCACTGGTCTGGTTGACGTTCCTATGATATTATACTTTTCTGGGCCACTTGTGTAGGTAACTAGTAGTAGGTACCAGCAGTACATTAGAAAAACTAAGATTTTGTTCGTATTTTCCCCCATTTTGGCTACGACAAACAAAGGATACCTAGCATGGCATCAATAGCGTGACTACACGTACGCAAACAACTTAACTGCCATACTAAATACATGCAAACGACAAATTAATAGTACGAATCCGAATATATCAGTGTCGACGGCTTGTCGAAACTTTAGTAACACGTGTTCTAGAGTGTTTTGAAAAAGTTTAAGTATAGGAAAGGCGCGATCAATCACCAACAATGGCTGAAAGGAGGCACCCTCTTGGGAAAAAAGTTGAACGGGGTGTAGCTGATTTATCGGTGTAGTTAGAATTATCACCATTTGCAATTCTTGGCATGGCGGGCTTAGCAAACAAGTTGAGATAACGACTTGTGGGAGGCGAGCGGTCGCTCCGAAACTTACCGCATTCTTTGTTTAGCCGGCATTGTTGTATGGAACTAACCAGTTAGTGTATGTAGTTGACGTTAGAGCTTGAATGTGAATTATTTACCACTAACTACTTATTATCTAAAGACACACACACACTTGATTGACTGACAGTGAAGCAGCCCCGGATCTATCTACATTCTTAAAAGGGAGGTGCGGAAAAGCATGAAAAAAGAAACACAAAGGGATATTAGAATATTTGGTGAATCAGGAATCAAAACCAGGACCACTCCAGGCCCAGCAGCCTTATAAAAACTTATAAATCCTTAAACTTCTTTTTAAATTAAAATGTATATCTCTATGGTCTTACCCGAATATGCTGAAAATCTCAACATGAACACATATTACATTTATTTACCTATAAGTTAATTGTTATATAATACTATACCAAGCTAGTAGTCCTCACTCCTCACAGTGCCACCGAAGCTCTGCCGCCGACAGACGACACCCATGGGACATCTTAACGACTTCCCTCAACTTTGCCTAGTGTGTGCACGTCTTTAAGAATTTTCCCATTCACTGCTTTCTTGCTAAATTTCCTATTTGTATAGATTTTGGTTGAGATGCAAGAGAAAAATAATCCTTGCTTTTTTTCACATAAGTATACATCACGTTTTTATTTCCAGAAGGGTTAGAAAAAGGTGTACTGTTGTTCCCATAGTTAGCTGATATATTTTTGGTCCCATTAACTGGGCACAAAGCGTAATTCCGAGATGTAACTGAGAATGTCATAGAAAAATCCATTATCATTTTGCTCGACCTAGGAATGGAATGCAGGGCCTTCCACTCAATTCAAAAGTATGCGAGTACACCAATGAAGCCAGCTGCATGATTTATCTAATCCCATTATCGCCCTATTATCGCTCCATATTCACCAAATGATGAGACAATTTTTTTTATTGTGGTCCAGATTTCGCCTGCCTAATTTTAACTTATTTCAGTTACTAGCAAAATCCCCAATCCCAATAACGTTCTATAATATTATCTAAGGGTTATGTATCTCCCTACTTTTAAATTTATTTCACAAGCTCTCCTTACCGTGCTACCGTGCGCTCGTCGCTGGGCGACATAATTAAATTCAGGTACCTGGTCCTGCATGCAATATTTCTCTATGAATAAAAACTATGGGGTCTTATTCTACAACGCTTATTAAACTTTCATTAACTAATGACACTTTAAAATATCTAGCTGTCTCTGTCACTGATATCAATACAGAGAGATGGAGCCAGAGATGTAACTTATCTAAGATACAAGTACCTATCTGAGATACAAAATACGTATTTTCATCTTGTATCTAACTTTTTTTAAATTCATTTTGTATCTTTTATTTGAATACCTTTTGTTTGGTATCTTAGTATTTTGTAGATACTATATTTGCTAAAATACTTTTAGTATCTAAGAGATAACTGATTCTATGGTTACAGAAATTTTAGGTCACGTTAATTCTCATTTGGGGCATGACCATGAGGCCTCCTCGAAGAAAAATGAGTGATAAACTGCTTGAAGAACTGGTTTTACTTAAGTCTCAGTTAAAACCTTAAAAATGTAATATTATGTTGTGTCACGTTTGCGCGATCGATGTGATTTACTTACATGTAAAAAAAATATTTTATCTATAAAAAGGATTCGAAAGATACGTATTTTATACCTAATATTTCAGATACCATTCCACAAAGTTATTTGCATTCTGGTATCTGAAATACCTACTTAAATACCTATTTAAGTATTTTGTATTCCAGATACTTATTTATGGTATCTTGTACATCACTGGATGGCACAAGAGATAACAACTCAAACACACTAGCTGACACTTAACTAAGAAGCTGTTTGGAATCAGGGAGAAAGACTATGTAAATCATTCAAATGTGGTATGACAACATTAGGTGAACGGGTTCATAAGACGTTGATATAATCTCAGCATGAGCTCAGGTAATCATGATTGATCAGATAGGCAACTCGTCGAGTACATTACCAGCGATATACATACATAGTTATAAGATAATTATCGCCCATTTAAATATCTCGTATCTAGATAGATTGAATATTAATATACTTACAACGCAATCCTCAATGATATTCAGGTATGAAGTTTGCTTGAGATACTAACATCAATCAATACAATTATTATCATAGTAAACTGCGCCTCGGAGCAATTTAAGTCGTCGGTCTTGATAATCGTTCTGTCCAGTTCATCCTACCTACCTACCTAACGGTATTGCCCAGAAATAGGTGCAGAGACTCAAAGGGACTGGGTGCTTGGGAGACTGTCTCGACCAAGTGTGAATACTGCGAACCCACTCAAGTCAGCGTAGTGGTTTAATACCTAGGTTAGGCAATAGGCACAAGTCCCGCAGTAGGACATGTTTGTTCTAAGGAAAAGGGAAAAGGGCTAGTGGAACATCATCATCTCTTCAAAGATGTAATCCTAATCCTAATCTCCACGTCCAATATGGACGTTCGCAATCTGTAGGTCGGTGGCACCGCTAAACTGACACGTTGACAGACGATTGCAGTAATCCCTTTGCACTCACTTGCTCACGACGCCAAATGACGGCATGGCATGACAAAAATATCAATTTTTTTTTATAGTGCTTGGCGTAAAGAACACAGATATTCATTATTGACGTGGCGGTCAAAAGGTTAAACTGGCCCGTGACGTAAAATCGTGAAAATCGAAACCTATAAGTCTGAGAGATTTTCTCGCCAACCCGCAGTAAGCTAGCGTGGTGGACTATAGCCTAAACCTTCTCACTCTGGGAGGAGAC
The DNA here is from genome assembly GCA_964056405.1 of Acronicta alni. NCBI lineage: Eukaryota > Metazoa > Arthropoda > Insecta > Lepidoptera > Noctuidae > Acronicta > Acronicta alni. The sequence continues at coordinate 10,360,608 of OZ043921.1, forward strand.
CCAATTTCACTGGCCGGTGGTTGCCTCCAAGTCCTTGAAGATGGAGCAATCTTTACTCATCCTTACTAACTACTATCGACTATATCCGGCAAAGAATTGCGATAGTCCGCAGAGTCCCTGGCTTTGCAGGCGACGCTCACCAATGTTATAGTGAGGTTGTTTTAAAAAAAAGTATTATGTGAAACTAAAATAGGTCTAATTAGCCTATTTGTCCTAAGCACGACTAAGCTAGAGGCCCAGGTTTAACTCTCAGATCGGCAGCGTTATAGGGTTTATCAATGATATTCTTAGTAGCAGCTTGGACTTAGGTTTTTTGCCCGATTAATGGCAACAGGGCTCGCTCCATATTACGTGAGACCTAAACATATGCTAACGACGACGTCTGTGATCTAGTGGTTCGAGTACCGAATCCCCCATGATCAGCAGTCCGGTACTAGAACCACTACTCGAACCACGTGGGTTTGATTCTAACAGGACACAATTCATATTTGTGTGGGCAAAACATGAGTATTTGTGTTTCTCTGGGTGTTTCTTATGTATTATAAGTATATATTTACAAAAAAAAAGTATATAAGTATTATATCCATTGTCTAGTACCCATAGTACAAGCTCTGCTTAGTTTGGGGATTATATGGTGCTGTGTAAAAATGTCCCAAAATATTTAAAAAAGAAAGAACTGTGTGTGTGCACTGGTACACCTCTGCCTTTCCGAGAATACAGGTCTGGACCACCAGACCTTAAATTCAGAAAGCGAAGGCAAAATTCGACATGGCGGGTAGGTATCGCGGTGGCTTAGCGGTCATAGCGTCTGGTGTACCTAACCAGAAGACGCAGGTTCGAATCCTGCCCGCGGTCGAATTTTTCCTTTGCTTAAAAACTCTAAAATCTTAGCATGGAAAATGTTAAAAAAATACAAAAAGATACCAAAGAACTTACCACCGGGAACATACCGACGGACACGTCGTCATGACCGCAGATGACTTTATAATGTCTATAAAATAAAGCCACACGTTAATGTAGCACACAGGCGCAATCACAAACAGTGTAGTGGCAATAAATGGTCCTTACTGAGGTGTAATCACCGTTCTCTCGACCCTTAACCCTCGCTCAAGTTAACACCGTCAGACGGCGGTCGTCAAGACCGAAAGACATTAAACTCAATGTAACGCCGCGGTGGACCCGTATGGCCGCTCAGCGATTATCTTAAAGTTAACCCTGTCGTTACGATCCTTATTTGCGGTTGCAACGGGCCGAGAACGCTCCCCGCCTGTTAAGTTAGGATCACATGAAATTATATTGGGAAGTAAAGTTTAACACATCTGCAGGTGAGAACACAGTTCTTGAAACCTGTTTGTTGTGCATTTTATAATGTATAATTATAATATAAAATCATTTAGAACATTAAGTGATGAGTGTTGCCTTGCTGTTCTGCCGTATCTTGTCTTCAGCCAAGATATTCTATAAAACTTATAAAACATGGCCTTATTAAATAAACCAAACCGCTTTCTACTGTAAAATCACTCCGTGTACGTACCTACTTCATACGATATGAAACTGAGTCGGAGGAAACAAGTCATTTCTCCAATAACATGAATCACAGCAAAACAAAACAGCAGTACAAATTTTGTAACAAAATTCATTGTGAACGCAGCCATAGGTACTTGGGCTCTATAGTAAGAGGAACAAGTCGCCGAGGCAGTTACAATGTTCTCCGAATGAGATGCGACTCGGATGGCCGCTTTGCGTCACCACCTCGCCATTTTGTCCGATATTGGACCGTTACAACCGAACGGCACACGTCAGCTTCGATTATGTCCTCTTCATTTCTATGGCTTTGTTTTCAATGTTTTGTTTGCAAAGTTTCGTTTGTTCTATTATTAGTAGGTATTATAAATACATTAGGTATTTATTATACGTTAAACTCTTTATTTAATTTGTTTGAACATGTTATATAGGTACAATACCGGTTATAATTTTATTGTATTAGGCATTTACATAATCAAAACATTTTCTAAAGTTATAAATTTTCTGAATAGACAATTCATCTGCGAGTAGGACTTTAACCTGCTGCGACTTCGGTTGTTTCGTCCTCTGCTTTGCGGCCTCTATGATATCTTATTAAAATTAAGGTTTATCAGGAAATTTATAGGTACGTAGTTATTAATACAGAAGTCATATGACTTAGTTATTTCATTGAATCAAAATGTATTGTGTGTACAATTTATAATATTCATCACAATGCTTAACGCTGTGGTTTTCCAGCGTAATCTATAAAACGAACATATTCTTCGCCAATGGTTACATCTCTGTTAATAAGAGGCACAGAAGCACTCAAAAGAAACGCCTCGTAGTCACTATAAGTAAAGTCATGGCAGGCCTGTATTATGCCATGAGGCCCCACTGTAGTAGGACCGGAGAAAAATCTTGTTCCAAAATTTGGATTGGCAGTGTAACAATTCACTACAACTTCAGTTCCGCAAATAGCATCTATCATCAAATCACAAAATTCGTTAATGGACCATGCCACTGCTAACACTGCCGATTCACAGCCTTGTTTCTGAAACACAACTTCTGTCCCCGATTTTCTTACTAGGCGTGTTAACGTATCTGCTTGACAAGGATCTACACAATAATCGATTGGAGAAATATTAGAGAATAAAGGTATGATCGTTTCATCCGAATGTCCTCCTATAACAGGAAGTTTCAAAGTGCGAACACTAACCTGCAGAGCGTTTGCAGCATACGTCCGGGCTCGGGCACCGTCTATGTGCGATACGCCTAAGACCCTGAAAGGGTTATAGGTTCCGTATTTATATAAAAGAGCACTAGCGAAAGGAACCATTGAATTTAATGGATTAGTTGCGATAGCAAGGAACGCACCAGGATTTTCATCAGCCATTGCCCGACAAAGCCTTTGAAGAGCAGGAGCATTAGCAGCAAGCATTTGTTCTCGCGAATTTCCTGGCTTCCGGGGGATTCTATGAACCATCACTATTAAATCACAAGCCCGAATAGCTGCATTTAGGTCATTTTCACCAGAATACCCTTTTACTTTCGGTCCGCCGGGTATATGGTCCAATTCCATCGCCGTTCCTTTAATTTTGTCATCGTCATCATATAAGTGCAAGCTCTTTATCTTAATGTTCTGTTTAAGTAATAGAGACAAATTTCCACCAACTTCTCCTCCAGCACCAACTACAGAAACTTGGACATTTCTCACCGACATCAGTTTTACTGTTGTTTTCCATGATCCACATAAAAGAGTAATAGGTTTATGGCTGAACATTATATCATTAAAAGTAAAGAGTATTTTTTTACAGAATTTTAATTGTTTGCTTACATTGTAAATAGTTGACACCGTAATTTTGACATTTTTAGAAATAGGTACCACAAACATTTTTTGTCTTTTTTTATACAGTTTTATGAAAACAGATAAAGTTAAAACATAGAACATATTCGATATCAAAAGATTATAAAGTATAGTATTATAAATATTCAATGAAGGCTACGTAGTTCGGAAAGAATTTAAGAGAATAATTTGCAAACAAACAGTTTTGGTGACAAACGTGGTTAACGCTATAAAGGACCTTTATTTTCATGAGTTTTCATGTTTTTTTTATAATGTGTAAGATTCATATTACTAATAATAACTAAGTTCCATTTTGTTCTACTGTAAATATCTCAGGGTGCGCTGCGTTGAACCATTACAATCGTGAACTCGTAAACAAATACCTTAATTATATCTTATTTTTTATTTTACTTTACTTTTAATCATAAAACATTTTTATAGTCGTTAGGCCATCAATATCAGCAACTATGCTTGTTTTATTTCTATACTTGTGTTCTATACGAATTTAGCTTGCAATCGAGTAGGGAGGGTCACACATTTGAAGTAGAGTATCATCGTCAACATAATGAATCCAATACAATATTCCTATCGTGTTTTTTATACATTGATAATACATTTTTATGTCAAGGTAAATAAGGTAATCTCAGTACTCCTCCTTCTCTGGACCTTAGTAATCTCAATCAAACTGTTAGTGTAACAAAATTAATTAACTTAAAGGCTTCTTAGTACCAAATAAGAATGTAGATGCGGATTCATTAGTAGTTCCTGTAGAAAACGACAAAGTTGGTGAAGCTTAAAGGTTTTAAAGGTAAATGGATCCAACGGGATTTTTTTCGATGCTTTTCTGATGCTGCAGTGGTGTAACATTTAATATCAAATATATTTTTTGTACTTAGCTTAGCGATGCAGTAAGTCTAATGGAAAATGTGCCGGGATTTTCATCTTCAGATGTTATTTCTCCCAATGATACAGAAATTTGTCATCGGGTTTCATTTCCAATGTGGTATTGTCATCATATACCTCTTCGACCTGTTCATTACTTGAACCATTATCAGCATTAGATACAGATATATTTAAATCTTTAAATATTGAACCAACTTTCTTTTCTTTTTCATTCTCATCATCAGATTTTCTTTCTGGATCATTGGGATTTGTAGTAGCTGATTTTCCAACGTCGGGTTTCATTTCCAATGTGGTACTGTCATGATATGCCTCTTTAACCTGTTCATTACTTGAACCATTATCACCATAAGGTACAGATATATTTAAATCTTTAAATATTGAACCAACTTTCTTTTCTTTTTCATCCTCATCATCAGATTTTATTTCCGGATCATTGGGATTTATAGTAGCTGATTTTCCAACGTCGGGTTTCATTTCCAATTTGGCACTTTCATCATATGCCTCTTCGACCTGTTCATTACTTGAGCTATTATCATCATTAGATACAGATTTATTTAAATCTTTAAATATTGAACCAACTTTACTATCTTTTTCATTCTCATCATCCTCAGATTTTATTTCGTGACCCAATGATCCAGAAATAAAATTTGGTTCAGGTTTTGGTATGTTAACAAAATTGCTTTGTGATAAGCTATCCTTTGAAATTGATTGAATTTGAGATGGTATAGAACTCGAAATATTTGACCATAGTGACTTTGCAACATTAGCATTGGTAGATGCTATGTCAAATTTACTAGAAGTCTCTTGTGCAATAGATGACTTCCTGGAATCAGAATTAGTACCAGCTATGCTTGTAACAATTGCATCTTTAAATGGAGATTCATAAACCGTGGTGGTTTTTGATATAATAGACATGGATGGAGTTGTATTCTGAGAAGAAACTCCAAATACTGAGCCCGTTTGTGTTGATGGTGATCCAATTAGCGACGCAGTAGGTACAATAGTTGAACGTTTGACAAAAGTTCCACTAGCTGGTCCAGGAAACAATGACATTGATTGAATTTTAGATGGTGAAGAGCTCGAAGTAATTGACAATAATGACTTTGCAACATTAGCACTGGTTGATGGTATGTCAAATTTACTAGAAGTCTCTTGTGCAATAGATGACTTCCTGGAATCAGAATTAGTACCAGCTATGCTTGTAACAATTGCATCTTTAAATGGAGATTCATAAACCGTGGTGGTTTTTGATGTAATAGACATGGATGGAGTTGTATTCTGAGAAGAAACTGCAAATACCGAGCTCGTTTGTGTTGATGGCGATCCAATTAGCGACGTAGTGGGTGCAGTAGTTGAACGTTTGACAAAAGTTCCACTACATGGACCACGAAACAATGACTTTGGAATATGAACACCAGCAAATGACCAATTAAAACCAGAGGTTACCGATGCAACAGGTGGTTTGAAAAGTGTATCAGATTTTGATGTGGATGTAGTTAAAGTTGTGTTTGCCGAAGAAACTCCAAATACAAACGCTGAACGTGTCTGTATTGATGGTGACCCACATGTTGACTTGATTAGTGCAATACTGGAGTGATTGCTAAAACCATCAAACATATTGGATGATAAATCTGCTTTGCTGGGCGTACTATTGTTGCCACTTTTAGCATTAGCTGATTTCGACAGAAACTTAACTGGTGCTGGTTGTTCTATTTTATATCCTCCATATAGACTGAAGACATTAATGTTAGGCTGAAATAGAAATACAAACCTTAAAAAATTTCAAATCAAATCAAATAAAATGTCCACTAATTTATAAAAAAATGTTGATACCAGTTTTGAGTTCTACTTCTAATAAGGCGTAGCAAAAACTAGGTCCATTTCTTAAAGTACTAATGGAATAGTTTTAACCGTAAGCGAGTGATGTTACCTCTATAGTTAATTATTAATACGCCCCTGGTTTTGAAATACTTTAGGTACGTGCTTAAGTACCAGCACTTGAACTCGAGACCTAGACTCAGCAGACCAGGGTAATCTCACTAGATCATTACTGCTATTTACAGTTAAAGCCCCTTTTCTATACTACGGAAAATATTATCGGAAAATATTATATGCCTGCCACCTGGGCAGGTGGCAGGGTATGTCTGACTCGTACCGACTAAACACCGCACTTGCCTTCACTTAACCTATAGTCATGACCATGGAATTCTTGACATTTACCACGACCATGCCGGGCTATAGTGCGGTGCAACCAAAGACACCATAAAGGCTCTACTCCATACGAGGCCTCTCCTCGCTATCTAATCGAAAGCGCCGCGCGCCACCTACTGATGCCATTGTCTGGTCGGGCGGTGGACTCCCTAAGTCTGCAGAGGCCGGAGGTCTGTCTGTGCCCTCCGGTGCCCGTTGCGCCTACTACGGATCGGGAGCCTTCTTCGCCTACTTCTCCCTCCCTTTCGTCCGCCGCTTGTTCAGGCATAACTTGCTCACAGTAAGAGGCGGCGGATTCCCACGCGCTCTCGCTCACGACCACGGACCAAATGTCGGCCAGAAGCGGGATGTCACCAAACTCTGCCGCAACTAGATAACAGCCAGTACTTAGTTGTTCTTCGTCTTGGTGTTTATGTTTGTCAACGCACCCATGACACAGGAAAAATCCTAGGGTGGAGCAGTTTTACTTAAAAAAATTGAAGCACCAATTGAATGAAGCTAGCTTCTGTGCCTACTATGTATCTAATTAAAAGTCTAAATCTAAATAAATACGAACCTAGGCCATAAAGGGTGTCATGAATACTTTCAACACTAAGACAATAAAATATAAGTACCTACCTATATACATAACTGTTTTACGGTAATTAATATGATTTAATACGGTAATAATAATTTTGATAATATTTTTTGTCATAATAAGATATAGACCGCCTGATGGTAAGCGGCTACGGTAGCTTATAGAAGCCAGAAACACTAGTGGTACCTAGGTACAGACGCCAGCACGTTAAGCTATCCAAAACCGTCAAATTTTCCCAATTGAATATGAACCTTCTCCTTTTGTATTAAAGTTGAAAGTCTATCAAAGAAATTTGACAGATTGGTGTGCTGGTACCTATCACTTTTACGTTGTTATCTTGAGACTTGAGTTGAGACCGCTTTGCTTTGGATGCTCCGTATGTAAACTCACAATTTTTATCTTATCTTGGTAATTTTGCTACATTACATCCTGGGTTATTACCCTTTAAACCGTTATTGCTTAGCAGCAGAAAATCTGGCAATGCGATGCTACCTCTCTGTCGAACTCAGCATAGTTCTATCACCAAGTAACCTGTGCATTCCTCTTTCATTAATTCTTAATAGCCGTGATAGCCTAGTGATATGACCATTAGACTGCCACGTCAAAGGTCTCGAGTTCGAATCCAAGGCACGCACTTCTGACTTTTCGTATTCATGTGCGTAAATTATCGCTCGCTTAAACGAAGGAAAACATCGTGAGGAAACCTGCATAAGCGGTTACTGAGAATTACATAGAAAAACCCAATAACACTGCTCGACCTGGTAATTGAACCCACCCCTCTAATGTAGCAGACGCACCTAAGACCACTACACCAATGAGTCAGGGCGAATATAAAAATAAGCATAATATTTATAGTTCGTAAAAAATCACTTCGTTACGGTGTTGAAAAGTTACGACGTTATTGATGTTGGTTTTAATAATCACAGTCATTTTCGAAACTTACGGGCGAAGAGTCTTCGTCCTCCGATTCATCAGGAATGTCTTTCGAGTAGAACATAGCGTTTAATGGAACCTGAAAAAACACATTATTTATTGACTTTTTTAAACGTTACAAACAATAGTCGACAATTACATAACACACATACACAACATTAACACTCACATTCACAAACACCCAAAACTCACACACACACCTTTCCTAAATACATAATTACCATGATTTTTACTTTATTAATTATTATTATTTTTTCTTTTTCATAATCATTTGTTTAAGATTAAAGATTATAATTTCAATAATTATGATAACTATACGAATTAGAGTATAGATCGGCGAAAGAGACTGGGCCCCACAACACAGGGTATCCTAGTGTGGGGTCCAGTGTCATTATAATTATAACCATAGAAATACTGTAACTGTTGAAATTAATAAATTATTATTATTAATTGTGGTATACATGATAAGTTGATAACTGAGACGTAGATAGGTTGGTACAGACGCCAGCAGCTCAAACTATCCAAATCTGTAAAATTTTCCCAATTGTATATGAACGTTACTATTTTGTATTAGAGTTGAAAATAAATTAAAGAAATTTGACAGATTGTGTTAGCTTGATGTGCTGGTACTTACAAGAAAAACTGTAAGTGACTGGACCCTCCCAATTAAGGAAAGAATTGGCACACTATTTGTAACGCAGGAATTATATTCATTTTAATTGATATTCTTTATGTAAAGAATATCAATTAAAATGAATTTACCTATTATACTTACAGTATCGCCGCGTGTTTGCCGCCTCAATAACTTGCACTTTTGGTTCCGACGTTACGAGTATGACAGACTTTGTTATCAAACGCCACATAGATATATTTACCGATTAATTTATCTTTTAATTGTAGCGCTCTTATCTTATCTATTATCAATGCATACGATACGATACTTACAGAAATAAATATCATTTATCGTTTCGGGGGAGTCCGGGAGAGTATTCCCGTTTTCTACTAAAATGCTCTTAAATCTTTCTATAGATACTTACAAATCGCTATTTTCTATAAATAGTATCTTAAGCTGCATTATTTAGCTATATTTTCTATTTCATTAAACATTATTTATAGTTTATGAGTAATTTACGATCTTTACCAAAGTCACTTTGGTAAATTCGGCTAATATCTCCCGACTGGGTGGGAGACTTGACCCCCCAAGTACCTTTACCCGAGCCCCTTTACCCGGGTTTAAAAATAGGCAAAATAATCATTACAAAATATAATTCTATAAAGAAATCTAATCATACAAATAGGGCACATAGTATTACGTAGTAAACGAGAACACGAGGAAGGTAGCTTTGAGATACATAAGCGAGGAATTAACTAATAGCACATACAATATTTCATAACATAGTTACTTTTACAAGAGTTATTGTTTATAAACTTATAGAACCTTAAAACCCCTTTTTAACAAGAACTATATTTTTTATAAAGCAACAATATTAATTACAACTTTAACAACCAACTGTCCCTTATCATCTTTGGACAGTCCAACGCACATTTCATGGACATATTTGCCACAAAAAGCACAAAGTCTCATGTCCATAACTTTCTTTTCTCCACAGATGAAACAAAACCAACTATCAATTACATCTGGTACTTCATCCCATGGACTATCAAAGCTATTATCATACTTGGGTTCTCAGTGTCTCACTTTCACTTGACTGTAAAACTAGGTAGGTAGGTATTCGGGTACTAGCTTCGGTAATTTAAATCGTTACAAGCCAGTCAAGTTTTCCTTTTAAAATTATCGAATACAGTAATGGTTAAAGTAGTGTAAAGTGATATTTGGCGTCTCGGCTAAGGCTAAATGAAAATCAAGACACCTGACAACACTATCTCGAAGCCCCACTCCTCAGTGTACCTACTAGAGATAGCCGTATTTTTAGGCGGTAGGAGTCAGGAATAACCCTCTGCCTTTCTCATTGTAAGATGCGAAGACCAGTGAAGTGAAAAATAGATGAAAAATAATGAAAAATAAACTCGCGACACATTTAGGTATGTACCTAAAGAGGTATCATAGACCTATAATTTATGCTCCGAGATATTAAGGTTTTAAAATTTTGAGGCCATAATTTATGTCATAGTAAGTACGTCAATATGACTTTTAAAACACCCATTTTCGGAATTACCTCTATAATTTAACTAAAACTTTAATATAATGTAAATCTTATATAATAATACCTCCTTAGCAAAATGAACAGTTTAATCGGGAGAAAGATTTTGCAACCTTTTTACACAACCAAAAGAACTTATCAAGTTACTGTCGTCGGAGGCGCGAGCGACGTTGGTCAAACGCTCTGTTTACTGCTACGAGGAGAACCCAATATTACCAAGCTTGTGGTTCACGACAATCGAGGGCAAACACCAGGTGTTGTATTAGATTTGTCGCATGTACCTACCCCAGCACATCTACAAGGCTATACAGGAGATGACACCATTGACAAAGCTTTGAAAAATGCCAACATTGTCATAGGTGTCGGTGGGCTCATACGTAAGCCCGGTATTACTGAAAAGTTATGGCTTTCAGCAAATACAAGATTTATAAAAACATTAGCGACAAGGGTAGCAAAAATGAACCCCATGCCTTTCCTAGGCATCGTAACGGAGCCAATAAATTGTCTCGTTCCAATGGCGGCCGAGGTCCTGAGAAACCACGGAGAATATGATCCGAAAAAGCTATTCGGCATAACAGGCTTAGACGCAATGCGTGCACAAATATTGTATGCTGAACAGAATAACTTAAACCCTCGCAATTGCATCGTCCCTGTGATAGGAGGGCATTCTGACAAGACGGCCATTCCTCTTCTGTCGCAAACTCACCCCTCCTCTTATGTCGATGCCAAAATGTCTCAGGAGTTCACCATGAAATTCCGTAAGACTGATGATAAAATATTAAGAGCTAAAAAGGGATTTTCACCCGTTCTCTCAGTTGCTTACAGCGCGCTGGTTTTCACCCGTAGCGTACTCGACGCCTTGGACGGACGGCCAGCCAAAGTCAATGCTTTTATAGAAAATAACGATTTTGGTACGTCATACTTTGGAGGATCGGTACATATCGATCGCGTGGGTGTTAAAGAAATGCAAAGATACACTACACTTACGCAATATGAATGTCATTTACTGGAACGTAGCTTCAATGAATTGCGCAAAGATGTGTTAAAAGGAAAGAAAGTTTTAGAATTAGCCTAAATAAATTATTTAACAAGTTAACTTCCGTACCCGACCGTCGTTCGTTTAAAATAATCAAGGAGGTATCATGTAATATTACGTATAAAATATAAATATAGAAATTAAACACTTTTTACCAATTTACGAATATTTATTTACATAAGTTTTTTACACAAAGTACATAACTATTCTGTACTTTCCAAAACCTAAGGAAAAATAATCATATCACAGAGAATAATTTAATGTTGAATTACTTATGGACAATATCCATACTTGTAAACGTTGTTTGGTTTAAAATGTATTAAATCTTGTCTTCCTTTTCTATTCTTCTTGTATAATAAAATATTTTAACTTAGAAAAGGACGGACATTTGTTTTTTTTTTAATTGTAACATTTGGAACACAACCATTACAAGTAACGCTTAAAATTAAAAATTAGTAGTCGGAACTAAATTCATTTTCAATACTACTGACAATAACTACATATACCCTATATTAGGAATCAAATACTGAACACTTCACTTTTTGGCTAATCATTTGATTTTATTTAATAGATTTGATTTACTTATTAATCTGATTGTGACAAATCATGATATAAACACACTATGAATTTATAATAATTAACTGTTTTACTTAAATCATAATCATTAATAAAATTAATTATGTGACTCACACAATAAAATAAAAGTTACGCCGCAATAATCGGCCTTAAAAACGCAATACGTAAACCCACTTCTTTAAGTTGTTTTTTCCTAGAAATAGAAATTTAATGAAATAAAAACATGTAGGTATCAAACTTAATTTAAAATTTCACATGTTCTTATCTTAAAACATGAGAATCGTAAGTAACACTCAATTTGAACTACTAAAACACCATACTTAACACTTATATCATCATAAATATCAACAATCACATTTGACCAACACGAAGGCGGATGTATTAATCAGACCTTCAACCTGCAACAATGAAAGAGTTGCTATTACAAAAAAAGATAATTAGTATGAAGATCATTGTAATCAAGCACGCCTTAATATTAGGCGTGCTTGTCACCTACATAAGTAGGTACGAGTATTCTTCAATACACGAGTGCTCGTGTATATTTTGTTGTTGTTTGTTATGTTGTAATTATAAAGAACAAGTTTTTGTTGTTACCATCATAATTTACCGAAAAAGGTTTGATATAATTATTATAATTACAATAATGACGATATTAACTGTGCCTCTGAAGGTTTCCTAACGACCGTGCAGATAATTCATATAAAAAAGTGATAAGTTTTCAACAAAAACATCCTATTTATATCTATTACAGGTTTACCCACACCTTGTGCTTAAACTATAATAATGTTACTAGCTGCGCCCCGCATTGATCTCGTATTTCCCGGACCCGTGGGAAATATCCCAAAATATCTGTATTTTTTAAGTATTTTATAAAGAGGGGGTTGATGACCCTCAATCCTCATTTTAATTAAAAAAATGACTTACATCTTTACTCCTCATTACTTTTACTAATTTCGCTACCCGACTCGCTAACAGATGAGGAACGGATACTTATTGATGTCTCTTTAAATTGGCTGATGAAGTCCAAAAGCTTTTGAAGATTTCTTTGAGTCTTTATCTGGTCAGCCAACAGTTGTCTTTTCTCTGCATTATGCTCGTCTAAATTCTCCTTGAGGCTGGCAGCCCTCACTTCAAGTTTCCGAAGTTCGACGCATAATTTTATATTTTTCTCTTGTAAACTCTTCCGCTCAGCTAATTTATCTGAAATAAATAAAAATAACTAATTATATTCTACACTAGCCGTGCCCATTGATTTCGTTTTTTCATGCCGTGAGAGTTTCACTAAGTCGTTTTTTATCAGTTGCCTACACCTCATAAACTTTAGCTGCCAAATTTAAAGTTTATCTAAAGCCTGCTATACATGTTGGCCGAGCGTAGACCAACACGAGCCTAAGCAAATCGACACAAACCAAACGCTACTGTCTACATGTTTGGCAAGTTAAAGACCAACGCGAGCCTAGACCAATGGACGCAAGCTAATTTGAAAGATGCCCATACGTTGGCGCTATTGGCCGAGCGCAGGCGAGCGCATTTGATTTGTGCACAAAAACCGACACCGATCCGAAGTGAGGCGAGTGGTCACAAGCGACGGCGAGCGTAGACAAGTGGCGCCAAATGAACCCTACACACGTTGGCGCTTGGCTTCACTCGGCCAGCTAGGCGAGCGACACCGAGCGATGACAAGGCAAGGCAAATAGGCTGTCTACATGTTGGCGTTGGCCGTCGCTCGGCACCGCTCGGCCAACATGTATAGCAGGCTTAATAGTATTTAAAACAAAATCGTTGTCGTCTGTGCCGTTTCCTGATACAATATTAACTCTTATCCAAATAAATTGAATTAATAAACGAAAATATTTTTTTTATTTAAAGACTACATTCTGAGTAGAGTTCAGGTTTCTTCTTTTATTAAAGTATTTAATTTAAAGTCCCCGTCGGGCTGTGTCATTTTGTTCTGGCTAATCTTAGAAACGGCAGTACCTACTATTTTCTTATGGTTTACCAATATAGTGATTTTTAGGAAAGTTTATAGGCTACTGGATCACTTTTTTTGTAGTGTGACCAGCTGATTGGTAAAAGTAAAAAAAAATCAATGGCATGGAATTTGATACCTTAATATTTAAAACAGAAAATGCAAGATATCTAATAGTAAAAAAAGTTCATAAATGTACCTACTCCTTAGATTTGTACGCCCTTTTGACAACTAGCCTAGTTCCCAAAAGAAAAGTGATGGTAGGTATAAAGATGTTAAAATACGTAGATACATAATAGGTATGTCAATACATTTTTTTTTTAAACATAATGTATTTATTAACATTATGTATTTATTTAGCGTTTCCAAAGACCTATTTAATTTTACCGCGAAAAACTCAATACTGTCATGTTGTTTTGAATGACGTTACACCGTGCGAAACGATTGTGTTTGTGCTACTAAAATGTCAACAACAATGATGAAGTTTGATTGCTGTTCACTGTCACGTAAGGGGTCAGCTCACACATATTATCATAATTAATAATCAAAAACGCTTATTCACCAGATTTATTCTTAGAGGAAACAAGCCTACTGTACTGTCGAAACCACCTAAAGCGGCCGAGCCGTCGACATTGCTGCGGCGGCACCACGTGCTGTACATAACGTGGCTCGGTACAGCTGCGCCTCCTGGCTGGGGTCGGGGTCGGGGTCCCGCGCCACGTGCGGCGGCTCGGGCAGCGCGGCGCCGCACAGCGCGCACCGCCCGCCGCTACTGCCGCAGCCCGTGTGCTGGCCCCCGCAGCCCCCGCGCCACACATGACGTACCTCGGTACAGCTGCGCCTGCTGGCTGGGGTCGGGGTCGGGGTCGGGGTCCCGCGCCACGTGCGGCGGCTCGGGCAGCGCGGCGCCGCACAGCGCGCACCGCCCGCCGCTACTGCCGCAGCCCGTGTGCTGGCCCCCGCAGCCCCCGCGCCACACATGACGTACCTCGGTACAGCTGCGCCTGCTGGCTGGGGTCGGGGTCGGGGTCGGGGTCCCGCGCCACGTGCGGCGGCTCGGGCAGCGCGGCGCCGCACAGCGCGCACCGCCCGCCGCTACTGCCGCAGCCCGTGTGCTGGCCCCCGCAGCCCCCGCGCCACACATGACGTACCTCGGTACAGCTGCGCCTGCTGGCTGGGGTCGGGGTCGGGGTCGGGGTCCCGCGCCACGTGCGGCGGCTCGGGCAGCGCGGCGCCGCACAGCGCGCACCGCCCGCCGCTACTGCCGCAGCCCGTGTGCTGGCCCCCGCAGCCCCCGCGCCACACATGACGTACCTCGGTACAGCTGCGCCTGCTGGCTGGGGTCGGGGTCGGGGTCGGGGTCCCGCGCCACGTGCGGCGGCTCGGGCAGCGCGGCGCCGCACAGCGCGCACCGCCCGCCGCTACTGCCGCAGCCCGTGTGCTGCCACACGCAGCACCCCGCACACCACACCAATAACGATGCCACGTCTGACACAATCACAAATAATATTACCACACATGCACTATGTGTTCCGCCCATTGTGACGGCGTTTATAGATTTTTTATGTAATAAAATAATAAAAAAAAAACAATGATCATCATCATACATCGAAAAGTTTGAAGTATTTTTTTAACCACAATCTATATTTATTACACAAGGTAATTCAGATTCACTTTAGAGTTAAAATAGAAAAAAGCGCGGTGTAAAATGTGTACCTGATGCCAATTTTATTTCAACATAAAATATGTAGGTAGGTACTTTTTGAACATAAATCTACTTACCATTTCGTCCGCAAACATGACACACTTTTTTATGTGTTGCATATACTGGTTCCACAGATAAACTAGCTGGCAGTGTCGCCGCCCACGCAGGCTTGCCATTGGTCCATCCTGGCAAATAACATAAAGTATTGATAATTTTATATATAAACTGCATCGTTAGTCTAGTGGTCCTACTACTAGCACTAGAGGTTCTGGGTTCGATTCCCAGGCTGAACAGTGTTATTGGAGATTTCCATGAACATCTCAGTAGCAGCTCGGAGTTTGGATTTGTGCCCGGGACGCGACCTAAACATACCGGGGAACTGTGGGTGTGCTAATGCACACCCACAGTTCCCCGGTATGTACACTTCTATCTACCTAACCCTTCAGGGAATACTGGCGTGATGGTATTGACATATAAATAAATAAACAGCTGAGGACACGCCCCTACTTGTGCGCCTGATCTAAACATATCTAGAGCATGCGCCTTAGTTCCAGTTCTTATTTGTTGTCATTCTTCTGGTGTAAATTATGAAAACAAATTATCGTTTACACTAAAAACTAACACACAACGACGCTTTGTGCTCTTGTTCCGCTTTAGCTCCATATTCGTTTGGTTGAATGACCCTCATTTACATTTTATCTTTTTTAAACTTTAAGTAAGTTATGTAAGTTTTAAATATTATTATGTAATGTTTTTACTTGCCTTTATTTTCAGTAGAAGAGCCCGAAGGTGAGCCTTCGCGAGACGTTTTATTCTGCAACTGAAATTAACAGCAAAATCCTCTAAGAATAAGAAATTATTAACAAACATAAACAAAGTTATTTAGAAAAGGAAAAATTGGACCGCGGGCAGGATTCGAACCTGCGTCTTCTGGTTAGGTACACCAGACGCTATGACCAAAAACTTGCATTTCAATAGGTGTTACTGACGTCACCATAAAGACGTAAATTCAGTATGTGAAGGAAAAAATCGACATGACGGGTAGGTATCGCGGTGGCTTAGTGGTCATAGCATCTGGTGTACCTAACCAGAAGACGCAGGTTCGAATCCTGCCCGCGGTCCAATTTTTCCTTTTCTAAATAACTTTAAAATCTTAGCATGGAAAATGCCAAAAATATACAAAAAGATATAAACATAAACAAACTGAAGAAAAATAAGAAATAATACATGTATTTAATGAAATATTTTTTAATATTATTACCTGTTGTTTGCGTAACTTTGCAGATCTTGTCTGTGGAGGATCATTGTGTTGCTGCAGATATGGAAACTGATTATACTTTTTCTTTTTCTGTAATATTAAAAAAAATAATGATTATGGGCCTAATTAAAAAATGCTTGCTAAACTTCTTTTACTAATTAATCTTTTAAATATATTATTATACCTGCCTCTTTTTTATTTATAAAACAATCTTGTTGGAAAACAAAGGGCTCAGTTTTTCTTTTATATCAGCTTGTTTCTTCCATTACGAGAGGAAATGCTTAGTTAATACTTACAGGTAACATTTCGTAGTTTCCATAAAGGAACTCATTTCTATTGGTACTTGTTGTGGATCTTTTTCGTCGCTCACTTCTCTTCTTTTCCAAAAGCTCTTTTTGTAAAGGTGTTACTAAACCAATGAGTCTGAAAACATTAACATATATTTTAGGCAAAAGATAATTGTATTAGCTCAAACTGCATGAACATTTTTAGTCAGTACAAGTCCGATTTTTGCCGCCAGTGCGGCTGGTCGCGGGGGATCATACATAAGCATTATCCTGTACCATAAAAGAATGCTGATTAGTCTAATGGTCGTAAGTGCGACAGCTAGAGGTCCTGAGTTCTATTCCCTTGCAAACAAAGCGTTATTGGGTTTTCAATTTAACTCAAGCTTGGATTTGTGCCCAAATAATCGGAATAGGCTCACCCCTTATTATATGGAATCTAAACATACTGGACAATTGTAGGTGTACTTACAACTTTGGCTATTATTACCTTAAGAAAATATCTTTTGTAACGGGTTCCCCAGGCTGTGGCAGCGGCGGTGGTGACGGCGTCGGCGACAGAGCCGCACCTCTCGAAGAATCTGAATCTGACTTCTGTTCCTGCCATTCATTACTATGCTGGTGTTTTGTACTGCTGTCAATTACATATTCATTAATATGGCAATACCAAAACTAGAGGAAACATTTTATTGTCTGTGTTAAAAATTTAATGGTACTTATATAAATCATAAAATTCTTACCTAAAGGCTTCCTTCACTTTGTTTAAGACATTCACAAAATTATTTCTGCTATCATGCATAGGGTTGGGCAGTTGAGCAAAATTTCTCTGGTATTTATCTTTTCCATCATTTTCACTATGATTTGAGTTTTCCTTTTCACTAGACAACTTGATCTCAATCTCTGCATCAGATATATTATTCTCTTTGATTTCATCACTGTTGTTTTCAGTTTTTATATGTATTTCATTTAATACAGATGGCTTCAAGAGGGACACAGTTCTATTTCTGCCACGATATTGTATTTGATGGTCCCTCAGTTGCTGTGCCACATATCTGTTGTCATTCTCTATATTAATTTGTTTGTTCCTGGACTTCAGCCGCTGCTGATACAATTCTAATTCCCTCCGTAGTCTGTCTACCACTAACTTCTGTGATGAGCAAATTTCTTATTTAATAACTTATGAAACATCTTTTAATAATTCATGCTGCATATCAAGGCATGCACTAATTCATTTGACATGTGGAATACATTTTTGAATTATTAAGAAAATAATGTAGTACTTTAAATGGCTTTTATACGTACTTCTAATATAAAGAAATATTTTAGTCTGAAATAACTTATTGTTTTTATTAAACACTATAAAAGCCAGTGTAATTTTATTTGTGTAGGGTTAGAAATTATCATAATTTGGTTTCCTCATTGATGAAAGTTTCAATAGTCCTGCACTCCAATATTTTAAGGAAGTGAGAATGTTTAACACACACACAATCACACTATAGTAGCTCTGATACAAAATAAATTTGTGACAGGGAGCAAAACTTAGTAGGACACTAGTTTTAAAAACTGATCTTCCTACTTTATCTGCATGATTTCAAGGAGTTCTTACAGGTGCATAAGGGCCTATTTAATTTATATTGAGCATACTATGTGTACTACATACCTTATTTTAATTATGTAAGTAGATAACTTACTTGAGTTTGTCCAATGGATATAATTTCTCTCTCAGCTTCTTTAACTTTTGATCTAAGATGAATGTTCTATGAACAAACCAAGTATAAATTAACGTCATACAATCTAAATTATTGACAACAGTACTAAATTATTTTATTGTTTATAAACTCACATTCTCATCTTCCTGAAGGCGCGCAACCCAAACCTTAAAAATAAATATTTATAATACTAGACTTACTTCAAGTTACATTAAAGATAAAAAAATCATAGTAATATAAAGTCTTAATTAGTTTAATTAAGTTCTAACCTGATGGATTCGTATCGCATTTTTCAGGTCCGACTGCGTTTTGCGAATATCTTCCTTTATTTCATTTGATACTTCCATTCTGTTTAAATTCTTATTTATAATCAATTATGAATCACAAACTCTAAAATATTTGTTTAGATATTACCAACGTGTTACTTTTACAAAAATTTTCAATTTTTATCGTTAGGTTCACAAAGAAACAACTCTTGTTTCACAAAAGAAACACAATATTCTATTACTTTTTAAACTTTGTAAAGAGCGGGTCGTATTACATAACCGATTAAATATAGTTTAAAACAATTTAAAATTACTTCCATAGTTAAATTGGTGTAAATTGGGTTAAAATAAAATAAAATGTAATGCAGAACTTTATTCAACCGAACGAAATGAGTCGAGTTGAATTGAAATAAATACACACATTCCAACAACAAGTAGGTATGACGACACTCACACACAGACACATTTTTGGTGCGGACGGCATTGCCAATAAAAATAAATTATCATTACACGAACCAAAAATAATAATAAGAGGTTCTATTTATCTCTGGAAAAGGGAACATGGTCATAGGGCCACAACCTATAGAGGTTGTTTGTTTTCAAAACTATTAATTATTTTTAGTAGTATATATTAAGATACAGACTGTTGTTGTGTGTATTATGCAATATCATATGCATGTAATGTAAAATATTACGATGACACGTTTTTGAAGTTTCCATATCTCCTTCCTCCGTACCTTCCTCCCTCTGTCCATCGACAGGCAACACCAGACCCCTGATACTACCATACATAATACATACACTAATCCGACTAATCTGTAGGCATTGTGGGCAGCATTGCATAACTGAACGCGAATCATCGACTGAAGGACTTGTATCCATGGTCATGAAATAAATTAAAAATTATTAGAACGCGAATCGCGAAACCGTTGCGAAATGATACGTAGTATCTCTTTGTAGTCTGTGGCGAAACGCGAACTGTGAAGATGAGTGAACTACAACTGACTTTGACTGACTGAACTGAACTAAATGTCATGTCATGGCATGGTCGTCCGCGTCAATACTATAGATGGGAATGGGAATTAATTTTTATTTACTAAAATATAATCCTAGAACTACAGTATTTGATGAAACTGGAAACTTTTAATACAAACCAGTGGTTTGAGTGGTTGAATAATTTATTGAAACAACTACTAGTGTTTTCATAAACTCACTTAAAAAATCGACATCATGTCTCTATAATATTGTAGTCTTTGATCATGTTCATGCTGAAATCTTCATGGTGATTGGCGCGGCACGGCAAAAAAAGATTGTGTTTAGTATTGCGTATTTAAAGTGTTTTTGTTCATAAAGATTGTACCTAATAAAGAATTAAAATGTCAGTTAAACGGCAAGCAACTACCGAATTAAATCATGATAATTGGGATCAAGATGATCCAGCCGACCATGAAGAAATGGGCACTTTTAAAGTTGCTTCCAAAGATATGCTGGAGAAACGCGTTATCAGAACTGCAAAGAGACGGACACAAGTTGCTGGTGACGAGGTAATTCGAATATTTCTATAAATTTCTGTGTAATCAAATCAATTTACATGTGTGTATTCATAAAATGGTAAGGTTACATGTATCTGATAAAAATTAGTTATTAATTAGTCTTTCATAATTATTGTCATAAACAAGTACGGATGCCAACCTACACTAGGCCAGTGTCTAACCAAATACATGGTAGAGCAAATTGGTCAGAGCCAAATTGGTTTTAATGATTTTTCAAATTCTGTTTTTTCAGATAAAATATTAAGTATAAAGTACTGGAACTGGTGATTCTGTAAATATTTTGCTTATAAATGATTATAATGTTTATATTCCAGCCTAAAAAGAGTGTCTTCAGTGGGTTTGGTGGATTCAATAAAGCCCAACCAGCATCATTTGACTTTTTGTCAAAATTAACTAATGGCAACAATGACAGCAATAGCTCATCCAGCAAGGCAGATTCATCGGTAACATCCAGTTTATTTTCAAATAAACCACTGGCAGCCAGTCCAAGTACTGGCATTTTTGGCAATCACTCAACTATAACACCAACTAAGTCACCATTTGGATCACCAACAACACAAACAGGCTTAGGGTCAGTATTTGGAGTTTCTCCTCAGAACACTTCAACTCCATCTATGTTTATTACTTCAAAAGCTGATTCCACAGTCAATGATTCTCCATTCAAAATCCAAACCGTTACAAGCTCAACTGATAACAATACTGATTCCACAAAGTCATCTATTGCACCAGTGACCTCTAGTAAATTTGACATTCCATCTACCAGTGCTAATGTGGCAAAGTCATTATTTTCAACTACTTCAAGTTCTACGCCATTTAAAATTCAACCAATGGCCAATGCTAACTCAGCTCAAAACAGTTTTGGGTCAAAACCTGAATCAAGTTCCAATGACACACAAAATAAATCTGAAGATGGCAAAAATGATAAAAAACTGAAATATTATTCAAAATTAAAAGGCTTAAATGAATCTGTTTCTGATTGGATTAAAAAACATGTGGAACAAACTCCTCTTTGTATTCTCACCCCCATATTTAAAGATTATGAAAAACATTTAAAAGAAATACAAGATGAGTATCAAACCTCAGGTAAAGAAGAAGATCAAAAAAAATCAGATGATAGAAATATCACATCTGAAATGAAAACAGAAACTGGAAATACTGCTCTTAAGCCTATAACCACAACTACAAGCAATGTGACAGGTTCATCTATTTTTAATGCATCCCCAAGTTCAAAATTTTCATTTACTACTGAAGGCAGTACCACTGCAGCAACAGAAAAACCGGCCACATTCTCCTTTGGAGTTGGTTCATCTACCAATACTTCAAGTACAATCACAACTAGCTCAGCAGGATTTTCATTTGGAGCCATCACATCAAGCACAGGAAGTGCCCAAACTTCATCTCCTTTCTCTTTCTCTACAACAACTACAACTACAACTACCAATGGATCTGCAGCTCCATTTTCATTTGGCATTGGGAATCCTTTCAGTTTTAATTCAAATATTAATCAGAACACAGAAACTACTGAAGTAGCTAATGAAGAAGAAGATGCACCACCTAAAGTAGAATTTACACCAGTTGTTGAAGAAAATAGTGTTTATGATAAGCGTTGCAAAGTTTTCGTAAAAAAAGATGGTAATTTTGTGGATAAGGGTGTTGGCACACTTTATATCAAGAAAATTGAAGAAAGCAACAAACACCAACTTATTATTAGAGCGAATACAAACTTGGGCACAATTTTAGTTAATTTGATATTGGTGTCAGCTATACCTACACAACGTATGGGTAAAAATAATGTCATGTTGGTTTGCATACCTACACCAGAATCAAAGCCCCCACCCACACCCATGTTAATCCGTGTAAAAACTTCTGAGGAAGCTGATGAATTGCTAGAAACACTGAATAAATATAAAACATAGGGTGTTGATTGTATGCATGTATTATTGTATGTATTAGTTTCCTGTACTGTACCTACCTATTAGCTGGACTAGAGTAGTCAATTTTATTGAGTATTGTATTTTTTCTACATTCTTCATCATTGTCCTTGCTATGAAAGAAACAATTATTATAGAACTTCATCATTATAACAAGTTATATTCGTATCGTATTTAATATTCTAATTAAAGTATGTACCTACATAATTATGTAATTCATGTATAGAGAAATACATCATTTTCTATTGTTAGTGAAACATTTTATTTAAAACCTCGACTCCACCCAGAGAAAATCTCTTACACTGGCTGACAGACAATGCAAACATAAAAACTGTTGGATCTAGTCTAAAAATTAAATTCTTTTTAGTTTTAACTCAACTTCAATATATAAAATATGGTGTTCGTTGTTTGTCTAGCTCAGTAGCTGAGCAATCAGCTTGTACGCCACGGTTTAGACTGCGTTAAGGGGACTATAAAAATAATTACGCAAAGCCTGAAGAAAGTTTTTCTGTATCTGGGTTTTTGAGAGAATTTGAAATCGCTCCCATACCTACATACTGGAGGAAACATATTGTGAAGTAACATTCTAAATTGTAGATACAGACACTCATGCCACGCTTCCCATGGGGGTAAGCAGAAACTAAAGAACGCCTCTCGCTACGATTCTTGCATACTTTCGCTTCATCCATCATACATCTTGTCATACACACGCCGGTTGCGAGTACTATGCACCTGACCTTTTTGAAGAACCTCACCAAAGGGCCTCCCTTCCAAAGGTTCCCATTCTCCATAGTATATAATAATAATAATAGCCACGAGCCTCGACCAACACCTTAGGAGGCTCTTGTTAGGCGGCTGGGTCAAGGGCTTGATCCAGAAAGCAGTACTGCTGGACACGGCTCGTATTGTTAGGAGATTCCTCTCTCTGGGGCCCTGACCGCCGGTAGCTTGGACCCTGTTCCCGATACCGGTAGGCCTCTATTTTTTATATTTTTAAATGTTTTTGTCTTTTAATTTAGTTTATAAAAATATAATTTATAAGAAAAAAGTTAAATAAAGGAAATAATAATAATAATTTATTTTAGCATAGCCGTACAATATACAATATTATTTGGTAAACTTAACTATAACTATACAAGGCAAATTTTAATGTACAGACGCCAGCAAGTCAAGCTATCCAAAACTGTCAAATTTTCCCAATTGATTATGAACCTTATAACTTTGAATTAAAGTTGAAAATCAATCAAAGAAATTTGACAGATTGTGGTAGCTTGATGTGCTGGCCACTGTACATTATTATGGATCTGCTGACTCCCAAACTAGGAAATACCTGTATCTTGGGAGTCAGTAGGGTTCCTTTTTATAGGCACAGCCCGTATAAATCATGGTGTTAATATGTATATCTAAGTTTAGTGTGTAACAAACATTATGATACAAGGCAATTAACCATTAATATAATAATATATAATAATATTTTTGGGACATTTTACACAACACCATCTAGTCCCAAACTAAGCAGAGCTTGTATTATGGGTACTAGACAATGGATATAATACTTATATACTTTTTTTTTTGTAAATGCATACTTATAATACATAAGAAACACCCAGACAAACACAAATACTCATGTTTTATCCACACAAATATTTGCGTCCTGTGGGAATCGAACCCACGACCTCATGATCAGCAGTCCGGTACTCGAACCGCTAGACCACAGAGGTCGTCAAAGAAATAACTACGACTTAAATTAGTTTACTAGAGAGTAATATCAAATGCAAAAGTATAGAAATAATAAATGTTTCCAATTTACGGTGTGTGCTTACTAGCGTGCAAGCGTGTGTGTGGTGTGTTTTTGAGTATGCTGACATTAATCTCTACACATAATACTTTAGTAAATTCAAAACTACCTGTAGTTAACCGTTATCATTATAACTCTTCGTTAAACCAATACCTTATTTCGATGAATGAGTAAATAAGCTCCATTATTTCACGATAGACCAGCAGGGAGACCATTCCACATCTTGCAGGTGCGCGGGAGAAAACTGCGTGACGCTCTAATGCCGCACTTTGTACGCAAGTTTTGGGATGAAGCAAGAATTAGATTAGACTTTTCTGATTCTTGGAGACCCAAGTCTCCTAAATGTGAGGATGGCCCCTGCTTCTGAGTTCAAATAGCTCTTCGGAACACTCCCACTACGAACAGATGGATAAAACGCGCACAGAGAGCCACGTCTCTCCGCAGATTGATGGCGTCTAGGTCGTCCGTGATAAGGTATTGGGTATCGTCGATGATCCGAACTGCCCAGCGTTGGATGAAGTCAAGAGGGAGGAGTTGGTATTGGAGTGCACCAGCCCAGATAAGAGAACAGTAGGTACTCCATATTAGGTCGGACTTGTAGGTACTTTATAAAGCAGAAGCCTATAACTCGGGGTTAAGTAGGTACCGCCTAAGCACCCCAAGTTTTTTAGAAGCCAACTTGTCTTGACCCCGGAATTGGACCTTTGCAAAAAGAATGGGACCTCTACTAAGCTCCGTTTACGAGAACTGCGTGGCCGCGCGGTTCTCCATGTTTCGACCGCGCGGCCATGGTTAAACCTTTATAACTTTCTGAATATTCGTTCTACGAATTTGCGACTTCATTGTTAGTGTTTTACAAATTCCTTCGTAATGTTGGCGTAGTCGTTTTTCTTCTACGATACTGTGGCCGAGCAGTCGAAACGGAAACCTGCTCCAAGGTCTCGATATCACACAAAAGTCGCCTTCTGCTCTCTTCCAACACGATGTGAGGACATTTGCACGACCTGCATAATATGTGTACTGTCATTCGCTTAGCAATGTGTTGCTAATTTTCACCATAATCATTAATATGTAGGAGATAGTTCAGATCTCTGGGGGACGCCAGCGTATCAACTTGTATACTCTATCCCGATAAGCTGGAGACCCACGTGCAAAGTCCGTAAGAAGGAACCCTACGTAATCTACTTATACTGTATGTAATTATATTTTTTCTTAATAGGTATTTAAAAATGTTTAACTCAATAAAATGTAAATGTGAGTAGTCTGGTGGCTTTGAGCCGTTTTTTATGTGGCCTACACAAATGTTCCTCTGATCATGCGATGGGTGTTGAGCTCCCTAAATTATGGTTGGGCTACACAATGACTGATGCATGCGTGCATTCGGTTGGAACTGGTCACTACTCAAAGCGGTTTAGATTTTCTTCAAAAGGCCATTTCAGACTTTGCCCTGTAAGACAAATATTTGTTAATAATCTTTAAATAAGAGACTATGATTCTTTGAGTTTGTTTCGGCGTTTCTTCTCAGAGGTCGCTAGGAAATGCCGGAACCATCTAGCTTAAAAAAATATGTGTCTTTAAAAGATCTATTTACAGAAATAAATATCATTTTTCTTAAACCATTCAGATATAAATTTCTAACACAATACATAACAGCTGTCGTTATTTCATTGTCGTTTATCGTCCTGATGCCATTGTAAATGGAGTACCCACCTATAACAATACCAAATTCTGACTGCAAAAACACTTAAAAATTATTATATTTATAAAAATAACTAAGGAGTTACCAATAGATGGGCTTTTGTGGCCTAAGATAGATTATTCTACACTACATAGGTACATACCTGGTATAAAAAAAAGCATTAGAACATTGTCTTGCTTGTCAATTTTATTTCAAAGCTTGTATAATACACTCAAATACAAGTTGTATTTTTTCATGGC
Source organism: Acronicta alni (assembly GCA_964056405.1). Lineage (NCBI taxonomy): Eukaryota > Metazoa > Arthropoda > Insecta > Lepidoptera > Noctuidae > Acronicta > Acronicta alni. The sequence continues at coordinate 10,386,766 of OZ043921.1, forward strand.
ACTGAGCAATATCATGAGCCCATGTAACCAAACTACAATACAAGTCTAGAATATGCCTGTTTTCTTACAAAATGATTTATTTATCATACAGTTTTCTAATAATTATAATTACATAAAATATCTTAGTATGACTATGCACCAAATATGTATTACATAAGATGAAATTATTACCTACATATTTGTTATCTAATATTAATATCAATTCATTAAGAATCAATAAATCAAAATAATGATCAGTATTTTATAAATATTGCACATTAAGTACCAGCAACATAGCTATTTGGGGTCATTTGACCTAAACCCATTTGAATTCTGTGCATATGTACCTCAACATTATTTTGAAACAGTTTCTGATGATGTGGTTCTAATTTCATTTTTATTTGTTCCATAGTACCTTGCAATACAGTTAATTCATATGCATTTTGATCTGAATCTGACAAACTTTTGACTTGAAGCATTAAAGCTATAAGGTCTGTAATAAGATCAATCAAATTAAGATCTTTGACAGACCCATTATTATTTTTTTCTACTAATAACGATGCCTTCTCACGGCATATTTCCCTCAAGTGTGATGGTACTAGCATAGCAGCTAAGCTAGGCTCTGGTGCAATTTGTTGACAGTACTGTTGCACATCATTTATGTAATCTTGTAAATCCATATTCATTTTTTCTAACTCAATCACAACTGCAGCATATTTTCTTTCAAAGTCCTCTGGCATTTTTTGTCCAAATGATTTTCTTTTCTCTGCATCACAATTATATTCTTTTAACAAATTTATTTTGTCTCGTTTAGCATTTAGTATTCTTCTTAATTTGACAATTAGTTCTAAAAGGGCAAATGGGTAACTGCCAATTGTATCCATTTGTTTAGCTATGTCTGAGCAACCAATAAGAGGGTCACCTTGAGAGTTATTGTTTGTTGGTTCATACAAGCTGAATATATCTTGGAGAACAAATCGTGGTCGAAACTTCTTTGCTATACTTGAAAGACTAATAGTGTCTGGAGGCTCATTAGATAGAACTTCATAATCCGGCACAGAATGTGTACCTAACTTGGGACGTTCAAAAGTTATCCTATATGTGTTGTTGGATGTATCAACTGCATCAATACATCCTGTAAATAACCCATCTTGTGGTTTCCGTAATCTAGCTGTGACTTTAGTACCCACTACTAATTGCATTGGTATTTCATTTGGTAAATCTTTAACACTAATGTCAGCAGCTTTCCTTTGCTGTATAAATCTTATCAATTTTCGTTTCCGATCTAGTTCTCTACGTTCTTCATCAAAAAATGCTTGAGAACATCTTCTGGGTTTGCCCATCATTCTCCTAATTTTAGACCATTGCACTTGTGTTAATTTACGGTTTGTAAGTTGTGGGAAAGATTCTCTCAGACAAATCATAAAATCATTTTCCCCATCAAATAAGACTTTGTCAATATTACTATAGAAATATTCAAAACAAACCCATTTATGGGCTTTTGGCAGCTTCAACAAGTTTCTTAACCGCATTCCAATTCGATGGCCAGACTTGGTATCTGGTGATTGAGATCCAATAGGTTCAGATTTTTCATCATATTTTTCAGTAGGTCTTTGAACTTTAGAAGGTGATTTCTGCTTTTTAGCACTTGATTGTTTATTAGGAGTTTTAGATATAATCTTCGGGGTTCTTTTCGGTGATTGGCGTGGTGGTGAAGTATTAACGAAATCATCCACAAATATAAATCGGTTTTTCTTTCTAATACGAGCTGGCATACCCCGCGCATTCAATTTTTGCACAGGTTCACTTGGGGCTGGTTTTGGCGGTAACTTAGTACCGACCCTATGAAGACCAAGCGCGGCGGGACCAAACGCTGGTGGTTCCTCTTCCTCTTCGGGAAAATCCATCTCCATTGGTTCATCCTTAACACGATAATGTGATCTTGGCGAAAAATCCTCTCCATCATGCTCCCCTAAACAAAAATAACAAACTATTTATTTCACAGTCAAAAAAAATAACTATGAATTCAAAAATGAACCAATGTTTACAAATGTATCTTTAGAATTCAAAGTAACATAATATAATTTTCAGTTCCCTCGCTACATTGATTGACATTTCGGCCTAAAATTTGAATTTTTTCAAATTTTGAATTTAGCGAACCACACATTACAATCATAACTACAGAGGAGAACACTGCTAAAGAATCCTAGAGACATACTGGTACGTACTCAAATAAAAAAATAATTTGATTCCACAACCTCTTATTAGTTAAAATAGTTTAATAAAATGTAATTAATAAAATATAAACAAAACTTACTTTCTGATTTATCCGCCATGTTGATGTAGAAAATTTGATATTTTTGAAGATGAGAGCGCCAAGACAAAAATACGATCGGATATCAACTAGAGAGCGGAACAGAGTATCATAAGGTATCTTACTATCTTATGCACAACACTTCGCAAGTTACTAAAAGAAAAAAGTTATTTTTGTATTGAAATTTAAGAACCTAATTCTGTGGAAATTCAGTATTTTTAAAGTCCGTCTCACCTCTCACGAAAGAAGTCCCACGGAAATGAGTGGTAATTTTGACAACTCGGACAACTTTATATTATATTAATTTCAATAAATTACTGAAACAATAAAATCAGATTCATCTTATAGGGATTAAATTTTGATTTTTTGGAGAGTATAAAACAATAGAGTTTTGCATTTTTTAGCAAATAGCATTTTCCGTCGCATGACAGTGGCGTCGCGTCTGCGGGACTTCTTTCGTGAGACGGACATTAATTTATATTTGGCACAAAGGCCTCTGAAGCACTTACCTCTATAATACATGTATTAAAGAGGTCAGTGCTCTGAAGCCATGCCAAAAATATTACAAGAAAAAATAATGTATCTATTATTTTTATTAATTCTGTATTTCATCCTGTCTAGTGTCTAAGTTAAAGGGGAAATCAAAAACACAAAGGTGTCATTAAACGAGACTTTATGAGACGCAAGTACATCATTGAGTGTTGTTATACCTATAATTAGACAATATATTATACTGTCACGATTACCATTTTTACGAATTTGCTATTTGTTTAACGACTCAACTTTTAAAAAACAAATCAAATTTAGTACACTCTCAACCATCCTATTACTACTACTGGCTGACTCACTCTATTATCTTCTAGCTCGTCGATTTGATCCCAACCATAACGATGACCGTTGGGTTAATAATCAGTCAGTTCAGACCATAATTTTACGCTTCATTTTTTTTTCCAAACTATTAGATATTTGAATTTCGGCCTTAGTATGTATATCCGTTTGTCTCAGTTACCGGAAATGTATAAAATTTATAGATAATTTGTAATTTAATGATTTGGCAAAGGCGTTCTGACACTTAACATTAATTTTCCTTGAAAATATATGTATTTACTTCCGGAATTGTACAAAAATGGTACATAATTCATAAATAGTACCAGAAAATCTTTGAAAATGAACAGAATACAGACTGAAATTGCGAGCGAATGAAAACTAATAATTATAACTGATAATGAAAATTTATCTTTTCTGTGCGCTACGCGTGTAGTGACCTTTTATTTACAATGCCTACCTACAATTTGGATCTGTTCTGTCACAGTTCTTACCTGATATATTTTTTTTGTTCGACTCCCGCATCGGGGATGGAGTGTGTATCAAACCTAAGTAGTAGGTAGGTATCATTACATAAAGAAAACATATTTTCTGATCCGTCTATGACCGCAAGCATAATTGAATATACAAATTATTTCAGTACTAAACTTATTAAATTCTTATTTCAATTTCAGTTTATAATGAATCTTGTTCTTCAAGTAATCATTGCTTTCTGTGGCGTTACCATGGAAAGAGTACAGAGTACAAACGTGTCATACTATGAAATAACCGCTTGTTATGACAGTACCTCTTTAGATAACATAAATAATAAACCAAGAGTAGTGGACGTTATTCCAGGATCTATTGTTCATTTATGGTGTCATTTTTGGTAACTACATTTAAATGATTTTAACATAGTAAATAGAGAGACTTTGGTATCTTTAGATATCATAAATAATAAACCAAGAGTAGTGGACGTTATTCCAGGATCTGTTGTTCATTTATGGTGTCTATGTTATTTTATCATAGTCAGCTATCTTAATAAAAGACGATTCATTATGCAGTCAGTTAACGGATACAACTGCTAACAGTGTTTATTGTTTCATCGTAGTGCAGCAATCAGTCATCTCCACACGTAAGCGTTCAGCTATATCGGTGTATTGTAACTAGGTGTTGCCCTGCAATTTCACTCCCATCTCAAAGTACTTGTAGATGGTCCTATCTACTTTTTTTTTAATTTAGCCAAATTTACAAAAAAAAAAATGCCAAAAAATCCGTGCATACACGGACTTTCTCCATCTCTCAGGAGCCATCCGTAGCGCTGTCTGCAATTTTTTATCATAGTACTGATAATTTTTTTTCAGTGATGGAAAAGAAGACTATTTTCCCAAATTATGGCTTTTTAAGCCAAGAGGGAATAAAACACCTAAAGAAATATTATTATCAGACATCGAAATTAATGGTGTTACTTCCAGGTTGTCTATAGCACCAAATCATAAATTAAGTATTCGAGATTTCAATCTTAATAATTCTGGAATTTATTTATGTAAATCTCCTGAATTCACACTAGAAGGAAATTTATTCTTGTATGTTCTCGAAGGTGAGTCCTTAATGGTTATAAAAATATTTTTGTATGTACAGAGGCCAGCACATCAAGATACCACAATCTGTCAATTTTTTTTTTTTTTTAGGTCGGACATAGTTTTTAGCTCGAGGGAGCTTTAAAAACTTAACCGGACTAGGTGGCGAGGCACCAAATGCCTCCAGCCAGGGGGCAAATTTCTTTGATTGAATTTGCAACTTTAATGCAAAGTGATAAGGTTCATATTCAATTGGGAAAATTTGACAGTTTTGGATAGCTTGACCTGTTCGCGTCTGTACCCAAGTTTTATTTTGTGTGCGCCAATCGTTGACCCAATTTCTTATTATCCGTAAACCGTGTTGCATTGTAGATTGTTTTATGTGACATTCCTAACACGATAACAGTTTGTCAAAAAAGTTGTGACAGTGGATAATTTTATAACTAAAGATCCCCTAAACAAATACGAGGAAGTTTGAAAAAAAAAAAATCTTATCGTTCGATTGGAAAATATTTGTTACATTATTTTGTTGAAAAGCGTTAAGAATAAACAGCTTTTCAATTTCGTGTTTTTGTTCCACTTGTAATTTTTTTTTTAATCAGTGCCAAAGTTAGTAGTAGTAAAATATTATATTTAGGAAGATTTTTGTTTAATTTTAAACAGATTGTATGCTCAGCAGGTATCGTGCGCTCGATGTGACGCAGTACCTCACTGACAGCAAAAATTATTTTATTTTATTTTATTTTTTCCCATAATTGAGAACTTGCGAACTTCGGCAATATGTTCATATTTTAGACATTTCACTTACTGAATATACAATGACATTTTATTTAGTGGATCATAATTATAAATTATCAAGAAAATGCAATGCTTTACATTATTTGCGTGTTACAGCAAATTGTATGTTATTTATCGTTGTCATAAGTTTGGCTTGTTTCTGCAAACTCCCCTTTTCAAAGCATTAAAGCTGGTCCACACAACATCAACCTATGCTTGCGCAACCGAACGTGTAGATTTATGTTGTTTGAAGTCGCGCGGACACGCGTGTACACGTTCCGTTTATTTGCAAATAGAGAGAACCATCTTGTGAATGTAAGTGTCTGCCAAAAGGCATTAAATTGGCAACGCTATTGTATCCAGATGGTAAAAATAAAGCGCTGCACTGATTTTTTAGATCATAATTATATAAAAAAATGTTACATTTATACTTTTTTTCAATATGTCCTCTATAAAAAATTGTTCACCTTACATATCATAAATTATATATTTTTATGACCCTAATAGAGATAGTTCGACCACTGAGGCTTGACAGAGATTAGTGATTGGCCTGAACTAGAGCGGACGGGAGTTCTAGTTCTGCCGCTGCCATACAAATAATATGTATGGGATAAGAGGTATAGGTACTTATTTTACAAATTTTAAGGAGTGTTTAATATCGAAATGAGGCCTAAAGTTGGGACATTTAGTCAATGGCAAGACTACAAAAAGATCTACATAGATTCTATGACTAAGAAATTAGAAGTTACTGAAGATACAATTTTTAAGTCACTGAGAAATAGTTATAATACAGTTTTTAAATTAACAACGATATGGGATAACTGGAGTGAATGTAAAGAAATAGATCACCAAAAAGGTATACGTAAAAGACTTGGTAGATGCCGTCTACAAAAGAGTGCTGCCAATAATAATACTCACGAGGTACATAAACTTATATACTTTTATTATTTTTTCTAAGATTTAAGTAATAACTGTCTCATTAGTAGTCATATGCGCGACTGCTAGGTACGCGTGCGGGCTTGGTTCATTGGCTTTGGACGAACAGTGTTGTTGGGTTTTTCTGTAAATATCTGAGTAGCAGCTTGAGTGTTGATTTGTGCCCGGTTAATGTTAATAGGCTCGCTCCCTATTACATGGGATCTAAACATACCGACGACCTGTGGGTGTACATTACTACAGCTCTGCCTAACCCTTCGAGGAATACAGGCGTGATGGTATGTAAGTATGATTATGCATGAAAAGTACTCACTTAGTGAGTATTATTTTCTTTTTTTTTAATAATTAAGTAGAACTTTTATTACAGTCACTGCAGTTATATACCTTACCTAATAACGGAGTCATATCGTATTTAGCCGATGGCTATGATATTCCTTGTCGTTCATTATTACTTAATAAAACAGTACCCGACATAAGTGAAACTGTCAGAAAAATCCCTGAATTCGAGATGGAGGAAACATGCCAAGTTTTAAAAAGAGCCGGTAAGTATGCTATATGCTTAATTAATTCCATATACAGGTTACTTAACACTGTGAATTCGTCATTATGATTTTCTGGAAATCGCGAAATACTAACGTTTTTCTTTTTTTTTTGGGGTGAAAAAATCCTTATGGTTTATCTGCTACCTGGGGAAGTAGCAGGGTACGTCGAAGTCATACCGACTGAATACCGCACTTTCCTAACCTAGCTTTATAGTCACGGCTATGGATTTCGCTAAATTCGTGATATTTGCCACGACCATGAAAGACAGCCTTTCAACGTACTTTGTGTGCAACTTTGAAGGCCTTTCTTGGCATCCTATGATCCTACTCGAACAACGCGAGTGCGAAACACGCGCGTCGTCTACTGGGGCCATTGACATGGTCTGGCTAAAGGAGACCGGAAGTCTGATTGCGCCATCTATTTATGGATAGTTATCAGCAGAGTTGGAATCCTTTTGACTGTATTATTATTGTCTGACTGTGTTTTGGTTTGTTTACAGTAAAGCAGAAAATAAATAAGGAAAAAATTAGGCACAAGACGACAAAGCAAGTCGCAGAAAATAGTCATGTAACTTTGCTGTGCTCTGAAGTAATTCCAAATTCAAATTTAAAATGGTATAAAAATCAAAAAATATTAAATTCTTCATTCAGGTAAGCGAAATTTAATGTTCCTAGTATAAATAATAATCGTTAACAAAAATTAAAGTGGTACATACATAGGTAACTAATTTCTAATTATTTTATTAGGAATAATATAATATGCAGGAATGAAGAAGAACCTCATATATCGGTAGACACTAATAATTCTTTGCATATATTACACATTAGTAAAAACGAAGACGGCAATTATTCGTGTCTGGTAAATGGCAAAACAGTTCAAGAGTTTGAAGTACAAGTCGTATCTAAATCAAAAATGCTAAATCAAGGTTGTATTATATTTAGTTAATTATGTTTGTAACAGGAGAAATTGTTGAAGTACCTAATTAAAACTCGTATTTAACATTTATGTCTACGATGAGATAAATCAATCGTATGGAAATAGTATCGCTTGTCGCTTCAAATAGCGACACAGTGGGATTACCGTCACAGAATAACTACAGTTTATCAAGCAGTGTAATGCAAAATTAAGCGCCCTTTTATAGCGACCCGAAATTATATTTTTGCGCCTATCACAAAATAATTTATCCTATACAAAAAGTGTTATATCCTAAAAAAAACTGTAATGTATTCGACTTGCTTTAAAATTTTCCCATGTAAACAACTACTGTTATCTTTCTTGTAAATAATTCTACACATCCAAGCTATATTCTTCTAGTATATGCAGCCTTTACAATATGAGGTCTTGTATAACCTTAATAAAACATAATACCATCACGCCTGTATTCCCCGATCGGTTAGACAGCCATTAACCAGGCACAAATCCAAACTCCGAGCAGCTACTAAGAATTTTATAGAAAACAAAGGACCTCTAGCATAGCAGTCACACTTACGACTACTACATATATTACATTTTATTCCAGAATTTATACGTTATTCGATTTATTTGGGATTTGTGCTATCGTTGACGATGACGTGTTACTGCGCCGGGGTGTTTGTTGCTTGGCATCGGAGATCTTCTTTTGTTGATCCATTAAATGTTAACAAACGACGGATTCATCATTTACCATGTGAACGTGAAAAGCTATTGAAGTAAAAATCATGAATTATTGACAATTACTAAATGTTTTATTTCAGTCAAAGAAAATTACAAATACAAATATATCATTCCTAATCGAAACAAATGAATGAAGAATGTTTTTTCTTTTACTTTTTTTTATGATGAATAATAGAGAGAATATGAAAAAAATGAAACGGCGTGGCCTCCTTATTGGGTGTATACATGACATTAGGTTAGGCTCCTTTTGGTCGTAGCGGGATGTTATATACCCTTTAGCTTTCCTCGATATATGGATTTTCCAACACATTTTTTTTAAGCTCTAACATAATAATTAATGATTCATTATTCTGAGGTTCTATTTGTTATAGTTACCCTCTACCTACACTAGCGCTATCCTGGTACGTTCTGGAACTATTAATTACTTTTTAACTCATCGAACGACGCTTTTTCAATTTGTCCTCTGATGATGGTTCCATAGACTAGCTTAAAGTATTTAGAAAAGATGGTTCTCCTTACTATCTGTCAGAGAATGTACAACTGACAGCTGATGTGACAGACAGCATGTGTCAAGTTGTGTTTTTTTTTGTGACTTGTGAATTGAATTTGAAATGAAATCATTTTGTTGAATGACATGACTGACACACTATGTTCTTCTGTCTGTAGTACAATACTAATTGAAAAATGAACTTTTAAAAGTTGATCTTTTATATTTCGTCACTCGTTGTTACTCTTTAATACAAAATGAACTTATGTGGTGCATTTTTGTGTACTCTATTGTTATTCTTAGTGGCACAGGAAGTTCAATGTAAGTTTTCACTTTTTACGTTTGACACGACTTTATTTATCAAGGTAAAGTGAGAGTTGTTCGACAATATTGTTTGATTGGAATGTGTGTAAGTGACTTGGTTGGGGTAAACTGCCTCAATTAGGTATACTTAAAAGTTCTTAATGATGCAATTATATAAAAATTAGTGAATTAGAAAGTATTTTGCTTATAATGATAATCGTTTTAATTTTCAGGTTTACATAAACGTTGTATAAGATGTAGATCGCGAGGAGAACTTGGCACCTGTGGTGATCCATTTCCAATAAATGTAACTGAGACCATTATTGAGTCTGGCCTTCATGTTGTTGCCTGCCCCTCAGGATGGTGTGGCAAATTAATTGAAGGAACTGTTGGAACTTTCAGATCTGATGGTAAGACTAGACTAGTTATTTAACTGAACAAGTAGACAGCCTTTGGCCATAACTTATTCCAGCTTTTGTTGGAATTACAACAAATTGTCCAAAGTAAAAATATGTATGAACTTTACACCCTCCTTGTTTTCATGCTTGCACCAAAAATCAGTTGGCACAGAATTTCTAATTATCACTATATAAATATTATTATGTTATAATTTTATACCCTGGATATTTTCCATGTTGTAATTGTGATTTCTTTAATTTTAAAGATTATGGTGCTGCAACTGAAAGAATGTGTCTACAAAGAGCCCCAAGTGATTATGAAGAAAGATGTGCATACACCATGTGGAATCGTAAGAAGGTTTATATGTGTTTCTGCAATGGTGATCTCTGTAACTCAGCAGTAGGAGTCTCAAGAAACTTATGTTTACTTACACTAATGGTGTTACTACCTTTGTACAATTATTATTTTTAACACTATTTCTTGTAATTTTCCAATATTGTGATAATTATGTTAGTTTAAGACAGTTACTCCTCTTTTTTCTGTATCAATCAAGCGAGGCAAATTATGATATTTTTAAATAATACTTATGCAAGTATATGTATTACGAGATCCTCTCAATTTATGTGCCTTGTTTGATATTATTTCGGGAATATATATACCGCTGCGCCAAGACTATGGGACTACTATGAAAAATTATACCATAAAATAATAATAATGATGAACTTCTTTTGTGATACTATTTTTACAATATGAACTAATATTACTTTCTTTACAAAGTATTTAGTATTTAAAGGCAGCTATCGCTATGTACATTTTGTGTGACTCACAGTCCAGGGTACAATAAATTGATCATGCTAAGGATAATAATATGTAGACCATACAAAAACCACTTTTCTATGTCTGGTGTACAAGACAATCTTTGTTTTTATTTTGTCATCAAGAAATCAACTTGCTTATACAAATTGTTATAGGTAACATTTGTGTTAGGTTTGTATCTAAGATAATAACTAGATACTTTAAATTTACGAATTTTTATCTTATCTTAATTACTTGTAGTGTGATATTTCAACCACAAAGTGTGTGGTCCATAGCTAATTAGTAAAGATAATTTAGAATTTCTCTAAATTCTCATTTTGTTAGTGTTAAATAAAACTACTTTTTACAAAAAAAAGTAAGTAAAAAGTAGTTTTATTTCAATGTATAATATTCGCGTAAATGTCAGAAATCAATAGAATTACACTGTTCCTACATGACCATGTTAAGCAGGAAGTGTGTATGAACAAGGAATTTATGAGGACTGTATTTATCAGAATCAAATATTGATATTTTTATAAACAGTATACTGTGTAAGTATGTATATTAAGTAAGCAATCTCTTTGTTAATAAGGTAATCTCTACTTTTACATATTTAGGGTATTTTTCAATTGTGTTCATTGTATCCATCACTGCCTTGTATGCATTTTTTATAGGAAATGGCATGTTTTTAATTTTTTAATTTTACAAAAAAATGTCAAACTATGAGGACATTCTTTTATCTGTAATTAGGTTATTAATTATTTTTCCCTATTAACAGCTGATCATATAAACAGCTGATGATAATGAGTATTTCATTCCGTCCGTTATATGTACATTCCTATATACTATGTATGATTCATAATATAATAAGATAATAGTTTATATATTTAATTTACTGTTGTATTATTATAATGCTGTTAGTTTCCTACTATTAGGAAATACTTAAACGAAAACTAATGAATTATGCAAATGAATGCACCTACATGTTTGTTATGGAAAAACCGTTTTATTTGTCTGCTGACAGATAGATGACAATTCGCGATGGGGAGCGTAGCATGCGTTTGCAGCTTTGCAAAAAGTTTTTTTTTGTACACATTTTAATGCTCTCGTAGAATACTGATACGTATGTAACTTTATTTATTATCGGTTTTGAGGTGCAAACGAATGATGAAACCACGCTGCGCTACTCTTCGACAGATGTGCATTGTCGTCGACCCTGTATGAGAATCTGAGTGGGAAGTACTTAATTTGTCTACCATGTTGTTTTTGGCTTCCAGGTTGAGAATGAGATGAGAAGTTTTATATGCTGAAGCTTTTATTATCTACTCCGTCAACTTTATGAATTTTGAACAAATTGTTACACAGAGGACCCATTGAGATCTAAGGTCAATTTGAATTTCTGAATCTATTAGAGAGATATAGACATACTTTCGATTTATAGGAAAATAATAAAATAGTTCACTTTGGGGCTTAATTGAAAGTGATCGTGCTCTTGAAACGTAAAGTAAAGAAAAAAAAATTTTTTTTAAAGAAGATTTAAAAATAAATCTTGCATAGAATCAATTTTATATACTTCCTAATGACTGACCCCCAATAAATTCATACGGACTACCAATAATGGTCTTCTGTGGAGTAATATTAAGAACTTATGCAGGTATTTTGTAAATAAAAAAATAAATCTAGACAAATTTTGTAGATTGTATATAATATTAATGACTTTTTTATTGAGTATTTTTACAGCTGTATACAAATAATATATAATTGCATTTTTATGTTTTGTTTTATTAATCGGTCGAGGGAGCGCTAAGGTCTGTTGTACGGCCACGTGTGACGTATGCTAGCTATCCTATGAGGTTTCAGCTGGTTCTTGATTCTAAGTTGTTGGTTGGCGAGCAGTGATTCGATGTGAGGTATATCGTGGAAGTATAGAAGACCATGGTCGGTTGACCTCTTGACAGCTGCTATTGCTTCTGATCCTTCTAATAAGTATGGATCGAGAGGGTCGAGCTCTGTAAAGATAGTTTTGGTTTATTTTCAGATGTGAAGAATAACATTATACTTACTCAGGAAAATGGGACACCTGCTTAAATGCATGAAAGGGCATAATAATAAAATTCTGGAACAAAAAAAAAAATGAAAAACACCTATCATTATATTGAATAAAATCTTCGTAATTTCGCATAAAATCAGCTGGAACTTGTAAAATAGTAACCTTATCACTTTGGAGTTGAATATCAATCAAAGAAATTTTACAGATTGTGGTAGCTTGATGTGCTGGCCTCTGTACCTACATGTTTTTATAGCCTTAGCCGCCTTCCCCTTATAAATGTTTATAAATCACATTTTGCTAACCCAATAAAATCAACTCACCAAGATGTAATCACGTTATGCCATACCATATTTACTAAAATATCCATTAAAATGAGACACTACTGAGGTGTCTCATTTTTATGGACATTCTTATCGTTTCCGTTACTTACATACCAAAAGTTTTTAACAAACGTATCTAATTTATTTAATTCTTCATTATATGTACCTAGTATTGAACTGTCTGGACGTCAGATCAAGGGTAGACTGGTAATAATATTAGTTTAAGGCTATAAAATTCGTAAAATATTGTTTTCTATAGTCTACTGTAACGAGTGATAGGTAGGTTCGTATGAAGCACGCTAGGTACTTAATTTACTGTTTATCAACTTATCACCACTCCACTTGCAGTTGATAAATAGACTGGATAATTAATTAAAGTAGAGGAGTACCTCTTAAAATAGTAATTTACAATAAGTTTTACCTGACAATATCTCACTGCGGCGGTTGCTAGCAGCCCCAAAACGCGGCGGATTAAATGGAGGTATGAACAGACCTTCTGGCCACAACGACTCTGGGTCCGGTGAATCTACCTTGTACGGCGATGGCGGCAACACAGGAATGGCGACATCTGTAAAAGATATTTTAAGTCAGATTAGACCTTTTTCGGTCACAGATCACAGTAATACTACTTACAGCCGGCCGCAAAATCAACAGTAAAATGGCGGGAGGTAGTGACAAAAATTTAATAAATAAATAATTTAATTTTTCTGTGCGATATATCAAATAAGATAGAAAGGTAAGCAATAGGGAAACGAAATCTTACCCATATAATTGTTATACTGCCAAGGAGATAATATGTTAAGTGAGTTGCCGTGGTAGGTGTCTTCGTTGTTGAATGGAATTGTCGGCTTTACCCGAGGATAGCCGGTTCCCCGTGTTTGCATAGGTGGAACTGAAATGTAGATGATTTTCAATTAGTGCTAAAACTTGTAAATGAATTTATGTACAGATGCCAGCAGGTCAAGCTATGCAAAACTGTCAAATTTTCCCAATTGAAAATGAACCTTATAGCTTAGTATTCAAGTTGAAAATCTATCAAATAAATTTTGACAGATTGGGGTAGCTTGATGTGCTGACCTCTGTACTAATGTTATCACCGCGTTGCATTGTTATGATAAAATGTATATTTGTTTGATTGAACGGTTTATTATTATTTCTTTATCTAATATAAAGACTTATCTTCATAGGTCAGCGATGTCTAGGTGTAGGTACGTACTGTAGCAGATGAGCCTTTCACGGTTTTGGCGAATCATGAATCCTATGGCCGTGACATTATATGGCAGGGGAAGATAAGTGCGGTAGGAGTCCGAATATATCTTGCCACCTCCAGTGGCACTGTGGCAGACGATCCATGACGGTTTTCCATATTTAAAAAAAAAGTTACTGTAGTAGGTGACAAACGTAATCTTTACAAATAGGTAGGTAGGTACCTAGGCAAGTACTTGCCTATTAATTGTAGGTACTTCTGTACAAGCTACTTACTCTGGAGATCATCATTGTGTGTGCCTTAACAATGGAGCAGAACGTGTAAATAACCTACCTTTATAGATTGAATTATGTAGTTACCTATCCTACTTACATTTTCTAAATAATTTGATACCGGCCTTTTCCGTTTTCTGAGAAAGTAATGATCGCTCGTGTTCACATAACAAAGTGTAAATTAACGTCAAAATGAATGGTTACGTGCCACCTTCTCGTAACCTACTATATTTTGTCTAGTCACAATTAGTGGCCACTTTTGACAGTTTCTAATGTTTGTTTTGCATTGTCATGCTATGTGGAATATTTTGTATCATCTATGTAAGTCTGTCATTTCTCATTTCCGATGACGAATGGTCATCGGAAATGAGAAATGAAAAGAGGATCTCGATTTAAAGTTGGTTAGAAACCATTCTCACTTAAATTTTCTATATAATAAAGCTGTGATAAAGTTCTTATAATAATCGGCAAATTATAATACTAACTAAAAAGTGTTAAATAAAAAAGTAAATTTAAAAATATAAAATAAAAAATCCGACTCCTGAACGTGTGAAGTTTTTTAAGTGAACTTAAAAACTGAAAAGAAAAAAAACGAGTCCAGTAGTCTAGAACTCTGTTAAATATCGATATACCTATACATGAAACAAATAATAAATTATAATGCGGAACATAATTGAGATTGAGACCCATTAAAAATTTCACTTTTTAGACAGTTGGGTTTTTGATTTTAGTTTTTTTTTTTAAATACTCACGTGGTAAACTTCGGAAGGAAGATTGTCGGTTGTGGTTTCGCCTAGCGAGCAATGGCAGCGGGTCACCGACCCCGTGCGTGAAGCTCCGCGCAGGTGTGTTTACGCTAACGTGAGATGCGAACTTGGTGCCCGCCAAAACTTGCGCCGCCAGTTGCACAAACAGCAGCAAGCTGAATGAGCTCTTGAAACTTTTACTTGATAGAATCTGCGAGGAAATACTGTTTCGTAAATAAATATAGTAAATTTGCTTATTACGATTTAAATTATTCATCTTACCTTACAACTTGTTTGGATAATAAAATATAGCGCTGTGTAACTGTGCACTTGCTCCATTGATAAACAAACGATTGCTCATCGACTGTAAAGTTCAACCGCATAATATCGGAGCAAGGTGCACATTTATTAATGCAACTAAGTTAAACATTGATAGTAGTTCCCATACTGTTAAGTATGTAAAAAAGGACTTCACCAAGACAACAATTAGGTCTTTATTACGAATACTAGGTCATGTACTTTATTACAAATTGGGTACATTAGTTTATTAATATTAGAAGGTAATTATAATAATTTACATTATAATAACTAAGTACCTACTATTAAGTAGATCAACTAAGGATAGCCATCAGGCAGCCTGATTTAAGCCCCATTAATCTGTCAGAAAAAGTGAGTATTGATACTGCCCTTCTAGTTGTAAGTTATCCTTAGTCACTCGTAGGTACAGACGCCATATCCAAAACTGTCAACTTTTCGCAATTGAATATGAACCTTATTATTTTGTATTAAAGTTGAAAATCAATCAAAATTTGACAGATTGTGGTAGCTTGATGTGCTGGCCTCTGTACGTAGGATTTATATGGCCATTTCAAATTTAGGTTAAGTAAGCTCTAATGTGGTGTTCGCGTGTGGTCACGGCATAATTTTCATTCATAAATGCTTTAGTATTTAAGCGATTCAAGGTCTATTAAGTGACACTGGGTAGGCAATTAGAGTTCCTGTCTGTTACCTCCAGGGTTTATTAAAATAATGTTTTATAAAGTTTGATATTATGTTCGAGAAAGGTCACCGAGATGAACTTGAATTTGATTGAATTATGTCAATAGGCACTCTCAAAGTGCTTCAGTCACATGCACATCATCTTTTACTAGTTATATTATAAAGGAACCACATCCGTAAAAAAATTACAAAAAAATGATCATAATTATATTTACATCAAATATCACATAAAGGTGAATGACATAATGAACTTTATTAGCAACTTGCTAAATGGGGTATGGACTTAGAACTATCGATTACTGTGCTTCCAGTGAAAGATTTTCTAATGTGAATATTTGCTTACATAATGGCTTGTAATGTTCATATGAGTAATGGTCATCGCCTCGGCTCGCGTGTCAAGCGTGATGATTATAGGCACTTAGGTAGTGAGGTTGGCAGGTTGTTGGTGAAATGAATAGCCAAACACCAACCGGACCTGAACTTGAACCAACCCTGAAATCGCGCACAAATTTCAGCTGTTTCATAAATTTGGTGCAGTTCTGTGAATTGTATCTATGGAACAGCAGATTTTTTTTTCGCGATTCCACCATTGGTCTGGTCCTCTCTCTAAGAGTACAATAGCCTCTGATTTTTTTACTGTAATTAAAAAATAAGGTGGTCATTCGTAAGTCTATCCAATATAAAAAATAAACTGAAATTCACACCACCACCACCACCTTACAGGTCGAGTACCTAGCAGGAGCTTTAGGTACTGTATAATATTGCCAAGTTAATTTCAATTAACGGGGCACAAATCCATTTCCCTAATGGAAAAACCCAATAGCAATGCTCGATCTAAATAGGTATAGAACCCAGGACCTAATGATCACAAGCTGCGCTTGCGATCATTAGAGTTCACTCGATCAATGCGACAGTGTTTATGAAGTTTTGAAATGTCGGTGGAGTACCGATGTTGTTGTTACGCTTTGTCCAGTTGATATCAGAATTATTAGTCATCTAGAACCTTCTAACGGTCGAGAGAACACAACTAACGATTCTGTGGGTGCGTAGGCCCTATAACTAGGAACTATACTGAAACATTGTTAGAAATAGTGATAAGAACCTAAATTGGTGATGCAATTGAAATCGCCACTAGAAATCAGTTTATATACAGAAAAACTGCCTCAAGTTTCCCATCGAACCCAGGAAAAAGCAATGTTATAAAGCAAGGTTTTTGAAATTCTCAGTAAAATTTCCTGCTGGAATTTATGCCCGGTTAATGGCAATAAGCTCGCGATCTATTATATGGGGCTAAAACATAACGGCGAACTGTGGGTGTGCAGCAGTATGTTTAACTAACGTAGCTAACAGGTTATTCATTCAACAAAATGCTAAAAACATTATTTTGTTAATTAAGTACGTAAGACAAACAAAAATAATAGTCATCATGAAAGAATGTTTTATAGGCTGGGCGCGTTAATATACGGTTTAGAATTCTGATGAGCAACATGCCAACAATGGTATATACTTAGGTACCAATATTTAGATTACCGTCGGTCCATTTAGACGTGCAGCGGCGTGCTCTCACGCGGGTGCGGTTGCATCACAATGACTGTCGTTTGAATTGGACCTGCCGACTGCCGAGCGGTGGCGAAACGGAGACGAGCGAACGTTTCATCTTGCTGAGGGACCTGCTCATGTTATGTTGTCTTTTATAGGGTTTGAAACAATGACTAAGGAGTCTAATCGAAGCCGGCGCGGTCGCAGCTAAAAACTTTCGGGACCATTAAATATTCATGAATTGTCATCAATTCATGTATTGGGGGTTACGACCCCTATGACCCCCCAAATAATAACTATCATAACTCAAGTTGAGGTAAACTAGACTCGGTCGCGCCATTTTGCGGAACCCTTTTGTGTTGCCACGACTCCACGACAAAAAATAAGAAGCGATTATGTTTGTCTAGAAAAGCCAATTTAAAAGTGCCTAGTTCCGCTATATGTTGTTTGAAATAAGAAAGACTGTTGTCATCGTAATGATTGACGGAAAAATAATAGTTATATAAATCGTCTAGGATTCCTGTGTTTTAAGCTATGGTCTGCGTGGATGTAGAAAGATTTATGCTAGAGGGTGCACAGCTAAGGGTCAAATTGAAATTTTACTGATAAATCATCGTCTCTGTACAAAGACAATGTCTAGGCAAACTTGGACATTGTCTTTGTACAGCTTTGTGTTTCAATGTTATTAATGTTATATTCCTATTGGTATATTAGTTAAGTATATTCATGTGGGTATACAACTCTGTCTAACCCTTCGGGGAATACAGTCGTGATGATATGATAAGTTTTTGTTTATTCCTATTGGTCGTATTTCCGTGCTCTGCCGCCACTGGGCGCAAGGTTTAAGAATACAAAACCAGGGTAGGTTTTGTATTCTTAAAGCTGCCGCTGCTCGCTGCGAAGTAACGCGTCTTGTAAAAGTCAAACCTAACAAAGCCTATCTTGTAAGTACCACATAGGAGGTACTCTCAGCCGGTGCCAAACAGACATGGTACCCGTTACTTATCTATAATATTAGAATTGCTTTGCTTGCGTTTTCCGTTGCATCTTAGACTTGTTAGTACTTCGTACTATCTAGCAAGACCAGCTTGAAAGAAAATAGCTCAGTTCTTAATTCTGAATGTAAATAATTATTTATTTATATTAATGTGTTTGTCGAAACGTCAGTCAGTATTATCATACCTATAAACACTTCCTGGATTATGGTGGGCAATTAGTATGTAACCTTTCTACGTGTCATCTTGCGCAAGAGTTAACAATATGGTAATCATGGTTTATTAATTAGCCATTCTTTATTTGTTGTTCCACCGAAATGGGAATGTACGGAGAATCCCAAGCACACTGCTTTCATCAAAGGACAGATGTTACGTGATGAGTTTTTTTATGTGTTTAGTTAATGAGCAGGTAAATAATACATATTATAAGTGTGATTAGATTATAGATTCTTGGATACACTTTCAGAAACTTAATGAAAGTATTCTTTTGGCGGAGAGTAGCTAACTGACTAAGGGCCGATGATAAAGCATTCGGAATATTTGCTTAAAAATAATCTATCTAATAAGGACCTTAGGTAGGTCAAACATCTATGCCTGATAAGCAAATCTACTGGCTGATTTGTTATTGGGAATGATCTTCAAAGGGGAAGTCAATGCTATCTTTGATTCAATTGCCGGATAAGTGTAGTGTCAAAATAAATTCTGATAGGTATCAAAATCATTGGCATTGAAGGTCAACGAAGTACTTGGAAACTAGAATATTTTTAAGCAACTTAAAAAAAGGAGGATTCACCAGGTATGTATGTATGTTTGTCCGCGATTATCTCGCGTTTGGCTGGTCCGATTTTGATGCTGTTTTCAGAATAGTATTTGTTATATTCTGCAGAAGGTTTTGGTATACAATAAATGGATGCCCCGTGACGTCATTCACGTGAATCCATTAGTTCAACTCGACTCTTTTTTTCTAAACACAATGCTTGAACTCGGTTTTCTTTTCCTAAAAAGTTATACTCGATATATTTTTTACCAAGTAGATAGTACCTTAAAACTAAGTTACCGAGGTGCAATGCCCCGATCTTGTCAAAGTCGTGACTCGTGACGTTTATTGTGCATCCCACGATACGCTTTTACTGACAATGTACTAATTTTAACAGTACAATAGCATTTCAATGGCGAGTGTTATGTTGTCGAAACAGCTTATTAACGGCCGTGACCTTACGTGATAACAAATAGGTCTGTCGACGATCGAGACGAAGCTCCATTAATGGAGTCATATGATCCGAACATACGACGACATACATTTTGCCCTTTAGACCGTCCGTATTCCGTCGGAATAGCGGTGAATTTTGTAGTACAACTAAATAGTGGTGTGTTGTCTTGTGTATTAACCAAGGTGAGACATCATCATTACTACGAAGACAAAGCAAATTGTCAGTAGGTATGTCCGTATACACGATACGTAGCTAATGTAACGAAAAAGTAATTGAATTTATTTAGGCATCTAATCACGATTAAGGAAATGTTCCCTTGAGTTTTAATGTGATGCTTAATTACAAATTAAGGATAAAAGGCATTAATTAGGATTTGTTCGTATCTACATAAAATAAAATGCTTGCAACTATGATATTAGAAAAAAATGTCTTCCTGGCACCTACTTATTCTGAAATCAAACACATTTGACATTGATATGTCAAATGTGTTTGATTTCAGACTTACTCGGGACTCCGCTCTAGATATGAATAATTAATTATCACTTGCTTAAACGGTGAAGGAAAACCTCGTGAGGAAACCTGCATTCCTTAGAGATTTTCTCGACGGCGTGTGAAGTCTGCCAACCCGCACTAGGCCAACGTGGTGGACTTTAGCCTGATCCCTCTCATATTGTTAGAGGAGACCCGTGCCCAGTGGCGGGATATATGAGTTAATGATAGATTAATTACCAGAACAGGTACTTCAATCTGAGGCTAAGTGTAGAAACTTTCAAGCTTTAATATGTCAAATTTGTATTGAAATTTCATGTCGAACCTTATTGAAGTGTAAGTTCACACTCTCATCTTTCAATATCAGCCCCAAATTATAAGAAGTAGGTACTGAACAGTCTAAGCGTGAAGCAGTAACAAACAGACCAATAAAGTCACTAATTAATCTGAAATACGATATAATTATAGTTAACAAGACTTCAAATGTTATAGGCGGCAATTAGCATTGATTCATTCATAACGATAGATCGGTGCATGTCTTATTTATTTTTTAAATAATATCGTGTGCAACCAATCCGCAAGTATTATAGTAAGTTCAAACATTCACCATGGTGCAACGAACAATCAATCCATCAGTTGTCAAAGGTAGCTTGAAACATCCATTTTAGAACGTGACTTTAAACAAAACGGCTTCTAATCATCAATTCAACGGGCTGTTTAGAATCGTTAAAGATTACAAAATTTCGCTCTCGAGCTTATAAAGTAACATCCCTGTAATGTAAGTATTATTAGATTTACGAAGTGGAGCAAGCATCAAGAATTTGTCACGAGCTCCATAACAGCTGTCGGGCTCAAGAATGATCACGAAACTGAATCACGTGGTTCGTCAAGGATAATGGTTTGGTACCTAGATGACATTGTTGCATTTCTATAAGAGACATTTAAATATAAATTCTTAAAACTAAGTATTACCTAATAATTAATTGAAAATACAACTTTGTGACACGAAAAATTAGTAAGTAGTTCTTTTTTTTGTCTTTGGCATTATCGTATGCTAATTATTACATACATACCAACACGCCTGTATTCCTCGAAGGGTTAGGCAGAGGTGTACTAATGTACACCCACATTTCGCCGGTATGTTTAGGGCCCTTGTAATAGGGGGCGAGCCTATTATTTTAAAATTAGCTAATTATTTTCAAAGATATTTCTTTATTTCTTTCTTTTTTCGAGACTTTCCCCAAAAATATTGGGGTAGCATTCCAGTCTAACCATATGCGGCTGAACATCAGTATTTTACACGAAGCGACGGCCATCAGACCTCCGCAACCCAATCATTGGGTAATACCGATACCCTGAGGATAGACTGGTTTCCAGGCTTTTCTATTTTCAAAGATATAAATAAATACATACATTGTAGTAAAAGTAAAATTATCGACGACCTCTCGTGACACTAAAGTGATATCAATTGCTTAGTTGGCTATAGTTTCTGGTGTACCGAACCACAGGACTTTGATTCTGATGCTGCCTGATGACGAATTTTTCTTTAAATTTATATAACACGCAAAAATTACTCATTTTAATTTAGTAGTAGCTTGTCAGAATTGTCAAGGATGTGCATATTACCGTGTGGTTGCCCACGCGCATTTTACTCAAGGAGTTATTTGCGTGCAATCGTGCATTTTAGAGGTTCAAGATGTATCATTGCATAAAATAAGAAGTATATATATTAACTGAAACAATACGACTGCGTTAAAAATACTAATAAATAAAATAAAGCCTTATATAATAAAGTCTTATATTCGCATAAGTTATTTAGCGAAGGAAAAATTCGACCATGGGCAGGATTCAAACCTGCGTCTTCTGGTTTGATACACCAGACGCTATGACCACTAAGCCACCGCGAGTCCCACCCGCCATGACGATTTTTGCCTTCGCATTCAGAACTTACGTCTTTATGGTGACGTCAGTAACACCTATCGAAAAGCAAGTTTCTGCTTCTCAGCCGACTCAACTAACTGTAAAGTAAATCGTCTCGAAAAGATATTCGCGTATATAAGTGTCAGAAATCAATATAAATATTACTATTTTTAAGTTTTGTTCCTTTGTTAGTAAAGTGCTCTACTTTGCTTGCAGTCAATGGGTTCTCAGATACAGATATTAACTTTATTGAATATATTTCCATTACCTACATTTCTTTTTATTTGCATCCGCAAGATCGATCCTAAAAGGTAATAGTTAGAAGAGTATGTAACTACGGCCTATTATGGCAACATTTTCCCCCTTGTACCTAAGTATGCTCTTACAATTCACATCCATTGCCGGCAAGAATGCAGCCAATGCATATTAAGTTGTTCCGTACCTGCTTATTATACGCGGAGGGCTTAGAGGTACTGCTTATGTATGTGGGCTGTTGCAACTAAAGAATACACTGAACATGGTCTTATCACATAAGAGTAGAATGCATCTGGGATCAATAGATATTACCAAATCCGTCGATAGCACAAGTTAGTAGCGATAAGACTGCCAATTGTAATACTTTAAATTTATTTGTTTATGTTTGAGTATGGTTGAGAAACATAATAGCATGTCTTCTTCGATAGATGTCGCTGACGTCCCTATAAGACAATGAATTCATATTTGGAACTTGTAGGCAGAGGCCCCTCTATAGTCTACGTAGCGCCCGTGTGCAATCTTAGGAGATCCCCCCCAGAAGTTTTCTAATGTGAATCAAAATTTGATTAAACTGCCTCATACATATGTCTAGTTCTGGGTTCGATTACCAGTCAAGCAGTGTTATTGGGATTTCTATGAAATTCTCACTTGCAGCTCGGAGTTTGGATTTTGGCAATAGGCTCGCCCCCTATTACATGAGACGTAAACATACAACATACAGGTGTGATGATACCTATGTTATTATAATTACTTAGCAGCAGCAACTTTAAGGGAACAGAAATATGCGCTGCTAGCTTACAAGAACTTGATTACTTCAGTGGTACTTATAAAAAAAATATAGTGACAGTTGTGTTTGAAGAAGAAGGAATGACTATTACTTTCACCTCGGGTTAGGTTCGCCCCAAGTCCCAACACGTGGAGTCTATGTCTCAGACGAATCTCTGTTTCCAAATCAATATATAACATTCCTTTCATCCCTTTCAAGTTTCAGATGTCCTCTGTAGCAAAGTGTCAATTGTATTGCAAAAGCAGTAATTAATCAAGCAATTTTCAATCAATCCCATATAGTGTCCCATTTTTGGGCACGGGTCTCCTCAGAATGAGAGGGATTAGGGTATAGTCCACCATGCTTGCTTTATGCGGGTTGGTAGACTTCACACGTCGCCGCCATCAAGACATGGGTTTCTCAGGCATCCAGGTTTCCTCACGCCGTTTTCCTTCACATATAGTTTGTTTTATCTGAGGAGTGGCTTTATTTAACTTGTGCCTTATGTGGGACGGCCGCGGCGTAAACAATTGTAGATGAGTTCCCATCTCACCCATAAAAGGGCAAGCTTAGTGTGGCCGCTGTAAATTGCTTTTAAATAGCTAACAAAGATTAAGATTTACGAGATATGCCACTCAAAGTTATGCTATTAGATAAGATCGTAACAAAGACAAGTATGATACCATGTTCATTGTTCAAATGCGTAAATGTAGCCTCAGCTTCTTTTTTAACGTTTGACGTTATTTACATTGTTTCCAATATAAGTAGGCAGTACCTATAGATAGGTGACGAGAAATACTAAATAGAAAAGTACTAAATGTTATTAAAATTTTAGCTGGCCCGGCAGACGTTGTCCTGCAACCCGATTGCAGTGCCACCTACCGAGTTCAATTATGAATCTTAACCAAGGACCCAGTTGCAGCACCATCCACTGGGTCCATTTGTGAATCTAAACCAACAAGGGCTGCATTGCCAGCACTATTCCATTGCTAACCATAGATCTTTGTTCTATTTCTAATTAAGCTTTCTCTAGCATTATCATTAACCGACTTTAAGCGTCTGCATCATCAATTTTGCATAAAGCAATGATTAGCGAGTGCAAATCGTGGTTCTTACATATAGATTCCAGGTTTACAAGGTAGCCAACAGCCAAGAGAGCAGGTTTTTTGCTACTTCTTTATCAGCCGTATCAATGATAGGATCCGAAGTGTTTTTTTTTATTAGGTCCGTTTGGACTTCGCCACCGTGAAGATCCCTGAAAATAGATACATGGGCCACAGGGCCCATTTAGGACGAGCTATGTCACTGCAATAGGGTGTCAATTTCACATGACTAGGCTAAAAGAGCCAGATTGAGGAATTCTTCTGGAATCATCATAGGTTCCTATTTTA